>OY776123.1:18303839-19030382 GCA_963675135.1 Galeopsis tetrahit
AAATTGAAGTTATTGCTGAAGGTGAAAAAGGTAAGTCCAGTGCTGAACCAGAAGCCAAGGAAGCTGTTGAAGCTATGCAAGATCTTAGAAGGCCTAAGAGAGGCAAAGGCAAGTTGGTTAAAACTGCAGATCTTGAGCAAGCTAAGGCTGAAGCAGTTGAGTTGAAAAAGAAGGAGAAGGGCAAAGCGGTTGCATCTCCTGAAGCTGAGGTTCAGACAAGGCAAGTATCAAAAAGGAAGTCTATTGTTATAGAAGAGCCTACTCCTGAAGCAACAGTCTTGAAGAAGCAAAAGGTTGTTGATCCAAGTGATGAAACTCGCTATGCTAATCAGAAGAAACTTGGAAAGCACATAGAAAAGTTGCTGAGTTTGAAGTCTGATGAAGAGCTTATGGAAGACAAGACCATTGACCATTTCATTGACAAGGAACATCGTCAAGAATGGATGAAAGTAAAAAGGCAATGGGAACTAGATCATTGGATTATCAGGAAGTTTGGAGATTCTGATAACTCTGAGGATCTGTACTCAGTTTTTGACAAGTTCATGGAAGGACAGCATAGGATGCTATGGAATCTGATTATTAGAATATCTGCAGGTGCAAATTTTAACATTCTTGTTCCTAGTTTTCCAAAATGGAAGTGTCCTATGACTAGTTCTGGAAAAAGAGTTGATATAAATCAAATCAAGAAGTTCGAAGAAGAGCTACTAGAGAAGGAGAAGATTGATGATGAAGAACACACCAGTATAATTCACAGAAGACTCCTTGATGCATTTCAAGTTCCAAATCCAGACGGAGGTACTCTTTCAGATTAGTTGATTTTCTGGTTTATTTGATAGTTTTTTTTGCTCTGATTATATTTTGAAGTAAGTGTAATCTACTTATCTATTTTGAATGAATGAAAAGATAAGTACTATTTGATGTTAAAGACAAGATAACTACTTAACTAGTCTACTTATGAGAAAAGATTCAAGTAGTTTTGGCTTCATCAAAAAGGGGGAAATTGTTGGGATATAAATCCTAGACAAGTCCTAAATGATGATTGAAAGATGAAGTTTTGATAAGCCAAAAGTAGTCTGAATATTTTCTAAGTGTTGACTAATCTAGTCTAGTTGAGTTAAGTCATCTTGTACCAGACCAGTAGAGTTCACATGGAAGATAAGTACAGTTTATAAGTACTTCATATGTGTTTACATTAATTGTTAGTTTGTTACTGAGCTATTTGAAATGTATAGAGCTCATGTTTTATTGTAATAGATTAGTTTAATTGTATAGATAATAAGTTGACTAAGCTTGTATTATGAAAGCTTAAAGTAATGTAATAGTCTTGATAGTGTAGTATAGTCTACTGATTTTACACGTAAAGATCAGTCAAGAAGACTTGAAGTCTACTACTTGAGAAGACTGATGGACTACAAGATGAAGACAAATACATACAAGTCTACACAAGACAAGTCAACGTGAAGTTAGTTAGTTCGAAGCGCGTGTAAAGATAAGGATAGAAGTTAGTTATGGAATAACTAATTCGTAACAGAAACGCGTGTATGGATAAGAAGATTCAGTTGAAGGTAGTTTTCAAGAAAAGTTGGTTACAACTAACTAAGTTCTTGATGTTTGAAGTCTATAAATACTTCATGATGATGATCATTTGAAGACTACTGAAACTCGATATACTGAAGCGTATTAAAGCTATATACTGAAGATTACTCTCAGAGATTGAAGATTCAGAAAGAAGCCAGAAAGACAAGTGAAGAATTCAAAAGGCTACTACTGAATAAGTGTTTAGTTTTTGTTTGTTGTTTTATCAAGGTGCTAGATACTTGTAAAATTTCTAGTTAGATCATAGACATATCTGGAGGTATAGTCTTTGAAAATCTAAGTCTTCTTCTTGAGACTTTAAAAGACAGGAATATACACTTGTACTCGATTGGAAGTGTTTAGTGGAAACATCACAACTAGGTTGTGAGAGTGGATGTAGACAAGTTGTCGAACCACTATAAATTGTTTGTGTTGTTTACTTTACTGTTTGGTTTATTGTTTTAATTGCTTAACTGTTTAACTACATAACTAAACTAGACAAGTTGAGTATTCATAAGAACAGAGTTCTCGAATTAAGAAGTTGAGTATAAACTTGAATTGGGCTCATTGTTAATTTCGTATTCCGCATATTGTATTCTGATATTTCGATAGAATTTTGAAAAGTCTATTCACCCCCCTCTAGACATTTTCACTAGCTTACTCGTTATTAACTCAACTTTGGGGACCTTCACTACCAGCCTTGCATTTTCTGATGTGTGAATTAGTTAATTATATATAAATAATTTTTTATATAATTGATTACACATCATGTGTTCTGTCTAAAGGAACAAGCATATATGGACACAAGTAAAAAAAAAAAAAAATCATTTATTTGTTAATCCCCCTCTGTGGAGTAATATAAAGTTATGTGTGTTGATGACTTGATGTGTCGTTTTCTAGTAAGTTTACTTACAATTAGTCATCAATTATCTCCCGTTGGTGTTCCCTTTTTATTCCAATGGGTAATTTTTTTCACTACCGTGAATTAAAAATATAATGAATCAAAATTCATCACAACTAAAAAAAAAACAAAAAAACAATACGGTGAAAAAAAATTATTATTAAAAACCACAAAATTAAACGTGTAGCATTAATTTAAATATTGCCAACATAATTCATGTCAAAATAATATTATTCAAATCATAAATGTGATCTAATTATATTGTACTCGATCAATTATGCCCAATATATAATTTAATCTATATATACTTGTCGTTATAAGTCGACCATTTGGTTTGCCCTTTCCAAAACGTGATCGACAGACTTTTCTCAAGAGTTTTTTTTCATGAGATTTTTAAGCAATATTTGGTGGACGCAATCATAACCATACGTACCGAAATTATTGCCGCAATCAGTTGTGCTTATTGGGTAGTACACTGGAACATCAACGTCCGTACATATAACGTAAACAAACTTAGTCATAGTTTCATTGTCCAAATTCCCACAATTAAATCCAATTGGGAGTTTATTTGTTATTGGATACTTGAAATGGTATTCATTAGGATATCTATTTAATGTTAATGCTTCACATTCATTCTTCATTAACATCCCACTCATGATCATCACTAAAAAAAATGAGGAATATTTGAATTTCCATCTCGAATGAATTTCAAAATTTATGAAAACTTTAATATCTTAATTTCTTGTGTAGTTAATGAAAACATACTTCTATGATCGAGGCTTTTATAAGACTACTTTTGAATGAATATTAATGTGGATACATGAATTTAATGCAATTTAATTTAATGATCTAATATGAAACGCACTTGCATAAGCACACATTTAATTGGATATTAATAAAAGGGACATCGATGTATAGTCTTTTAACTTTTTTTTTTTTTTTGAAGACTTGATATTCGGTCAAAAAATCGACTAATTAATTTTCGAAGGCTAATTCCACCTACCAAGTTAGGGTCTCAATTGAAATAAGAGCAAAACCTTATATGAACCAATCCATCATAAACCGTTGCACATTGCGGGAATGCTTTCTTTTCGAATATATGTACAAGCCAATTATTATTTAAATATTCTTTTTGAATATATGTACAAGCCAATTATTATTTAAATATTCTTTTTGAATATATGTACAAGCCAATTATTATTTTTTTGGTCAAGCAAGAAGTTGTATTAATAATAATGTCCCCAAGGGTAATTACATGCACAAGTCAATTTAAAGCAGAACAGTTCGAAAGGCCGAAGATACCCCCAAATCTGTTCCACCGAAAAGTGGACGCTTGTGACAATTCGTTTTTGATCGCAGAATTCACCGAAGATGAGGTGAGAAAGGTAATTTGGGACTGTGAGATATCCAAAAGCCCGGGGCCCGATGGTTTTACACTGCGGTTTTTCAAGGAAAATTGGGGGTTATTGAAGGGGAAAATTATGCAGATGATGACAGAATTCCATGAACATGGGAAATTGGTGAGACGAATAAACCCGTCTTTTATTGTATTAATACCAAAAAAACAAGGAGTGCAGTATCTAGACGAATTCCGGCCCATCTCCCTCATTGGGAGCCTCTACAAGATTATTGCAAAAATACTCGCTAGACGGTTGGCCAAAGTACTCGAATCCGTCATCTCGGAGTGCCAGCCTGCCTTCATTGGGGGGCGTCAGATAATGGATGGTATTCTCGTGGCACACAAAGCTATTGACGAGGCTAAAAGGAAGAGAAAAAGAAGGGTTATGTTCAAAGTAGACTTCGCCAAGGCCTATGACTCCGTCGATTGGTCCTTCATTGATTGCATGATGGAAGGTATGGGCTTCAATCCTAAATGGAGGACCTGGATGCTAGAATGCATCTCTACGGTAAGCGCGACAGTGCTTATTTATGGTAGCCCGTCCGGGGAATTCAAACTAGAACGCGGGCTACGGCAAGGCGATCCGCTCTCGCCGTTTCTATTCCTCATTGCAGTCGAGGGATTAAATATTCTGGTGAACCGGGCAGTGGAAACAAGCGCGCTCGATCCTATCAAAATGGGGAAAAACATGATTCAAGTGCCGATCCTGCAATACGCCGATGACACGATGTTCTTGTGTAACGGAAGTTGGGAGGATATACAAACTATTAAAAAAATCCTAAAATTATTCGAACTAATCTCAGGGCTGGGTGTTAATTTTAATAAATGCAGGTTGATTGGGATCCATGTACGCGACGAAGAGAAAGTTGAGATGGCAGATTTTCTAGGGTGCTCTACTGGCAGTCTACCAATGGAATTTTTGGGCATGAACGTGGGGCTTAACTATCACAAAATCTCATCCTGGGACGGGATGATTAAGAAGATTCGAGGGAAGCTTGAAGCTTGGAAGGACAAGGAAATTTCAATGGGAGGGAGAACCACACTCATCCCGGCTGTGCTATCCGCGGTACCCACCTACTATCTGTCTTTCTTTAAAATTCCTAAAACTGTTTTGTGTGAGATTAAAAAACTGCAGAGGAATTTTTTATGGGGAGGGGGAGAGGGTGAAAACAAGAAAATATCTTGGGTGAAGTGGGAGGAGGTGTGTAAAGATAAGAAAAAAAGGGGTCTTGGTATCAGAGATCTAAGCATATTCAATTCCGCGCTCCTGGGGAAATGGGTGTGGAGGTTGTTAACGGAACCAAATAATCTCTGGGTTAGGGTGTTAAAATCCAGATACGGGGGCCTTGGGAGGGAGGAGTATGTGAATAGACGTAGAGGGGGGCGTAATGCAGGAGCCTCGAGTTGGTGGAAAGAAATAAAAAAGATATATTAGGAGATAGGAGGAAGTGAAGCTAGACATAAGATTACCAGGATCGTGGGAACATGAGGGGGGCACACGAAATTCTGGACGGAAGAGTGGGTGAAGGGGGGTGGGAGTATTAGAGATTTGTTCCCAAATTTGTTCAACATCAGTTTACAGAAGGAGAATTCAATCAGAAACATGGGTAGATGGAAGAATAATGAATGGAAATGGTCGTGGATCTGGGATAGAGATTTAAGCGATAGCGAGGGAGGGGAACTAACGCATTTATGTGATATTTTAGACAGAAACAAATTATCGCAAGACATCGACGACAGCTGGAGCTGGGAATTAGCACCACATGGAGCGTATTCCACCAGTTGTGCATACGCAAAGATGATCGAGGAAACTGGGGAGGAGGTAGAGACAAACGCGTCCAAACCTGATTACACCAATCTGTGGGGCTGTTACGCACCAAAGAAAGTAAAACTGATCGGGTGGAAGGCCTTAAAGGGCAGACTTGCCACCACCGATAACCTGGGTAGAAGAGGCGTTGCAATTGTGGATGAGGAATTGAGCTGCAAACTCTGTAACGAAACAATAGAGTCGAACGTGCATCTGCTGTTGGACTGTAATTTTTGCCAATTCGATCTGGCATAATTGTTACAAATGGCTAAAAGTGAATATGGTACCACA
This sequence comes from Galeopsis tetrahit, assembly GCA_963675135.1. Taxonomy (NCBI): domain Eukaryota; kingdom Viridiplantae; phylum Streptophyta; class Magnoliopsida; order Lamiales; family Lamiaceae; genus Galeopsis; species Galeopsis tetrahit. The sequence goes on from OY776123.1 coordinate 18,309,813, forward strand.
GAACAACATTAAGGAACATCTTTTGCATCACAGCGAAGCTCTCGGATCCGGCAAAGTAAGAAGAAAATTCATGGCGAGCCTCTGGTTTTGCGTTATCTGGGAAATATGGAGATGCCGTAACGCTAGAAGATTTAACGATGAACGTCGGGATGCAAAGAAGGCACTAGACAATATTAAGATCAGTCTTTGGTCGTGGATGGGAGGAAAAAACCTAGTGGCACTGAATTCTTCAATCTCGGCTTGGTGTAGTGACCCGTTTCTTTGCATCATGGAATAATTAACTCAATCCAGGTCTAGGCGGATATTACAATTATGTGCATATCTTAGGCTATACTTGTAAAAATATGGGTTGAGTACCCCATGTACTCGGGTGATATGAGAATTCTAATTTTTACTGTTCAAAAAAAAAAAAAAAAACATGCACAAGTCAATTATTAACTTTAATTATAGTTTTGAAAAACGACACAAGCCTAATGGAGTTAATATGGATTATTCACTCTCTCTTCTATGGATTAACCTAACTTGATATATGTGCAACAAATTAACTAGTGACATTTACCCAAAAGATAGAATTATTTGAGCAAATCAATAAATATAGGTAAAGTCTAGTATGCACTCGAGTGCATGTTATGCACCCTAGTCATGTTGCACTTTTCAGTTTTACTGACTTACACTTTTTGGTAAATGGTGTTGCACTTTTCAATTATTACTAAAAATATTATTATACAGTTTAATAATTGAAAAGTGTAACACCATTTACCAAAAAGTGTAAGTAAGTAAAACTGAAAAATGCAACATGGACTAGGGTGCATAACATGCACTCGAGTCCATAGCAGACCAACCCATAAATATATGCATGACTAGCTTACAGTCACGTGATCTTCGGAATTTTAATTAAAACAGAACATAGTAAGGACAGAGTGCTCTGTATATTCGGTTAGCCATTGATTAGAAAAAAAAAAAAAAAAGTAGTAGTAGGCCCGGGGAGGGGGTGGGGGAGTCAATTTTCGAGGCGGAGAAAGGCGTCGGCCATCAAGGCACCGAGCTTGAGTTGTGCGGCAGTGGTAAGGTGCCAATGGTCCCAACTTATTTGCAAGCCGTTTGCATCGACGCAGCTCACGTTTTGACGCTCATTTGCGGTTTCAAATTGAGCTTTCCTAACCAATTCAAGATTAGGGCTGATGACTTCATAGTCCAGTGCCACCTAATAATTAACTCAATTAGTATATAATCCATATTCTCGCATGTGCAATTATATATGCATATGTTGATACGTACGTACCTCGATTACGGGCCAATTTTCGAGGCGGAGAAAGGCGTCGGCCATCAAGGCACCGAGCTTGAGTTGTGCGGCAGTGGTAAGGTGCCAATGGTCCCAACTTATTTGCAAGCCGTTTGCATCGACGCAGCTCACGTTTTGACGCTCATTTGCGGTTTCAAATTGTTCAAATTGAGCTTTCCTAACCAATTCAAGATTAGGGCTGATGACTTCATAGTCCAATGCCACCTAATAATTAACTCAATTAGTATATAATCCATATTCTCGCATGTGCAATTATATATGCATATGTTGATACGTACGTACCTCGATTACGGGCAAGAGCGGCAACTGTAAATCGGAGCGTATATCGTCGATAAACTTCTCAAATCTTGCCTTGTACGCCATCGCATCTTCGAGCAGTTTGACATCCTTTTCCCCTTGGTACCATAGGATTGCCCTGAGAACTCCGCCAGCCATGAGGGCTGCCCGTGCACGTGCCACCGTATCGTTATAATACGGAAACGGGCTGCCCTTGCTCCACTCGGTGATTGACGTGTCCCCTATGGCGCAGGGGACGAGTCCAATCACCCCCAAGTTTGGGTTCCTCTGTAGGAGTGTTTTGGCAAACTGCATTCCGGGCCCCACTCCCGCGCTCTTGTTCGGGGCGACGTCGATATCGATGTGTAGAGGGTCGGCTGCCATCTCCCATGTTCCGTTCTTTGCAAATCGCTGGATTAACGGGTCGGGCTGGCGCTCGGAAATGAGCTCCCCCACACTTCCTCTGCCGACCATATTCGACTGGCCGGCTAGGACGAAGATATTCTTATAACTACCACCAAAGTACTGATCATCTTCGCCAAAGCATATTCCCATTGCCATAACAAATACGACTAGTAGGAACAACATACCTAATTCCATATCTCAAAGTTAACTTAATTTCGGTTTTGGGAGGAGAGAGAGAGAGAATATATAATTTTGTAATGTGATGGAATGATATATGGATATAAGCTCTCGATCATGCCTTTTTATAGGCAGCACCCTTAATCAATGCCTAGCTACTTCATTTTAATTTCATTCATCACAGCCTAAACACATCTTGGAATCGATTCCTGCTGAAAGCAACTCCTTCAATTTAAATTGTTAACTCGATGAGTCTCCTCTCCCTATTAAAGTAAAGGATAAAAAGTGATATTAATCCAGCCCACGAGTGAGGGCAAGTAATAGAAATTGGTTGTACAAAAATTAATTCTCCACTTCTCTACAAGTTCGGACTTTTACCCGAGATATAATTCACGCAGGAGTGGGGCCCGGAATGCCGTTTGCCAAAACACTTCTACAAAGGAAGCCGGACTTTGGCATGATTGGACTCGTCCCCTGCGCAATAGGGGCCACTTCAATGGAGCAAGGGCAACCCGCTTCCGTTGTACAAAGACACGATACAACGGGCACAGTCAGCTCTGCAGTCCGGTGGTGGAGTAATCCGGGCCCTCCTCTGGTACCAAGGGGAATCAGATGCGGCATCCGTCGAGAGTGGAAAAGTCTATAAGGCTAAATTCCAAAAGTTTATCGAGGATGTACGGTCCGATCTACAGATGCCACTATTGCCTGTAATCGAGGTATATTAAATATTTGACTTACGAATTGTGGTTGTTGTTTAATTAATTAATTTAGATATAAAATTAATATTAATGTTGTTGTTGTGTTATGACATATATATAGGTGGCATTGAACAATGCGACATGGGGTTCAGGTTTAGAGTTGGTTAGGGCAGCTCAAATGAGGTTCAAAATGTGGAGTGTGTCGATGCAATAGGATTTGAAACAGTTAATTGGGATCATTTGCATCTCTCCACTGCCTCCCAGGTCAAGCTCGGAGTCCTCATGGCCGACGCCTTCATCCCCCTCCTCGATTGACGTCCTCCAAAACTCAGTCCCCCTTCACCCACCACCACTTAATTTACTCTATTTTCAGTTAATTGTTAGTAGTACCTTTTTTTTTTTTTTTTTCTTAAGCTGATGCATGTATATATATATGCATGTGTATGTTAATTAATTGGAATGAAAAATTATTTTCTTTCCGTTGAATTATATACATATATATGTCTAATTTCTCAAAATTTGTGTTGGTGGAAAAAAATAGCTAGTAATGTATATATATATATATATGCTGATGAATTTTTCCCACGTACAGTATCTGTATTTTTAGTTGGCGGATGAATTTTGATTCATTAGTTGAAAAAAATAGCATTGCATCATCATATTTCATTAATTCACACGCTCGTGACAAAAAAATTACCAATGGAAGATCAATATATTGAAAATCGTACGAGCAAAATATTATCGACAAAATTTATACGTCTGTCAACATACAATTTTTTTTATTTAATTTTTTGGTCAAGCAAATATATATATACATAGATAAATGAAAACTAGTGGTACCGCTTGCGAGAGGTGTAAATTAAGAAACTCCCTTCTTATGTTGATAATTACTCCTAATATATGTATTTTTATATCATATATAATTTTTTTTTTTAAATAAAATAATTGTACGTTACTTGAATATGCTGATTGACCGAGAAGAATTTAAGTATAGTGAAATTATCAAACAATGAGATGGTAAAAAAATCGTGAAGATATGAAAAAGTTAGACGAATTAATTACACTATACATATAAAGAAAATAATAGGCATTTTTTCCAAAAAAAAAAATGTTTGGTCCATAAAAGAAGTACGTCATCTCTAATAAAGTAAGGAGGGTGTATTCAATTGAGATTTTGTTGGATTTTTTTGTACTTTAAAAAGTCAGTGGATTTAGAAAATTCATAGACTCTATGCAGAGTTTGCCTAACTTTTTTATTGATTTATATGGATTTTTATAGATTTGACATGATTCTGAAATACACATTTTTTATTGATTTACATGGATTTCCATAAACTACGCCCCTAAAACCTAGTTAAAAAAAAAAATTATTATTTATCATTATTATTCTCATCTTCATTTTCATCACAGTTATACCTAGACCTTTTCACATAGTTAGCAATACTAGTTCTCCATGCATTAGCTTAAGTTTTTTGTTGTAATTGTCTTTGAGAAAGCAATTCCAAATTTTCCTCTTTCATGTCGAGATGTGGAGAATCTTGATCTTCTTTATATTCGACTGGAAATTCATCAGAGCGACCTTCTTTCCGAAGAAAGTTATGTAATCTAGCGAACTTGTGAATTGCAATTTGAAAATACCAAAAATTCGATTGAATACTTGCATTTCTGGGATGACGCGTAATGGGAATTTACGTCTTTCTGGGATGACGCGTAATGGGAATTGACGTCGATTAGATATTATTGACGGTGTCTAATATACTATGATTTTTAAAGAAAGAACATAATTTTAATGGTGGTGAAGAATGATGCTTATCAAAGAACATAGTTAACACAGTTTTTTTTTTCTTCTCTTCAGAGTCTTCTAAGAGAATCCGTTGAAATCTCTACTTTTTAGAAGAGATTTTGATTAGTGAAATTTATTTATATTTTTGAAAGAGAATCCAACAAAATCCATAGAGTATTAAAATCCATAGATTGTTGAATACCTAAAGATTTCTAAAGACTTTTTAAAATCCGTATTGAATACCTCAAAATTTTGAAAGACTTTTAAAAATTCGGATTGAATACCCCCAGATTTTAAAAGTCCAAAAATATCCAACAGAGTCTCAATTAAATACACCCCCTAAAATTACTTTTTACTAACGTATTTTTTTCCGGTGAATTCATTTCATTTTTTACCCGACTAATAAAACATCGTTTGTTGCGAATAAGATTCTGATTTTACCTAGCAATGAACTTCCAAATATTATTTAAACTAAGTTGTAACAATATTCCAACTCTTATGAATTAGAATCAATCAAGAGATGGGCCCAACTGAAATTGATTTCAACTCAATGCCCAAGTTGTCGGCACTTGCTTGATTTCTTACTGCCAAGTTTTAGCAATGGGCCATGTCCCATTTGTTTTTGGGAACGGCTATACGCACTCACAGGGTTATTGAATACACCCACTAGACATTTTTTTTCATTTTAATCATATTTGAAACTAGTGCACGACCCGCGTACTACGCGGGAATAATTATTTCTTCCATCTATGTACAATGCGGAAATAGCAATTAATGATATGATCGAGTATTGAGGGTTGGATTGACATAATGTAGAACTTTACAAAAACATGCATAAATCATGAGTAAACAAAATGAATTTATAAACCGACACCATATCATCATTTTTAGAGTTGTATGCTGAGTTGAAATAAAAAGAGTCGAGTTGAGAGAAAGAAAGAAAATGAGTAGACACCATTTTTCTTTTCATACTGTCATGTCATGTTTACCCACTGGAGTATTTATGTTAGTTCACAATTTATTTTTAACAAATATATATATATTAATATTCTCTACAAATTAGTAGGAGTTGGAATGATACCTCTATATTTCGAACATGCTCTGAAAATTAATAGGAGTTGGATTGAGACCTATGTATTTTAAACAGTTTAAAAAAATTAAAAAATATAGAAGAGAAGAAAATTGAAAAAAGAAATGTTAACGTAATACAAATAAAAAAAAATTACACTATTTAAAAAAATATACAAAAATAAATTACGTTATTGTTGTTTAAAAAATTGTGCAAATCCATTTTCGCCCACAATTGAATCTGAGCAGCAAGTTATATATCCAATTTTCGTCAACATTAATATTCCTTCAATGTGATGGATCAACAAAGCGTCTTATATATCAAAATTAGTTATATATTAATGGTAAAAATAATTATGATGTAACCCAGTTTTTGACGCAAACACAAACCACATATTCTTAATAAAACTTCAAATGATTGGAGCAATTTCTCAATTGTCTTGAGCAAACCCATTAAATAAAGTAAAGGTACCATGAATTTTTTTTAATGAATTTTTTTTATTTTTTTTTTAAGAAAAGAGATGAATAACAGTATTTATCCAATCCTACACTACATGCATAAGATTAAATCAACAAATCATATAGGATGTGATGACAACCCTCCACTTTCTTTCAACAAATCGTCTGATGTGATGACAATCCTCCATAAACCACGTATTCTTAAAATAAAGGTCTTGTAAAAAAAAAAAAAAAATCTTCAAATGAGTGGAGCAAAAAATTAAAAAATCCACAACTTGAAATTAAAAATAAAAATACTTAAATTAGAAAATGACGTGAGCACAGAGTGAAAAATTGAGGATGTTAGAGATTTTGTAGAGAAGGATGCAAGAATGTACCATGAAATAAAGACGGAAATTTGCAACAGAGATTGAGAAGGAAATGGTGGTTAAATGAAAGGAGAAGAAAACTAAATAAAAAATTTTAAACAATGGAGTATTTAATTATATATCATTTAAAAAATTGTACATTAAGTAGGAATAACTTACATGTATATATATATATAACTGGTAACCCAGTTCTCAATTGTCCAGAATTTGGCGTAAACACCGACCACGTATTCTTAATAAGATTTCAAAATGATTGGAGCAATTTCTGAATTGTGTGATGACAACCCTCGACCCTCGACGGGCTAAGTCTTGATTAGAAATTCTGATTAAGTTTCGTGCTGACCCTCCACGGGATAAGTCTTCATTAGAAATTCTGTACTGAGAAAACTGTTATTATTGAGAAAAAAAAGTATTTAATTATATATAAAAAATTAGTCATATATTAAGGATTTGAAAAAAAAAATTATGATGTAACATTTCAATTTTCCTGGCGCAAACACAAACCACATATTCTTAATAAAACCTCAATTATGAAAATTGGGTAAACCCATCAAATAAAGTAAAGGCACCATGAAAGAATTTTTTTAAAAAGAAAACAGACGAATAACAGTTTTTATCAATCCTATGCTACCTGCATAAGATTAAATCAACAAAGCATATAGGATGTGCCCTCGACTTTCTTTCAACGGGATGGATCAAGACAATCCTCTATAAACCACGTATTCTTAATAAAGGTCCTGTAAAAAATAAAATTCTTCAGATGAGTGGAGCAATTTCTCAATTATTCAAGAAACTCACAATCTACATATTATAATTAAATAAAAATACAGTGAAAAAAAATTAAAAAATCTGCAACTTGAAATTTTTTTTAAAAAAAACTTAAATTAGGAAATAAATTGAGTATGTGAGAGCGCAGAGTGAAAAATTGAGTATGTTAGAGTTTTTGCAGAGAAGGCTGCAAGAATGTACCATGAAAATAAAGACGGAAATTTGCAACAGAGGTTGAGAAGGAAATGGTGGTTAAATGAAAGGAGAAAAAAATTAAATAAAAGATTTAAAAAAAAACTGTCAAATACATCTACCCTTATATACTAATTCTGAATCTATTCTCTCCTACGTCGCGCTCCATATTCTCTCCTTTTCAATTTTTTATTTTTCTTAAATTTCTGCATTTTTTAATTAAACGGTTTAGTTTAGTAACTTCTATCCACTCCAAACTTATTTTCTTCAATTTAACTTTTGTTATTTTATAAAAAATAGAATTTTTTTTTATTCTTTCTTTTATCTAATTTTAAATTTAAATTCTTTTTTCTCCTCTTTTATCTTCTCTTTTTCTATTATTTTTTTTAATAAATATATAAAATTTTCTTATTCCCGCGTAATATGCGGGATTTTACACTAGTTTTAAAATAAATAATAAAAAGAAAGTGTAAAAAAAAACTGACTCACCAAAATTCAGGATTTCAAAATAGAGAAAAAATAAGAAGCCACGTAGGCAATTTTGAGACTGTGAAATATATGTATTAAAGATATATTAATATTCTCTACAAATTAGTAGGAGTTGGAATGATACCTCTATATTTCGAACATGCTCTGGAAATTAATAAGAGTTGGATTGAGACCTATGTATTTTAAACAGTTTAAAAAAATTAAAAAATATAGAAGAGAAGAAAATTGAAAAAAAAAATGTTAACGCAATACAAATAAAAAAAAAAATTACACTATTTAAAAAAATATACAAAAAAAAAATTAAGTTATTGTTGTTTAAAAAATTGTGCAAACCCATTTTCGCCCACAATTGAATCTGAGCAGCAAGTTATATATCCAATTTTCGTCAATATTAATATTCCTTCAACGTGATGGATCAATCTGATGTGATGACAACCCTCGACGGGCTAAGTTTTGATTAGAAATTCTGATCAAAGTTTCGTGCTGAGAAAACTGTAATGGAGTATTTAATTATATATCAAAATTAGTTATATATTAATGGTAAAAAAAATTATGATGTAACCCAGTTTTTGACGCAAACACAAACCACATATTCTTAATAAAACTTCAAATGATTGGAACAATTTCTCAATTGTCCTGGGCAAACCCATTAAATAAGGTAAAGGTACCATGAATTTTTTTTATTTTTTTTTTTAAGAAAAGAGATGAATAACAGTATTTATCCAATCCTACACTACATGCATAAGATTAAATCAACAAATCATATAGGATGTGATGACAACCCTCCACTTTCTTTCAACAAATCGTCTGATGTGATGACAATCCTCCATAAACCACATATTCTTAAAATAAAGGTCCTGTAAAAAAAAAAAAAAACTTCAAATGAGTGGAGCAAAAAATTAAAAAATCCACAACTTGAAATAAAAAATAAAAAAACTTAAATTAGAAAATGACGTGAGCACAAAGTGAAAAATTGAGGATGTTAGAGATTTTGTAGAGAAGGCTGCAAGAATGTACCATGAAATAAAGACGGAAATTTGCAACAGAGATTGAGAAGGAAATGGTGGTTAAATGAAAGGAGAAGAAAACTAAATAAAAAAATTTAAACAATGGAGTATTTAATTATATATCATTTAAAAAATTGTACATTAATTAGGAATAACTTAAATGTATATATATATATAACTGGTAACCCAGTTCTCAATTGTCCAGAATTTGGACGTATTCTTAATAAGATTTCAAAATGATTGGAGCAATTTCTGAATTGTGTGATAACAACCCTCGACCCTCGACGGGATAAGTCTTCATTAGAAATTCTGATCAAGTTTCGTGCGGCTGCCAATAGACGATCGACCGCATACTGAGAGAAAACTGTTATTATTGAGAAAAAAGAGTATTTAATTATATATAAAAAATTAGTCATATATTAATGATTTGAAAAAAAAAATTATGATGTAACCCAGATTTCAATTTTCCTGGCGCAAACACAAACCACATATTCTTAATAAAACCTCAATTGTGAAAATTGGGTAAACCCATCAAATAAAGTAAAGGCACCATGAAAGAATTTTTTTTAAAAGAAAACAAACGAATATAACAGTTTTTATCAATCCTATGCTACCTGCATAAGATTAAATCAACAAAGCATATAGGATGTGCCCTCGACTTCCTTTCAACGGGATGGATCAAGACAATCCTCTATAAACCACGTATTCTTAATAAAGGTCCTGTAAAAAATAAAATTCTTCAGATGAGTGGAGCAATTTCTCAATTATTCAAGAAACTCACAATCTACATATTATAATTAAATAAAAATACAGTGAAAAAAAATTAAAAAATCCGCAACTTGAAATTTTTTAAAAAAAAAACTTATATTAGGAAATAAATTGAGTATGTGAGAGCGCAGAGTAAAAAATTGAGTATGTTAGAGTTTTTGCAGAGAAGGCTGTAAGAATGTACCATGAAAATAAAGACGGAAATTTGCAACAGAGGTTGAGAAGGAAATGGTGGTTAAATGAAAGGAGAAAAAAACTAAATAAAAGATTTAAAAAAAACTGTCAAATGCATTTTAAAATAAATAATAAAAAGAAACTGTCAAAAGAAACTGACTCATCAAAATTCAGGATTTCAAAATAGAGAAAAAATAAGAAGCCACGTAGGCAATTTTGAGACTGTGAAATATATGTATTAAAGATGTCCAATATATCTCTCTTGTAATTTTTTTTTTTTTTAAATGAGATAAATACACTCACTATTTCTCTATCACTGAAAAACATCCTAACAATCACAAAAAAGTTCGGGATTTTTTTCGGAGAAATAAACATTGTCCGAAAAAAATCCCGGACAAAGTTCCTTCTTCATTTTTTTTTTTTTTTCGAACAGTGAAGCTTTTTCGATCACTAGGACAGTTTTCATGCACTATTTTCAAACATTAGATTATTTTTCATGCATTATTTTTGAACATATGTATAAATTAGTATTTTTCATGCACTAAAACAAATTCCAAAATTTCATAAAAAAATCACAGATTACAAACCAAAATTCGTAAAAAAAATTGAACTAAATTATATTTCATCCTCAAACTTCAAAACTCTAGAATAATTCCAAAATTCCATAAAAAAAAATACAGATTCCAAAACAAATTCTTAGAAAAAAATTAAAATAATTTAGAAACACTAAACATTATACCTATCGGGGCGGCGTGCGTGACAAGGCTGGGCGGACGCGGGGCTGGGGGAAGTCGCGGCCAGTGGCGTCGGTGTTGGCGTGGAAGGAGTGGCCCGCGGCCAGCGGCGTCAAGGCTTCGCCCTTCTCCAGCGACTAGTGGCGGTGGCGTGGGCTGCGCCCTTCTTCAGCGAGGAGGCAGCGTGGCTGCTGCGGCGGCTGGCGATGCGTGGCGGCGAATGGATAAGAGAGAAGAGAAGAGAAAAAAATTGAATTGATCGAGGGAGCGAGTGTACCAAAAAAATGAAATTAGGGTTAAAGAAGAAAGAAGAGGGGTAGTTTTTTGTTTTTCCATGTGGGTATTCTCATCTTATGGTGTGTGTATTTAGCAAGTGATATGTCCTCAATAGTTCTGTGTGTATATAACCGGGCCCTTTGTTTTTTAAAAATTCACGCCCCCATTCTTGCAAATGGCCCCCTTAATTATTTAACAGGTGGACCGCCAAATTTTGGCCTCAATATATATTTTTTCTTCCTTTTAATTTTTAATCCCAATTATAATTTCTCCCTTCTCGTGTTATTCCTTCGATTTACTCCACAATATTATCCAGATATATTTTGCTCAAAAAATCCTCATTTCACCTATAAAAATAGCAAACCATATCATTTTCAAATCAAGTGCAATTAGTCAATTTAATGTAAATAATGCATGAAATCCTATTAAATTGAGCAACAAACACACATGAATTTCAAGCAATTTTCACACTAATCACTCATCACTAATCTACCTTACCCTACTCTACTGGACCTAATTAGAATACTTATTTATAGGAATAAGATACATTCATAATCCTTGATTATTAGAAATATTATGTTGCAATTAACAGGAATATTACAAATCTATAATAATTAAAAATTGTTTATTTTCAGTTTACTATTTTTTTTTTCTTGATTTGATGTGTATGTAAATTAATTGGAAGCAATATAATGAAAAATCCTTTTCATTAACCAAGATTTTGTCTGATTTTGTGTCTATTCGGTGGCTACTCTTGGAATTCATGGGTTCTGATATTTTTCCTTTTCAACCTTTTGAGGTTTGCAGTTTAACTTGGAGTAATTTATTTTGCTGCAACTTAATTAATTTGGAAATTAAAAGGCAATCACATTGTATTACCGACATCTTTTTATTTATACAAAAAAAAAAAATCAAAGTTTTATTTAAAGATATGCAACAAATTATATATATAATTCTACACAAACATGTTCACCGTTCATATGTAACATGATACATGTCGAATTAGGAGGCCGATGGATCGCAGTTAGCCTAATTTAATTTTACTATGATCGACTTCCTATTCATTTTATTTTTGGCACGGATTTTATGCACAACAATATTAGTGGGCCAAAATACGAAGGAGATATGCAACATTGGACCTTTGGAATGCCAGAGGTGAAATTATCGAGGTACATTGCCTAGATTAACAAGAGTTTTGTGTGTGCTAGAATTTTTAACTACATTAGTATGTAACACACTACCTTGTGAATGTGAGGATGTGAAGTTTGTCATTTGTTGCCGCCTATTTATGCTTGCAGTAAGTTATATTATTCCTTAAAATTAGTGAGATGGTAGCAGATGTTTCGATATAATAGTGTGATCGGGTTATGATGTGTATAGCGCCATGGTGTGGATTCAGTTACGATTCACGTGACCTGACATACGTAATTGATGTTTTTCTTTGTCTCATAATTGTTCTTTAATATATTAGCCTTTAGAGTATATATCAATTATCAACATCAGCAATAAATGGTCTAAATATCTTTGCTATGGTGGAACTGGTCAAGTTGTACGAATATGGAATTTGCAGAACAAGCTACGTGTCAAATGGTTGAAAGGTCATACTGATACAATAACAGGTGCAATATAGCTTATGTCAATCGTAAATGAGATCTTCTACTACACCACCTTATTTCTGGCCCAAGAGTTGCTGAACTTAGGGATCGATCTTAATGGACAGGTAGCTGATTAGGATGTTTCTTTCTAGGTTTTGAAAAGTGTCAATTTGAGATATGTTTTTTCCTCGAATTTTAGGTGAGATGTGTTCAGATATGAACAACTTGAGCCAAAATGACAAATCAGAATCTCCTGCTCCAAAATTTGATTATAGTTACACTGCAATTATTACGGCTCTTCGATTTGCTTGGGATGAGGGGTAGTTCAGGTCTACGGATCCACATTCCTATTTTAATTTTGTTATGAATAATTAAAACGTTGTATAGAAGCAACTCTTTTCAAGTGTAAAATAGAGCAAAAAATGCAGGGGTCAACGCGGGCGGTAGCGGTGGTGGTTCTGATGGTCGTTGCGGCGGTTCTAGTGCCAGAAGCGTCGGCGACGCGTTACATAGTAGGTGGCAATAAGGGCTGGACGACTAATGTGAGTTACCAAATATGGACTCGAAACAAGAACTTCTACAATGGAGATTAGTTATGTATGGTTTCTTCTCTATTTCAAATTTTATCTTCATTAGTTACCCTCCCTCCGTTCAATTTTATAATTTATGTTCAACGGATAAGATAAAACTTGCATTCTTAATTTAGAATTAGGTCAAGATGTAAAAGAAAAATGTTGAACTATACGCACACAATAGTACATATAAACAACAAATGTTTTTAATCTATCGTTTACAATACACAAATTTGTGGTCTATCAACGAAATTCATGTAAATAGACAACGAATATTGACCTATGATGTATTTCTTTTAGTTGTACAAGTGATTTTTTTTTATTTAAAAGGGGATCTTTTACTACACCTCTATATATCCTTAAGAATGTTCATACTAATAGATAACAGATCATAATATCTATTACCTATCAGTATTTAAAATTGTATAGTAACGTAATTACGTCTTTTGTTTCAGTTTTTGTGTGCGATAGGTGACTTGGTTCGTATTTTGCACACTTTTTAGTACAACAATAACAATTTCCACAAGCGTATGGGTTCGTTATAGTTGAGTAAGTATACGCCCTAATATTTATCGTCCAAGGACCTAGAGAGAGCGTGGAGCCCCAAAACTATAAGTCGAAATGGTGTTATAAAAGCTAAACGTCAGGATAAAACAAATATCAAATAAGAAAAAGAAACAAACAACTAAACTAACTCTCAAAGATGAAAGTGCGAGTGAAAGAATTGTTTCGGGTGTCTTCCTTATGTGGGATCACTAATGAATTAACGAACTAATCACAATAATTAAGTCTAATGTCTTGAGTTATGCTAAAGGCAATCACATATATGTGTAGACCCCCTCGAAAGGCATAGGTAAATACGTGAATTGATTAGCAATTATAGGATCTAATCAAATACCATAAGCTCCTAAGATAGTGTCTCATAAGCACTTTCAACAGGTTACTAATGCTTATGAGACGCCCTCTCACCAATCTCCTAGACGACCTCTATTCAATTAATGTCTAATGTTGTCGATCTAAACAATCAATCCTCTCTCGGTTAAGCTAATTACTCCCTCTGTCCCACAATTGTTTGCACTCTTTCCTTATTCGTCTGTCCCACAATTGTTTGCACTACCCAAAAAGGAAACTTTTTCATAAACCCCACCCTCACAATATCCACATATTTACACAAAATGCCATTACTTTTACCCTCAATCCAATCATTCACTTTACTTTACTCATAAAAGTTACAAAATTACCCCTCAACACTCCACTCATTACACTTTTTTCTTAGTTTGCGTGTCCATAAAATGGTGCAAACAATCATGGGACGGAGGGAGTACTATTTAACTTCAATTAATTAATCAAGGCTCACACTCACACCCCAATCATGCAAACTCAACTCTCGTTGCAATTAACATAACCGAAAATACTAGCTAATAGGATTGATCAATTCATTGAATCACACAAATCACAACACTAGAAACAATTAAAATTCAAGGCATAGCCTAATCAAACAATTAATACATAAATCCACTAATTACCCTCATAATTTCAACACCCAAAGCAATAAAAGATTACCACATATCTAACTTAACAACTAGAATAAAACTCATGTAAATTAAACTACAAAACATGAATGAAATTGAAATTACCAAATTAAACTTGCAATAATAGAAAAATATCACCTCTTTTAAATCCTCCGAAGCTTACAATAAAATGAAATACTAAATTAAATCTATCTAAAAAAATAAAATTACAAGCTAACTATCTAATGAGTGGAGTGAAGTGTGGGGAGAAAGGAGGAGTCTCTCCCCCCCACCACAATGGAGCTAGGGTGTGCACCGGTCCAAAACCGGACCGGTTTGGAACGGGACCGAAATCTGTCCTAATCCATGGACCGGAGACCGGACCGTAATGAATCCGGTCCGGATTTGGACCGGATTTTTTTTTTTTTTTAAGTTTTTTTCCCAAGTTTATGGAAGCAAGAACAAGGTTGATAAATTTTTGTATGAAAATTAAAGTGTTGCTCTTTATTTTAAATCAATCTACGTCAATGTGAATTTTATTTATATTATTATTAATGATCTTTTGACCCTAAAAATAAATTAAATATGCTTGTTAAATTATATATTTGAAAAAATGTAATAGATCTCAACATTTTTACCTCACATTCTCACCAATTGTTTGGTTTTGAAAAATAAGTGGGAGTGTATTAGTAAAATAATATAAAAAAAAAATAATTTAAAATTCCGGTCCAAACCGGCTCGGACCGGAAAATTCAGGCGAAAAATTGAACCTGGGTGGGCAAGTGTCCATTATTGAGCACCCGTCACTAGGACAAATAACTCTTTGTTTTATCTTTTAATATTAATTGTATATATATATATTAATTTATTTCTTTTACATGTATTTAAATTATAACTTTTAAATTTGTAAATGTAATTTTTTTTTATTAATTTCTAAAAATTGTAATTACTTACCGCCGTCAAAATCATAAGTTGTAAAATACTAAGAACTATGCATAATATTTTAACATATATAATTAATTGATTAATTTGTAAATTTTAAAAATATATAAAAAATATTGTTATTGAATAATTTGAATGGTAAAAGTTTATAAATTCAAATAAATTAATTAAATTACATTTAATCTTCATCTTCATCATTGTCGTCATCATCTTCTTCTTCATCATATTCATCTCCATCCTTGTTATCCTTCTCATCATGTTTTCAATTCCGATCAAATTACGATTTGTAACTGTTAAATCTACAAAAAGATTGAAATCTTTCGTCGTCTCTATTTTGTGTGGTCCTCCTGCATAGGTAATGAAGATCCACAAACTTGTAATTCGAATGGATTTTTGTTTCTAATGAGATGTGATCAAACCAATCACATTTGAATAATAGTGGTCCTTTGCCTAAGATCCCTAAATATCGATTCTCAACGTCGTGTGACCTCACCTTAATTTAAAATAACTTTAAATTAATTATTTATATATATACATTAACAATAATAATAATTCCAATAACACATATTGAATCGGTACTCACATATTTTTGGAACCATATGAAAAAATATGTTGAATACTAGCATCTATGTTATGTTTGCATTTGAGATATTTTGTTCTTTCTTGTCTTAATGGTTGAATATACATCCTACAATTCAATAACAATGTAATGTAAGGTTGGACTTCTGCACAATTCAATAACACGTATGTATGGGCAATTTTTTACTCTTCGTCCGTTGACCAACTCCACTGTATTTGCCCTTTCAAGCAAGTAGCCTAAAACACTTGGAATCTTTAATTTCTCCATGTAGACCTAAAACACCTGAAATCCTTAATTTCCACACATTGAGTAGGCTCGTTGATCCAACTCCACAACCACACATATAGTTGTTTCCACACATTACATTAGGTTCGTTGAACCAACTCCACAACCCGTTGCGTAATCGTCTCACCCATATAACACTCTATTTTAATTTAATGAAGTTTTAATATATGAATCATTCCCTTAATTTATATCTCTACCTCCGTTCATTTTGACACTTTTTAATTTAAGTTTATTTTGACACGAAATGATATATTTTTTAAAAATTTGTAAAATTAAATGAATTCAATTTCTATAAATTAGATAACTTATTGTATCTCTTCCAAACAACTTTTAGACTAATTTGTATCTCTCTCAAACAACTTTTAGACTAATTTAGTAAAATTAAATGAAACAACTTTTAGACTAACTTGTATTACTTCTAAACAATGACTTTTACAATTAGCAATGCTTCACGTATTTATACTTTTTCTAAATAAATGATATAATTTTTTTTTAATCTAAAACTTTTTAAAAAATATTATACAAAATTCTTTATAAATCTTAATGGTCAAGATATTTAAAAACTTTTTAAAATTATTAAATGACACCGTACACTTCCTTTTTTTTAATCTAATGTCTCTAGACATCATACAAAATATTGATATATTATTTGAGAATCAATTCTTGGAATATTTTCATTAGAGAATCAATTAATATATATATATATATATTGTCATATGGAATTGAAGATATAATATAATATTTTTATTATAATATCTATGGCTATCCTAAAATATATCTATCCGATACATATAAGATATATTAATTAATTTTTTTATTTTTACTAGTATTTATTAATTTTAAAAGAGTAATAAATTAATTAATATAAGTCCCTATTCTCAATTCTCTCTCTCTCTCTCTATAAGGATTTCTATCTCCCAAATTACCTCTAAAAAAAAGAATTAACTCAATAAAAGAATCCTCTCTCTCTCAGTGTCCGGTTTCGGTTTCAAATACTCCTCGAAACTTACGAGGAAGGGCGCGTCGTTGTTCACTCAGACCTCCGATTGAGGATCCCCATGACCTCCGATTGAGGATCCTCGTGTACACAGGATACCTCCTCATGTCGTGTCGTCGCCTTTTCCTTCGTCTTTAAGTTTATTTTTTTTGAACAATTTAATGGTTTGTTTCTTTATTTTATAGATGGTTAGATTTCGTATCACAAATTTCGTGTACCACCTTGTCTCGTTTTATATTGGGGAGAAAAAATTGATTGTTTAGAGACGGTGGTATACGTATCTAATCCGTATCTAAAACTCTCGAAACTGAAAGTCGCGTATCTAATTCGTATCTAAAACTCTTGAAACTAAAAGCCGTATCTAATTTGTTTATAATGAGAGACGGTTTTATTTTCGGTTTCAAATCTCAATTTTTTAACAAATTCGTATCTAATCCATATCTATTAGAGACGGATTAGGTGTCCGTCTCAAAATTTCGGTATCAAAGTCAAGCTTTTTTTGTAGTGATTAGTGGAGTAATTTGACTTGGGCTCAAGAGAATTAAATTTAGGGCGCGACTAAATGCACCCGGATTTACTATGAGTACACCCACGCGATGAGAACATACACAAAACAGATGAGGACACCCACGTGGAAAACCCCAAATTACCATCTTATCAATTAAAACCCTAAAAAGCATAATTCGTCCCCTCATTTCTCAATTTCAGGACACCCACCTCCATTCCTTCCACTTCCCTCCGTCAACGCGGCACGGCACCGCCCAACTCTCCACCTCGTCGCGGCGGCCCACGCCGCCCACTGCGCACCCTCTTCCCTCCGTCACCGCGGCGCAGCAGCGCCGCCCACCTCTCCGACTCGTCACGACGGCCCGCGCCGCCTACTGCGCATCCCTCCACTCCACTTCACCGCCCGACTTCCCCTCACCCGCTTCGCCGGTGTCGCTGCCTTTCCCTCCCCTCACACCTGCGTCGCCGGCTACGCGTGAAGTCGATTTAAAAAAAAAAAACACGCCGCCCTCTCATAGTCCCCTGCCAACCCTACCCTCGTCCGCCACCGCCCCTCCACTTCGCGGCCGCACGCATTTTCGCCCCACCCCTTCGCGGCCGTTCGCGGCCGCAGTTCCTTCCCCTTGCAGCCGTTCGCGGTCGGCCTCCCTCCGTTCGTGCCTCTCGCCGCCGCCGCGCCGCTTCAGGTAAGTTGAAAATTAGGTTTCTCAAAATTTGGGTTTTTGTATGTTGTTCGGGAATTTCTTTCGAACAATTTTTGTTTGTTTTGTAGAAATTTTCGAACAACCTAAGTTTGTTTGTGTAAATTTTTTGAACATATTGACTTTGTTTTGAAATGTTTTTCGAACAATCTGTGTTTGTTGGAGTTGAAATTTTTTTCGAACATATTTACTTTGTTTTGATTTTTTTTCGAACAATCTGTGTTTGTTTTGGAAAAAATTTCGAACAAGTTGTTCGATCTTTTTTTCGGACAAATTTAATTTGTTTTGAAAAAAAATTAGAACATATTGAGTTTGTTCGTTAAAATTTTTTGTACATTTCAACATTGTTTGGTTAAAATTTTCGAACATCTCAAATCTGTGTTTTATTTTTGAATTTCGAACATCACTTTTGAATTTTTAGAATTTTTGATGTTTTGGTGGTGATGGTGGGGATCCGGATAGAGTGTGAAATGATGAATCGGGTGTGAAATGGAATAAATGGGTATACTCATCCGGAGTTTTTTTTTTAAAGTGTAGGAAGGGTAAAAACGTCTTTTCGCACCACCTTGGAACAAAAAAAATTCCCGTGGATGTACTTATAGTAAATCCGGGTGCATTTAGCCGCGCCCTTAAATTCATCAGCCTTTCTCTCTCATTTTAGTTAATGGGCTCCTTTTTCCTCTTGATGGCCCATCGATTTAATTAATTATGTGGCGAGTTGGGGTATATACCCCTCCAGCTTTATTTAATGCACTCCCCCGATACACTCAATCCCATAAAATAGACATATTATACATGCACTTCCCCTAAATTATCTAAATTGCCCTTTTTCCTAAAAACTCATTTAAATAAATACATTCCCATAAAACCCTAATTTTATTTTCATCTTCTTCAACATTCTGCCTCCACCTCCGCCGGCGGGGACTGCCGCCCACCACCACCCACCGTCGTCATTCACTTGGACCCCCACCCTTTTTTTTTTCTCTGCTCAACCGTTGCAAATCTGTCGACCACGGAGCAGATCCCGTCGGCCATGGCAGCGTAAGGTAAGCTCACGGTCGTCGTCCCACGCGACCGTTTTTCCCCTCTCTTTTTTTTTCGTTTCTGCATATAGGCGGCGGCGCCGCCCTCCTCCCTCGTCCAGCGCCGCCTCATCCCCTGCCGCCTCACCCCCTTCCCTCTCCAGCCTTGTTTTTCGCCTCATCCCCTACCGCCTTGCCCCACCGCCTCACTCCCTTCCCTCTCCAGCTTTGTTTTCGCGTTTACTTCGTTTGTAGGTAGGGTTTGATTTTTTTTTTTTTTTTCTATTTTCGACACGAAATTGTCGACTCTAACAATTATGGTCGATAAATTGTTGTCGACCGTAATGTTCAGGGTTAACAATTTCTTGTCGAAAATTCTAATTTTTTTTAAAAAAAAATCAATCGTAAAATGTTGTCAACGAGAATGTTTTTCGTCGATAAATTATAGTCGACTAGATGCTTTATGGTCGACAAACCAGTGTCGTCTGTCGAAAAAAATGAAAATTTTCAATCTCATTTTTTTTTAAGTTTTATTGAATGTTTTTGTCAGATTCGGTGGCGCCGACGGCGTCTGACGGAGGAGGTGGAGGTGGAGGTCGGAGGTGACGATGTCGACGGCGGTGGAGGCCGGCTGTCCTAAAATTAGGGTTAATTCAATTAGGGCTTTGAGTAGGGGAGTGTATGTATCTTTAATATTTTATTAAAAGGGTAAATATGACATTTTACATGAATATCTATATCTATATCTATCTATATCTATATTATATATATTTGCAAACTTTTGGACTGCCACATGTCGCAGCCTGATTCGTTTGCCACAATCTCTCTCCTCTCAATAGTCTTCTTTTCAAAAATCATCTTCTCACCTCATTTTCCTCATTTTCATTTTAATCTCATCCGTCCATTTAAACAAATTAGTATTAACCGTTCGATCTGTTGCCCGTTGGAGGGACGGCGGCGATGTTTCAGGAGGAAGAAGAACATTTTTATTTTTTATTTAATTATTTTACAGTTTTAGCTTTTAAAGAAGTAGGGTAAATTATAAATTTAATATAGGTTTTGTAACGTCTTATAATTACATTTTCATCCGATTGTATGTTAATACCCATTCATTCATGTGTATATTCACAAGAAAACGTAATGAATTCAAATGGAGAAATTCAAAATCACTCCATTAAAATAAAATCACTTCCAAAATGTGATTGAGAAAATGGATTTCTTGCGATATTTGAAATGTGTTAATATCATCATTATCATCATCATTTGATATATTCTTAAATTGAAAGAGTTGTGATTTATAACTTGCAAATCTTTTAAATATTTTATTTTCGAAAGCAGCATATATAGCAACATGAAATTTAGATAAATTACAGAATTATAAACCATAAATGTCATTTGGAAATTAATATATAAAAATGTGGCTCCGAATTTTCCTTATACATTTATATATAATTAATTGGCAGCTCTGAAAGCTGAGCCAAATACAAATGTACTACTTTATTATTTAGAGATTAACAACATATATACTATAGTATTTTATATGAATAATGTGCGCAAAATATTAGTAATGGGTGATGTGAAGCAGAAAAAATTAGCATGTAGAGCATTCATTGGGTTACTTTTTATGGCGGTGTACCTTTTCACAGTTTCATTTCTTTTTTAAGCCGTTTCTTCATCTTCCACCTACCTCAATTTCTGAGATTACTATTTGCTTCATTTTGGTTATATGAATAATGAAATTATACGGATGGATGGAGGGAGTATCATTTAGATGAAAAAACACTCAAAATCAATTCTTATTACCATTAAAATAATTTTTTTGGTTGAAAAACAACACTACATTTGTTCCACTTAATTTATTTGTCACTTTTAATTTTTTTTCATCTCTTCTCATAATGTTTATGACAAGTAGAATAAATGACTATAAATAATTCATTAATAATCGGTAAGATGGTCTATTAATCATATTTATACAAAATAATCATTAATAACATACGGTAGAATATATATGTGGAGTAACACTTGTGTGTTGTTGTGCATACCAAGTCTTAATGCTTAATTTTTAAATATTGAAGTACGACATGCACAAACTAACGGTTCAAATCGTCGGTTTCGATTTGGCAAAATTTTCAACCAAAATCGAACGGAGGTTACAATTTTTAGACTGCCAGTTCGGTTTGATGGTTTTTTTATTTTTCCTTTTTAGCTCGTTTTAACTCTACAATTTAGTAAATCTTATTTTTTTATAGTTCTATCTTGTAATTCATTCAAAACTATCATATTATAAGAAGTTAACAATTATGAACATGCAGACTATTTCAATTAATTCAATTGCAGACTATTTCCCAGTTTGGAGGGTGATGTGAACATACAACATATATATATTACATTGAAATTTGAATTCGTATGTGTCTCCAAATATATGAGAGTCGTGGAAATCTGTGTAAATCTTAATTTTAAATCTGCGACATACAATTTTGTCGAAAGTTCAAACAAAATTCTACAAGAAAAAAAGGAATAACAACGAAAATTTTGCGTCAAATCTAAATTTTAGCAACGAAATAGAATTTTGTGTGCCTAAATTCTTAGATTAAACATTTGCAATAAAATTTATATATTTCATCGCTAAAATTTGTTGACTTCGATCATTTGACCAATTTCGTCTCAAAACCATTGTAAATTGCGATGGATTTTCAACCATCGCAAATTCGTCGTCATTGATCTCCGTATTTAATTTAAATTGAAGGAATAATAACCCTATAATAAGAGGTACCCAACAATTATGTAATCTATGGTAGTAAAAATGAAAATGAAGTGCAATAACATTTAAAGCAAATCGGTCTAAGTATAGTGTATGTATAAGAATATTAATGTAATAAATATATTGTGTGTTGTATCACGTACACGTACTATATATACGTACACGTGTGTGTTATTTGGGATACGTATCTTAGACATGTGTAATAAATTGTAATAAATTATATATATATAAAATGATGTTTTGTTAATTTATGTACATATAAAATGAAATAGAACCACAATTTTTGATCTGTATAAAAAAACATACTTTACCCAACTATATTTTCCCTTGTGCATGCATGCAAGAAAAGTAATGTATTGTGATCAGGCCAAATGAAGAAACAAAAATATTTTTTTTTATTATTTATATATATGGCATAAATATTTGTTTACACGTCACTTGTGATATGATGACCTACCAGCCTTGCATTTTCTGATGTGTGAATTAGTTAATTATATATAAATAATTTTTTATATAATTGATTACACATCATGTGTTCTGTCTAAAGGAACAAGCATATATGGACACAAGTAAAAAAAAAAAAATCATTTATTTGTTAATCCCCCTCTGTGGAGTAATATAAAGTTATGTGTGTTGATGACTTGATGTGTCGTTTTCTAGTAAGTTTACTTACAATTAGTCATCAATTATCTCCCGTTGGTGTTCCCTTTTTATTCCAATGGGTAATTTTTTTCACTACCGTGAATTAAAAATATAATGAATCAAAATTCATCACAACTAAAAAAAAAACAAAAAAACAATACGGTGGAAAAAAATTATTATTAAAAACCACAAAATTAAACGTGTAGCATTAATTTAAATATTGCCAACATAATTCATGTCAAAATAATATTATTCAAATCATAAATGTGATCTAATTATATTGTACTCGATCAATTATGCCCAATATATAATTTAATCTATATATACTTGTCGTTATAAGTCGACCATTTGGTTTGCCCTTTCCAAAACGTGATCGACAGACTTTTCTCAAGAGTTTTTTTTCATGAGATTTTTAAGCAATATTTGGTGGACGCAATCGTAACCATACGTACCGAAATTATTGCCACAATCAGTTGTGCTTATTGGGTAGTACACTGGAACATCAACGTCCGTACATATAACGTAAACAAACTTAGTCATAGTTTCATTGTCCAAATTCCCACAATTAAATCCAATTGGGAGTTTATTTGTTATTGGATACTTGAAATGGTATTCATTAGGATATCTATTTAATGTTAATGCTTCACATTCATTCTTCATTAACATCCCACTCATGATCATCACTAAAAAAAATGAGGAATATTTGAATTTCCATCTCGAATGAATTTCAAAATTTATGAAAACTTTAATATCTTAATTTCTTGTGTAGTTAATGAAAACATACTTCTATGATCGAGGCTTTTATAAGACTACTTTTGAATGAATATTAATGTGGATACATGAATTTAATGCAATTTAATTTAATGATCTAATATGAAACGCACTTGCATAAGCACACATTTAATTGGATATTAATAAAAGGGACATCGATGTATAGTCTTTTAACTTTTTTTTTTTTTTGAAGACTTGATATTCGGTCAAAAAATCGACTAATTAATTTTCGAAGGCTAATTCCACCTACCAAGTTAGGGTCACAATTGAAATAAGAGCAAAACCTTATATGAACCAATCCATCATAAACCGTTGCACATTGCGGGAATGCTTTCTTTTCGAATATATGTACAAGCCAATTATTATTTAAATATTCTTTTTGAATATATGTACAAGCCAATTATTATTTAAATATTCTTTTTGAATATATGTACAAGCCAATTATTATTTTTTTGGTCAAGCAAGAAGTTGTATTAATAATAATGTCCCCAAGGGTAATTACATGCACAAGTCAATTTAAAGCAGAACAGTTCGAAAGGCCGAAGATACCCCCAAATCTGTTCCACCGAAAAGTGGACGCTTGTGACAATTCGTTTTTGATCGCAGAATTCACCGAAGATGAGGTGAGAAAGGTAATTTGGGACTGTGAGATATCCAAAAGCCTGGGGCCCGATGGTTTTACACTGCGGTTTTTCAAGGAAAATTGGGGGTTATTGAAGGGGAAAATTATGCAGATGATGACAGAATTCCATGAACATGGGAAATTGGTGAGACGAATAAACCCGTCTTTTATTGTATTAATACCAAAAAAACAAGGAGTGCAGTATCTAGACGAATTCCGGCCCATCTCCCTCATTGGGAGCCTCTACAAGATTATTGCAAAAATACTCGCTAGACGGTTGGCCAAAGTACTCGAATCCGTCATCTCGGAGTGCCAGTCTGCCTTCATTGGGGGGCGTCAGATAATGGATGGTATTCTCGTGGCACACAAAGCTATTGACGAGGCTAAAAGGAAGAGAAAAAGAAGGGTTATGTTCAAAGTAGACTTCGCCAAGGCCTATGACTCCGTCGATTGGTCCTTCATTGATTGCATGATGGAAGGTATGGGCTTCAATCCTAAATGGAGGACCTGGATGCTAGAATGCATCTCTACGGTAAGCGCGATAGTGCTTATTTATGGTAGCCCGTCCGGGGAATTCAAACTAGAACGCGGGCTACGGCAAGGCGATCCGCTCTCGCCGTTTCTATTCCTCATTGCAGTCGAGGGATTAAATATTCTGGTGAACCGGGCAGTGGAAACAAGCGCGCTCGATCCTATCAAAATGGGGAAAAACATGATTCAAGTGCCGATCCTGCAATACGCCGATGACACGATGTTCTTGTGTAACGGAAGTTGGGAGGATATACAAACTATTAAAAAAATCCTAAAATTATTCGAACTAATCTCAGGGATGGGTGTTAATTTTAATAAATGCAGGTTGATTGGGATCCATGTACGCGACGAAGAGAAAGTTGAGATGGCAGATTTTCTAGGGTGCTCTACTGGCAGCCTACCAATGGAATTTTTGGGCATGAACGTGGGGCTTAACTATCACAAAATCTCATCCTGGGACGGGATGATTAAGAAGATTCGAGGGAAGCTTGAAGCTTGGAAGGACAAGGAAATTTCAATGGGAGGGAGAACCACACTCATCCCGGCTGTGCTATCCGCGGTACCCACCTACTATCTGTCTTTCTTTAAAATTCCTAAAACTGTTTTGTGTGAGATTAAAAAACTGCAGAGGAATTTTTATGGGGAGGGGGAGAGGGTGAAAACAGGAAAATATCTTGGGTGAAGTGGGAGGAGGTGTGTAAAGATAAGAAAAAAGGGGGTCTTGGTATCAGAGATCTAAGCATATTCAATTCCGCGCTCCTGGGGAAATGGGTGTGGAGGTTGTTAACGGAACCAAATAATCTCTGGGTTAGGGTGTTAAAATCCAGATACGGGGGCCTTGGGAGGGAGGAGTATGTGAATAGACGTAGAGGGGGGCGTAATGCAGGAGCCTCGAGTTGGTGGAAAGAAATAAAAAAGATATATTAGGAGATAGGAGGAAGTGAAGCTAGACATAAGATTACCAGGATCGTGGGAACATGAGGTGGGCACACGAAATTCTGGACGGAAGAGTGGGTGAAGGGGGGTGGGAGTATTAGAGATTTGTTCCCAAATTTGTTCAACATCAGTTTACAGAAGGAGAATTCAATCAGAAACATGGGTAGATGGAAGAATAATGAATGGAAATGGTCGTGGATCTGGGATAGAGATTTAAGCGATAGCGAGGGAGGGGAACTAACGCATTTATGTGATATTTTAGACAGAAACAAATTATCGCAGGACATCGACGACAGCTGGAGCTGGGAATTAGCACCACATGGAGCGTATTCCACCAGTTGTGCATACGCAAAGATGATCGAGGAAACTGGGGAGGAGGTAGAGACAAACGCGTCCAAACCTGATTACACCAATCTGTGGGGCTGTTACGCACCAAAGAAAGTAAAACTGATCGGGTGGAAGGCCTTAAAGGGCAGACTTGCCACCACCGATAACCTGGGTAGAAGAGGCGTTGCAATTGTGGATGAGGAATTGAGCTGCAAACTCTGTAACGAAACAATAGAGTCGAACGTGCATCTTCTGTTGGACTGTAATTTTGCCAATTCGATCTGGCATAATTGTTACAAATGGCTAAAAGTGAATATGGTACCACAGAACAACATTAAGGAACATCTTTTGCAGCACAGCGAAGCTCTCGGATCCGGCAAAGTAAGAAGAAAATTCATGGCGAGCCTCTGGTTTTGCGTTATCTGGGAAATATGGAGATGCCGTAACGCTAGAAGATTTAACGATGAACGTCGGGATGCAAAGAAGGCACTAGACAATATTAAGATCAGTCTTTGGTCGTGGATGGGAGGAAAAAACCTAGTGGCACTGAATTCTTCAATCTCGGCTTGGTGTAGTGACCCGTTTCTTTGCATCATGGAATAATTAACTCAATCCAGGTCTAGGCGGATATTACAATTATGTGCATATCTTAGGCTATACTTGTAAAAATATGGGTTGAGTACCCCATGTACTCGGGTGATATGAGAATTCTAATTTTTACTGTTCAAAAAAAAAAAAAAAAACATGCACAAGTCAATTATTAACTTTAATTATAGTTTTGAAAAACGACACAAGCCTAATGGAGTTAATATGGATTATTCACTCTCTCTTCTATGGATTAACCTAACTTGATATATGTTCAACAAATTAACTAGTGACATTTACCCAAAAGATAGAATTATTTGAGCAAATCAATAAATATAGGTAAAGTCTAGTATGCACTCGAGTGCATGTTATGCACCCTAGTCATGTTGCACTTTTCAGTTTTACTGACTTACACTTTTTGGTAAATGGTGTTGCACTTTTCAATTATTACTAAAAATATTATTATACAGTTTAATAATTGAAAAGTGTAACACCATTTACCAAAAAGTGTAAGTCAGTAAAACTGAAAAATGCAACATGAACTAGGGTGCATAACATGCACTCGAGTCCATAGCAGATCAACCCATAAATATATGCATGAGTAGCTTACAGTCACGTGATCTTCGGAATTTTAATTAAATAGCAGCCTCAATTTTGATTTTTTGTAATGATATTTTACTGATGAGCAATATACAAACAAAAAAAACTGTCAGTCGAAATTAACGAAAACAAGAAGCTTAAGATTATCAAAATAAATATTCTATGCAAAAATTAAGACAAGCTAGATATTTGATTAATGTGGGTATATGTTCTATCTACAGCGTGACAAGAAGCTAGAGCTAGAATAACAAGCCAAACTCCTCTAATGACTGTAATTTACCTAGTCATTAAGTCTTAATAAACTCTCTCAAAACTTACCGATTCAATATATACTAAGTCTAAAATTGTAGTGTTCACTATATTTTTATAGCCTAAATTATTCCGCAAGTGTACGGCGTAGATTATAGTATGTAGTGAGCACGAGTATCGTATCCACGAGGATTATTTCTAATATCTATTACGATTTTAATAACCGATTTTTATCTAGAAAAATAACTAGCTTGGATGATGGGTTGTTTAAGCAAAAATATTTAAAATACTCTAAGTAAGCAAATAAATAAAATAGCATGAAAATATCAATTTAACGTTGTTTTGAAAAATCAATAAGATAAGCTAGGTGGATCCTAGAACTTACGATTTCAATTGAGATCAAATTTACTACGAATTAATTTAACTAACTACTCCGTTTAGTATTTTATAGAGGTAATCACTAAGGAAGATTAAATCATCTCTTGATCTCATTATCCTTGTTAGATATAATTATTTCAGCTCGAATCTTAAAATTGAAAACTATAATTTCTTCCTCACAGTACAATAATTTAAATTAGTATGCATTAAATATGAGTAATACATTTTGGGAGGAAAGGAGAATTTATATATTCTATTATGAATAAAAAATATGGGCCTAGAGTCTTGATTAGAATATAGAATTAATGATGAAAACTTCTCCATTTATACTTGCGTGAGCTCAGAGGTTAACTAATTAGAGTTCCTTTGTTTCCTTTTTTGCTAATAACTCTCTTATTTTCTAGTATTGAATTAATACTCTTGTTAAATCATTTATCCTTTAAGACATGCAATTAGTATTAACCTAACTAGTACTTTAGGTTTCACGTACAACGACACAGGCCTAATATGAATTATTCACTTGCTTAAATTGAACACTGATTAATAAGATGCGCGCCAGAAAATTTTGTATTTAATACGCAAAAAAAAAAAATAACACACTCGATTGTGTGTATATCAAATGATTAAAACACAATTTGCAATTCAATTTGAGACGTGCACTTGAAATATATATCCGGTCGAACCATAGATACTATGTCAACATATCTATCAAATCGGGCCTTATTATATAAAAATTTCCAAGTAGAATAGTTGATTTAGGAACTAAGGAAATTACAATAGTCCAATACTTGTTGAGCCCTTGCCAAAACTGCATTTGGATCCTTTCCACAAGGGTTATGTTGTTGAAGGTTTTTAATTAGTACTTGATTTGTGCAGTCTAAGCTATATGTAACGAGAAGATCATAGCAGCAATCTGCATTCACTGTTTTATATACTGGAACATTAAGTTCCTGGCATATGGCTTCAATAGTCATGTTCTTACACCCAGTGTCTAAATGACTGCAATTCCCTTGCATTGCTTCACATTGATTCACTATTGTCCCAGTAATTACAACCACAACAAATATTATAAATTGATTGAAATTCATGCTCCTATAATATTGTTTAATTTCACCACTTTCTTCACTAGTTAATTCAAAAGTAATACTATATTCTTATGCATAGGCTAATTTATAAGGTAGAGTTTTTGATGGAGGGATATTAGTTGTTACAACTTAATTTAATGATGTAATGTGAAACGTACTTAGATATGCAATTAATTGGGAATTAATGTATTTAGCGTCAGTGAGGAATATAATATGGGCACCTTTCAAAGTATTTGAATTTCATTTTATATATGTATATATATATATATTAATTAAAACAGAACATAGTAAGGACAGAGTGCTCTGTATATTCGGTTAGCCATTGATTAGAAAAAAAAAAGTAGTAGTAGGCCCGGGGAGGGGGTGGGGGAGTCAATTTTCGAGGCGGAGAAAGGCGTCGGCCATCAAGGCACCGAGCTTGAGTTGTGCGGCAGTGGTAAGGTGCCAATGGTCCCAACTTATTTGCAAGCCGTTTGCATCGACGCAGCTCACGTTTTGACGCTCATTTGCGGTTTCAATTTGAGCTTTCCTAACCAATTCAAGATTAGGGCTGATGACTTCATAGTCCAATGCCACCTAATAATTAACTCAATTAGTATATAATCCATATTCTCGCATGTGCAATTATATATGCATATGTTGATACGTACGTACCTCGATTACGGGCAAGAGCGGCAACTGTAAATCGGAGCGTATATCGTCGATAAACTTCTCAAATCTTGCCTTGTACGCCATCGCATCTTCGAGCAGTTTGACATCCTTTTCCCCTTGGTACCATAGGATTGCCCTGAGAACTCCGCCGGCCATGAGGGCTGCCCGTGCACGTGCCACCGTATCGTTATAATACGGAAACGGGCTGCCCTTGCTCCACTCGGTGATTGACGTGTCCCCTATGGCGCAGGGGACGAGTCCAATCACCCCCAAGTTTGGGTTCCTCTGTAGGAGTGTTTTGGCAAACTGCATTCCGGGCCCCACTCCCGCGCTTTTGTTCGGGGCGACGTCGATATCGACTTGTAGAGGGTCGGCTGCCATCTCCCATGTTCCGTTCTTTGCGAATCGCTGGATTAACGGGTCGGGCTGGCGCTCGGAAATGAGCTCCCCCACACTTCCTCTGCCGACCATATTCGACTGGCCGGCTAGGACGAAGATATTCTTATAACTACCACCAAAGTACTGATCATCTTCGCCAAAGCATATTCCCATTGCCATAACAAATACGACTAGTAGGAACAACATACCTAATTCCATATCTCAAAGTTAACTTAATTTCGGTTTGGGAGGAGAGAGAGAGAGAGAATATATAATTTTGTAATGTGATAGAATGATATATGGATATAAGCTCTCGATCATGCCTTTTTATAGGCAGCACCCTTAATCAATGCCTAGCTATTTAATCAATTTCATTCTCCTCAACTAACACTTCATTTTAATTTCATTCATCACAGCCTAAACACATCTTGAAATCGATTCCTGCTGAAAGCAACTCCTTCAATTTAAATTGTTCACTCGATGAGCCTCCTCTCCCTATTAAAGTAAAGGATAAAAAGTGATATTAATCCAGCCTACGAGTGAGGGCAAGTAATAGAAATTGGTTGTACAAAAATTAATTCTCCACTTCTCTACAAGTTCGGACTTTTACCCGAGATATAATTCACGCAGGAGTGGGGCCCGGAATGCCGTTTGCCAAAACACTTCTACAAAGGAAGCCGGACTTTGGCATTATTGGGCTCGTCCCCTGCGCAATAGGGGCCACTTCAATGGAGCAAGGGCAACCCGCTTCCGTTGTACAACGACACGATACAACGGGCACAGTCAGCTCTGCAGTCCGGTGGTGGAGTAATCCGGGCCCTCCTCTGGTACCAAGGGGAATCAGATGCGGCATCCGTCGAGAGTGGAAAAGTCTATAAGGCTAAATTCCAAAAGTTTATCGAGGATGTACGGTCCGATCTACAGATGCCACTATTGCCCGTAATCGAGGTATATTAAATATTTGACTTACGATTGTGGTTGTTGTTTAATTAATTAATTTAGATATAAAATTAATATTAATGTTGTTGTTGTGTTATGACATATATATAGGTGGCATTGAACAATGCGACATGGGGTTCAGGTTTAGAGTTGGTTAGGGCAGCTCAAATGAGGTTCAAAATGTGGAGTGTGTCGATGCAATAGGATTTGAAACAGTTAATTGGGATCATTTGCATCTCTCCACTGCCTCCCAGGTCAAGCTCGGAGTCCTCATGGCCGACGCCTTCATCCCCCTCCTCGATTGACGTCCTCCAAAACTCAGTCCCCCTTCACCCACCACCACTTAAAGAATCCATGGCAGTGACCGCTACTGCTGTCAAATTCAGAAAGGGTGAAACTGATGTAGGGAGTAAAGGAAAAGGCGTCACCCAAGAATGGGGGCAAAGGAGAACAAGTCTGAGGGAATTGCAACAAAAGCAGTATCCATTCCTAGACTCTGACATACCCGGAATGTTCGATGACCTGATCAAGAATGATCTCATCGAATTACCAGAAATGAAACGACCAGATGAAGCTGGGCGAACGGATGACCCAAAGTATTGCAAATACCATCGGTTGGTAGGGCATCCAATCCAAGACTGTTTCATATTCAAGGAGAAAGTTATGCAGCTAGCCAGAGAAGGAAAGATCTTGCTAGAGGATAGTGAGACAACGGCGAATGCTGTCACAATTGAGAATAACAACGAATGCAGAGATCTCTCTTGCCACATGACTAGCGAGGAAGATGATGAACGACCTCAGACCAACGATGGTCTTGATGACAAAGTTAATGATTGTTTCTCAACGATAGCTTTCACGGATGAAGACTTGA
Organism: Galeopsis tetrahit; assembly: GCA_963675135.1. Taxonomy (NCBI): domain Eukaryota; kingdom Viridiplantae; phylum Streptophyta; class Magnoliopsida; order Lamiales; family Lamiaceae; genus Galeopsis; species Galeopsis tetrahit. The sequence goes on from OY776123.1 coordinate 18,341,796, forward strand.
TGCTTGGTTCAGAATCCCATAACAGGCCACTATTCGTAGTTGGCCATACTCGAGAGCAGAAAATAAATCGGATATTGATTGATGGAGGTTCTGGGGTAAACATCTTACCCTTACGGGTGATGAAAAAGATGGAGATACATATGGATGAACTCGCAGGCAGTCGTTTGATGATACATGGATTTAATCAGGAAGGACAGAGGGCCCTTGGCACCATAGTGTTGGATTTGCTAATTGGTGGGATGACATCGACTGTAACTCTCCACGTCATAGATGCCAGGACTTCATATAACATGCTTCTAGGGCGTCCGTGGCTACAAGAAAATGGCGTAGTTCCTTCTACCCTACATCAATGCTTCAAATACTTTAGTCAAGGGGTTGTGAAAACGGTGGTCGGAGATGATAAACCTTTCACAGAGGCAGAGTCGTACTTTGCTGATGCTAAATACTTCTTTCGAGGTGCGAAAGAAACAAAGAACGAGGAAGGTCCGACACGGAAGGATTGCAAGGAGGCGTCAACATCTCGCCCCAAAGAGAACAAATCGGTTCCCTCTATTGTTGAGGCATTGGAGGAGTTAACATTGCCGTTAACTAAACTGGATGGAAAGAAGCCATCTTCACAGCCAATTAAGGGGTTTGTTCGTCCTACTCAAGGACCTAAGGTGGAACATGGAGAGGTAATGGGACAGGATGTTACGAAGTTTTACGGTCCTAAAGCTTACAAGCTTTTAGTCAAAGCCGGGTATGATACACGGGAAAATTGTGTATTGGGGAAGGTTGTTAGTCAGTCAGAACATGGACTTAATGACACCCAGAAAATGTTGAGAAAGAGCGGCTATGCCATCAAGAGTACCAAAATGGGACTTGGTTATACTACGAAGAATCTGGTTCGCATTGCAATTAAAAGAGCTAATGCCAACCACATTTCTAAAGAAGAATACTCATCGACAAAGGATGCGTTCGATGAAGATGGTAAGAAGGTAAGACGACTTTCGGTCTTTGAGAGACTTGGAAAGTCTTCTAGCAAGAATAATAAGAAGACAAAACGCCCCTCTGTCTTTGATAGACTCGGGCCACAGACCCATCATCAAAAGCTGGGTGTTTCCAAAGTTCGGAGCTCAAAGCAATCCCGCATAAAGAGGCAGCATACGTTGACAATAGCATATGGGGGAGGATCCAAAGCCAGAAGGCAAACCATTGTTCTCGCTCAAGAGTACAGCGACGAAGAAGATGATACGGAGAGTGTAGCTTCTTCCAATTTTATCAACACATATGACATTCGGCAGCAAGTGTCACAAGACATGAGATCACGTGTGGATCTTACGACTACAAATGAATACGATGAAGACACCGCAACTGTGAATCACATCACTGAATGCGAAGATATTCAAGTGGAGGAAGTGGATGCAGAGGATGCTCCTCCAGAACTCGAAGAGGGCATCAAGACAACTATTGATGAGTTGAAAGAAATTAACTTGGGTGATGTTAACGACCCGCGACCAATCTATGTGAGTGCTTTATTGTCCGATGATGAGGAAGAAACTTACATTGAACTGCTACGTGAGTTCAGAGATGTATTTGCACGGTCGTATAAAGAGATGCCGGGACTGGACCCAAAAGTAGCAGTGCACCATCTCTCAGTAAAGAAGGGAGTTCGACCAGTCAAGCAGACTCAACGTCGATTCCGACCAGATCTTGTTCCATTAATTGAAGCTGAGGTGAACAAGCTTATTGAAGTCGGTTTCATCAGAGAAGTAAAGTATCCTACATGGATCTCAAGCATTGTCCCAGTGAGAAAGAAGAACGGACAAATTCGTGTGTGTGTTGACTTTCGGGATTTGAATGTTGCATGTCCCAAAGATGATTTTCCGTTACCTATTCCCGAACTTATGATTGATGCAACAACGGGTCATGAAGCTCTAAGTTTCATGGATGGGTCGTCGGGTTACAATCAAATTCGCATGTTGCCAAAAGACGAAGAGCTCACTGCTTTTCGTACCCCAAAAGGAATATACTGCTACAAAGTGATGCCATTTGGTTTGAAGAATGCAGGCGCAACATACCAAAGAGCCATGCAAAGGATTTTCGACGACATGCTTCACAAGAATGTTGAATGTTACGTTGATGACTTAGTCGTAAAATCAAAGAGGAGGAATGATCACCTCCAAGACCTGAGGGTTGTTTTTGAACGCTTGAGGCGTTACCAGCTTAGGATGAATCCTTTGAAGTGTGCATTCGGAGTCAAATCGGGAAAGTTTCTTGGATTTGTGGTTCGCCAGCGAGGGATTGAAATTGAGCAAGCAAAGATTGACGCAATCTTAAAGATCCCGGAACCTCGAAATATTCATGAGCTTAAAAGCCTACAAGGAAAGCTAGCATACCTCAGAAGATTCATTTCAAACTTAGCCGGACGATGTCAACCATTTAGTCGTCTCATGAAGAAAGATACACCGTTTAAATGGGACGAATCTTGCAGTAATGCTTTCAAAAGCATCAAGTCATATTTGATGAAGCCACCAGTATTGATCGCTCCGGTGCCCGGACGTCCGTTGATTCTTTATATCGCTGCTCAAGAGCGTTCAGTTGGAGCCTTGCTGGCACAAGAAAACGAGTCAGGAAAGGAAAATTCTTTGTACTACCTGAGTAGAATGATGACTCCAAATGAATTGAAGTACTCTCCGATTGAGAAGCTATGTCTAGCTCTTATATTCGTGATTCAGAAATTAAAACATTATTTTCAGGCCCATACCATCCATCTTGTATCGAGAGCAAACCCGTTGAAGTATGTTATGTCTAGGCCAGTTCTCTCGGATCGACTCGCAAGATGGTATCTCCAGTTGCAACAATTTGAGATCATTTACGTCCCTCAAAAGGCTGTTAAGGGACAAATTTTGGCCGATTTCTTAGCCGATCATCCAATGCCTGCAGAATGGGAGTTATGTGACGACCTTCCAGACGAAGACGTCCTAACTGTTGAAATAACCCCTCCATGGAAGATGTATTTTGATGGGTCCGCTCATAAAGAAGGAGCTGGTGCTGGAGTTGTGTTTCTAACATCTGATGGAGAAGTCTTGCCCTATTCTTTCACTTTAATAGAGAATTGCTCAAACAATGTTGCTGAGTACCAAGCACTCATACTTGGGTTGGAAATGGCAGTCGATATTAAGCAACTACACCTCAGGGTGTATGGGGATTCAAAGTTGATAGTGAACCAGATGCTTGGATCATACGAGGTTAGGAAACCAGAGTTACTTCCTTATCAAAAGTACGCTCGACGACTCATGAATTATCTCGGAGACGTGGAAATTGAGCATGTTCCAAGGAAAGATAACAAACAAGCTGACGCTTTAGCAAAACTTGCTTCGGCAATTACATTGCCCGAAAGTAAAACTCGTATCCCAATATGTAAAAGTTGGGTTGTGCCTCCTATATTTGAGGATGACGGTGATGAAGAAGGTGAAAGTCATGTCATCGAGGTGTTTGAAATTGAAGAGGAAGATTGGTGTCAGCCATTTGTCGACTACTTGAAATACAACAAGTTGCCAAGTGATCTGAAGCGAAGAGTGGATATCAGACGTCGAGCCCCTCGATTCATATACTACAAGAGTGTGCTTTATAGACGATCATTTGATGGGGTCTTCTTAAGGTGTCTCAGTAATGGCGAAGCCGTCCACGCAATGGAAGAAGCACACGCCGGTATTTGTGGTGCTCATCAGTCAGGGCCAAAGTTACACTTTCGAGTGAAGAGGATGGGTTATTACTGGCCAACAATGGTGAAAGACTGTATGGATTACGCACGAAAATGTCAAGCTTGTCAGTTTCATGCCAACCTTATCCATCAACCCCCAGAACTGTTGCACCCAACCGTTGCCTCGTGGCCATTTGATGCTTGGGGTCTAGATGTGGTGGGACCACTAACAAAGTCATCAGGTGGTCATCTGTACATCCTAGCTGCAACCAATTACTTCTCTAAATGGGCGGAAGCCGTACCTTTAAGAGAAGTGAAGAAAGAAAATGTTGCTGATTTTATTCGAGTCAATATCATTTTTAGATACGGGGTCCCTCGGTACATCGTCACCGATAATGGAAGATCGTTCAGTAACAGTCACATCGACAAACTTTGTGACAAGTTTGACTTCAAACAAAGGAAATCTTCTATGTACAACGCAGCTGCTAATGGACTCGCTGAAGCTTTCAACAAGACTTTATGCAACCTCTTGAAGAAAGTAGTCTCCAAGTCAAAGCGAGATTGGCATGAAAAGATGAATGAAGCTCTATGGGCATATCGAACTACTTATAGAACACCTACGCAAGCTACTCCCTACTCGTTGGTGTATGGTGTTGAAGCAGTTGTTCCCCTTGAGAAGCAGATTCCATCTCTAAGGATGGCGATACAAGAAGGGCTGACGGAAGAAGAGAATGCACGTTTGCGTCTTGAAGAGTTGGAAGCCCTAGATGAGAAAAGATTGGAAGCACAACAAAGGCTCGAATGCTATCAAGCCCGCCTTTCTAGAACGTTTAACAAGAAAGTGAGGATACGTTCTTTTCAAGTTGGTGATTTGGTGCTTGCTGTGAGAAGACCCATCGTAGTAACTCACCGTGTTGGGAATAAATTCTTGCCTAAGTGGGATGGCCCATATGTTGTTAAAGAAGTTTACACAAACGGCGCCTACAAGCTGATTTCTGAAGATGGCGTGAACATTGGTCCTATAAATGGGAAGTTTTTGAAACGCTACTACGCGTAAAGAAAACAAGTACGCTCCATAAACGCATGAGCCTAAACTGCTTGTCGCTCCAAGAACGCACGAGCCTAAACTGCTTGTTACTCCATGATGCACGAGACTAAACTGCTTATTACTCCTGGTCCGCACGAGTATAAACTGTGTACGACAACCACCAAAGGTAAATACATGTGGTTAAACTGTTAACTTACTCCACTAAAGGCATTTTAAGTGGTTAAATACTTAAATCCCTACTTTGTCTACAGTAGTTAAAGAATAGTCACTCCTGGCCCGCATGAGTATAAACTGTGAACGGTCCCCCCCCAAAATATAAATAATATTTTGCTTGAACTACGTTATGACTTGATCCTCTTTAAAGAGGTACGTAGGCAACTTAGTATATTTCTAAGTACAGTCATAAGTTAAACTGAGTTGTTCGAGTAAGTCGGATCGATGAATACAAAAGTGACGAACATATGAAGCATGAAGAAAACAAAGAAGGAAGAAAGTGAAGGGGGCAATGCCCAAACCTCATTTTGCCTTATATTTTCGGTTTTGTACTTCAATTTTGTAGAGGGGTGTACCTTTTCCCTTGACCCAGGTTTTATCCCTAAGGAGGGTTTTCCGAGGCAAGGTTTTAATGGCGCTCCGGCCTCTGGTTCGACATGTGAACTTATGGCTTTAGGATTTTCTTTTAATAGATAATCTTTATTCTCCAAAAGGGCCAATTCATTTGTCTCGATGAATATACAAAAGCAAGTATTGAAGAATATGAACATGTGAGATATAGACGAAGAAAATAAATTTTTAATCAAAGTGCCAAAGCAAAAATGGAATAGATACATGGAGTGTGCAAAGAAAAAAAAAATATCCATGAAAAACAACAGATAAATCAAGGAAATCATGAAAGTCATAGAGCAACTAAAAAAAGAGGCCTAAACCCTTAAACTCTTCCAAAGCCTCTTCTAGCTCGATCTCGGTCTTCTTCAAACCTTCAATTACATCATCTTCTATCAGGGGCGTATTGTTGATAGTGGAGATTTCGTCTTGAAAACTTAGGATCTCGGTGTCAAAACCTTGAACTAATGTTTCTTTCTCCTCCAGTGACTGAGCCAATACTTTCTTCTCCTTCTTCAACTCTTTCAAGCGGCGCACCTTATCCTTGACTTTTTGAAGCTTTGTTTGGATAGCCTCGACTTGAGAAAGATTTTCAGCACGTTTCTCCTCAACCTCGTGAAGGGCATGTTTAACTTCGGTCAACCGTTGATTAAGAACCTCCTTAGGACATCCATCAGAAGATTTAGACTTCATCCTATCATGAGCATCGGCTCTCTCGAACAAGGATATCAAAGACGCCTCTATGGCCGAGAGTTCAGTTTGAGCATAAGTCTGTAACCTCGTGAATGCAATAAGCACTTCCTCCTTCATAGAAGATAAGAGGTTAATAGGGGTTCCCATGATTCTTGCTTGAAGAGCTTTCCATGTAGACAAAACAAATTCCCGTTCACGATCAAGAAAGAACTTATCACAGTGAAATACCGAAACTGCTTGAGTACACTGCTTCCCAACGTTGATAGGAGAAGAAGCTTTCAAAACCTTCACTGAAGACGATACTTCTTCCTCATCTGATTCACAATCACTACCAAAGATATTTACCATCGCCTGAAAAAAATAGACATGTGAACATAATTAGTAAAGTAGTAGTAAGAAAAAAAATGGAAAGTAAGAAAAGAATGAGTGATAAAAACCTCTTTCTTCAGGGGGTCTTTAACTGATTCCTCCAAAGGCACTAAAGCTTTGGTAACCTTCTTGGCCCGTTTCCAATGGCGATCATCGTCTTCACCTTGACTATCTTCCGAACATGGAGAAATACTCTTTCTCTTGCTAGTCTCAACCACTGGCGCTACTTCAGGAATCAAGGGAGGTTCAACCGGCGTTCGAGAAGTATCTTTATTAAGCTCTCCACAAAGATCATGACTATCAACAACCAATAATTCTTCTTCCAAGACATTGTCATGCTTCGAGTTGATCAAGTCGTCAACATGATTTTCTAAGTAAGCACCATGAGCTTGGGCCCACCACTTCTTGTAATCTGGTGAAGAATACGACTTAGGATTCACCGGGGCAATCGGAAAACACACCTTAGCACGAGATCCGCGCAAAGCACAAGATTGCCAATAATGCGTCCCGTTATTTAATGGGGTGTCACGAAGATCAAAATTCAACTCTCCCGGAACTTCTTGGTAAAAGCTGAATTGACGGCTAAATCGATGTGGGCTGTAAGGTTCAACAATAAAACGATTACCTTGTCTCCAAGTGAGGTAATTGGATCGGATAGCGACAAAGTAACTCCAGTTAGCCCGTTGACCAGTTCCGGAATCAACATAAGAAGTAAGTTGCTGCCGATTTAACATATTGCATGTCCATTCGGCAGACTCTCCTCTATGAATCCGTTTACGAGCCTCCGCTGGGTTATGGTACTTAGCACCATTCTCTCCAGAATACTTCACCATCATAGGGGCACGATGATCATGAACAACAGGGTAATGAGTCCTAAAATATCGGGCTAACCAAACGTACACAAAATGAACCGGAAAGGCAGATCGAGCTCGGGACGGTTCGGGGTGCAGCGAAATCCGATTCAAACCCCTGTAAATATTAGCCAAGACCGGTACGACAAGATTAACTGTCTTACCCGCAGCCATCAAACTAGCCATTTTGAAAGTAGCAGGACGTATCATATTCACTTCACCATTAGGAAGGGCGAATACGCAAAGCCAACAAGCTAAATGAGCAGCAAGATATGTCTCTTCTTGCTGGGCCGGTTCAATCTTGAGTGTTTTAAACAAAGTAACTTCTGCATCGGACCACGGCTTATGGACTCCAAGACTCCCAAGTTGATTATGAGTCGACTTAGGGCGACAACTTCTCTTTTTCTCACTTCGTGTGGGAGGTTGACGATACTTTCCAGTTTTTCTTGACCAAAATTCAATCCATCGTTCAATCGATACGCCGCCCCTAGGAACGCTCCCACGAAGCATGTGGTAAGCGTGGAGTAAATATTTGCAACTCTTTGGAAGGCATAAGTCCCCAGTTTCGTCAAAAAGTTCGGGCGCATCAGGTATCACCTCATCATATAGATAACCATCTAGAGGAAGATCTGTTAGCTCATGCATGTCCCATAATGAGATGGACATCTCTCCAAAAGTAGTGAGCAACGTATTTGTAGACGGACACCATGCCTCACAGAAAGCTTTGATAATTTCGGAATTAAAGTCATAAGTAAAAAGGGAGGCAAAGACAGCGTAATAAATCCTGGCGTCCTTGAGGGTATGTCCACATCGGCTCAAAACCTCTTCAGTCCACTCCCAGTATCCTTTGTGATAACCGAATTCTCCAGAAAATTCTATAGTTCCTCTCCAGTTGTCCTTGCCCATAACTATACGCCTCCCCAAGGTTGGTAGATGGCTTACATCCTCTTCAATCTCGTTGCGATGAGAAGTGTTGTCAAGAACCCAAGCTTTCGTCGATTTGTTCAGGGATATCTCATGCGACCAATTGTCTAAGTGAAGTCCGACATTTGATAAAGGCCAAGGTTTTGCAGAGTTACCAATAAGGGGCGTTTCTACACGTAAATGCGTCCCTGTCTCTAAGGGTTGACGTTTATCATTGAGGATCACCAAATAACGAGCTCCAGAAGAAGTAACATTATTTTTAAAGTGGACCATTTTTAAGGAACCTGAAGAGAAGAAGAAAATTATTAGGAAATTTATCATAAAAGACGACAATTAATTAAAGCTTAAAAAGTCCATTATCCTAAATTAATTTAACAAATGAGGAGTTTCTTTTGTCTAAATTAATAAGGAGTTGGGCCTGTTTTAATTGATTTTACCCAAAAGGCCCATTATTCCTTCTCACACATTGGGCCTATTTTGAAATTAATTAGAAAAATAAGACATGGGCCCATTTCCTTAATGAATCAAGCCCAAACCCAAAGCATGTGCTGCCCTATTTTTTCACACATAAATTCAAAATCCTCAAGTAATCTGTATAACTTCCATCCCCATTCTCTGCCTCATCGACGACGAACCTCCGCCGGAAACCGTGCCTGCAAGCACCAGCGCCGCCGCTGTGCGTCGCCTGAAGCACGTTGCACCCGTTCGTGCACTGTCGTAGCCCGCCGTAGCCCGCCGCCGCTGCACTTTACACCACCTCGCCTGGAACCGGCCGTCGTCCACTCCCAGCGATTGCCTCGTCTTCTATGGCCGCCGCGCCCCGAGGTCCAGTCGCCGTCTCGCCTGAGTTCAGCCGCCACAGTCCAGTTGCCTGAAGCCCGCCGCCTGAAGCCGACGCCGTACCGCCCGAAGCCGTCGCCTCCGCCTGAAGCCGACGACGTCCACCGCGACACGAATCTGCCGATCGCGCCTCGCCTAAAGCTAGCCGCGCCGCCTCGCCTGGGTTCAGCCGCCGCAACCCAGCTGCAGTGGCCGTCGCCCGCCGTCGCCGGAAACTAAGCAGCACCGCCTCCCGGCCCAAAACAAGTAATGTCAAAATCCCTCTCTTTCAAATTGTCAAAATCCGAAGAGATTAATACACCAACGACCGAAAACCCACTCTCTCTTTCGAATTTGGTCAATTTGATTAAGAAGGGCTATTGAAAAAATTGAATTGGGCGAAAATAAGCTGTGATTCTTCTCCAGATCATTAAAAATTCACAATTTCGAAAGAGTAAAAAGACCCATGGGACACCGACGTCCTCTTTCGAATTTTTGTGAATATTTAAGAAAGTCTTCGCGGAAGAGAAATCTGTTGATTCTTTTCGAGAGTTTCAAAGAGAGAGTAAAAAGACCCACGGGACACCGGCAATCTCTCGTTTGAAAAACTCATGAAACCGATATGAAATCAACACTCGTGCACTCGTCAAAGAAGCATGAAGTAAAAGTGCAGTGCAAAACAAGAAACAATGAAAAGGACAAGTCGATATTTGTAACATGCATATATGTACCCAGGTGAAACAAAGTAAAGATATGAAAATAAATGAAAAGGAAGAAGTTACCGCTGAAGGTACGATGTGTGTTACAAAATTCTGCTTATCAATATTGTTGCTGTATTTCTGCTTATTAAGGAAAAAAAAAAAAAGTTGATCAAGTGCATGAACGGAATAAATTCTTTGAACAATAATAAACTGGAATGTACATATATACAATAAATAGAAGAAATAAAAGGCTAGTGTATTTGCTGGTATGTGAATATGCAATAAAATGAGAATGTTAGGCTCAAAGAATTACCTGATTCTTGAACTCCTCCTCACACTGCCTTATCGAAATTGTGAAGACAATCAAATGAATGCAGGACTGTATATATAGGCACGAAGATGAGATTCTTATCAAATATTTGATGATATCTCAACAGAAAATTTTCTAAATTCCAGGAATTTATGCCTATCAAATACTAACGTGAAATATTTTCAAGTGAATGCAAAGTGGGCCTTCCTATTAAGATGAATTTAAAGACTTTTTGGCTTTAGAGTACATTTATGGGTATTCCTTATTCTTTTACTCAATAAATCAAAAGACTACATTACCTCTTTAATTGGGCCACAGAATTTAGATATGGTAAAGCATTTGAAATAATATCGCAATTCATCCCCTTACAAATGTACTCGTGAATAAAATGCGAGGGGGCAATTTGTAGACGAGGAAAATTCAATTACGAATTAAATTGCGACGCGTGAAAATTACGGGTTAAATATTAATTAAATTTATTATTTATTTGTTGGAATAAATTTAATTCCTAAAATAAAGATATAATTAATTAAAATTTAATTGTTCCCTCCAATTAATTTGGGCCTTGAAAGATCAATGAGTTAAAATGGATCTCCAAAGTCCGATAAATAAAGACGGACCTCTAAAGTCCAATAAAGCAAGACGGGCCTTTAAAGTCCCATAAATGAAGATGGGCCTCTAAAGTACAACAAACCAAATTGAGCCCAATAGGGTATTCTTAGCCCAAACCAAATTGAGCCCAAGTAATTCAAAATTTGAATTAAAAGCCCTAACTACTTGCACAAATATCTCCAGGCTTACACCTATAAATAGAGGTTCATTCATTTTCATCATCAAGAAATCAGAAGCATTCAAGGCTCTAAAATTCTCTGCAGAGATTTTAGAGTGTTCTTCAGCAATTGGAGGAGATTCAAAGGCGTTCTTCGTGAAAAGCAGTGTTCGAGTGGAGATCAAGGTGCTAAGCCTCTTCGATTCGGCGTTTCTTCAAGGCAGCAAGAAGCAGTGTTCGAGTGGAGATCAAGGTGTTAAGCCTCTTCGATTCGGCGTTTCTTCAAAGTTCTTCGTGGATCTTCAACGGAAAAGTCCCAATAAGACCCGGAAAAAGTCCCAAAAAGTCCCGGAAAAAGTCCCAAAAAGTCCCGAAAAGTCCCTAAATTCAACGTTTAATCCAAAAATACGGTGCTAAGCCTTTGGATTAACGTTATAAAAGCCCCAAGTACAAGATCGGAAAGGATTCGGCTGCGGATCCAGCTCCAAAAGCTCAAGAAATCCAAGTGAAATTCAAGAAGAGAGAATCAGAGGAACAAATTAGAGATTGTAACCCACAAATACTCGGTTTTAATCCGAAATTAAATAAAATTGTTCCCATTTTCGCGTTTTATATTTAATTCACGAATTTGTGTTTACACTCACCAATTGTTTGGTTTTGAAAAATAAGTGGGAGTGTATTAGTAAAAAAATATAAAAAAAAAATAATTTAAAATTCCGGTCCAAACCGGCTCGGACCGGAAAATTCCGGCGAAAAATTGAACCTGGGTGGGCAAGTGTCCATTATTGAGCACCCGTCACTAGGACAAATAACTCTTTGTTTTATCTTTTAATATTAATTGTATATATATATATATTAATTTATTTCTTTTACATGTATTTAAATTATAACTTTTAAATTTGTAAATGTAATTTTTTTTTATTAATTTCTAAAAATTGTAATTACTTACCGCCGTCAAAATCATAAGTTGTAAAATACTAAGAACTATGCATAATATTTTAACATATATAATTAATTGATTAATTTGTAAATTTAAAAAATATATAAAAAATATTGTTATTGAATAATTTCAATGGTAAAAGTTTATAAATTCAAATAAATTAATTAAATTACATTTAATCTTCATCTTCATCATTGTCGCCATCATCTTCTTCTTCATCATATTCATCTCCATCCTTGTTATCCTTCTCATTCTTCTTCATCATATTCATCTCCATCCTTGTTATCCTTCTCATCATGTACGATTTGTAACTGTTAAATCTACAAAAAGATTGAAATCTTCCGTCGTCTTTTGTGTGTTCCTCCTGCATAGGTAATGAAGATCCACAAACTTGTAATTCGAATGGATTTTTGTTTCTAATGAGATGGATCAAACCAATCACATTTGAATAATAGTGGTCCTTTGCCTAAGATCCCTAAATATCGATTCTCAACGTCGTGTGACCTCACCTTAATTTAAAATAACTTTAAATTAATTATTTATATATATACATTAACAATAATAATAATTCCAATAACACATATTGAATCGGTACTCACATATTTTTGGAACCATATGAAAAAATATGTTGAATACTAGCATCTATGTTTGCATTTGAGATATTTTGTTCTTTCTTGTCTTAATTGTTCAATATACATCCTAATTCACAAAAATTATATTATTATCAATAATAATTATATATTGAATAAACAAGGGGTTAGACTTCTGCACAATTCAATAACAATGTAATGTAAGGTTGGACTTCTGCACAATTCAATAACACGTATGTATGGGCAATTTTTTACTCTTCGTCCGTTGACCAACTCCACTGTATTTGCCCTTTCAAGCAAGTAGCCTAAAACACTTGGAATCTTTAATTTCTCCATGTAGGCCTAAAACACCTGAAATCCTTAATTTCCACACATTGAGTAGGCTCGTTGATCCAACTCCACAACCACATCTAGTTGTTTCCACACATTACCAACTCCACAACCACGTTGCGTAATCGTCTCACCCATATAACACTCTATTTTAATTTAATGAAGTTTTAATATATGAATCATTCCCTTAATTTATATCTCTACCTTCGTTCATTTTGACACTTTTTAATTTAAGTTTATTTTGACACGAAATGATATATTTTTTAAAAATTTGTAAAATTAAATGAATTCAATTTCTATAAATTAGACAACTTATTGTATCTCTTCCAAACAACTTTTAGACTAATTTGTATCTCTCTCAAACAACTTTTACACTAATTTAGTAAAATTAAACGAAACAACTTTTAGACTAACTTGTATTACTTCTAAACAATGACTTTTACAATTAGCAATGCTTCACGTATTTATACTTTTTCTAAATAAATGATATAATTTTTTTTTAATCTAAAACTTTTTAAAAAATATTATACAAAATTCTTTATAAATCTTAATGGTCAAGATATTTAAAAACTTTTTAAAATTATTAAATGACACGTACACTTCCTTTTTTTTAATCTAACGTCTCTAGACATCATACAAAATATTGATATATTATTTGAGAATCAATTCTTGGAATATTTTCATTAGAGAATCAATTAATATATATATATATATTGTCATATGGAATTGAAGATATAATATAATATTATTATTATAATATCTATGGCTATCCTAAAATATATCTATCCGATACATATAAGATATATTAATTAATTTTTTTATTTTTACTAGTATTTATTAATTTTAAAAGAGTAATAAATTAATTAATATAAGTCCATATTCTCAATTCTCTCTCTCTCTCTCTCTATATATATATATAATATATATATAAGGATTTCTATCTCCCAAATTACCTCTAAAAAAAAAGAATTAACTCAATAAAAGAATCCTCTCTCTCTCAGTGTCCGGTTTCGGTTTCAAATACTCCTCGAAACTTACGAGGAAGGGCGCGTCGTTGTTCACTCAGACCTCCGATTGAGGATCCCCATGACCTCCGATTGAGGATCCTCGTGTACACAGGATACCTCCTCATGTCGTGTCGTCGCCTTTTCCTTCGTCTTTAAGTTTATTTTTTTTGAACAATTTAATGGTTTGTTTCTTTATTTTATAGATGGTTAGATTTCGTATCACAAATTTCGTGTACCACCTTGTCTCGTTTTATATTGGGGAGAAAAAATTGATTGTTTAGAGACGGTGGTATACGTATCTAATCCGTATCTAAAACTCTCGAAACTGAAAGTCGCGTATCTAATTCGTATCTAAAACTCTTGAAACTAAAAGCCGTATCTAATCTGTTTATAATGAGAGACGGTTTTATTTTCGGTTTCAAATCTCAATTTTTTAACAAATTCGTATCTAATCCATATCTATTAGAGACGGATTAGGTGTCCGTCTCAAAATTTCGGTATCAAAGTCAAGCTTTTTTTGTAGTGATTAGTGGAGTAATTTGACTTGGGCTCAAGAGAATTAAATTTAGGGCGCGACTAAATGCACCCGGATTTACTATGAGTACACCCACGCGATGAGAACACACACAAAACAGATGAGGACACCCACGTGGAAAACCCCAAATTACCATCTTCTCAATTAAAACCCTAAAAAGCATAATTCGTCCCCTCATTTCTCAATTTCAGGACACCCACCTCCATTCCTTCCACTTCCCTCCGTCAACGCGGCACGACACCGCCCAACACTCCACCTCGTCGCGGCGGCCCACGCCGCCCACTGCGCACCCTCTTCCCTCCGTCACCGCGGCGCAGCAGCGCCGCCCACCTCTCCGACTCGTCACGACGGCCCGCGCCGCCTACTGCGCATCCCTCCACTCCGCTTCACCGCCCGGCTTCCCCTCACCCGCTTCGCCGGTGTCGCTGCCTTTCCCTCCCCTCACACCTGCGTCGCCGGCTACGCGTGAAGTCGATTTAAAAAAAAAAAAACGCCGCCCTCTCATAGTCCCCTGCCAACCCTACCCTCGTCCGCCACCGCCCCTCCACTTCGCGGCCGCACGCATTTTCGCCCCTCCCCTTCGCGGCCGTTCGCGGCCGCAGTTCCTTCCCCCTGCAGCCGTTCGCGGTCGGCCTCCCTCCGTTCGTGCCTCTCGCCGCCGCCGCGCCGCTTCAGGTAAGTTGAAAATTAGGTTTCTCAAAATTTGGGTTTTTGTATGTTGTTCGGGAATTTCTTTCGAACAATTTCTGTTTGTTTTGTAGAAATTTTCGAACAACCTAAGTTTGTTTATGTAAATTTTTTGAACATATTGACTTTGTTTTGAAATGTTTTTCGAACAATCTGTGTTTGTTGGAGTTGAAATTTTTTTCGAACATATTTACTTTGTTTTGATTTTTTTTCGAACAATCTGTGTTTGTTTTGGAAAAAATTTCGAACAAGTTGTTCGATCTTTTTTTCGGACAAATTTAATTTGTTTTGAAAAAAAATTAGAACATATTGAGTTTTGTTCGTTAAAAAATTTCGTACATTTCAACATTGTTTGGTTAAAATTTTCGAACATCTCAAATCTGTGTTTTATTTTTGAATTTCGAACATCACTTTTGAATTTTTAGAATTTTTGATGTTTTGGTGGTGATGGTGGGGATCCGGATAGAGTGAGAAATGATGAATCGGGTGTGAAATGGAATAAATGGGTGTACTCATCCGGAGTTTTTTTTTAAAAGTGCAGGAAGGGTAAAAACGTCTTTTCGCACCACCTTGGAACAAAAAAAATTCCCGTGGATGTACTTATAGTAAATCCGGGTGCATTTAGCCGCGCCCTTAAATTCATCAGCCTTTCTCTCTCATTTTAGTTAATGGGCTCCTTTTTCCTCTTGATGGCCCATCGATTTAATTAATTATGTGGCGGGTTGGGGTATATACCCCTCCAGCTTTATTTAATGCACTCCCCCGATACACTCAATCCCATAAAATAGACATATTATACATGCACTTCCCCTAAATTATCTAAATTGCCATTTTTCCTAAAAACTCATTTAAATAAATACATTCCCATAAAACCCTAATTTTATTTTCATCTTCTTCAACATTCTGCCTCCACCTCCGCCGGCGGGGACTGCCGCCCACCACCACCCACCGTCGTCATTTACTTGGACCCCCACCCTTTTTTTTTTCTCTGCTCAACCGTTGCAAATCTGTCGACCACGGAGCAGATCCCGTCGGCCATGGCAGCGTAAGGTAAGCTCACGGTCGTCGTCCCACGCGACCGTTTTTCCCCTCTCTTTTTTTTCGTTTCTGCATATAGGCGGCGGCGCCGCCCTCCTCCCTCGTCCAGCGCCGCCTCATCCCCTGCCGCCTCACCCCCTTCTCTCTCCAGCCTTGTTTTTCGCCTCATCCCCTACCGCCTTGCCCCACCGCCTCACTCCCTTCCCTCTCCAGCCTTGTTTTCGCGTTTACTTCGTTTGTAGGTAGGGTTTGATTTTTTTTTTATTTCTGTTTTCGACACGAAATTGTCGACTCTAACAATTATGGTCGATAAATTGTTGTCGACCGTAATGTTCAGGGTTAACAATTTCTTGTCGAAAATTCTAATTTTTTTAAAAAAAAAATCAATCGTAAAATGTTGTCGACGAGTATGTTTTTCGTCGATAAATTATAGTCGACTAGATGCTTTATGGTCGACAAACCAGTGTCGTCTGTCGAAAAAAATGAAAATTTTCAATCTCATAATTCTTGGAATATTTTCATTAGACATCATACAAAATATTGATATATTATTTGAGAATCAATTCTTGGAATATTTTCATTAGAGAATCAATTAATATATATATATATATATTGTCATATGGAATTGAAGATATAATATAATATTATTATTATAATATCTATGGCTATCCTAAAATATATCTATCCGATACATATAAGATATATTAATTAATTTTTTTTATTTTTACTAGTATTTATTAATTTTAAAAGAGTAATAAATTAATTAATATAAGTCCATATTCTCAATTCTCTCTCTCTCTCTATATATATAAGGATTTCTATCTCCCAAATTACCTCTAAAAAAAAAGAATTAACTCAATAAAAGAATCCTCTCTCTCTCAGTGTCCGGTTTCGGTTTCAAATACTCCTCGAAACTTACGAGGAAGGGCGCGTCGTTGTTCACTCAGACCTCCGATTGAGGATCCCCATGACCTCCGATTGAGGATCCTCGTGTACACAGGATACCTCCTCATGTCGTGTCGTCGCCTTTTCCTTCGTCTTTAAGTTTATTTTTTTTGAACAATTTAATGGTTTGTTTCTTTATTTTATAGATGGTTAGATTTCGTATCACAAATTTCGTGTACCACCTTGTCTCGTTTTATATTGGGGAGAAAAAATTGATTGTTTAGAGACGGTGGTATACGTATCTAATCCGTATCTAAAACTCTCGAAACTGAAAGTCGCGTATCTAATTCGTATCTAAAACTCTTGAAACTAAAAGCCGTATCTAATCTGTTTATAATGAGAGACGGTTTTATTTTCGGTTTCAAATCTCAATTTTTTAACAAATTCGTATCTAATCCATATCTATTAGAGACGGATTAGGTGTCCGTCTCAAAATTTCGGTATCAAAGTCAAGCTTTTTTTGTAGTGATTAGTGGAGTAATTTGACTTGGGCTCAAGAGAATTAAATTTAGGGCGCGACTAAATGCACCCGGATTTACTATGAGTACACCCACGCGATGAGAACACACACAAAACAGATGAGGACACCCACGTGGAAAACCCCAAATTACCATCTTCTCAATTAAAACCCTAAAAAGCATAATTCGTCCCCTCATTTCTCAATTTCAGGACACCCACCTCCATTCCTTCCACTTCCCTCCGTCAACGCGGCACGACACCGCCCAACACTCCACCTCGTCGCGGCGGCCCACGCCGCCCACTGCGCACCCTCTTCCCTCCGTCACCGCGGCGCAGCAGCGCCGCCCACCTCTCCGACTCGTCACGACGGCCCGCGCCGCCTACTGCGCATCCCTCCACTCCGCTTCACCGCCCGGCTTCCCCTCACCCGCTTGGCCGGTGTCGCTGCCTTTCCCTCCCCTCACACCTGCGTCGCCGGCTACGCGTGAAGTCGATTTAAAAAAAAAAAACGCCGCCCTCTCATAGTCCCCTGCCAACCCTACCCTCGTCCGCCACCGCCCCTCCACTTCGCGGCCGCACGCATTTTCGCCCCTCCCCTTCGCGGCCGTTCGCGGCCGCAGTTCCTTCCCCCTGCAGCCGTTCGCGGTCGGCCTCCCTCCGTTCGTGCCTCTCGCCGCCGCCGCGCCGCTTCAGGTAAGTTGAAAATTAGGTTTCTCAAAATTTGGGTTTTTGTATGTTGTTCGGGAATTTCTTTCGAACAATTTCTGTTTGTTTTGTAGAAATTTTCGAACAACCTAAGTTTGTTTATGTAAATTTTTTGAACATATTGACTTTGTTTTGAAATGTTTTTCGAACAATCTGTGTTTGTTGGAGTTGAAATTTTTTTCGAACATATTTACTTTGTTTTGATTTTTTTTCGAACAATCTGTGTTTGTTTTGGAAAAAATTTCGAACAAGTTGTTCGATCTTTTTTTCGGACAAATTTAATTTGTTTTGAAAAAAAATTAGAACATATTGAGTTTTGTTCGTTAAAAAATTTCGTACATTTCAACATTGTTTGGTTAAAATTTTCGAACATCTCAAATCTGTGTTTTATTTTTGAATTTCGAACATCACTTTTGAATTTTTAGAATTTTTGATGTTTTGGTGGTGATGGTGGGGATCCGGATAGAGTGAGAAATGATGAATCGGGTGTGAAATGGAATAAATGGGTGTACTCATCCGGAGTTTTTTTTTAAAAGTGCAGGAAGGGTAAAAACGTCTTTTCGCACCACCTTGGAACAAAAAAAATTCCCGTGGATGTACTTATAGTAAATCCGGGTGCATTTAGCCGCGCCCTTAAATTCATCAGCCTTTCTCTCTCATTTTAGTTAATGGGCTCCTTTTTCCTCTTGATGGCCCATCGATTTAATTAATTATGTGGCGGGTTGGGGTATATACCCCTCCAGCTTTATTTAATGCACTCCCCCGATACACTCAATCCCATAAAATAGACATATTATACATGCACTTCCCCTAAATTATCTAAATTGCCATTTTTCCTAAAAACTCATTTAAATAAATACATTCCCATAAAACCCTAATTTTATTTTCATCTTCTTCAACATTCTGCCTCCACCTCCGCCGGCGGGGACTGCCGCCCACCACCACCCACCGTCGTCATTCACTTGGACCCCCACCCTTTTTTTTTTCTCTGCTCAACCGTTGCAAATCTGTCGACCACGGAGCAGATCCCGTCGGCCATGGCAGCGTAAGGTAAGCTCACGGTCGTCGTCCCACGCGACCGTTTTTCCCCTCTCTTTTTTTTTCGTTTCTGCATATAGGCGGCGGCGCCGCCCTCCTCCCTCGTCCAGCGCCGCCTCATCCCCTGCCGCCTCACCCCCTTCTCTCTCCAGCCTTGTTTTTCGCCTCATCCCCTACCGCCTTGCCCCACCGCCTCACTCCCTTCCCTCTCCAGCCTTGTTTTCGCGTTTACTTCGTTTGTAGGTAGGGTTTGATTTTTTTTTTTTTTTCTGTTTTCGACACGAAATTGTCGACTCTAACAATTATGGTCGATAAATTGTTGTCGACCGTAATGTTCAGGGTTAACAATTTCTTGTCGAAAATTCTAATTTTTTTAAAAAAAAAAATCAATCGTAAAATGTTGTCGACGAGAATGTTTTTCGTCGATAAATTATAGTCGACTAGATGCTTTATGGTCGACAAACCAGTGTCGTCTGTCGAAAAAAATGAAAATTTTCAATCTCATAATTCTTGGAATATTTTCATTAGACATCATACAAAATATTGATATATTATTTGAGAATCAATTCTTGGAATATTTTCATTAGAGAATCAATTAATATATATATATATATTGTCATATGGAATTGAAGATATAATATAATATTATTATTATAATATCTATGGCTATCCTAAAATATATCTATCCGATACATATAAGATATATTAATTAATTTTTTTTATTTTTACTAGTATTTATTAATTTTAAAAGAGTAATAAATTAATTAATATAAGTCCATATTCTCAATTCTCTCTCTCTCTCTATATATATAAGGATTTCTATCTCCCAAATTACCTCTAAAAAAAAAGAATTAACTCAATAAAAGAATCCTCTCTCTCTCAGTGTCCGGTTTCGGTTTCAAATACTCCTCGAAACTTACGAGGAAGGGCGCGTCGTTGTTCACTCAGACCTCCGATTGAGGATCCCCATGACCCCCGATTGAGGATCCTCGTGTACACAGGATACCTCCTCATGTCGTGTCGTCGCCTTTTCCTTCGTCTTTAAGTTTATTTTTTTTGAACAATTTAATGGTTTATTTCTTTATTTTATAGATGGTTAGATTTCGTATCACAAATTTCGTGTACCACCTTGTCTCGTTTTATATTGGGGAGAAAAAATTGATTGTTTAGAGACGGTGGTATACGTATCTAATCCGTATCTAAAACTCTCGAAACTGAAAGTCGCGTATCTAATTCGTATCTAAAACTCTTGAAACTAAAAGCCGTATCTAATCTGTTTATAATGAGAGACGGTTTTATTTTCGGTTTCAAATCTCAATTTTTTAACAAATTCGTATCTAATCCATATCTATTAGAGACGGATTAGGTGTCCGTCTCAAAATTTCGGTATCAAAGTCAAGCTTTTTTTGTAGTGATTAGTGGAGTAATTTGACTTGGGCTCAAGAGAATTAAATTTAGGGCGCGACTAAATGCACCCGGATTTACTATGAGTACACCCACGCGATGAGAACACACACAAAACAGATGAGGACACCCACGTGGAAAACCCCAAATTACCATCTTCTCAATTAAAACCCTAAAAAGCATAATTCGTCCCCTCATTTCTCAATTTCAGGACACCCACCTCCATTCCTTCCACTTCCCTCCGTCAACGCGGCACGACACCGCCCAACACTCCACCTCGTCGCGGCGGCCCACGCCGCCCACTGCGCACCCTCTTCCCTCCGTCACCGCGGCGCAGCAGCGCCGCCCACCTCTCCGACTCGTCACGACGGCCCGCGCCGCCTACTGCGCATCCCTCCACTCCGCTTCACCGCCCGGCTTCCCCTCACCCGCTTCGCCGGTGTCGCTGCCTTTCCCTCCCCTCACACCTGCGTCGCCGGCTACGCGTGAAGTCGATTTAAAAAAAAAAAACGCCGCCCTCTCATAGTCCCCTGCCAACCCTACCCTCGTCCGCCACCGCCCCTCCACTTCGCGGCCGCACGTATTTTCGCCCCTCCCCTTCGCGGCCGTTCGCGGCCGCAGTTCCTTCCCCCTGCAGCCGTTCGCGGTCGGCCTCCCTCCGTTCGTGCCTCTCGCCGCCGCCGCGCCGCTTCAGGTAAGTTGAAAATTAGGTTTCTCAAAATTTGGGTTTTTGTATGTTGTTCGGGAATTTCTTTCGAACAATTTCTGTTTGTTTTGTAGAAATTTTCGAACAACCTAAGTTTGTTTATGTAAATTTTTTGAACATATTGACTTTGTTTTGAAATGTTTTTCGAACAATCTGTGTTTGTTGGAGTTGAAATTTTTTTCGAACATATTTACTTTGTTTTGATTTTTTTTCGAACAATCTGTGTTTGTTTTGGAAAAAATTTCGAACAAGTTGTTCGATCTTTTTTTCGGACAAATTTAATTTGTTTTGAAAAAAAATTAGAACATATTGAGTTTTGTTCGTTAAAAAATTTCGTACATTTCAACATTGTTTGGTTAAAATTTTCGAACATCTCAAATCTGTGTTTTATTTTTGAATTTCGAACATCACTTTTGAATTTTTAGAATTTTTGATGTTTTGGTGGTGATGGTGGGGATCCGGATAGAGTGAGAAATGATGAATCGGGTGTGAAATGGAATAAATGGGTGTACTCATCCGGAGTTTTTTTTTAAAAGTGCAGGAAGGGTAAAAACGTCTTTTCGCACCACCTTGGAACAAAAAAAATTCCCGTGGATGTACTTATAGTAAATCCGGGTGCATTTAGCCGCGCCCTTAAATTCATCAGCCTTTCTCTCTCATTTTAGTTAATGGGCTCCTTTTTCCTCTTGATGGCCCATCGATTTAATTAATTATGTGGCGGGTTGGGGTATATACCCCTCCAGCTTTATTTAATGCACTCCCCCGATACACTCAATCCCATAAAATAGACATATTATACATGCACTTCCCCTAAACTATCTAAATTGCCATTTTTCCTAAAAACTCATTTAAATAAATACATTCCCATAAAACCCTAATTTTATTTTCATCTTCTTCAACATTCTGCCTCCACCTCCGCCGGCGGGGACTGCCGCCCACCACCACCCACCGTCGTCATTCACTTGGACCCCCACCCTTTTTTTTTTCTCTGCTCAACCGTTGCAAATCTGTCGACCACGGAGCAGATCCCGTCGGCCATGGCAGCGTAAGGTAAGCTCACGGTCGTCGTCCCACGCGACCGTTTTTCCCCTCTCTTTTTTTTGTTTCTGCATATAGGCGGCGGCGCCGCCCTCCTCCCTCGTCCAGCGCCGCCTCATCCCCTGCCGCCTCACCCCCTTCTCTCTCCAGCCTTGTTTTTCGCCTCATCCCCTACCGCCTTGCCCCACCGCCTCACTCCCTTCCCTCTCCAGCCTTGTTTTCGCGTTTACTTCGTTTGTAGGTAGGGTTTGATTTTTTTTTTTTTTTCTGTTTTCGACACGAAATTGTCGACTCTAACAATTATGGTCGATAAATTGTTGTCGACCGTAATGTTCAGGGTTAACAATTTCTTGTCGAAAATTCTAATTTTTTTAAAAAAAAAAATCAATCGTAAAATGTTGTCGACGAGAATGTTTTTCGTCGATAAATTATAGTCGACTAGATGCTTTATGGTCGACAAACCAGTGTCGTCTGTCGAAAAAAATGAAAATTTTCAATCTCATAATTCTTGGAATATTTTCATTAGACATCATACAAAATATTGATATATTATTTGAGAATCAATTCTTGGAATATTTTCATTAGAGAATCAATTAATATATATATATATATTGTCATATGGAATTGAAGATATAATATAATATTATTATTATAATATCTATGGCTATCCTAAAATATATCTATCCGATACATATAAGATATATTAATTAATTTTTTTTATTTTTACTAGTATTTATTAATTTTAAAAGAGTAATAAATTAATTAATATAAGTCCATATTCTCAATTCTCTCTCTCTCTCTATATATATAAGGATTTCTATCTCCCAAATTACCTCTAAAAAAAAAGAATTAACTCAATAAAAGAATCCTCTCTCTCTCAGTGTCCGGTTTCGGTTTCAAATACTCCTCGAAACTTACGAGGAAGGGCGCGTCGTTGTTCACTCAGACCTCCGATTGAGGATCCCCATGACCCCCGATTGAGGATCCTCGTGTACACAGGATACCTCCTCATGTCGTGTCGTCGCCTTTTCCTTCGTCTTTAAGTTTATTTTTTTTGAACAATTTAATGGTTTATTTCTTTATTTTATAGATGGTTAGATTTCGTATCACAAATTTCGTGTACCACCTTGTCTCGTTTTATATTGGGGAGAAAAAATTGATTGTTTAGAGACGGTGGTATACGTATCTAATCCGTATCTAAAACTCTCGAAACTGAAAGTCGCGTATCTAATTCGTATCTAAAACTCTTGAAACTAAAAGCCGTATCTAATCTGTTTATAATGAGAGACGGTTTTATTTTCGGTTTCAAATCTCAATTTTTTAACAAATTCGTATCTAATCCATATCTATTAGAGACGGATTAGGTGTCCGTCTCAAAATTTCGGTATCAAAGTCAAGCTTTTTTTGTAGTGATTAGTGGAGTAATTTGACTTGGGCTCAAGAGAATTAAATTTAGGGCGCGACTAAATGCACCCGGATTTACTATGAGTACACCCACGCGATGAGAACACACACAAAACAGATGAGGACACCCACGTGGAAAACCCCAAATTACCATCTTCTCAATTAAAACCCTAAAAAGCATAATTCGTCCCCTCATTTCTCAATTTCAGGACACCCACCTCCATTCCTTCCACTTCCCTCCGTCAACGCGGCACGACACCGCCCAACACTCCACCTCGTCGCGGCGGCCCACGCCGCCCACTGCGCACCCTCTTCCCTCCGTCACCGCGGCGCAGCAGCGCCGCCCACCTCTCCGACTCGTCACGACGGCCCGCGCCGCCTACTGCGCATCCCTCCACTCCGCTTCACCGCCCGGCTTCCCCTCACCCGCTTCGCCGGTGTCGCTGCCTTTCCCTCCCCTCACACCTGCGTCGCCGGCTACGCGTGAAGTCGATTTAAAAAAAAAAAAACGCCGCCCTCTCATAGTCCCCTGCCAACCCTACCCTCGTCCGCCACCGCCCCTCCACTTCGCGGCCGCACGCATTTTCGCCCCTCCCCTTCGCGGCCGTTCGCGGCCGCAGTTCCTTCCCCCTGCAGCCGTTCGCGGTCGGCCTCCCTCCGTTCGTGCCTCTCGCCGCCGCCGCGCCGCTTCAGGTAAGTTGAAAATTAGGTTTCTCAAAATTTGGGTTTTTGTATGTTGTTCGGGAATTTCTTTCGAACAATTTCTGTTTGTTTTGTAGAAATTTTCGAACAACCTAAGTTTGTTTATGTAAATTTTTTGAACATATTGACTTTGTTTTGAAATGTTTTTCGAACAATCTGTGTTTGTTGGAGTTGAAATTTTTTTCGAACATATTTACTTTGTTTTGATTTTTTTTCGAACAATCTGTGTTTGTTTTGGAAAAAATTTCGAACAAGTTGTTCGATCTTTTTTTCGGACAAATTTAATTTGTTTTGAAAAAAAATTAGAACATATTGAGTTTGTTCGTTAAAAAATTTCGTACATTTCAACATTGTTTGGTTAAAATTTTCGAACATCTCAAATCTGTGTTTTATTTTTGAATTTCGAACATCACTTTTGAATTTTTAGAATTTTTGATGTTTTGGTGGTGATGGTGGGGATCCGGATAGAGTGAGAAATGATGAATCGGGTGTGAAATAGAATAAATGGGTGTACTCATCCGGAGTTTTTTTTTAAAAGTGCAGGAAGGGTAAAAACGTCTTTTCGCACCACCTTGGAACAAAAAAAATTCCCGTGGATGTACTTATAGTAAATCCGGGTGCATTTAGCCGCGCCCTTAAATTCATCAGCCTTTCTCTCTCATTTTAGTTAATGGGCTCCTTTTTCCTCTTGATGGCCCATCGATTTAATTAATTATGTGGCGGGTTGGGGTATATACCCCTCCAGCTTTATTTAATGCACTCCCCCGATACACTCAATCCCATAAAATAGACATATTATACATGCACTTCCCCTAAGTTATCTAAATTGCCATTTTTCCTAAAAACTCATTTAAATAAATACATTCCCATAAAACCCTAATTTTATTTTCATCTTCTTCAACATTCTGCCTCCACCTCCGCCGGCGGGGACTGCCGCCCACCACCACCCACCGTCGTCATTCACTTGGACCCCCACCCTTTTTTTTTTCTCTGCTCAACCGTTGCAAATCTGTCGACCACGGAGCAGATCCCGTCGGCCATGGCAGCGTAAGGTAAGCTCACGGTCGTCGTCCCACGCGACCGTTTTTCCCCTCTTTTTTTTTTCGTTTCTGCATATAGGCGGCGGCGCCGCCCTCCTCCCTCGTCCAGCGCCGCCTCATCCCCTG
This sequence comes from Galeopsis tetrahit, assembly GCA_963675135.1. Taxonomy (NCBI): domain Eukaryota; kingdom Viridiplantae; phylum Streptophyta; class Magnoliopsida; order Lamiales; family Lamiaceae; genus Galeopsis; species Galeopsis tetrahit. Next base: position 18,367,262 of record OY776123.1, read on the forward strand.
CCGCCTCACCCCCTTCTCTCTCCAGCCTTGTTTTTCGCCTCATCCCCTACCGCCTTGCCCCACCGCCTCACTCCCTTCCCTCTCCAGCCTTGTTTTCGCGTTTACTTCGTTTGTAGGTAGGGTTTGATTTTTTTTTTTATTTCTGTTTTCGACACGAAATTGTCGACTCTAACAATTATGGTCGATAAATTGTTGTCGACCGTAATGTTCAGGGTTAACAATTTCTTGTCGAAAATTCTAATTTTTTTTAAAAAAAAATCAATCGTAAAATGTTGTCGACGAGAATGTTTTTCGTCAATAAATTATAGCCGACTAGATGCTTTATGGTCGACAAACCAGTGTCGTCTGTCGAAAAAAATGAAAATTTTCAATCTCATTTTTTTTTAAGTTTTATTGAATTTTTTTGTCAGATTCGGTGGCGCCGACGGCGTCTGACGGAGGAGGTGGAGGTGAAGGTCGGAGGTGACGATGTCGACGGCGGTGGAGGCCGGCTGTCCTAAAATTAGGGTTAATTCAATTAGGGTTTTGAGTAGGGGAGTGTATGTATCTTTAATATTTTATTAAAAGGGTAAATATGACATTTTACATGAATATCTATATCTATATCTATCTATATCTATATTATATATATTTGCAAACTTTTGGACTGCCACATGTCGCAGCCTGATTCGTTTGCCACAATCTCTCTCCTCTCAATAGTCTTCTTTTCAAAAATCATCTTCTCACCTCATTTTCCTCCTTTTCATTTTAATCTCATCCGTCCATTTAAACAAATTAGTATTAACCGTTCGATCCGTTGCCCGTTGGAGGGACGGCGGCGATGTTTCAGGAGGAAGAAGAACATTTTTATTTAATTATTTTACAGTTTTAGCTTTTAAAGAAGTAGGGTAAATTATAAATTTAATATAGGTTTTGTAACGTCTTATAATTACATTTTCATCTGATTGTATGTTATACCCATTCATTCATGTGTATATTCACAAGAAAACGTAATGAATTCAAATGGAGAAATTCAAAATCACTCCATTAAAATAAAATCACTTCCAAAATGTGATTGAGAAAATGGATTTCTTGCGATATTTGAAATGTGTTAATATCATCATTATCATCATCATTTGATATATTCTTAAATTGAAAGAGTTGTGATTTATAACTTGCAAATCTTTTAAATATTTTATTTTCGAAAGCAGCATATATAGCAACATGAAATTTAGATAAATTACAGAATTATAAACCATAAATGTCATTTGGAAATTAATATATAAAAATGTGGCTCCGAATTTTCCTTATACATTTATATATAATTAATTGGCAGCTCTGAAAGCTGAGCCAAATACAAATGTACTACTTTATTATTTAGAGATTAACAACATATATACTATAGTATTTTATATGAATAATGTGCGCAAAATATTAGTAATGGGTGATGTGAAGCAGAAAAAATTAGCATGTAGAGCATTCATTGGGTTACTTTTTATGGCGGTGCACCTTTTCACAGTTTCATTTCTTTTTTAAGCCGTTTCTTCATCTTCCACCTACCTCAATTTCTGAGATTACTATTTGCTTCATTTTGGTTATATGAATAATGAAATTATACGGATGGATGGAGGGAGTATCATTTAGATGAAAAAACACTCAAAATCAATTCTTATTACCATTAAAATAATTTTTTTGGTTGAAAAACAACACTACATTTGTTCCACTTAATTTATTTGTCACTTTTAATTTTTTTTTCATCTCTTCTCATAATGTTTATGACAAGTAGAATAAATGACTATAAATAATTCATTAATAATCGGTAAGATGGTCTATTAATCATATTTATACAAAATAATCATTAATAACATACGGTAGAATATATATGTGGAGTAACACTTGTGTGTTGTTGTGCATACCAAGTCTTAATGCTTAATTTTTAAATATTGAAGTACGACATGCACAAACTAACGGTTCAAATCGTCGGTTTCGATTTGGCAAAATTTTCAACCAAAATCGAACGGAGGTTACAATTTTTAGACTGCCAGTTCGGTTTGATGGTTTTTTTATTTTTCCTTTTTAGCTCGTTTTAACTCTACAATTTAGTAAATCTTATTTTTTTTATAGTTCTATCTTGTAATTCATTCAAAACTATCATATTATAAGAAGTTAACAATTATGAACATGCAGACTATTTCAATTAATTCAATTGCAGACTATTTCCCAGTTTGGAGGGTGATGTGAACATACAACATATATATATTACATTGAAATTTGAATTCTTATGTGTCTCCAAATATATGAGAGTCGTGGAAATCTGGGTAAATCTTAATTTAAATCTGCGACATACAATTTTGTCGAAAGTTCAAACAAAATTCTACAAGAAAAAAAGGAATAACAACGAAAATTTTGCGTCAAATCTAAATTTTAGCAACGAAATAGAATTTTGTGTGCCTAAATTCTTAAATTAAACATTTGCAATAAAATTTATATATTTCATCGCTAAAATTTGTTGACTTCGATCATTTGACCAATTTCGTCTCAAAACCATTTTAAATTGCGATGGATTTTCAACCATCGCAAATTCGTCGTCATTGATCTCCGTATTTAATTTAAATTGAAGGAATAATAACCCTATAATAAGAGGTACCCAACAATTATGTAATCTATGGTAGTAAAAATGAAAATGAAGTGCAATAACATTTAAAGCAAATCGGTCTAAGTATAGTGTATGTATAAGAGTATTAATGTAATAAATATATTGTGTGTTGTATCACGTACACGTACTATATATACGTACACGTGTGTGTTATTTGGGATACGTATCTTAGACATGTGTAATAAATTGTAATAAATTATATATATATAAAATGATGTTTTGTTAATTTATGTACATATAAAATGAAATAGAACCACAATTTTTTATCTGTATAAAAAAACATACTTTACCCAACTTTATTTTCCCTTGTGCATGCATGCAAGAAAAGTAATGTATTGTGATCAGGCCAAATGAAGAAACAAAAATGTTTTTTTTTATTATTTATATATATGGCATAAATATTGGTTTCACTTGTGATATGATGACCTACCAGCCTTGCATTTTCTGATGTGTGAATTAGTTAATTATATATAAATAATTTTTTATATAATTGATTACACATCATGTGTTCTGTCTAAAGGAACAAGCATATATGGACACAAGTAAAAAAAAAATAATCATTTATTTGTTAATCCCCCTCTGTGGAGTAATATAAAGTTATGTGTGTTGATGACTTGATGTGTCGTTTTCTAGTAAGTTTACTTACAATTAGTCATCAATTATCTCCCGTTGGTGTTCCCTTTTTATTCCAATGGGTAATTTTTTTCACTACCGTGAATTAAAAATATAATGAATCAAAATTCATCACAACTAAAAAAAAAACAAAAAAACAATACGGTGAAAAAAAATTATTATTAAAAACCACAAAATTAAACGTGCAGCATTAATTTAAATATTGCCAACATAATTCATGTCAAAATAATATTATTCAAATCATAAATGTGATCTAATTATATTGTACTCGATCAATTATGCCCAATATATAATTTAATCTATATATACTTGTCGTTATAAGTCGACCATTTGGTTTGCCCTTTCCAAAACGTGATCGACAGACTTTTCTCAAGAGTTTTTTTTCATGAGATTTTTAAGCAATATTTGGTGGACGCAATCATAACCATACGTACTGAAATTATTGCCGCAATCAGTTGTGCTTATTGGGTAGTACACTGGAACATCAACGTCCGTACATATAACGTAAACAAACTTAGTCATAGTTTCATTGTCCAAATTCCCACAATTAAATCCAATTGGGAGTTTATTTGTTATTGGATACTTGAAATGGTATTCATTAGGATATCTATTTAATGTTAATGCTTCACATTCATTCTTCATTAACATCCCACTCATGATCATCACTAAAAAAAATGAGGAATATTTGAATTTCCATCTCGAATGAATTTCAAAATTTATGAAAACTTTAATATCTTAATTTCATGTGTAGTTAATGAAAACATACTTCTATGATAGAGGCTTTTATAAGACTACTTTTGAATGAATATTAATGTGGATACATGAATTTAATGCAATTTAATTTAATGATCTAATATGAAACGCACTTGCATAAGCACACATTTAATTGGATATTAATAAAAGGGACATCGATGTATAGTCTTTTAACTTTTTTTTTTTTTTGAAGACTTGATATTCGGTCAAAAAATCGACTAATTAATTTTCGAAGGCTAATTCCACCTACCAAGTTAGGGACTGTGAGATATCCAAAAGCCCGGGGCCCGATGGTTTTACACTGCGGTTTTTCAAGGAAAATTGGGGGTTATTGAAGGGGAAAATTATGCAGATGATGACAGAATTCCATGAACATGGGAAATTGGTGAGACGAATAAACCCGTCTTTTATTGTATTAATACCAAAAAAACAAGGAGTGCAGTATCTAGACGAATTCCGGCCCATCTCCCTCATTGGGAGCCTCTACAAGATTATTGCAAAAATACTCGCTAGACGGTTGGCCAAAGTACTCGAATCCGTCATCTCGGAGTGCCAGTCTGCCTTCATTGGGGGGCGTCAGATAATGGATGGTATTCTCGTGGCACACAAAGCTATTGACGAGGCTAAAAGGAAGAGAAAAAGAAGGGTTATGTTCAAAGTAGACTTCGCCAAGGCCTATGACTCCGTCGATTGGTCCTTCATTGATTGCATGATGGAAGGTATGGGCTTCAATCCTAAATGGAGGACCTGGATGCTAGAATGCATCTCTACGGCAAGCGCGACAGTGCTTATTTATGGTAGCCCGTCCGGGGAATTCAAACTAGAACACGGGCTACGGCAAGGCGATCCGCTCTCGCCGTTTCTATTCCTCATTGCAGCTGAGGGATTAAATATTCTGGTGAACCGGGCAGTGGAAACAAGCGCGCTCGATCCTATCAAAATGGGGAAAAACATGATTCAAGTGCCGATCCTGCAATACGCCGATGACACGATGTTCTTGTGTAACGGAAGTTGGGAGGATATACAAACTATTAAAAAAATCCTAAAATTATTCGAACTAATCTCAGGGCTGGGTGTTAATTTTAATAAATGCAGGTTGATTGGGATCCATGTACGCGACGAAGAGAAAGGTGAGATGGCAGATTTTCTAGGGTGCTCTACTGGCAGCCTACCAATGGAATTTTTGGGCATGAACGTGGGGCTTAACCATCAAAAAATCTCATCCTGGGACGGGATGATTAAGAAGATTCGAGGGAAGCTTGAAGCTTGGAAGGACAAGGAAATTTCAATGGGAGGGAGAACCACACTCATCCCGACTGTGCTATCCGCGGTACCCACCTACTATCTGTCTTTCTTTAAAATTCCTAAAACTGTTTTGTGTGAGATTAAAAAACTGCAGAGGAATTTTTTATGGGGAGGGGGAGAGGGTGAAAACAGGAAAATATCTTGGGTGAAGTGGGAGGAGGTGTGTAAAGATAAGAAAAAAGGGGGTCTTGGTATCAGAGATCTAAGCATATTCAATTCCGCGCTCCTGGGGAAATGGGTGTGGAGGTTGTTAACGGAACCAAATAATCTCTGGGTTAGGGTGTTAAAATCCAGATACGGGGGCCTTGGGAGGGAGGAGTATGTGAATAGACGTAGAGGGGGGCATAATGCAGGAGCCTCGAGTTGGTGGAAAGAAATAAAAAAGATATATTAGGAGATAGGAGGAAGTGAAGCTAGACATAAGATTACCAGGATCGTGGGAACAGGAGGGGGGCACACGAAATTCTGGACGGAAGAGTGGGTGAAGGGGGGTGGGAGTATTAGAGATTTGTTCCCAAATTTGTTCAACATCAGTTTACAGAAGGAGAATTCAATCAGAAACATGGGTAGATGGAAGAATAATGAATGGAAATGGTCGTGGATCTGGGATAGAGATTTAAGCGATAGCGAGGGAGGGGAACTAACGCATTTATGTGATATTTTAGACAGAAACAAATTATCGCAGGACATCGACGACAGCTGGAGCTGGGAATTAGCACCACATGTAGCGTATTCCACCAGTTGTGCATACGCAAAGATGATCGAGGAAACTGGGGAGGAGGTAGAGACAAACGCGTCCAAACCTGATTACACCAATCTGTGGGGCTGTTACGCACCAAAGAAAGTAAAACTGATCGGGTGGAAGGCCTTAAAGGGCAGACTTGCCACCACCGATAACCTGGGTAGAAGAGGCGTTGCAATTGTGGATGAGGAATTGAGCTGCAAACTCTGTAACGAAACAACAGAGTCGAACGTGCATCTGCTGTTGGACTGTAATTTTGCCAATTCGATCTGGCATAATTGTTACAAATGGCTAAAAGTGAATATGGTACCACAGAACAACATTAAGGAACATCTTTTGCAGCACAGCGAAGCTCTCGGATCCGGCAAAGTAAGAAGAAAATTCATGGCGAGCCTCTGGTTTTGCGTTATCTGGGAAATATGGAGATGCCGTAACGCTAGAAGATTTAACGATGAACGTCGGGATGCAAAGAAGGCACTAGACAATATTAAGATCAGTCTTCAATCTCGGCTTGGTGTAGTGACCCGTTTCTTTGCATCATGGAATAATTAACTCAATCCAGGTCTAGGCGGATATTACAATTATGTGCATATCTTAGGCTATACTTGTAAAAATATGGGTTGAGTACCCCATGTACTCGGGTGATATGAGAATTCTAATTTTTACTGTTCAAAAAAAAAAAAAAAAACATGCACAAGTCAATTATTAACTTTAATTATAGTTTTGAAAAACGACACAAGCCTAATGGAGTTAATATGGATTATTCACTCTCTCTTCTATGGATTAACCTAACTTGATATATGTGCAACAAATTAACTAGTGACATTTACCCAAAAGATAGAATTATTTGAGCAAATCAATAAATATAGGTAAAGTCTAGTATGCACTCGAGTGCATGTTATGCACCCTAGTCATGTTGCACTTTTCAGTTTTACTGACTTACACTTTTTGGTAAATGGTGTTGCACTTTTCAATTATTACTAAAATATTATTATACAGTTTAATAATTGAAAAGTGTAACACCATTTACCAAAAAGTGTAAGTCAGTAAAACTGAAAAATGCAACATGGACTAGGGTGCATAACATGCACTCGAGTCCATAGCAGACCAACCCATAAATATATGCATGAGTAGCTTACAGTCACGTGATCTTCGGAATTTTAATTAAATAGCAGCCTCAATTTTGATTTTTTGTAATGATATTTTACTGATGAGCAATATACAAACAAAAAAAACTGTCAGTCGAAATTAACGAAAACAAGAAGCTTAAGATTATCAAAATAAATATTCTATGCAAAAATTAAGACAAGCTAGATATTTGATTAATGTGGGTATATGTTCTATCTACAGCGTGACAAGAAGCTAGAGCTAGAATAACAAGCCAAACTCCTCTAATGACTGTAATTTACCTAGTCATTAAGTCTTAATAAACTCTCTCAAAACTTACCGATTCAATATATACTAAGTCTAAAATTGTAGTGTTCACTATATTTTTATAGCCTAAATTATTCCGCAAGTGTACGGCGTAGATTATAGTATGTAGTGAGCACGAGTATCGTATCCACGAGGATTATTTCTAATATCTATTACGATTTTAATAACTGATTTTTATCTAGAAAAATAACTAGCTTGGATGATGGGTTGTTCAAGCAAAAATATTTAAAATACTCTAAGTAAGCAAATAAATAAAATAGCATGAAAATATCAATTTAACGTTGTTTTGAAAAATCAATAAGATAAGCTAGGTGGATCCTAGAACTTACGATTTCAATTGAGATCAAATTTACTACGAATTAATTTAACTGACTACTCCGTTTAGTATTTTATAGAGGTAATCACTAAGGAAGATTAAATCATCTCTAGATCTCATTATCCTTGTTAGATATAATTATTTCAGCTCGAATCTTAAAATTGAAAAACTATAATTTCTTCCTCACAGTACAATAATTTAAATTAGTATGCATTAAATATGAGTAATACATTTTGGGAGGAAAGGAGAATTTATATATTCTATTATTATGAATAAAAAATATGGGCCTAGAGTCTTGATTAGAATATAGAATTAATGATGAAAACTTCTCCATTTATACTTGCGTGAGCTCAGAGGTTAACTAATTAGAGTTCCTTTGTTTCCTTTTTTGCTAATAACTCTCTAATTTTCTAGTATTGAATTAATACTCTTGTTAAATCATTTATCCTTTAAGACATGCAATTAGTATTAACCTAACTAGTACTTTAGGTTTCACGTACAACGACACAGGCCTAATATGAATTATTCACTTGCTTAAATTGAACACTGATTAATAAGATGCGCGCCAGAAAATTTTGTATTTAATACGCAAAAAAATAAAATAATAACACACTCGATTGTGTGTATATCAAATGATTAAAACACAATTTGCAATTCAATTTGAGACGTGCACTTGAAATATATATCCGGTCGAACCATAGATACTATGTCAACATATCTATCAAATCGGGCCTTATTATATAAAAATTTCCAAGTAGAATAGTTGATTTAGGAACTAAGGAAATTACAATAGTCCAATACTTGTTGAGCCCTTGCCAAAACTGCATTTGGATCCTTTCCACAAGGGTTATGTTGTTGAAGGTTTTTAATTAGTACTTGATTTGTGCAGTCTAAGCTATATGTAACGAGAAGATCATAGCAGCAATCTGCATTCACTGTTTTATATACTGGAACATTAAGCTCCTGGCATATGGCTTCAATAGTCATGTTCTTACACCCAGTGTCTAAATGACTGCAATTCCCTTGCATTGCTTCACATTGATTCACTATTGTCCCAGTAATTACAACCACAACAAATATTATAAATTGATTGAAATTCATGCTCCTATAATATTGTTTAATTTCACCACTTTCTTGACTAGTTAATTCAAAAGTAATACTATATTCTTATGCATAGGCTAATTTATAAGGTAGAGTTTTTGATGGAGGGATATTAGTTGTTACAACTTAATTTAATGATGTAATGTGAAACGGACTTAGATATGCAATTAATTGGGAATTAATGTATTTAGCGTCAGTGAGGAATATAATATGGGCACCTTTCAAAGTATTTGAATTTCATTTTATATATGTATATATATATATTAATTAAAACAGAACACAGTAAGGACAGAGTGCTCTGTATATTCGGTTAGCCATTGATTAGAAAGAAAAAAAAGTAGTAGTAGGCCCGGGGAGGGGGGGGGGGGGGGAGTCAATTTTCGAGGCGGAGAAAGGCATCGGCCATCAAGGCACCGAGCTTGAGTTGTGCGGCAGTGGTAAGGTGCCAATGGTCCCAACTTATTTGCAAGCCGTTTGCATCGACGCAGCTCACGTTTTGACGCTCATTTGCGGTTTCAAATTGAGCTTTCCTAACCAATTCAAGATTAGGGCTGATGACATCATAGTCCAATGCCACCTAATAATTAACTCAATTAGTATATAATCCATATTCTCGCATGTGCAATTATATATGCATATGTTGATACGTACGTACCTCGATTACGGGCAAGAGCGGCAACTGTAAATCGGAGCGTATATCGTCGATAAACTTCTCAAATCTTGCCTTGTACGCCATCGCATCTTCGAGCAGTTTGACATCCTTTTCCCCTTGGTACTATAGGATTGCCCTGAGAACTCCGCCGGCCATGAGGGCTGCCCGTGCACGTGCCACCGTATCGTTATAATACGGAAACGGGCTGCCCTTGCTCCACTCGGTGATTGACGTGTCCCCTATGGCGCAGGGGACGAGTCCAATCACCCCCAAGTTTGGGTTCCTCTGTAGGAGTGTTTTGGCAAACTGCATTCCGGGCCCCACTCCCACGCTCTTGTTCGGGGCGACGTCGATATCGACGTGTAGAGGGTCGGCTGCCATCTCCCATGTTCCGTTCTTTGCGAATCGCTGGATTAACGGGTCGGGCTGGCGCTCGGAAATGAGCTCCCCCACACTTCCTCTGCCGACCATATTCGACTGGCCGGCTAGGACGAAGATATTCTTATAACTACCACCAAAGTACTGATCATCTTCGCCAAAGCATATTCCCATTGCCATAACAAATACGACTAGTAGGAACAACATACCTAATTCCATATCTCAAAGTTAACTTAATTTCGGTTTGGGAGGAGAGAGAGAGAATATATAATTTTGTAATGTGATGGAATGATATATGGATATAAGCTCTCGATCATGCCTTTTTATAGGCAGCACCCTTAATCAATGCCTAGCTACTTAATCAATTTCATTCTCCTCAACTAACACTTCATTTTAATTTCATTCATCACAGCCTAAACACATCTTGGAATCGATACCTGCTGAAAGCAACTCCTTCAATTTAAATTGTTCACTCGATGAGCCTCCTCTCTCTATTAAAGTAAATGATAAAAAGTGATATTAATCCAGCCCACGAGTGAGGGCAAGTAATAGAAATTGGTTGTACAAAAATTAATTCTCCACTTCTCTACAAGTTCGGACTTTTACCCGAGATATAATTTTTTCATGGTATCTAGCCAACTCCACCCATTTAAATTACAAGTTCCGACTTTTAAATAATCAATCTGAATTATTTCAAACTAGATCGTGTCATGTTACAATATTAATTCACTAATTTCAATTCTTTCTCATTTTTCAAACTAGATAGATAGTGTCATGTTACCATATTAAATGAGGCTCAATATTTCACCAAACTACTGTATATATGTTTTTGAAATTCACCAGAGAGAGTGAATAATTCAAACTCTGTTAGGCTTGTGCCGTTTTTGAGTCCTAATTTAAGTTAATAATTGGCCCGCGCGTGTATGTATTCAAAGAATATTTAATTAGTGTTACTTTTTTATACCATTAAATATACCGGCCATTTTTCCAATTTTTATTCGCCCTTTCCCCTTTTCTATTTACTACGTATGCAAATGCATTTAGTCGATTCTAATGTATGGAGGCCCATCCTTTTTTCTTTTCGGTTGTAATAATTTTTATTGAATAATTAATTATGTCCCATGTGTGCTGCATTTTTGTTTCTACATTATTCTCGAGTAAGTCTCGTGTTTCCTAATTTCACCGTACAGTTAAGTGCATGTGTATCATTATATATATATATATATATATATGTTTCATATGTGTTGCATTTTGTTGTTTCTACTTTATTCTCGAGTAAATCTCATGTGTCCTAATTTCACCAAACAATTAAGCATATGGTGGAATTTTTAAAAAAATAAGCTTTAATTTAATTGAAATGCATGAGTTTTGACATAAATATAATGTTATTTATCTTTCCATGCCTTTGATAGATTGTTAAAATTCATATAATTTTAGAATATCTATAATAACTAAATTAATTTTAGAATTAACTTTAATAGTAATACGTGTTAAAAATAGTGCTTCATCCAACTAGAGCTAGCCTAATTATTCTCTCATTATTCACACACTCAACATCAAGTCTGGAAGTTAAAAAAACATTAACTTTAGTTAGGTTTGAAAAACGACAAGCCTAATGGAGTTAATATGGATTATTCACTCCCTCTAGATCGATTAACCTAACTAGACTATAATTAATTAAAGTAAAAATTAATGAATGGAGTGTGAATTATTCAACCTCTCTAGATTAACCTAACTTGACTATAATTAAAGTGAAAATTAATGAATGTGAGATTAGAAAACTAATTAATTTCCATCTATCTAATTAATTTGTAAATTATTATATAAAAAAAAATTATTAATGAGAGGTTAGAAAACATTAGATTTTCTTGTGTAGCAACATTAATAAATTAATGCAATTACATCCTTACATGTATATATTTGCAACAAACTAGTGACATTTACCCAAAAGATAGAATTATTTGGGCAAATCAATATATATAGTATATCTTTCTAATTCGAGGTTATGATTTGTCGTGAGATTGCTCGAATTTGTGGATGAATTATGCTTTGAATATCAATTTATGCTTGCAAGAATCGTGAGAAAGTGGTTTAATTGTCGAAATTTTGATAGACGATCATTAATTTTGCTTGATTTATAGGTAAAACGAGGTATTTTTAAGCAAATTACGAAAAAATCAGGTCGATGGATCAATTCAAAGAGTGGATCACATAAAAGATATCGAAGAGAGGGTCGTAATGAAACAAGAATCAAGCCGATCGAATTATCGAATCAAAAGTTATGTACAAAAGTTGTAAGATGGAAGAGTGTTCAATTGGGCTCATTATGATTTTGCTGAATTTCAGTATAATTCGGGCCAACAAGAATCTCTTGGAATTAATATAGGCCCATTATTTGAGGTCATTAAAGTCAAAGAAAGAAATAGCAGCCCATTTTATGAAGATATTACCATGAGAATTGAAGAACTTGGCCCATTTATTGGAGAAAAAAGGAATGAAGATGGCCGTCAATTGTTAACTTTCACCCCAAATCAAAGTTCACCCTTAACAAAAATCGTAAATCATTTCAAAACCCTAAGATAGCTGCCAAAATCCCAAATTAAAAAAAAAAAAACCAAAATTCTCAAATCGTAGTCGTCGTTGAAGCAAATCCATGTTTGTGAAAAAGCCCCCGCCGCCTTCACCTGCAAGGCCGACGCCGCCGTGAAATCGATCTCGAATCGGTTTACCGACGCCGAATGTTGATTAGTTAATTGAGGCGGTTTGACGGTGTCGGGGACTACGCTGTCGCTGTAAGGCTGTGAGCTAATTTCATAGCTATCGAAATCTAGGTACTGATCGGAGTCTATGAACAAAAAATCAATTGATTCTATCTCCACCAGGAATTTGGTAGTAAGAATTGGGTCGCTTTTGGTAGACTTCATCGCCATGGATTCGGCGGTGTCATAAAAGGGAACCACCGCGGAACGCTCGTGTCGACGGGCGAGTGGATTGGCGGAGTGGATGTCGCGGTCGCAGGTGAAACAGACCGCGGCGGCGTCGGCCTTGCTGGTGAAACAAGACCGCGGCAGCGTCGGCCTTGCAGGTGAAGGCGGCGGGGGCCTGTTCGCACACCTCGCACATCCACACCTCGCATAATTGAAATGGTAACCTCCGACATCAAATCACTCACCTCTACTGCCTCTTTTTCCTCTTCCACTCCACCGCCCTCCTCCTGCTCTTCGCCGCCTTCCTGTAAATAGTCGGGTACAGTTTTGCGACTCGACGTCTGTAAACTGACACGAAGAGAAGGAGGTTGCCGTCTGTACAGTTTTGCGACTCGACGGGCTCAGATCCTTCTCCTCGTCGAGTCAGTGCGCCGCTATCAGCCTTCCGTCGACCGTCGCCGAGGTAGGAGCTGTGATCGTGCCGTCGTGTGAAACTGCGAAATTGGGAGGAATTTGAGGGTCTTCAAACGATGCTGTTTCTTTTTCTATTTACAGAGGTGGAGGGTCACAAAATCCGCTGCGAAATTGGGAGTGTCTTCAAACTGCGAAATTGGGAGGAATTTGAGGGTCTTCAAACGACGCTGCGAAATTGGGAGGAATTTTTCTATTTTACTATAAATTTTTGTTTAATTATTTTCTTAATTATAGATTTTTGGGATGTAATGAAGATTATTTAAGTAAAAGTGTCAATTTTCGCTCCAAAAAGAAAGAAGAATTAACGGGACTAAAAACGCTAACAATTGACTCACGGTTGACTAACGGTGGGACCAAATGTGATAAAATTTAACCTATTGGGACTAAATGTGAAAGTCATGGGACCAAAAAAACGAGGGTGCGTGGCAGGTGGGACCAAAACTCCCATTTCCTCATGCTAAAACACGAAACACAATCATTTTAATTTGTATGCATACGAATTGTGCTATAAATATCTGCTTGAGCAGCAAATAACTTGTGGATGGTAAGATCGGATGAATATCTGCTTGAGCACCAAAAAACTGGAATTGCAGAAATAATTACTTACCCACACAATATTTTCCAAAATATATGAAAGACGCTGCCGTTGGGAAAATAAAGATAGGATGCGGGAGAATCAAGAAAAACACGTGTAATCATAGTTGTTATTTTTATCAATTTGTGGTCAGATATAATTATTCATCACAAAATTAAAATAGGAATGTGGATCCGTAGACCTAAACCACCCCTCATCCCAAGCAGAAGAGTCGTAATAATTGCAGTGTAACTCTAATAATATTTTGAACTTATCCATAAATTTGAACTTTTAAATTGTTCAGGCGCCTGCATGCAAATAGTACATGCATTCACGTCCATTCTGCATTTTGCATTCCATCCTCAGAATTTGTTATGCGCAGTGACATGTGTCACTAATTCTTTGACTGTTTTGGAATAATTCCGTCCTTTCCGCTAATGGCCTCGTACTGGGTAAATTGCCTCGTCATTAATCGTTTTTGACCATAAGTGTGCCAAGTCCAAAGTATATGTATATCCAAATCCATCATACTTGACTTTTGTTATTCAGCATACTTGTCTTCATGAGTTCTTGCCACTTTTTCATAACACTTCAGCTTCTTGTCTTCGATGCTACTTGTCTTCATGTGCTTTGTGCTTTCAGGTTCCACTCCCCATGCACCATTTCCCCATCTTCATCTTCATCTCCATCTCCTCCTCCTCCTCCTCATGGTCGACATTATAATGTAATTAAAACAAATTTAACATGAACTTAATTATGTTTTAGAATAAGTACAATATTTCTTACTCAAATTAAAACCATACAAATGACAAAACACAAAATTAACTATGTACCCATACTAGAGCTATTCTTAAGATAGAAGAGCACACATCTTTATCTCCATCGATCGATCAAGCGTCATCTTCATCTTCAAATAGAAGTTTAATCTTATCAAACAAGGGGTCCGCCGCATAGTAATATGCTTTGACGAAGGGATCATTCTATACGCAACATAAAAAAAACATGTTAACAATATATATATATATATATATATATATATATATATATATAATGTGAATATACAAGATAGAGTAGTTACGTATGTACCATTGAAAGGAAAAACCAAGTGTGTGGGTCTACAATAATACGGCTATTGTGTTTGTCCCAACGCACCCCCCGGGTCTCGATGAGTGCCTTGAATGATCGATATCGAGTCTCAATGATAGTTCTTTGAGCAAAAACATTGTACCAAGAGAATGAGACGGGCTCATCATCAACCCTGATCACTACAAAAAAACTGCAATTTAGAGACACAGCTCCCAAACCCGACCCCCAAACCCGACCCAGCCCCCAAAACTCAGGTGGGCAAGTGTCCATTATTGAGCACCCGCCACTAGGACAGACAACTCTTTTGTTTTATCTTTTAATATTAATTGTAATTTTTACAAATGTAATTTCTTTTACATGTATTTAAATTATAACTTTTAAATTTGTAAATGTCATTTTTTTTATTAATTTTTAAAAATTGTAATTACTCACAGCCTTCAAAAGCATAATTAATTGATTAATTTGTAAATTTAAAAAATATATATAAAAAATTGTTATTGAATAATTTCAATTGTAAAAGTTTATAAATTCAAATAAATTAATTAAATTACATTTAATCTTCATCTTCATATTTCCCTTCATCATTGTCGTCATCATCTTCTTCTTCATCATATTCATCTCCATCCTTGTTATCATTCTCATCATCATCGTTTTCAATTCCAATCAAATCACGATTTGTAACCGTTAAATCTACAAAAAGATTGAAATCTCCACAAACACTGTAGTTTCCGTCTCTATTTTTTTTTTAAACTTTTTTGCAGTGCTTTCCACTGAGAAACTTGCCTTTACTTTACTTTGCAAACAACAATTCATTTATTGTTACTTGTGGTGTGGTGGTCCTCCTGAATTTGTTACTTGTGGTGGTCCTCCTGAATAGGTGATGAACATCCACTTCGAATGGATTTTTGTTTGTAATAAGGTGTGATCAAACCAATCGCATTTGAATAATAGTGGTCCTTTTGCTATTTGCTAAAATCCCTTAAATATCGATTCTCAACGGTTGTGTGACCTCACCTCATCTGTAATTTAAAATAACTTTAAATTAATTATTTATATATATACACTAACACTAATAATAATTCCAATAACACATATTGAATCGATACTCACATATTTTTGGAACCATATTAAAAAAATATGTTGAATACTAACATCTATGTTTGCGTTTGAGATATTTTGTTCTTTCTTAATTATATTTTGTTCTTCTTGTCTTAATTGTTGAATATACATCATAATTCACAAAAATATATTATTATCAATAATAATTATAGATTGAATAAACATGGATGAAACTACTTACGTGTAATTTTCCCACATTGTAGGGCTAAAACACCTGAAATCCTTAATTTCCACACATTAATTGAGTAGGCTCGTTGATCAAACTCCACAATCCCATATATACCCCATATATAGTTGCGTAATCGTCTCACCCATATAACACTCTATTTTAATTTAATGAAGTTTTAATATATGAATCATTCACTTAATTTGTATCTCTACCTCCGTTCATTTTAACACTTTTTAATTTAAGTTTATTTTGACACAAAAATGATATATTTTTTAAAATTTTGTAAAATTAAATGAATTCAATTTCTATAAATTAGATAACTTATTGTATCTCTTCCAAACAACTTTTAGACTAATTTGTATCTTTCCCAAACAACTTTTAGACTAATTTAGTAAAATTAAATGAAACAACTTTTAGACTAACTTGTATCACTTCCAAACAATGACTTTTACAATTAACAATGCTTCATGTATTTATACTTTTTCTAAATGGATGATATAATTTTTTTTTTTAATCTAAAACTTTTTAAAAAATACTATACAAATTTCTTTATAAGTCTTAATGGTCAAGATATTTAAAAACTTTTAAAAATTATTAAATGACACCGTACACCTTCTTTTTTTAATCTAATGTCTCTGACATCATACAAAATTGATATATGATTAGAAAATCAATTCTTGGAATATTTTCATTAGAGAATCAATTAATATATATATTGTCATATGGAATTGAAGATATAATATAATATTATTGTTATTATAATATATATGGCTATCCTAAAATATATCTACATAGTATTATTCTAACATTTATGTTTATCCTATACATAGAAGATATATTAATTGATTTTTTTATTTTTACTATTTATTAATTATAAAAGAGTAATAATTAATTAATATAACTCAATTCACCCGTCCATATTCTAAATTATATATATATATATATATATATAAAAGGATTTCTATCTCCCAAATTACCTCTAAAAAAAGAATTCACTCTCTCAAGAAAATAATCTTCTCTCTCTCTCAGTGTTCGGTTTCACGAGGAAGGGCGCGTTGTTGTTCACTCAGACCTTCGATTGAGGATCCTCGTGACCTCCGATTGAGGATCCTCGTGTACATAGGATACCTCTTTATGTCGTGTCGTCGCCCTACTGTGTCGTCGCCTTTTCCTTCGTCTTTAAGTTTATTTTTTTGAACAATTTAATGGTTTGTTTCTTTATTTTAGAGATGGTTAGATTTCGTATCACAAATTTCGTGTACCACCTTGTCTCGTTTTATATCGGGGAGAAAAAATTGACTGTTTAGAGACGGTGGTATACGTATCTAATCCGTATCAAAAACTCTCGAAACTGAAAGTCGCGTATCTAATTCGTATCTAAAACTCTTGAAACTAAAAGTCGTATCTAATCTGTTTATAATGAGAGATGGTTTTATTTTCGGTTTCAAATCTCGATTTTTTAACAAATCCGTATCTAATCCGTATCTATTAGAGACGGATTAGGTGTCCGTCTCAAAATTTCGGTATCAAAATCAAGCTTTTTTTGTAGTGGATGTTGAGGGCGGTCAATGCAAACTCGAGGGAATACGAGTTGTTGCAGCCATTTCCCATGTTGCTTAACCCAAAGGAGAGCATTGACGAAACAGCGGACGGTGCCCTCATTCCAGTTTCTCTGGTATAAGTAAAAATCTTGTGATTTTATATTCTCCATTTTTTTGTTTTTAAGTAAGAAATGGAAAGGAGAAGCCTTAAAAAAAACCTTTTTTATAGATTATTTGTGAGAGAATTGAATTACAAAGCTTTCTGTTATGTAGAATTTATAGGCAACCGCACTTGTGTATATTTTGGGACTAGCTAGGGTTTGGGTAGAATGCACATGGGCCCATTCCCTCCAAATTTCAATTAGGGCGCGGCTAAATGCACCCGAGGATACTATCAGTACACCCACGCGATGAGGACACACACGTGGAAAACTCCAAAATACCATCCTTCTTCTTAACCCTAATTTTTTCTTATTTTAGTACACCCACCAAATTTCTCTCCTCTCTCTCTCAACCGCCTCCTCCCTTCCTCCCACTCTCAGGCGGCCGCGGCCCACCTCCTCACCCCTCCGTTTGAAGCTTCTTTCGCCGCCGCGACCCATCCGTTTGAAGAGAAGACCAAGCGACGCGGCCGCCGTCGCGAACCCTCCTTCTTCTTTCGCATGGGCGGCGTCGCGCCCCCTCCCCTTCCTCCTTCAAACGCCGCCGCCGATGGAGGTGTGCGCGCTCGCCACCGCCGCTGAAGGTGTGCGCGCTCGCCGCCGCCGCTGGAGGTGTGTGCAACCCCTCTCCTCCTCCCTTGTCTCGTCCCCTCCTTTGTGCGAAGCGGCCGTCGTCGCCTCTCCTCCGTGCGAAGCGGCCGCCGTTCAATTCGCCGGCCAAATTTAGGGTCAGTTTTTTATTTTTTGATTTAGGGCTTTTTTAAAAATTTAGGAATTTTAGGAAAATTTGGGTATTTTAGAAGTTTCGGAATTATTTTCGAACCTATTGAATTTGTTTTGGAAAAAATTTCGAACAATCTGTGTTTCTTTTGGAAAAATAATCGAACATCTTGTTCGATCTTTTTTTTCGAACATATTCAGTTTGTTTTGGAAAAAAATTCGAACATATTGGGTTTGTTTTGGAAATTTTTTTGAACATGTTTGTTTTGGAATTTTTTTCTAACATTTGGTTTTTGTTCTGGAAAAAATTTAGAACATATTGTTATTTTTGAACATGTTTGTTCTGGAAATTTTTTCGAACATCTTTATTTTTGTTGAAATTTTGGAGTTTTTTTTGTTTAAGAATGGTGTTGGTTTTGGTGGTGGTGGAGATAATTCTACGGAATAGAATGGGTGGGTGTACTCATTTTTTTTTTTTTCATAAATTTTACCCTAAGGGTATATTGGAAAATCCGGGTGTACTCATAGAAAATCCGGGTGCATTTAGCCGCGCCCTTTCAATTATCATGTTAGTATGGAGGCCCATCCCTAGCCTGCCTTTTCATAAAATGTTTAACGCAAGCTAGCGTGTCTAAAGGTCCAAAATAAATGTACGTTACGATTCAATGATAAAAGTCGAACATGACATGTTTACTTATATTCCATGATAATTTCTTGTAGGTATAAGTTACTTTCTCCTTCTGAAAGCAAAAAAAAAAAAAAAAAAGTTACTTTCTCCTTCTCAATTATTTTATATGTGATATGGGTGATGTGGAACGCGTGAATTCATTTTTTTTGTATTGGCACGTACATGGTCAAATGACATCTATCTAGCTAGCCTAATTTTTAAAGTTCTATATACCCTATCCAAACCCTAGCCTTTAAAGTTTAAAACTTGACTCAATTGTTATACTCGAACTCGATAGATCGAGTTTTAAAAAAATTTGAGCTCGAATTGACAAAAAACTCGATAATCTCTTGACATGAGTGTTATGTCCATGTCGATCTATGGTCTAAAAAACTATGAATTAATCCCACGATTTTATTTGTTTGTTTTAAATTTATTGTTCCAAGAATTTAATAAAATTATTCTCAAACAATTGTTCAATAAATAAACTCTAAGTATATGTAATAATTATTTTACAGTAACATATACTCCATATATATGAAATTAGAATTTAGACAAGTTGATATTTGAAACGGGCTATATAACTTTCACGTATCGTTTTATGGAGTAATTTTCTGCAATTTAATTAATATTGATGATGACATGCAAGATTTTAACATGCAATTTCTATGTGTTAGTATATTTTAATGATGACAAAAAAAAAAAAGTACGTCACAATCAATATTCTTATAAGAAAATAAGAAAACAATACTGAATTTGGTACTCCTACCATACAAAAATTATTGATGCATGTCTAACATAATTTGGATACTAATAAAAGTACTCCTCCTCCACCTCTTCATCTTTCTAATTCGAGGTTATGATTTGTCGTGAGATTGCTCGAATTTGTGGATGAATTATGCTTTGAATATCAATTTATGCTTGCAAGAATCGTGAGAAAGTGGTTTAATTGTCGAAATTTTGATATATAGACGATCATTCTTTCTTGATTTATAGGTAAAACGAGGTATTTTTAAGCAAATCACGAAAATATCAGGCCGATGGATCAATTGAAAGAGTGGATCACATGAAACATATCGAAGAGAGTGTCGTAATGAAACAAGAATCATGCCGATCGGAGTATCGGATCATAAGTTATGTACAAAAGTTGTAAGATGGAAGAGTGTTCAATTGAGCTCATTATGATTTTGCTGAATTTCAGTATAATTCGGGCCAACAAGAATCTTTTGAAATTAATATAGGCACATTATTTGAGGTCAATAAAGTCAATGAAAAAAATAGCAGCCCATTTTATGAAGATATTACCACGAGAATTGTTGATATGGTTTGAGAAACAAGCTTGCTGCTTTGGTCCCATGTGATTGAAAAGAGAAATTTAAAAAGAGTTGACAACTGCAATAATTCATCCACACCCATTTCGATCAATGCGTGTCCAAGTCAACAAAGAAGACTGAGAGATGTACTAGCTGCAACTAGGTACACCATCCATCATTTCAATTAAAAGATTAACCAAAATGGAAAATGGACAATAAAATTCGTACTTTTAGATAAGGAGAAATTATTTAATGGTATCAAAACTTTAAGGCTCTCACGCCTACACGTCTTAGGTTCCTAATTCAAAAACTGCATGTGGATCCTTTAATTTCCACAAAAAATGGTTTATTTTAATTTATTATACTCCATATATGACATATAAAATTTTATGTGGGTTGAACTTTTACTTGTATGCTATGAATCATTAATTTAAACGACACTTCATATATGTTTCTTTTGGCATATATATATATAATTTCAAGAATTTGCATATCTTCCATGTTCATAAATGTTTTGATTTTTTTAGTTCACTACTTTTACTAAGCTTCAGGTTGGCTGGGGTGGTCCATCCGATTGTATGTTATACCCATTCATTCATGTGTATATTCACAAGAAAACGTAATGAATTCAAATGGAGAAATTCAAAATCACTCCATTAAAATAAAATCACTTCCAAAATGTGATTGAGAAAATGGATTTCTTGCGATATTTGAAATGTGTTAATATCATCATTATCATCATCATTTGATATATTCTTAAATTGAAAGGGTTGTGATTTATAACTTGCAAATCTTTTAAATATTTTATTTTCGAAAGCAGCATATATAGCAACATGAAATTTAGATAAATTACAGAATTATAAACCATAAATGTCATTTGGAAATTAATATATAAAAATGTGGCTACAGAATTATAAACCATACATTTATATATAATTAATTGGCAGCTCTGAAAGCTGAGCCAAATACAAATGTACTACTTTATTATTTAGAGATTAACAACATATATACTATAGTATTTTATATGAATAATGTGCGCAAAATATTAGTAATGGGTGATGTGAAGCAGAAAAAATTAGCATGTAGAGCATTCATTGGGTTACTTTTTATGGCGGTGCACCTTTTCACAGTTTCATTTCTTTTTTAAGCCGTTTCTTCATCTTCCACCTACCTCAATTTCTGAGATTACTATTTGCTTCATTTTGGTTATATGAATAATGAAATTATACGGATGGATGGAGGGAGTATCATTTAGATGAAAAAACACTCAAAATCAATTCTTATTACCATTAAAATAATTTTTTTGGTTGAAAAACAACACTACATTTGTTCCACTTAATTTATTTGTCACTTTTAATTTTTTTTTTCATCTCTTCTCATAATGTTTAAGACAAGTAGAATAAATGACTATAAATAATTCATTAATAATCGGTAAGATGGTCTATTAATCATATTTATACAAAATAATCATTAATAACATACGGTAGAATATATATGTGGAGTAACACTTGTGTGTTGTTGTGCATACCAAGTCTTAATGCTTAATTTTTAAATATTGAAGTACGACATGCACAAACTAACGGTTCAAATCGTCGGTTTCGATTTGGCAAAATTTTCAACCAAAATCGAACGGAGGTTACAATTTTTAGACTGCCAGTTCAGTTTGATGGTTTTTTTATTTTTCCTTTTTAGCTCGTTTTAACTCTACAATTTAGTAAATCTTATTTTTTTTATAGTTTGTATCTTGTCATTCATTCAAAACTATCATATTATAAGAAGTTAATAATTATGAACATGCAGACTATTTCAATTAATTCAATTGCAGACTATTTCCCAGTTTGGAGGGTGATGTGAACATACAACATATATATATTACATTGAAATTTGAATTCGTATGTGTCTCCAAATATATGAGAGTCGTGGAAATCTGGGTAAATCTTAATTTTAAATCTGCGACATACAATTTTGTCGAAAGTTCAAACAAAATTCTACAAGAAAAAAAGGAATAACAACGAAAATTTTGCGTCAAATCTAAATTTTAGCAACGAAATAGAATTTTGTGTGCCTAAATTCTTAGATTAAACATTTGCAATAAAATTTATATATTTCATCGCTAAAATTTGTTGACTTCGATCATTTGACCAATTTCGTCTCAAAACCATTGTAAATTGCGATGGATTTTCAACCATCGCAAATTCGTCGTCATTGATCTCCGTATTTAATTTAAATTGAAGGAATAATAACCCTATAATAAGAGGTACCCAACAATTATGTAATCTATGGTAGTAAAAATGAAAATGAAGTGCAATAACATTTAAAGCAAATCGGTCTAAGTATAGTGTACGTATAAGAGTATTAATGTAATAAATATATTGTGTGTTGTATCACGTACACGTACTATATATACGTACACGTGTGTGTTATTTGGGATACGTATCTTAGACATGTGTAATAAATTGTAATAAATTATATATATATAAAATGATGTTTTGTTAATTTATGTACATATAAAATGAAATAGAACCACAATTTTTGATCTGTATAAAAAAAACATACTTTACCCAACTTTATTTTCCCTTGTGCATGCATGCAAGAAAAGTAATGTATTGTGATCAGGCCAAATGAAGAAACAAAAATGTTTTTTTTTTATTATTTATATATATGGCATAAATATTGGTTTACACGTCACTTGTGATATGATGACCTACCAGCCTTGCATTTTCTGATGTGTGAATTAGTTAATTATATATAAATAATATTTTATATAATTGATTACACATCATGTGTTTTGTCTAAAGGAACAAGCATATATGGACACAAGTAAAAAAAAAAAAAATCATTTATTTGATAATCCCCCTCTGTGGAGTAATATAAAGTTATGTGTGTTGATGACTTGATGTGTCGTTTTCTAGTAAGTTTACTTACAATTAGTCATCAATTATCTCCCGTTGGTGTTCCCTTTTTATTCCAATGGGTAATTTTTTTCACTACCGTGAATTAAAAATATAATGAATCAAAATTCATCACAACTAAAAAAAAAACAAAAAAACAATACGGTGGAAAAAAATTATTATTAAAAACCACAAAATTAAACGTGTAGCATTAATTTAAATATTGCCAACATAATTCATGTCAAAATAATATTATTCAAATCATAAATGTGATCTAATTATATTGTACTCGATCAATTATGCCCAATATATAATTTAATCTATATATACTTGTCGTTATAAGTCGACCATTTGGTTTGCCCTTTCCAAAACGTGATCGACAGACTTTTCTCAAGAGTTTTTTTTCATGAGATTTTTAAGCAATATTTGGTGGAAGCAATTATAACCATACGTACCGAAATTATTGCCGCAATCAGTTGTGCTTATTGGGTAGTACACTGGAACATCAACGTCCGTACATATAACGTAAACAAACTTAGTCATAGTTTCATTGTCCAAATTCCCACAATTAAATCCAATCGGGAGTTTATTTGTTATTGGATACTTGAAATGGTATTCATTAGGATATCTATTTAATGTTAATGCTTCACATTCATTCTTCATTAACATCCCACTCATGATCATCACTAAAAAAAATGAGGAATATTTGAATTTCCATCTCGAATGAATTTCAAAATTTATGAAAACTTTAATATCTTAATTTCTTGTGTAGTTAATGAAAACATACTTCTATGATCGAGGCTTTTATAAGACTACTTTTGAATGAATATTAATGTGGATACATGAATTTAATGCAATTTAATTTAATGATCTAATATGAAACGCACTTGCATAAGCACACATTTAATTGGATATTAATAAAAGGGACATCGATGTATAGTCTTTTAACTTTTTTTTTTTTTTGAAGACTTGATATTCGGTCAAAAAATCGACTAATTAATTTTCGAAGGCTAATTCCACCTACCAAGTTAGGGTCTCAATTGAAATAAGAGCAAAACCTTATATGAACCAATCCATCATAAACCGTTGCACATTGCGGGAATGCTTTCTTTTCGAATATATGTACAAGCCAATTATTATTTAAATATTCTTTTTGAATATATGTATAAGCCAATTATTATTTAAATATTCTTTTTGAATATATGTACAAGCCAATTATTATTTTTTTGGTCAAGCAAGAAGTTGTATTAATAATAATGTCCCCAAGGGGTAATTACATGCACAAGTCAATTTAAAGCAGAACAGTTCGAAAGGCCGAAGATACCCCCAAATCTGTTCCACCGAAAAGTGGACGCTTGTGACAATTCGTTTTTGATCGCAGAATTCACCGAAGATGAGGTGAGAAAGGTAATTTGGGACTGTGAGATATCCAAAAGCCCGGGGCCCTATGGTTTTACACTGCGGTTTTTCAAGGAAAATTGGGGGTTATTGAAGGGGAAAATTATGCAGATGATGACAGAATTCCATGAACATGGGAAATTGGTGAGACGAATAAACCCGTCTTTTATTGTATTAATACCAAAAAAACAAGGAGTGCAGTATCTAGACGAATTCCGGCCCATCTCCCTCATTGGGAGCCTCTACAAGATTATTGCAAAAATACTCGCTAGACGGTTGGCCAAAGTACTCGAATCCGTCATCTCGGAGTGCCAGTCTGCCTTCATTGGGGGGCGTCAGATAATGGATGGTATTCTCGTGGCACACAAAGCTATTGACGAGGCTAAAAGGAAGAGAAAAAGAAGGGTTCTGTTCAAAGTAGACTTCGCCAAGGCCTATGACTCCGTCGATTGGTCCTTCATTGATTGCATGATGGAAGGTATGGGCTTCAATCCTAAATGGAGGACCTGGATGCTAGAATGCATCTCTACGGCAAGCGCGACAGTGCTTATTTATGGTAGCCCGTCCGGGGAATTCAAACTAGAACGCGGGCTACGGCAAGGCGATCCGCTCTCGCCGTTTCTATTCCTCATTGCAGCCGAGGGATTAAATATTCTGGTGAACCGGGCAGTGGAAACAAGCGCGCTCGATCCTATCAAAATGGGGAAAAACATGATTCAAGTGCCAATCCTGCAATACGCCGATGACACGATGTTCTTGTGTAACGGAAGTTGGGAGGATATACAAACTATTAAAAAAATCCTAAAATTATTCGAACTAATCTCAGGGCTGGGTGTTAATTTTAATAAATGCAGGTTGATTGGGATCCATGTACGCGACGAAGAGAAAGTTGAGATGGCAGATTTTCTAGGGTGCTCTACTGGCAGCCTACCAATGGAATTTTTGGGCATGAACGTGGGGCTTAACCATCACAAAATCTCATCCTGGGACGGGATGATTAAGAAGATTCGAGGGAAGCTTGAAGCTTGGAAGGACAAGGAAATTTCAATGGGAGGGAGAACCACACTCATCCCGACTGTGCTATCCGCGGTACCCACCTACTATTTGTCTTTCTTTAAAATTCCTAAAACTATTTTGTGTGAGATTAAAAAACTGCAGAGGAATTTTTTATGGGGAGGGGGAGAGGGTGAAAACAGGAAAATATCTTGGGTGAAGTGGGAGGAGGTGTGTAAAGATAAGAAAAAAGGGGGTCTTGGTATCAGAGATATAAGCATATTCAATTCCGTGCTCCTGGGGAAATGGGTGTGGAGGTTGTTAACGGAACCAAATAATCTCTGGGTTAGGGTGTTAAAATCCAGATACGGGGGCCTTGGGAGGGAGGAGTATGTGAATAGACGTAGAGGGGGGCGTAATGCAGGAGCCTCGAGTTGGTGGAAAGAAATAAAAAAGATATATTAGGAGATAGGAGGAAGTGAAGCTAGACATAAGATTACCAGGATCGTGGGAACAGGAGGGGGGCACACGAAATTCTGGACGGAAGAGTGGGTGAAGGGGGGTGGGAGTATTAGAGATTTGTTCCCAAATTTGTTCAACATCAGTTTACAGAAGGAGAATTCAATCAGAAACATGGGTAGATGGAAGAATAATGAATGGAAATGGTCGTGGATCTGGGATAGAGATTTAAGCGATAGCGAGGGAGGGGAACTAACGCATTTATGTGATATTTTAGACAGAAACAAATTATCGCAGGACATCGACGACAGCTGGAGCTGGGAATTAGCACCACATGGAGCGTATTCCACCAGTTGTGCATACGCAAAGATGATCGAGGAAACTGGGGAGGAGGTAGAGACAAACGCGTCCAAACCTGATTACACCAATCTGTGGGGCTGTTACGCACCAAAGAAAGTAAAACTGATCGGGTGGAAGGCCTTAAAGGGCAGACTTGCCACCACCGATAACCTGGGTAGAAGAGGCGTTGCAATTGTGGATGAGGAATTGAGCTGCAAACTCTGTAACGAACCAACAGAGTCGAACGTGCATCTGCTGTTGGACTGTAATTTTGCCAATTCGATCTGGCATAATTGTTACAAATGGCTAAAAGTGAATATGGTACCACAGAACAACATTAAGGAACATCTTTTGCAGCACAGCGAAGCTCTCGGATCCGGCAAAGTAAGAAGAAAATTCATGGCGAGCCTCTGGTTTTGCGTTATCTGGGAAATATGGAGATGCCGTAACGCTAGAAGATTTAACGATGAACGTCGGGATGCAAAGAAGGCACTAGACAATATTAAGATCAGTCTTTGGTCGTGGATGGGAGGAAAAAACCTAGTGGCACTGAATTCTTCAATCTCGGCTTGGTGTAGTGACCCGTTTCTTTGCATCATGGAATAATTAACTCAATCCAGGTCTAGGCGGATATTACAATTATGTGCATATCTTAGGCTATACTTGTAAAAATATGGGTTGAGTACCCCATGTACTCGGGTGATATGAGAATTCTAATTTTTACTGTTCAAAAAAAAAAAAAAAACATGCACAAGAAGCTTAAGATTATCAAAATAAATATTCTATGCAAAAATTAAGACAAGCTAGATATTTGATTAATGTGGGTATATGTTCTATCTACAGCGTGACAAGAAGCTAGAGCTAGAATAACAAGCCAAACTCCTCTAATGACTGTAATTTACCTAGTCATTAAGTCTTAATAAACTCTCTCAAAACTTACCGATTCAATATATACTAAGTCTAAAATTGTAGTGTTCACTATATTTTTATAGCCTAAATTATTCCGCAAGTGTACGGCGTAGATTATAGTATGTAGTGAGCACGAGTATCGTATCCACGAGGATTATTTCTAATATCTATTACGATTTTAATAACCGATTTTTATCTAGAAAAATAACTAGCTTGGATGATGGGTTGTTTAAGCAAAAATATTTAAAATACTCTAAGTAAGCAAATAAATAAAATAGCATGAAAATATCAATTTAACGTTGTTTTGAAAAATCAATAAGATAAGCTAGGTGGATCCTAGAACTTACGATTTCAATTGAGATCAAATTTACTACGAATTAATTTAACTGACTACTCCGTTTAGTATTTTATAGAGGTAATCACTAAGGAAAATTAAATCATCTCTAGATCTCATTATCCTTGTTAGATATAATTATTTCAGCTCGAATCTTAAAATTGAAAAACTATAATTTCTTCCTCACAGTACAATAATTTAAATTAGTATGCATTAAATATGAGTAATACATTTTGGGAGGAAAGGAGAATTTATATATTCTATTATTATGAATAAAAAATATGGGCCTAGAGTCTTGATTAGAATATAGAATTAATGATGAAAACTTCTCCATTTATACTTGCGTGAGCTCAGAGGTTAACTAATTAGAGTTCCTTTGTTTCTTTTTTTGCTAATAACTCTCTAATTTTCTAGTATTGAATTAATACTCTTGTTAAATCATTTATCCTTTAAGACATGCAATTAGTATTAACCTAACTAGTACTTTAGGTTTCACGTACAACGACACAGGCCTAATATGAATTATTCACTTGCTTAAATTGAACACTGATTAATAAGATGCGCGCCAGAAAATTTTGTATTTAATACGCAAAAAAAAAAAAAATAACACACTCGATTGTGTGTATATCAAATGATTAAAACACAATTTGCAATTCAATTTGAGACGTGCACTTGAAATATATATCCGGTCGAACCATAGATACTATGTCAACATATCTATCAAATCCGGCCTTATTATATAAAAATTTCCAAGTAGAATAGTTGATTTAGGAACTAAGGAAATTACAATAGTCCAATACTTGTTGAGCCCTTGCCAAAACTGCATTTGGATCCTTTCCACAAGGGTTATGTTGTTGAAGGTTTTTAATTAGTACTTGATTTGTGCAGTCTAAGCTATATGTAACGAGAAGATCATAGCAGCAATCTGCATTCACTGTTTTATATACTGGAACATTAAGCTCCTGGCATATGGCTTCAATAGTCATGTTCTTACACCCAGTGTCTAAATGACTGCAATTCCCTTGCATTGCTTCACATTGATTCACTATTGTCCCAGTAATTACAACCACAACAAATATTATAAATTGATTGAAATTCATGCTCCTATAATATTGTTTAATTTCACCACTTTCTTGACTAGTTAATTCAAAAGTAATACTATATTCTTATGCATAGGCTAATTTATAAGGTAGAGTTTTTGATGGAGGGATATTAGTTGTTACAACTTAATTTAATGATGTAATGTGAAACGTACTTAGATATGCAATTAATTGGGAATTAATGTATTTAGCGTCAGTGAGGAATATAATATGGGCACCTTTCAAAGTATTTGAATTTCATTTTATATATGTATATATATATATTAATTAAAACAGAACACAGTAAGGACAGAGTGCTCTGTATATTCGGTTAGCCATTGATTAGAAAAAAAAAAAAGTAGTAGTAGGCCCGGGGAGGGGGTGGGGGAGTCAATTTTCGAGGCGGAGAAAGGCGTCGGCCATCAAGGCACCGAGCTTGAGTTGTGCGGCAGTGGTAAGGTGCCAATGGTCCCAACTTATTTGCAAGCCGTTTGCATCGACGCAGCTCACGTTTTGACGCTCATTTGCGGTTTCAAATTGAGCTTTCCTAACCAATTCAAGATTAGGGCTGATAACTTCATAGTCCAATGCCACCTAATAATTAACTCAATTAGTATATAATCCATATTCTCGCATGTGCAATTATATATGCATATGTTGATACGTACGTACCTCGATTACGGGCAAGAGCGGCAACTGTAAATCGGAGCGTATATCGTCGATAAACTTCTCAAATCTTGCCTTGTACGCCATCGCATCTTCGAGCAGTTTGACATCCTTTTCCCCTTGGTACCATAGGATTGCCCTGAGAACTCCGCCGGCCATGAGGGCTGCCCGTGCACGTGCCACTGTATCGTTATAATACGGAAACGGGCTGCCCTTGCTCCACTCGGTGATTGACGTGTCCCCTATGGCGCAGGGGACGAGTCCAATCACCCCCAAGTTTGGGTTCCTCTGTAGGAGTGTTTTGGCAAACTGCATTCCGGGCCCCACTCCCGCGCTCTTGTTCGGGGCGACGTCGATATCGACGTGTAGAGGGTCGGCTGCCATCTCCCATGTTCCGTTCTTTGCGAATCGCTGGATTAACGGGTCGGGCTGACGCTCGGAAATGAGCTCCCCCACACTTCCTCTGCCGACCATATTCGACTGGCCGGCTAGGACGAAGATATTCTTATAACTACCACCAAAGTACTGATCATCTTCGCCAAAGCATATTCCCATTACCATAACAAATACGACTAGTAGGAACAACATACCTAATTCCATATCTCAAAGTTAACTTATTTTCGGTTTGGGAGGAGAGAGAGAGAATATATAATTTTGTAATGTGATGGAATGATATATGGATATAAGCTCTCGATCATGCCTTTTTATAGGCAGCACCCTTAATCAATGCCTAGCTACTTAATCAATTCCATTCTCCTCAACTAACACTTCATTTTAATTTCATTCATCACAGCCTAAACACATCTTGTAATCGATTCCTGCTGAAAGCAACTCCTTCAATTTAAATTGTTCACTCGATGAGCCTCCTCTCCCTATTAAAGTAAAGGATAAAAAGTGATATTAATCCAGCCCACGAGTGAGGGCAAGTAATAGAAATTGGTTGTACAAAAATTAATTCTCCACTTCTCTACAAGTTCGGACTTTTACCCGAGATATAATTCACGCAGGAGTGGGGCCCGGAATGACTTTTACCCGAAATTGATTGGACTCGTCCCCTTCTACAAAGGGCAACCCGCTTCCGTTGTACAACGACACGATACAACGGGCACAGTCAGCTCTGCAGTCCGGTGGTGGAGTAATCCGGGCCCTCCTCTGGTACCAAGGGGAATCAGATGCGGCATCCGTCGAGAGTGGAAAAGTCTATAAGGCTAAATTCCAAAAGTTTATCGAGGATGTACGGTCCGATCTACAGATGCCACTATTGCCCGTAATCGAGGTATATTAAATATTTGACTTACGATTGTGGTTGCTGTTTAATTAATTAATTTAGATATAAAATTAATATTAATGTTGTTGTTGTGTTATGACATATATATAGGTGGCATTGAACAATGCGACATGGGGTTCAGGTTTAGAGTTGGTTAGGGCAGCTCAAATGAGGTTCAAAATGTGGAGTGTGTCGATGCAATAGGATTTGAAACAGTTAATTGGGATCATTTGCATCTCTCCACTGCCTCCCAGGTCAAGCTCGGAGTCCTCATGGCCGACGCCTTCATCCCCCTCCTCGATTGACGTCCTCCAAAACTCAGTCCCCCTTCACCCACCACCACTTAATTTACTCTATTTTCAGTTAATTGTTAGTAGTACCTTTTTTTTTTTTTCTTAAGCTGATGCATGTATATATATATGCATGTGTATGTTAATTAATTGGAATGAAAAATTATTTTCTTTCCGTTGAATTATATACATATATATGTCTAATTTCTCAAAATTTGTGTTGGTGGAAAAAAATAGCTAGTAATGTATATATATATATATGGTGATGAATTTTTCCCACGTACAGTATCTGTATTTTTAGTTGGCGGATGAATTTTGATTCATTAGTTGAAAAAAATAGCATTGCATCATCATATTTCATTAATTCACACGCTCGTGACAAAAAAATTACCAATGGAAGATCAATATATTGAAAATCGCACGAGCAAAATATTATCGACAAAATTTATACGTCTGTCAACATACAATTTTTTTTATTTAATTTTTTGGTCAAGCAAATATATATACACATAGATAAATGAAAACTAGTGGTACCGCTTGCGAGAGGTGTAAATTAAGAAACTCCCTTCTTATGTTGATAATTACTCCTAATATATGTATTTTTATATCATATATAATTTTTTTTTTTTAAATAAAATAATTGTACGTTACTTGAATATGCTGATTGACTGAGAAGAATTTAAGTATAGTGAAATTATCAAACAATGAGATGGTAAAAAAATCGTGAAGATATGAAAAAGTTAGACGAATTAATTACACTATACATATAAAGAAAATAATAGGCATTTTTTCCAAAAAAAAAAAATGTTTGGTCCATAAAAGAAGTACGTCATCTCTAATAAAGTAAGGAGGGTGTATTCAATTGAGATTTTGTTGTACTTTAAAAAGTCAGTGGATTTAGAAAATTCATAGACTCTATGCAGAGTTTGCCTAACTTTTTTATTGATTTATATGGATTTTTATAGATTTGACAGGATTCTGAAATACACATTTTTTATTGATTTACATGGATTTCCATAAACTACGCCCCTAAAACCTAGTTAAAAAAAAATTATTATTTATCATTATTATTCTCATCTTCATTTTCATCACAGTTATACCTAGACCTTTTCACATAGTTAGCAATACTAGTTCTCCATGCATTAGCTTAAGTTCTTTGTTGTAATTGTCTTTGAGAAAGCAATTCCAAATTTTCCTCTTTCATGTCGAGGTGTGGAGAATCTTGATCTTCTTTATATTCGACTGGAAATTCATCAGAGCGACCTTCTTTCCGAAGAAAGTTATGTAATCTAGCGAACTTGTGAATTGCAATTTGAAAATACCAAAAATTCGATTGAATACTTGCATTTCTGGGGTGACGACCTTGACCAACAAAATCTTTTAGATGATATCGAACACCACGTAATGGGAATTGACGTCGATTAGATATTATTGACGGTGTCCGATATACTATAATTTTTAAAGAAAGAACATAATTTTAATGGTGGTGAAGAATGATGCTTATCAAAGAACATAGTTAACACAGTTTTTTTTTTCTTCTCTTCAGAGTCTTCTAAGAGAATCAGTTGAAATCTCTACTTTTTAGAAGAGATTTTGATTATTGAAATTTATTTATATTTTTGGAGCAATTTCTCAATTGTCTTGGGCAAACCCATTAAATAAAGTAAAGGTACATGAATTTTTTTTAATGAATTTTTTTTTTTTTTTTTTTTAAGAAAAGAGATGAATAACAGTATTTATCCAATCCTACACTACATGCATAAGATTAAATCAACAAATCATATAGGATGTGATGACAACCCTCCACTTTCTTTCAACAAATCGTCTGATGTGATGACAATCCTCCATAAACCACGTATTCTTAAAATAAAGGTCCTGTAAAAAAAAAAAAAGAAATCTTCAAATGAGTGGAGCAAAAAATTAAAAAATCCACAACTTGAAATTAAAAATAAAAAAACTTAAATTAGAAAATGACGTGAGCTGTGGAGATAAGAATCAAAACTCCATGTTCTTGATATCAAAAGAGAAAAGTGTTTCAAGAAGATTACAATTGAAGAATGAATTTCTGTAAAACTTAACTAATCACTTAGCCCTAATGAGATTATATAGGGTAAGCAAGCTTAACTGTTTTAAATAACAAACTAACTACCCAAAATATAAAAGGGAAGGGTATCTATCAAAGTTATGAGAAAAGGGTGTAAGTTAGGAGGTGTATATATCCTAAACAGTAGGTTTGTAGGATACACCCTTATACCCCCCCCCCCCTCAAAATGGGAGTGGATATCCAAAAGTCCCATTTTGGACTTCTGATTGAGGAAAGCAGCTGGAGGCAATGGCTTGGTCAGGATATCAGCCAAATTCTCTTGAGTTGGAATGTGAATGAGGTTGATTAGGCCTTCCTTGATCTTTTCTCTGGTGAAATGAAAGTCCAGTGCAATGTGCTTGGTTCTTTGATGGAGGCAGGGGTTGTGAGCAATGGCATAAGCACTCTTGGTGTCTGTATACATTGTTGAAGGAGTGGTGTGCTGGATGTTCAAGTCTTTAAGAATGTAGTGCACCCATTGAAGCTCACAAGTGGTGGAAGCCAAGGCTCTGTACTCAGCTTCAGCAGAGGACCTGCTAACAGTGGACTGCTTCTTGGATTTCCAAGATATTAGAGAGTTACCAAAGTATATGCTATATCCAGTAATGCTTCTTCTTGTGAGGAGACATCTCCCCCAATCAGAATCAGAAAATGCATGCAATTTAAAGGTATTATCTTTAGGATAAAAGAGGCCAGTACCAGGATTACCTTTGATATACCTTAAGATTCTGTGCACAGCAATGAAATGAGATTCAGTGGGAGCTTGCATGTATTGACTTACAGTTTGAACAGCATATGAGATGTCTGGCCTAGTGACAGTGAGGTAAAGAAGTTTACCCACTAACTTTCTGTACTGTTCAGGATTTTTGAGTGTGGGGGAATGATCATCAAAGGTAACCTTGGGATCCATGGGAGTGGAGCAAGGTTTGCTTCCCAAATAACCAGAATCATGAAGCAAATCAAGTGTGTATTTTCTTTGGGATAGAGTCATGCCAGTGGAATTTCTAGCAACCTCTATGCCCAGAATATATCTTAAAGTGCCTAGATCTTTGATGGTGAATTTGGTGTGAAGATGTTCTTTGATAGATTGAATGATGTCAAGATTGGTGCCAGTAACAATCAGATCATCCACATAACATAAGATAACAGTAAAATGATGCCCTTGGTGCTTGGTGAATAGAGAGGTGTCAGCTTTAGACTGAGTGAAACCAAGAGACAGTAAGGATGTAGTTAATTTGGTGAACCACTGCTTAGAGGCTTGTTTAAGGCCATAGAGACTTTTGTGTAGTCTACAAACTCTGGTATCATTAGGGGAACAATAGCCAGGGAGAGGTGTCATATAAATTTCCTCATCTAAATCACCATGTAGGAAAGCATTATTAATGTCTAATTGGTGAATGTGCCAATTTTTAGAAACAGCAATAGCAAGCAAGATCCTTACAGTGGTGATTTTTGCAACTGGAGAAAAGGTATCAAAGTAGTCAATGCCCTCTTGTTGGGTGAAGCCCTTGGCTACTAATCTAGCTTTATATCTGTCTAGGGATCCATCAGAGTTGTATTTTATTTTATAAATCCATCTACATCCAATGTAGTGTTTATCCTTAGGTAGATTGACAAGAGTCCATGTGTTATTCTTAGTTAAAGCATTTAACTCCTGTGTCATAGCATCTACCCAATGTTTATCTAGAGAAGCTTGTTTAAAAGATTTAGGCTCCTGTTTTAGAGAAATGGAGGCAGTGAAAAGTTTATAAGGAGGAGACAGCCTGTGAGTGGATAAGTAGTTATGTATGGGATATAATTGGCTAGTGGAGGAGAAATGAAGAGTGGCATGATCCACAAAAGCAGGCAAGGAGGTTTCATAAAGTTTCAAGTAAGCAGGTTGAGTTTTAACTCTATTAGGTCTAGAGCTAGTTTCAGTGAGAGGAGCAGTGTTATCAGTGTGAGAATTTTCAAGAGAAGTATGATCAGAAATAGCATGTTCAGGAATGGAAGGAGGAGAGTCAGAAATGTGATGAGGATACATGTCCTCATCATCACTAAAGAGATCACAATCAGTGGCAATATGTTTGGGAGACATAGAAGCAGGTTTGTCAGCAAATGGAAATATATCCTCAAAGAATTTAACATTCCTAGATATAAAAACAGTACCAGTTTCAATATTGAGAAGCTTGTACCCTTTTGTTCCAAAAGGGTAACCAACAAAAACACACTTAGAAGCTCTTGGTGCAAATTTGTGTCTGTGAGCAAGCAAAGTATTGGCAAAGCAAAGACAACCAAAAGTTCTAAGAAATGAGTAATCAGGTTTCTTATGAAACAATAACTCAAAAGGAGATTTATGGTGTAACATATAAGAAGGAATTCTATTTATGATATATGCAGCAGTTTTGATGCACTCACTCCAATATTTAAGGGGTAAAGAAGACTGAAACATGAGGGCCCTAGCAACTTGGAGTAAGTGTTGATGTTTTCTTTCAACTATGCCATTTTGCTGTGGTGTCTCCACACATGAAGTTTGGTGAATTATACCCAAGTTATGATAAAAATCAGTAAGAAGGAATTCAGTTCCATTATCACTTCTTAAAGTCTGAATTTTGACATTAAATTGGGTTAAGACCATGTTATAGAAATTCTTCAATGAGAGTTTGACATCACTTTTGGCAGTTATGAGGTATATCCAAGTGCATCTACTAAAGTCATCCACAATGGTTAAGAAAAATCTATGTCCAGAGGCATAAATAGTAGAAAAAGGTCCCCAAACATCACAATGAATTAATTGAAAAGCATGTGAAGACACAGAAGTGCTTATAGGAAAAGATTTCTTCTTTTGTTTAGCTAAAGGACAAATGAAGCACTTATCATGAGTGGCACTATCTTTTACATTGAGTTCAGGAATATGTAACATGCATTTCTTAGAAGTGTGCCCCAGTCTCTTATGCCACAAACTAAAAGTACAATCAGTTTTAACAGAGGAAATAAAAGGAGCAGAAGTAATAGGGGTGCTACAGGGGAGAGCAGTTTGAAGGATGTAAAGGCCCCTAACTTGATCAGCAGTACCAATCACCATCTTGGAGGTGTTGTCCTGTAAAATACAATGTGAGGAAAGAAAACATACAGAGCAATTGGAATACCTAGTTAAGTGGCTGATGGATAAGAGATTAAATGTGAAATCAGGGACATAAAGAACATTATAAAGAGTTAAGTGTTCATTGATCACTATATTACCCATGTGAGTGGCAGTAGAAACAACATTATTAGGTAAAGATATGTTGACTTTGACTTTGGATGGGGGAGAAGTAAATAGTGAAAGATCAAAGATCATATGGTCAGTAGCCCCAGTATCCAAAATCCAAGAGGTCAGATTGTTATTAATGGAACAAAAACCAGAAGTCATACCTGAAGCAGTGGAGTTTTTGTGCTCTTCAACATGGGAGGTGGATGCTTCTGCTACAGAATCAGAAATGTCTTTGGGTTCCCCAGTGTTCTGCATCTTAGAAAAACTCAAGAATTTATCATATAAGTCCTGATCAAACAGAGGATTGGAATCCATTGGGGTATCCATGAGGGCCAGATTTGCAGATTTAGGAGGCTCTTTGGGTGGGAAACCTCTAGGACCTCTCCAACCAGGAGGGAATCCTATAATTTGGAAGCACCTATCTATGGTGTGACCAATGCCATCACAATGGGAACACTTAAGAGGTTTTCTCTTATCTCTATAGAACCTAGTATTTCTTGCTGCCATAGCAATAGATTCAGGATGAGTAGGGTCAGAGGCAGTGTTTAAGGCTCTTTGGGACTCTTCTTGAAGTAAGAGGCCATATATTTTGGAAAGAGGAGGGAAGGGAGATTGCAGCAGGAATTGGCTCCTAAGGGTGCTATAGGAATCATGTAGGCCAATCAAGAACTTCATAACAGCATCTTGTGCTTGAGTGGCAGTCATAAGTTTTGGTAAATCACATGTGCAACCATCCACAGCACCACAAGAACACTTAAGAACAGGCCTAAAACTAACATACTCATCCCACAAAGATTTAAATTGGTTATAATAGGCTACTAAGGATTGAGAACCTTGGGTGATGGCACTAAGGGATTTCTCTAAGTGGTAAACCCTAGTTCCATCAGATAAAGCATATCGGATTTTCAATTCATCCCAAACATCCTTAGCTAGACAAAAATATTCTAGAGTCCTTTTAATATCAGGGACAATAGAATTCAATATCCACATCAAAACTAAATCATTAGCTCTTACCCAAGCAGCATATATGGCTGAATCCTCGTCTTCATCAGGGACAGGTAAAGAACCATCAATCAGCTGGAGTTTGTTCTTGACAGAGAGGCCACGCTTGATCGCATGGCTCCAGGACACGAAATTTGTGTCGTCGAGTGGTTCAAGAACTATGGCGATGGCGGGGTTGTCGTTCTGATGAAGGGCGAGAGGCGAGAATGGATTGAGCGCAGGGTTCAATGAATTCAGATCAGTGACAGTTGGTGCCATTTGGGGAAACGGAAGAAATCGCGATCAGAAACTCAAGAAGAATTTGGCCAGTAATTGAGGAACGAAGGACCTGGCATGGATTGGAAAAACTGATACCATGTGGAGATAAGAATCAAAACTCCATGTTCTTGATATCAAAAGAGAAAAGTGTTTCAAGAAGATTACAATTGAAGAATGAATTTCTGTAAAACTTAACTAACCACTTAGCGCTAATGAGATTATATAGGGTAAGCAAGCTTAACTGTTTTAAATAACAAACTAACTACCCAAAATATAAAAGGGAAGGGTATCTATCAAAGTTATGAGAAAAGGGTGTAAGTTAGGAGGTGTATATATCCTAAACAGTAGGTTTGTAGGATACACCCTTATATGAGCACAAAGTGAAAAATTGAGGATGTTAGAGATTTTGTAGAGAAGGATGCAAGAATGTACCATGAAATAAAGACGGAAATTTGCAACAGAGATTGAGAAGGAAATGGTGGTTAAATGAAAGGAGAAGAAAACTAAATAAAAAATTTTAAACAATGGAGTATTTAATTATATATCATTTAAAAAATTGTACATTAAGTAGGAATAACTTACATGTATATATATATATAACTGGTAACCCAGTTCTCAATTGTCCAGAATTTGGCGTAAACACCGACCACGTATTCTTAATAAGATTTCAAAATGATTGGAGCAATTTCTGAATTGTGTGATGACAACCCTCGACCCTCGACGGGCTAATTCTTGATTAGAAATTCTGATTAAGTTTCGTGCTGACCCTCCACGGGATAAGTCTTCATTAGAAATTCTGATCAAGTTTCGTGCGGCTGCCAATAGACTATCGACCGCATACTGAGAAAACTGTTATTATTGAGAAAAAAGAGTATTTAATTATATATAAAAAATTAGTCATATATTAAGGATTTGAAAAAAAAAATTATGATGTAACCCAGATTTCAATTTTCCTGCCGCAAACACAAACCACATATTCTTAATAAAACCTCAATTGTGAAAATTGGGTAAACCCATCAAATAAAGTAAAGGCACCATGAAAGAATTTTTTTTAAAAGAAAATAAACGAATAACAGTTTTTATCAATCCTATGCTACCTGCATAAGATTAAATCAACAAAGCATATAGGATGTGCCCTCGACTTTCTTTCAACGGGATGGATCAAGACAATCCTCTATAAATCACGTATTCTTAATAAAGGTCCTGTAAAAAATAAAATTCTTCAGATGAGTGGAGCAATTTCTCAATTATTCAAGAAACTCACAATCTACATATTATAATTAAATAAAAATACAGTGAAAAAAAAATTAAAAAATCCGCAACTTGAAATTTAAAAAAAAAAAAAACTTAAATTAGGAAATAAATTGAGTATGTGAGAGCGCAGAGTGAAAAATTGAGTATGTTAGAGTTTTTGCAGAGAAGGCTGCAAGAATGTACCATGAAAATAAAGACGGAAATTTGCAACAGAGGTTGAGAAGGAAATGGTGGTTAAATGAAAGGAGAAAAAAACTAAATAAAAGATTTAAAAAAAAACTGTCAAATACATCTACCCTTATATACTAATTCTGAATCTATTCTCTCCTACGTCGCGCTCCATATTCTCTCCTTTTCAATTTTCTATTTTTCTTAAATTTCTGCATTTTTTAATTAAACGATTTAGTTTAGTAACTTCTATCCACTCCAAACTTATTTTCTTCAATTTAACTTTTGTTATTTTATAAAAAATATAATTTTTTTTTATTCTTTCTTTTATCTAATTTTAAATTTAAATTCTTTTTTCTCCTCTTTTTTCTTCTCTTTTTCTATTATTTTTTTTAATAAATATATAAAATTTTCTTATTCCCGCGTAATATGCGGGATTTTACACTAGTTTTAAAATAAATAATAAAAAGAAACTGTCAAAAAAAACTGACTCACCAAAATTCAGGATTTCAAAATAGAGAAAAAATAAGAAGCCACGTAGGCAATTTTGAGACTGTGAAATATATGTATTAAAGATATATTAATATTCTCTACAGATTAGTAGGAGTTGGAATGATACCTCTATATTTCGAACATGCTCTGGAAATTAATAGGAGTTGGATTGAGACCTATGTATTTTAAACAGTTTAAAAAAATTAAAAAATATAGAAGAGAAGAAAATTGAAAAAAAAAAGTTAACGCAATACAAATAAAAAAAAAAATTACACTATTTAAAAAAATATACAAAAAAAAAATTACGTTATTGTTGTTTAAAAAATTGTGCAAACCCATTTTCGCCCACAATTGAATCTGAGCCGCAAGTTATATATCCAATTTTCGTCAATATTAATATTCCTTCAACGTGATGGATCAATCTGATGTGATGACAACCCTCGACGGGCTAAGTTTTGATTAGAAATTCTGATCAAAGTTTCGTGCTGAGAAAACTGTAATGGATTATTTAATTATATATCAAAATTAGTTATATATTAATGGTAAAAAAAATTATGATGTAACTCAGTTTTTGACGCAAACACAAACCACATATTCTTAATAAAACTTCAAATGATTGGAACAATTTCTCAATTGTCCTGGGCAAACCCATTAAATAAAGTAAAGGTACCATGGATTTTTTTTTTTTTTTAAGAAAAGAGATGAATAACACAAATCATATAGGATGTGATGACAACCCTCCACTTTCTTTCAACCAATCGTCTGATGTAATGACAATCCTCCATAAACCACATATTCTTAAAATAAAGGTCCTGTAAAAAAAAAAAAAAAACTTCAAATGAGTGGAGCAAAAAATTAAAAAATCCACAACTTGAAATAAAAAAACTTAAATTAGAAAGTGACGTGAGCACAGAGTGAAAAATTGAGGATGTTAGAGATTTTGTAGAGAAGGCTGCAAGAATGTACCATGAAATAAAGACGGAAATTTGCAACAGAGATTGAGAAGGAAATGGTGGTTAAATGAAAGGAGAAGAAAACTAAATAAAAAAATTTAAACAATGGAGTATTTAATTATATATCAAAATTAGTTATATATTAATGGTAAAAAAAATTATGATGTAACCCAGTTTTTGACGCAAACACAAACCACATATTCTTAATAAAACATCAAATGATTGGAACAATTTCTCAATTGTCCTGGGCAAACCCATTAAATAAAGTAAAGGTACCATGAATTTTTTTTATTTTTTTTTTTAAGAAAAGAGATGAATAACAGTATTTATCCAATCCTACACTACATGCATAAGATTAAATCAACAAATCATATAGGATGTGATGACAACCCTCCACTTTCTTTCAACAAATCAGACGATGTGATGACAATCCTCCATAAACCACATATTCTTAAAATAAAGGTCCTGTTAAAAAAAAAAAAAAAAACTTCAAATGAGTGGAACAAAAAATTAAAAAATCCACAACTTGAAATAAAAAATAAAAAAACTTAAATTAGAAAATGACGTGAGCACAGAGTGAAAAATTGAGGATGTTAGAGATTTTGTAGAGAAGGCTGCAAGAATGTACCATGAAATAAAGACGGAAATTTGCAACAGAGATTGAGAAGGAAATGGTGGTTAAATGAAAGGAGAAGAAAACTAAATAAAAAAATTTAAACAATGGAGTATTTAATTATATATCATTTAAAAAATTGTACATTAAGTAGGAATAACTTAAATGTATATATATATATAACTGGTAACCCAGTTCTCAATTGTCCAGAATTTGGCGTAAACACCGACCACATATTCTTAATAAGATTTCAAAATGATTGGAGCAATTTCTGAATTGTGTGATAACAACCCTCGACCCTCGACGGGATAAGTCTTCATTAGAAATTCTGATCAAGTTTCGTGCGGCTGCCAATAGACGATCGACCGCATACTGAGAGAAAACTGTTATTATTGAGAAAAAAGAGTATTTAATTATATATAAAAAATTAGTCATATATTAAGGATTTGAAAAAAAAAATTATGATGTAACCTAGATTTCAATTTTCCTGGCGCAAACACAAACCACATATTCTTAATAAAACCTCAATTGTGAAAATTGGGTAAACCCATCAAATAAAGTAAAGGCACCATGAAAGAATTTTTTTTAAAAGAAAACAGACGAATATAACAGTTTTTATCAATCCTATGCTACCTGCATAAGATTAAATCAACAAAGCATATAGGATGTGCCCTCGACTTTCTTTCAACGGGATGGATCAAGACAATCCTCTATAAACCACATATTCTTAATAAAGGTCCTGTAAAAAATAAAATTCTTTAGATGAGTGGAGCAATTTCTCAATTATTCAAGAAACTCACAATCTACATATTATAATTAAATAAAAATACAGTGAAAAAAAATTAAAAAATCCGCAACTTGAAATTTTTAAAAAAAAAAAACTTATATTAGGAAATAAATTGAGTATGTGAGAGCGCAGAGTGAAAAATTGAGTATGTTAGAGTTTTGGTAGAGAAGGCTGCAAGAATGTACCATGAAAATAAAGACGGAAATTTGCAACAAGGTTGAGAAGGAAATGGTGGTTAAATGAAAGGAGAAAAAAACTAAATAAAAGATTTAAAAAAAAACTGTCAAATGCATTTTAAAATAAATAATAAAAAGAAACTGTCAAAAGAAACCGACTCACCAAAATTCAGGATTTTAAAATAGAGAAAAAATAAGAAGCCACGTAGGCAATTTTGAGACATATGTATTATTTTTCATGCACTATTTTCAAACATTAGATTATTTTTCATGCATTATTTTTGAACATATGTATAAATTAGTATTTTTCATGCACTAAAACAAATTCCAAAATTTCATAAAAAAATCACAGATTACAAACCAAAATTCGTAAAAAAAATTGAACTAAATTATATTTCATCCTCAAACTTCAAAACTCTAGAATAATTCCAAAATTCCATAAAAAAAAATACAGATTCCAAAACAAATTCTTAGAAAAAAATTAAAATAATTTAGAAACACTAAACATTATACCTATCGGGGCGGCGTGCGTGACAAGGCTGGGGCGGACGCGGGGCTGGGGGAAGTCGCGGCCAGTGGCGTCGGTGTTGGCGTGGAAGGAGTGGCCCGTGGCCAGCGGCGTCAAGGCTTCGCCCTTCTCCAGCGACTAGTGGCGGTGGCGTGGGCTGCGCCCTTCTTCAGCGAGGAGGCAGCGTGGCTGCTGCGGCGGCTGGCGATGCGTGGCGGCGAATGGATAAGAGAGAAGAGAAGAGAAAAAAATTGAATTGATCGAGGGAGCGAGTGTACCAAAAAAATGAAATTAGGGTTAAAGAAGAAAGAAGAGGGGTAGTTTTTTGTTTTTCCACGTGGGTATTCTCATCTTATGGTGTGTGTATTTAGCAAGTGATATGTCCTCAATAGTTCTGTGTGTATATAACCGGGCCCTTTGTTTTTTAAAAATTCACGCCCCCATTCTTGCAAATGGCCCCCTTAATTATTTAACAGGTGGACCGCCAAATTTGGGCCTCAATATATATTTTTTCTTCCTTTTAATTTTTAATCCCAATTATAATTTCTCCCTTCTCGTGTTATTCCTTCGATTTACTCCACAATATTATCCAGATATATTTTGCTCAAAAAATCCTCATTTCACCTATAAAAATAGCAAACCATATCATTTTCAAATCAAGTGCAATTAGTCAATTTAATGTAAATAATGCATGAAATCCTATTAAATTGAGCAACAAACACACATGAATTTCAAGCAATTTTCACACTAATCACTCATCACTAATCTACCTTACCCTACCCTACTGGACCTAATTAGAATACTTATTTATAGGAATAAGATACATTCATAATCCTTGATTATTAGAAATATTATGTTGCAATTAACAGGAATATTACAAATCTATAATAATTAAAAATTGTTTATTTTCAGTTTACTATTTTTTTTTCTTGATTTGATGTGTATGTAAATTAATTGGAAGCAATATAATGAAAAATCCTTTTCATTAACCAAGATTTTGTCTGATTTTGTGTCTATTCGGTGGCTACTCTAGGAATTCATGGGTTCTGATATTTTTCCTTTTCAACTTTTTGAGGTTTGCAGTTTAACTTGGAGTAATTTATTTTGCTGCAACTTAATTAATT
This sequence comes from Galeopsis tetrahit, assembly GCA_963675135.1. Taxonomy (NCBI): domain Eukaryota; kingdom Viridiplantae; phylum Streptophyta; class Magnoliopsida; order Lamiales; family Lamiaceae; genus Galeopsis; species Galeopsis tetrahit. The sequence goes on from OY776123.1 coordinate 18,411,237, forward strand.
TGGAAATTAAAAGGCAATCACATTGTATTACCGACATCTTTTTATTTATACAAAAAAAAAAAAATCAAAGTTTTATTTAAAGATATGCAACAAATTATATATATAATTCTACACAAACATGTTCACCGTTCATATGTAACATGATACATGTCGAATTAGGAGGCCGATGGATCGCAGTTAGCCTAATTTAATTTTATAAATGATAAAAAAAAAATAGCAAGATTATTGAAGTTATGATGATAACCTCCCAATTGGGTAAAATCTCTCTCTCCCTCTCTTTCTTTCTTTTTTATTTTTGATTATTTTTTTGTGTAGAACTAAATTTAGGTGGTAGCATCGTTTTTGCAGTCCTAGAAGAGGCATATGAAACCAACATTTAAAAATAGAGTCTTAGTGGTCGATCTGCATTATTGAAGTTTCTGCTGATCGAACTTCGTCGCCGGGTCGTAAAGTTTGCTGTGGAGTGTGGTTACCGTCACTGAACCGAGATAAATTTTAACTGTATGCTTTCTTCAATCATATATAATTCTGTAAGCCTTTGCTATTTTATGGGCATATTTTAAACGACGCCCTTCCGTATTTATCATTTTTCTACTACAATTGGTTTTTAGGTAAGAGAAGTTTATCTCCAGAATTTTATGGACATTTATCTCAATTGATGATACTGCGAGTACAATAATTTTGCAATATGCACTAACAGATTGCTTTTGCATATTTATATTGACCATTTTTGGTTAAGATATGGTGGCTTTTACTTCCTCTTACTATGATCGACTTCCTATTCATTTTATTTTTGGCACGGATTTTATGCACAACAATATTAGTGGGCCAAAATACGAAGGAGATATGCAACATTGGACCTTTGGAATGCCAGAGGTGAAATTATCGAGGTACATTGCCTAGATTAACAAGAGTTTTGTGTGTGCTAGAATTTTTAACTACATTAGTATGTAACACACTACCTTGTGAATGTGAGGATGTGAAGTTTGTCATTTGTTGCCGCCTATTTATGCTTGCAGTAAGTTATATTATTCCTTAAAATTAGTGAGATGGTAGCAGATGTTTCGATATAATAGTGTGATCGGGTTATGATGTGTATAGCGCCATGGTGTGGATTCAGTTACGATTCACGTGACCTGACATACGTAATTGATGTTTTTCTTTGTCTCATAATTGTTCTTTAATATATTAGCCTTTAGAGTATATATCAATTATCAACATCAGCAATAAATGGTCTAAATATCTTTGCTATGGTGGAACTGGTCAAGTTGTACGAATATGGAATTTGCAGAACAAGCTACGTGTCAAATGGTTGAAAGGTCATACTGATACAATAACAGGTGCAATATAGCTTATGTCAATCGTAAATGAGATCTTCTACTACACCACCTTATTTCTGGCCCAAGAGTTGCTGAACTTAGGGATCGATCTTAATGGACAGGTAGCTGATTAGGATGTTTCTTTCTAGGTTTTGAAAAGTGTCAATTTGAGATATGTTTTTTCCTCGAATTTTAGGTGAGATGTGTTCAGATATGAACAACTTGAGCCAAAATGACAAATCAGAATCTCCTGCTCCAAAATTTGATTATAGTTACACTGCAATTATTACGGCTCTTCGATTTGCTTGGGATGAGGGGTAGTTCAGGTCTACGGATCCACATTCCTATTTTAATTTTGTTATGAATAATTAAAACGTTGTATAGAAGCAACTCTTTTCAAGTGTAAAATAGAGCAAAAAATGCAGGGGTCAACGCGGGCGGTAGCGGTGGTGGTTCTGATGGTCGTTGCGGCGGTTCTAGTGCCAGAAGCGTCGGCGACGCGTTACATAGTAGGTGGCAATAAGGGCTGGACGACTAATGTGAGTTACCAAATATGGACTCGAAACAAGAACTTCTACAATGGAGATTAGTTATGTATGGTTTCTTCTCTATTTCAAATTTTATCTTCATTAGTTACCCTCCCTCCGTTCAATTTTATAATTTATGTTCAACGGATAAGATAAAACTTGCATTCTTAATTTAGAATTAGGTCAAGATGTAAAAGAAAAATGTTGAACTATAAGCACACAATAGTACATATAAACAACAAATGTTTTTAATCTATCGTTTACAATACACAAATTTGTGGTCTATCAACGAAATTCATGTAAATAGACAACGAATATTGACCTATGATGTATTTCTTTTAGTTGTACAAGTGAATTTTTTTATTTAAAAGGGGATCTTTTACTACACCTCTATATATCCTTAAGAATGTTCATACTAATAGATAACAGATCATAATATCTATTACCTATCAGTATTTAAAATTGTATAGTAACGTAATTACGTCTTTTGTTTCAGTTTTTGTGTGCGATAGGTGACTTGGTTCGTATTTTGCACACTTTTTAGTACAACAATAACAATTTCCACAAGCGTATGGGTTCGTTATAGTTGAGTAAGTATACGCCCTAATATTTATCGTCCAAGGACCTAGAGAGAGCGTGGAGCCCCAAAACTATAAGTCGAAATGGTGTTATAAAAGCTAAACGTCAGGATAAAACAAATATCAAATAAGAAAAAGAAACAAACAACTAAACTAACTCTCAAAGATGAAAGTGCGAGTGAAAGAATTGTTTCGGGTGTCTTCCTTATGTGGGATCACTAATGAATTAACGAACTAATCACAATAATTAAGTCTAATGTCTTGAGTTATGCTAAAGGCAATCACATATATGTGTAGACCCCCTCGAAAGGCATAGGTAAACACGTGAATTGATTAGCAATTATAGGATCTAATCAAATACCATAAGCTCCTAAGATAGTGTCTCATAAGCACTTTCAACAGGTTACTAATGCTTATGAGACGCCCTCTCACCAATCTCCTAGACGACCTCTATTCAATTAATGTCTAATGTTGTCGATCTAAACAATCAACCCTCTCTCGGTTAAGCTAATTACTCCCTCTGTCCCACAATTGTTTGCACTCTTTCCTTATTCGTCCGTCCCACAATTGTTTGCACTACCCAAAAAGGAAACTTTTTCATAAACCCCACCCTCACAATATCCACATATTTACACAAAATGCCATTACTTTTACCCTCAATCCAATCATTCACTTTACTTTACTCATAAAAGTTACAAAATTACCCCTCAACACTCCACTCATTACACTTTTTTCTTAGTTTGCGTGTCCATAAAATGGTGCAAACAATCATGGGACGGAGGGAGTACTATTTAACTTCAATTAATTAATCAAGGCTCACACTCACACCCCAATCATGCAAACTCAACTCTCGTTGCAATTAACATAACCGAAAATACTAGCTAATAGGATTGATCAATTCATTGAATCACACAAATCACAACACTAGAAACAATTAAAATTCAAGGCATAGCCTAATCAAACAATTAATACATAAACCCACTAATTACCCTCATAATTTCAACACCCAAAGCAATAAAATATTATCACATATCTAACTTAACAACTAGAATAAAACTCATGTAAATTAAACTACAAAACATGAATGAAATTGAAATTACCAAATTAAACTTGCAATAATAGAAAAATATCACCTCTTTTAAATCCTCCGAAGCTTACAATAAAATGAAATACTAAATTAAATCTATCTAAAAAAATAAAATTACAAGCTAACTATCTAATGAGTGGAGTGAAGTGTGGGGAGAAAGGAGGAGTCTCTCCCCCCCCCCCCCCAATGGAGCTAGGGTGTGCACCGGTCCAAAACCGGACCGGACCGGTTTGGAACGGGACCGAAATCTGTCCTAATCCATGGACCGGAGACCGGACCGTAATGAATCCGGTCCGGATTTGGATCGGATTTTTTTTTTTTTTTAAGTTTTTTTCCCAAGTTTATGGAAGCAAGAACAAGGTTGATAAATTTTTGTATGAAAATTAAAGTGTTGCTCTTTATTTTAAATCAATCTACGTCAATGTGAATTTTATTTATATTATTATTAATGATCTTTTGACCCTAAAAATAAATTAAATATGCTTGTTAAATTATATATTTGAAAAAATGTAATAGATCTCAACATTTTTACCTCACATCCTCACCAATTGCTTGGTTTTGAAAAATAAGTGGGAGTGTATTAGTAAAAAAATATAAAAAAAAAAAATAATTTAAAATTCCGGTCCAAACCGGCTCGGACCGGAAAATTCCGGCGAAAAATTGAACCTGGGTGGGCAAGTGTCCATTATTGAGCACCCGTCACTAGGACAAATAACTCTTTGTTTTATCTTTTAATATTAATTGTATATATATATATTAATTTATTTCTTTTACATGTATTTAAATTATAACTTTTAAATTTGTAAATGTAATTTTTTTTTATTAATTTCTAAAAATTGTAATTACTTACCGCCGTCAAAATCATAAGTTGTAAAATACTAAGAACTATGCATAATATTTTAACATATATAATTAATTGATTAATTTGTAAATTTAAAAAATATATAAAAAATATTGTTATTGAATAATTTCAATGGTAAAAGTTTATAAATTCAAATAAATTAATTAAATTACATTTAATCTTCATCTACATCATTGTCGTCATCATCTTCTTCTTCATCATATTCATCTCCATCCTTGTTATCCTTCTCATCATGTTTTCAATTCCGATCAAATTACGATTAGTAACTGTTAAATCTACAAAAAGATTGAAATCTTCCGTCGTCTATTTTGTGTGGTCCTCCTGCATAGGTAATGAAGATCCACAAACTTGTAATTCAAATGCATTTTTGTTTCTAATGAGATGTGATCAAACCAATCACATTTGAATAATAGTGGTCCTTTGCCTAAGATCCCTAAATATCGATTCTCAACGTCGTGTGACCTCACCTTAATTTAAAATAACTTTAAATTAATTATTTATATATATACACTAACAATAATAATAATTCCAATAACACATATTGAATCGGTACTCACATATTTTTGGAACCATATGAAAAAATATGTTGAATACTAGCATCTATGTTTGCATTTGAGATATTTTGTTCTTTCTTGTCTTAATTGTTGAATATACATCCTAATTCACAAAAATTATATTATTATCAATAATAATTATATATTGAATAAACAAGGATGAAACTACTTACGTGGGTTAGACTTCTGCACAATTCAATAACAATGTAAATAATTATATATTGAATAAACAAGGATGAAACTACTTACGTGGGTTAGACTTCTGCACAATTCAATAACAATGTAATGTAAGGTTGGACTTCTGCACAATTCAATAACACGTATGTATGTGCAATTTTTTACTCTTCGTCCGTTGACCAACTCCACTGTATTTGCCCTTTCAAGCAAGTAGCCTAAAACACTTGGAATCTTTAATTTCTCCATGTATATATAGGCCTAAAACACCTGAAATCCTTAATTTTCACACATTGAGTAGGCTCGTTGATCCAACTCCACAACCACATATAGTTGTTTCCACACATTAGGTTCGTTGAACCAACTCCACAAGGTTCGTTGAACCAACTCCACAACCCCGTTGCGTAATCGTCTCACCCATATAACACTCTATTTTAATTTAATGAAGTTTTAATATATGAATCATTCCCTTAATTTGTATCTCTACCTCCGTTCATTTTGACACTTTTTAATTTAAGTTTATTTTGACACGAAATGATATATTTTTTAAAAATTTGTAAAATTAAATGAATTCAATTTCTATAAATTAGATAACTTATTGTATCTCTTCCAAACAACTTTTAAACTAATTTGTATCTCTCTCAAACAACTTTTAGACTAATTTAGTAAAATTAAATGAAACAACTTTTAGACTAACTTGTATTACTTCTAAACAATGACTTTTACAATTAGCAATGCTTCACGTATTTATACTTTTTCTAAATAAATGATATAATTTTTTTTTTAATCTAAAACTTTTTAAAAAATATTATACAAAATTCTTTATAAATCTTAATGGTCAAGATATTTAAAAACTTTTTAAAATTATTAAATGACACCGTACACCTCCTTTTTTTTAATCTAACGTCTCTAGACATCATACAAAATATTGATATATTATTTGAGAATCAATTCTTGGAATATTTTCATTAGAGAATCAATTAATATATATATATATATATTGTCATATGGAATTGAAGATATAATATAATATTATTATTATAATATCTATAGCTATCCTAAAATATATCTATCCCATACATATAAGATATATTAATTGAATTTTTTATTTTTACTAGTATTTATTAATTTTAAAAGAGTAATAAATTAATTAATATAAGTCCATATTCTCAATTCTCTCTCTATATATATAAGGATTTCTATCTCCCAAATTACCTCTAAAAAAAAAGAATTAACTCAATAAAAGAATCCTCTCTCTCTCAGTGTCCGGTTTCGGTTTCAAATACTCCTCGAAACTTACGAGGAAGGGCGCGTCGTTGTTCACTCAGACCTCCGATTGAGGATCCCCATGACCTCCGATTGAGGATCCTCGTGTACACAGGATACCTCCTCATGTCGTGTCGTCGCCTTTTCCTTCGTCTTTAAGTTTATTTTTTTTGAACAATTTAATGGTTTGTTTCTTTATTTTATAGATGGTTAGATTTCGTATCACAAATTTCGTGTACCACCTTGTCTCGTTTTATATTGGGGAGAAAAAATTGATTGTTTAGAGACGGTGGTATACGTATCTAATCCGTATCTAAAACTCTCGAAACTGAAAGTCGCGTATCTAATTCGTATCTAAAACTCTTGAAACTAAAAGCCGTATCTAATCTGTTTATAATGAGAGACGGTTTTATTTTCGGTTTCAAATCTCAATTTTTTAACAAATTCGTATCTAATCCATATCTATTAGAGACGGATTAGGTGTCCGTCTCAAAATTTTGGTATCAAAGTCAAGCTTTTTTTGTAGTGATTAGTGGAGTAATTTGACTTGGGCTCAAGAGAATTAAATTTAGGGCGCGACTAAATGCACCCGAATTTACTATGAGTACACCCACGCGATGAGAACACACACAAAACAGATGAGGACACCCACGTGGAAAACCCCAAATTACCATCTTCTCAATTAAAACCCTAAAAAGCATAATTCGTCCCCTCATTTCTCAATTTCAGGACACCCACCTCCATTCCTTCCACTTCCCTCCGTTAACGCGGCACGGCACCGCCCAACTCTCCACCTCGTTGCGGCGGCCCACGCCGCCCACTGCGCACCCTCTTCCCTCTGTCACCGCGGCGCAGCAGCGCCGCCCACCTCTCCGACTCGTCACGGCGGCCCGCGCCGCCTACTGCGCATCCCTCCACTCCGCTTCACCGCCCGGCTTCCCCTCACCCGCTTCGCCGGTGTCGCTGCCTTTCCCTCCCCTCACACCTGCGTCGCCGGCTACGCGTGAAGTCGATTTAAAAAAAAAAAAAACACGCCGCCCTCTCATAGTCCCCTGCTAACCCTACCCTCGTCCGCCACCGCCCCTCCACTTCGCGGCCGCACGCATTTTCGCCCCTCCCCTTCGCGGCCGTTCGCGGCCGTAGTTCCTTCCCCCTGCAGCCGTTCGCGGTCGGCCTCCCTCCGTTCGTGCCTCTCGCCGCCGCCGCGCCGCTTCAGGTAAGTTGAAAATTAGATTTCTCAAAATTTGGGTTTTTGTATGTTGTTCGGGAATTTCTTTCGAACAATTTCTGTTTGTTTTGTAGAAATTTTCGAACAACCTAAGTTTGTTTATGTAAATTTTTTGAACATATTGACTTTGTTTTGAAATGTTTTTCGAACAATCTGTGTTTGTTGGAGTTGAAATTTTTTTCGAGCATATTTACTTTGTTTTGATTTTTTTTCGAACAATCTGTGTTTGTTTTGGAAAAAATTTCGAACAAGTTGTTCGATCTTTTTTTCGGACAAATTTAATTTGTTTTGAAAAAAAATTAGAACATATTGAGTTTGTTCGTTAAAAAATTTCGTACATTTCAACATTGTTTGGTTAAAATTTTCGAACATCTCAAATCTGTGTTTTATTTTTGAATTTCGAACATCACTTTTGAATTTTTAGAATTTTTGATGTTTTGGTGGTGATGGTGGGGATCCGGATAGAGTGTGAAATGATGAATCGGGTGTGAAATGGAATAAATGGGTGTACTCATCCGGAGTTTTTTTTTTAAAGTGCAGGAAGGGTAAAAATGTCTTTTCGCACCACCTTGGAACAAAAAAAATACCCGTGGATGTACTTATAGTAAATCCGGGTGCATTTAGCCACGCCCTTAAATTCATCAGCCTTTCTCTCTCATTTTAGTTAATGGGCTTCTTTTTCCTCTTGATGGCCCATCGATTTAATTAATTATGTGGCGGGTTGGGGTATATACCCCTCCAGCTTTATTTAATGCACTCCCCTGATACACTCAATCCCATAAAATAGACATATTATACATGCACTTCCCCTAAATTATCTAAATTGCCCTTTTTCCTAAAAACTCATTTAAATAAATACATTCCCAAAAAACCCTAATTTTATTTTCATCTTCTTCAACATTCTGCCTCCACCTCCGCCGGCGGGGACTGCCGCCCACCACCACCCACCGTCGTCATTCACTTGGACCCCCACCCTTTTTTTTTTCTCTGCTCAACCGTTGCAAATCTGTCGACCACGGAGCAGATCCCGTCGGCCATGGCAGCGTAAGGTAAGCTCACGGTCGTCGTCCCACGCGATCGTTTTTCCCCTCTCTTTTTTTTCGTTTCTGCATATAGGCGGCGGCGCCGCCCTCCTCCCTCGTCCAGCGCCGCCTCATCCCCTGCCGCCTCACCCCCTTCCCTCTCCAGCCTTGTTTTTCGCCTCATCCCCTACCGCCTTGCCCCACCGCCTCACTCCCTTCCCTCTCCAGCCTTGTTTTCGCGTTTACTTCGTTTGTAGGTAGGGTTTGATTTTTTTTTTCTGTTTTCGACACGAAATTGTCGACTCTAACAATTATGGTCGATAAATTGTTGTCGACCGTAATGTTCAGGGTTAACAATTTCTTGTCGAAAATTCTAATTTTTTTTTAAAAAAAATCAATCGTAAAATGTTGTCGACGAGAATGTTTTTCGTCGATAAATTATAGTCGACTAGATGCTTTATGGTCGACAAACCAGTGTCGTCTGTCGAAAAAAATGAAAATTTTCAATCTCATTTTTTTTTTAAGTTTTATTGAATGTTTTTGTCAGATTCGGTGGCGCCGACGGCGTCTGACGGAGGAGGTGGAGGTGGAGGTCGGAGGTGACGATGTCGACGGCGGTGGAGGCTGGCTGTCCTAAAATTAGGGTTAATTCAATTAGGGTTTTGAGTAGGGGAGTGTATGTATCTTTAATATTTTATTAAAAGGGTAAATATGACATTTTACATGAATATCTATATCTATATCTATCTATATCTATATTATATATATTTGTAAACTTTTGGACTGCCACATGTCGCAGCCTGATTCGTTTGCCACAATCTCTCTCCTCTCAATAGTCTTCTTTTCAAAAACCATCTTCTCACCTCATTTTCCTCCTTTTCATTTTAATCTCATTCGTCCATTTAAACAAATTAGTATTAACCGTTCGATCTGTTGCCCGTTGGAGGGACGGCGACGATGTTTCAGGAGGAAGAAGAACATTTTTATTTTTTATTTAATTATTTTACAGTTTTAGCTTTTAAAGAATTAGGGTAAATTATAAATTTAATATAGGTTTTGTAACGTCTTATAATTACATTTTCATCCCTTTAACGTCTTATAATTACACGTCACTTGTGATATGATGACCTACCAGCCTTGCATTTTCTGATGTGTGAATTAGTTAATTATATATAAATAATTTTTTATATAATTGATTACACATCATGTGTTCTGTCTAAAGGAACAAGCATATATGGACACAAGTAAAAAAAAAAAATCATTTATTTGATAATCCCCCTCTGTGGAGTAATATAAAGTTATGTGTGTTGATGACTTGATGTGTCGTTTTCTAGTAAGTTTACTTACAATTAGTCATCAATTATCTCCCGTTGGTGTTCCCTTTTTATTCCAATGGGTAATTTTTTTCACTACCGTGAATTAAAAATATAATGAATCAAAATTCATCACAACTAAAAAAAAAAACAAAAAAACAATACGGTGGAAAAAAAATATTATTAAAAACCACAAAATTAAACGTGCACTACAAGAAAAAGGGCCTATTAGTACATTAATTTAAATACACTATAAAATAAATGTATTGAAAACTAATCTATTAGTACACTAAATTTGCATATCCTAAAGCTACAATTGTCTATGACCTATCAATACACTTTTAATTAAATGTCCTAATAAAATACAATTATGACATTACAATTAGTGTATTATTAGCTTTATTTTAATTTCAAAGAATTAATAATATTATATTAATATAATTACCACAACTAACTCTGATTTTTTAAGGTCCTCACTTTTAAACTTACGATTTTATACCATTTTTTAAATATAATAAATAAAAAAAATTATTATATACTAAAAATATTAAAATTAATCCTCCTAAGAAGAATTCAAACTGATAACATCCTAATTCTAATCCAGAAAGGAGAAACCCTTACTCTGCGGTTCCCAAAATCCAAGTCCCAAATCCCAATTCCTCCTCGTCGTCTTCGACTCCCCCGCCCCTCATGCCCTCACCAATTCACAGTCAACACAACACACACCCTTCCACCTCTTCTGCCGTCACACGACCTCCTTTTCCGGCGGAATTGCAACGATCGCACGCAGCGACCACCGTATCGGAGTGCTGCAGCGCCCACCCACTCCAACTCTCTTCTGCCATCGGCATCTTCACACATCTTCAAAGATCGAGAGATAAGTTTGGTTGTATATATGTATTTTGATTTTTGGGCAGAAGAATATGGTGTTTATTGATTCTGCATTTTTGTTTTTGGAGTAATTTGGTTCTGCATTTATGTATTTGAAGTAATTTGGTTCTGCATTTCGGTTATTTGAAGTAATTTGATTCTGCATTTATGTATTTCAAGTAATTTTGGTGTTACGTACTCTGCTTTGGTTCGGTTTCGATTACCAATAATGGAATTTCGAATTTTTCTTATTGGGTGCGGTGACCGATTCTCACCCGGGCATTTGTATGCTTTTTCAGTGCAAATGTTGGTTGCGTTTGGCTATCCGAAATTTTGTTAGCAACATGAGTCTACTATGGGCAATACTCTTATAATAGTTTACATGTATTTTATTATAGATATTACATATTGTACTTGTTCTATTTGTGTATTTACACGAGTTGATCAAGGATTCTAGGTACTTAATGTGAAGTCTCTCTTGATAGGTTTCTATTTGTATATTTACACTTCGCAACTTTAGTTAAGTTCAGCTAGCCGAGTTGCATCAGTTGCTTAGAGTTTGATTCATAAGCAAGTTAATTTATATCTTATTTCAGGAGCAAGTTTTTGATTTATTGATTGTAAAGATCACAAATCGTTGATGAGGTATTTCATTTTTCTTGCCTTCAGTTTCTATGTCATCTATTTAGTTGATTAAAAGTTTCAATCATGTGAATTTTTACAAACTCCATAGCTAACTAATGAGTTATGGGTTACACTAGTTGTATGGATATTTATTTAGTTGATTAATAGTTGGTTATTTGTTTCTTGGAATCAGAATCATAAAGTGACATCTTTCTTCTATATTTTATTTTCTCACTCATCATGCTTATTGCTTGTTCCTGTAAAGGTTTAATTATATGTTTCATTTTCCAGGTTCTTCTAATGACACCACGAATCTTACTTGATGCTTTCGACAGGTTATAATAAGCCTCAATCAGATAAAGGCTTTAATATTTGATGAATGCCATAATGGAAAAGGAAAGCATCAATATGCTTGCATAACGATGGTACGCAAATTAAATGATCTATATATTCAGCTCATCAAATTTATATATGCTGGTTCTTAGTTCAATTTATGGTTATATATGAATATTTTTTGCTTATGGTTTTTTTATTGTTGTTAACTTGGTTCTTGTGTTTCTATGTAAAATGAATGAAAGTATGCATGCTCACATGGATTAATATTTGCGAATCTACATGCTCATATGGAGTTTCATGATATTTTTTCTCTTTGAATTTTTTGTAGTGTAAAATTATCTCCAAATATATTGCTAGTATTTTATCCGTTGTAGGTGGGCTAGATATGTGATTTACTTATACAATCTATAAACCTGGAAACTATTATCATCATATATTCTCGAGGCCTATGATGATTAAATAATTTTTTGTCTACATTGTCTATTTGTGAATAGAAGAGTTGTTTTAAATTAAGGCCTCGAGGAAGATGAAAGATTTTTTTTTAATAGCATGTTTGGTATAATTATATTTATGTACTCAAATCATGTTTCTATAATATCTTAAACATGTGAAAAATGTTATGTGTTTTTGTAGGGGAGGAGCAGAATATCTGAATTTACAAGGAGGGATATTGATCGATTTGTTATTGCTGAAGATTGAAGGATTTGAGAGCCTAATACATACAGTCAATTCAGAATTTCAATTTTTTTTTTCTCAAAATGTAATTTAGAGATTATATTGTCTACTTGTAAAAAAGTTATGAAATGTACTTTTACGAGAACTTAATTAGAAGAAATCTTCAATATTATTCTTTCACATAAAATATTTTCTATTTTACTATTATTGTGATTATTATTTAATATTATTATACATTCTTATTATTAATCTAATTAAAATTTAAAATAATATATATAAAAGAAACTATTATATTAAACGGTGGATTAGTAATAATTAATATTACGAAATAATAATTAATAAAAAATTGTTTTTAAAATGAATGTATCTTGACACTTAATAATGTAGTATTTGCTAAAATAAAAAATTATGATAAAAAAAATAATTTTAATAATAAATCTATCATGACATTTAATATTGCATTATTAATTAATATTGATTAATTATTTGATTAATTAAGTGTAGTCTAAATTGCTTATTCATGACATTTAAGAATGTCTTAATAGATTGATATCTATTATTACATTAGCTTAGAGGACACTTTAAGAAAATGTCATGATAAATGAAATGTACTAAAAGGTGGTATATGATGACAATTTTAAATGTCTAGAAAAGCCCTTTTTCTTGTAGTGACGTGTAGCATTAATTTAAATATTGCCAACATAATTCATGTCAAAATAATATTATTCAAATCATAAATGTGATCTAATTATATTGTACTCGATCAATTATGCCCAATATATAATTTAATCTATATATACTTGTCGTTATAAGTCGACCATTTGGTTTGCCCTTTCCAAAACGTGATCGACAGAATTTTCTCAAGAGTTTTTTTTTCATGAGATTTTTAAGCAATATTTGGTGGACGCAATCATAACCATACGTACCGAAATTATTGCCGCAATCAGTTGTGCTTATTGGGTAGTACACTGGAACATCAACGTCCGTACATATAACGTAAACAAACTTAGTCATAGTTTCATTGTCCAAATTCCCACAATTAAATCCAATTGGGAGTTTAATTATTTGTTATTGGATACTTGAAATGGTATTCATTAGGATATTTATTTAATGTTAATGCTTCACATTCATTCTTCATTAACATCCCACTCATGATCATCACTAAAAAAAATGAGGAATATTTGAATTTCCATCTCGAATGAATTTCAAAATTTATGAAAACTTTAATATCTTAATTTCTTGTGTAGTTAATGAAAACATACTTCTATGATCGAGGCTTTTATAAGACTACTTTTGAATGAATATTAATGTGGATACATGAATTTAATGCAATTTAATTTAATGATCTAATATGAAACGCACTTGCATAAGCACACATTTAATTGGATATTAATAAAAGGGACATCGATGTATAGTCTTTTAACTTTTTTTTTTTTTTTTGAAGACTTGATATTCGGTCAAAAAATCGACTAATTAATTTTCGAAGGCTAATTCCACCTACCAAGTTAGGGTCTCAATTGAAATAAGAGCAAAACCTTATATGAACCAATCCATCATAAACCGTTGCACATTGCGGGAATGCTTTCTTTTCGAATATATGTACAAGCCAATTATTATTTAAATATTCTTTTTGAATATATGTACAAGCCAATTATTATTTAAATTTTCTTTTTGAATATATGTACAAGCCAATTATTATTTTTTTGGTCAAGCAAGAAGTTGTATTAATAATAATGTCCCCAAGGGGTAATTACATGCACAAGTCAATTTAAAGCAGAACAGTTCGAAAGGCCGAAGATACCCCCAAATCTGTTCCACCGAAAAGTGGACGCTTGTGACAATTCGTTTTTGATCGCAGAATTCACCGAAGATGAGGTGAGAAAGGTAATTTGGGACTGTGAGATATCCAAAAGCCCGGGGCCCGATGGTTTTACACTGCGGTTTTTCAAGGAAAATTGGGGGTTATTGAAGGGGAAAATTATGCAGATGATGACAGAATTCCATGAACATGGGAAATTGGTGAGACGAATAAACCCGTCTTTTATTGTATTAATACCAAAAAAACAAGGAGTGCAGTATCTAGACGAATTTCGGCCCATCTCCCTCATTGGGAGCCTCTACAAGATTATTGCAAAAATACTCGCTAGACGGTTGGCCAAAGTACTCGAATCCGTCATCTCGGAGTGCCAGTCTGCCTTCATTGGGGGGCGTCAGATAATGGATGGTATTCTCGTGGCACACAAAGCTATTGACGAGGCTAAAAGGAAGAGAAAAAGAAGTGTTATGTTCAAAGTAGACTTCGCCAAGGCCTATGACTCCGTCGATTGGTCCTTCATTGATTGCATGATGGAAGGTATGGGCTTCAATCCTAAATGGAGGACCTGGATGCTAGAATGCATCTCTACGGCAAGCGCGACAGTGCTTATTTATGGTAGCCCTTCCGGGGAATTCAAACTAGAACGCGGGCTACGGCAAGGCGATCCGCTCTCGCCGTTTCTATTCCTCATTGCAGCCGAGGGATTAAATATTCTGGTGAACCGGGCAGTGGAAACAAGCGCGCTCGATCCTATCAAAATGGGGAAAAACATGATTCAAGTGCCGATCCTGCAATACGCCGATGACACGATGTTCTTGTGTAACGGAAGTTGGGAGGATATACAAACTATTAAAAAAATCCTAAAATTATTCGAACTAATCTCAGTGCTGGGTGTTAATTTTAATAACTGCAGGTTGATTGGGATCCATGTACGCGACGAAGAGAAAGTTGAGATGGCAGATTTTCTAGGGTGCTCTACTGGCAGCCTACCAATGGAATTTTTGGGCATGAACGTGGGGCTTAACCATCACAAAATCTCATCCTGGGACGGGATGATTAAGAAGATTCGAGGGAAGCTTGAAGCTTGTAAGGACAAGGAAATTTCAATGGGAGGGAGAACCACACTCATCCCGGCTGTGCTATCCGCGGTACCCACCTACTATCTGTCTTTCTTTAAAATTCCTAAAACTGTTTTGCGTGAGATTAAAAAACTGCAGAGCAATTTTTTATGGGGAGGGGGAGAGGGTGAAAACAGGAAAATATCTTGGGTGAAGTGGGAGGAGGTGTGTAAAGATAAGAAAAAAGGGGGTCTTGGTATCAGAGATCTAAGCATATTCAATTCCGCGCTCCTGGGGAAATGGGTGTGGAGGTTGTTAACGGAACCAAATAATCTCTGGGTTAGGGTGTTAAAATCCAGATACGGGGGCCTTGGGAGGGAGGAGTATGTGAATAGACGTAGAGGGGGGCGTAATGCAGGAGCCTCGAGTTGGTGGAAAGAAATAAAAAAGATATATTAGGAGATAGGAGGAAGTGAAGCTAGACATAAGATTACCAGGATCGTGGGAACAGGAGGGGGGCACACGAAATTCTGGACGGAAGAGTGGGTGAAGGGGGGTGGGAGTATTAGAGATTTGTTCCCAAATTTGTTCAACATCAGTTTACAGAAGGAGAATTCAATCAGAAACATGGGTAGATGGAAGAATAATGAATGGAAATGGTCGTGGATCTGGGATAGAGATTTAAGCGATAGCGAGGGAGGGGAACTAACGCATTTATGTGATATTTTAGACATAAACAAATTATCGCAGGACATCGACGACAGCTGGAACTGGGAATTAGCACCACATGGAGCGTATTCCACCAGTTGTGCATACGCAAAAATGATCGAGGAAACTGGGGAGGAGGTAGAGACAAACGCATCCAAACCTGATTACACCAATCTGTGGGGCTGTTACGCACCAAAGAAAGTAAAACTGATCGGGTGGAAGGCCTTAAAGGGCAGACTTGCCACCACCGATAACCTGGGTAGAAGAGGCGTTGCAATTGTGGATGAGGAATTGAGCTGCAAACTCTGTAACGAAACAACAGAGTCGAACGTGCATCTGCTGTTGGACTGTAATTTTGCCAATTCGATCTGGCATAATTGTTACAAATGGCTAAAAGTGAATATGGTACCACAGAACAACATTAAGGAACATCGTTTGCAGCACAGCGAAGCTCTCGGATCCGGCAAAGTAAGAAGAAAATTCATGGCGAGCCTCTGGTTTTGCGTTATCTGGGAAATATGGAGATGCCGTAACGCTAGAAGATTTAACGATGAACGTCGGGATGCAAAGAAGGCACTAGACAATATTAAGATCAGTCTTTGGTCGTGGATGGGAGGAAAAAACCTAGTGGCACTGAATTCTTCAATCTCGGCTTGGTGTAGTGACCCGTTTCTTTGCATCATGGAATAATTAACTCAATCCAGGTCTAGGCAGATATTACAATTATGTGCATATCTTAGGCTATACTTGTAAAAATATGGGTTGAGTACCCCATGTACTCGGGTGATATGAGAATTCTAATTTTTACTGTTCAAAAAAAAAAAAAAATCATGCACAAGTCAATTATTAACTTTAATTATAGTTTTGAAAAACGACACAAGCCTAATGGAGTTAATATGGATTATTCACTCTCTCTTCTATGGATTAACCTAACTTGATATATGTGCAACAAATTAACTAGTGACATTTACCCAAAAGATAGAATTATTTGAGCAAATCAATAAATATAGGTAAAGTCTAGTATGCACTCGAGTGCATGTTATGCACCCTAGTCATGTTGCACTTTTCAGTTTTACTGACTTACACTTTTTGGTAAATGGTGTTGCACTTTTCAATTATTACTAAAAATATTATTATACAGTTTAATAATTGAAAAGTGTAACACCATTTACCAAAAAGTGTAAGTCAGTAAAACTGAAAAATGCAACATGGACTAGGGTGCATAACATGCACTCGAGTCCATAGCAGACCAACCCATAAATATATGCATGAGTAGCTTACAGTCACGTGATCTTCGGAATTTTAATTAAATAGCAGCCTCAATTTTGATTTTTTGTAATGATATTTTACTGATGAGCAATATACAAACAAAAAAAACTGTCAGTCGAAATTAACGAAAACAAGAAGCTTAAGATTATCAAAATAAATATTCTATGCAAAAATTAAGACAAGCTAGATATTTGATTAATGTGGGTATATGTTCTATCTACAGCGTGACAAGAAGCTAGAGCTAGAATAACAAGCCAAACTCCTCTAATGACTGTAATTTACCTAGTCATTAAGTCTTAATAAACTCTCTCAAAACTTACCGATTCAATATATACTAAGTCTAAAATTGTAGTGTTCACTATATTTTTATAGCCTAAATTATTCCGCAAGTGTACGGCGTAGATTATAGTATGTAGTGAGCACGAGTATCGTATCCACGAGGATTATTTCTAATATCTATTACGATTTTAATAACCGATTTTTATCTAGAAAAATAACTAGCTTGGATGATGGGTTGTTTAAGCAAAAATATTTAAAATACTCTAAGTAAGCAAATAAATAAAATAGCATGAAAATATCAATTTAACGTTGTTTTGAAAAATCAATAAGATAAGCTAGGTGGATCCTAGAACTTACGATTTCAATTGAGATCAAATTTACTACGAATTAATTTAACTAACTACTCCGTTTAGTATTTTATAGAGGTAATCACTAAGGAAGATTAAATCATCTCTAGATCTCATTATCCTTGTTAGATATAATTATTTCAGCTTGAATCTTAAAATTGAAAAACTATAATTTCTTCCTCACATTACAATAATTTAAATTAGTATGCATTAAATATGAGTAATACATTTTGGGAGGAAAGGAGAATTTATATATTCTATTATGAATAAAAAATATGGGCCTAGAGTCTTGATTAGAATATAGAATTAATGATGAAAACTTCTCCATTTATACTTGCGTGAGCTCAGAGGTTAACTAATTAGAGTTCCTTTGTTTCCTTTTTTGCTAATAACTCTCTTATTTTCTAGTATTGAATTAATACTCTTGTTAAATCATTTATCCTTTAAGACATGCAATTAGTATTAACCTAACTAGTGCTTTAGGTTTCACGTACAACGACACAGGCCTAATATGAATTATTCACTTGCTTAAATTGAACACTGATTAATAAGATGCGCGCCAGAAAATTTTGTATTTAATACGCAAAAAAAAAAAAATAACACACTCGATTGTGTGTATATCAAATGATTAAAACACAATTTGCAATTCAATTTGAGACGTGCACTTGAAATATATATCCGGTCGAACCATAGATACTATGTCAACATATCTATCAAATCGGGCCTTATTATATAAAAATTTCCAAGTAGAATAGTTGATTTAGGAACTAAGGAAATTACAATAGTCCAATACTTGTTGAGCCCTTGCCAAAACTGCATTTGGATCCTTTCCACAAGGGTTATGTTGTTGAAGGTTTTTAATTAGTACTTGATTTGTGCAGTCTAAGCTATATGTAACGAGAAGATCATAGCAGCAATCTGCATTCACTGTTTTATATACTGGAACATTAAGTTCCTGGCATATGGCTTCAATAGTCATGTTCTTACACCCAGTGTCTAAATGACTGCAATTCCCTTGCATTGCTTCACATTGATTCACTATTGTCCCAGTAATTACAACCACAACAAATATTATAAATTGATTGAAATTCATGCTCCTATAATATTGTTTAATTTCACCACTTTCTTGACTAGTTAATTCAAAAGTAATACTATATTCTTATGCATAGGCTAATTTATAAGGTAGAGTTTTTGATGGAGGGATATTAGTTGTTACAACTTAATTTAATGATGTAATGTGAAACGTACTTAGATATGCAATTAATTGGGAATTAATGTATTTAGCGTCAGTGAGGAATATAATATGGGCACCTTTCAAAGTATTTGAATTTCATTTTATATATGTATATATATATATTAATTAAAACAGAACACAGTAAGGACAGAGTGCTCTGTATATTCGGTTAGCCATTGATTAGAAAAAAAAAAAGTAGTAGTAGGCCCGGGGAGGGGGTGGGGGAGTCAATTTTCGAGGCGGAGAAAGGCGTCGGCCATCAAGGCACCGAGCTTGAGTTGTGCGGCAGTGGTAAGGTGCCAATGGTCCCAACTTATTTGCAAGCCGTTTGCATCGACGCAGCTCACGTTTTGACGCTCATTTGCGGTTTCAATTTGATCTTTCCTAACCAATTCAAGATTAGGGCTGATGACTTCATAGTCCAATGCCACCTAATAATTAACTCAATTAGTATATAATCCATATTCTCGCATGTGCAATTATATATGCATATGTTGATACGTACGTACCTCGATTACGGGCAAGAGCGGCAACTGTAAATCGGAGCGTATATCGTCGATAAACTTCTCAAATCTTGCCTTGTACGCCATCGCATCTTCGAGCAGTTTGACATCCTTTTCCCCTTGGTACCATAGGATTGCCCTGAGAACTCCGCCGGCCATGAGGGCTGCCCGTGCACGTGCCACCGTATCGTTATAATACGGAAACGGGCTGCCCTTGCTCCACTCGGTGATTGACGTGTCCCCTATGGCGCAGGGGACGAGTCCAATCACCCCCAAGTTTGGGTTCCTCTGTAGGAGTGTTTTGGCAAACTGCATTCCGGGCCCCACTCCCGCGCTTTTGTTCGGGGCGACGTCGATATCGACTTGTAGAGGGTCGGCTGCCATCTCCCATGTTCCGTTCTTTGCGAATCGCTGGATTAACGGGTCGGGCTGGCGCTCGGAAATGAGCTCCCCCACACTTCCTCTGCCGACCATATTCGACTGGCCGGCTAGGACGAAGATATTCTTATAACTACCACCAAAGTACTGATCATCTTCGCCAAAGCATATTCCCATTGCCATAACAAATACGACTAGTAGGAACAACATACCTAATTCCATATCTCAAAGTTAACTTAATTTCGGTTTGGGAGGAGAGAGAGAGAGAGAATATATAATTTTGTAATGTGATAGAATGATATATGGATATAAGCTCTCGATCATGCCTTTTTATAGGCAGCACCCTTAATCAATGCCTAGCTATTTAATCAATTTCATTCTCCTCAACTAACACTTCATTTTAATTTCATTCATCACAGCCTAAACACATCTTGAAATCGATTCCTGCTGAAAGCAACTCCTTCAATTTAAATTGTTCACTCGATGAGCCTCCTCTCCCTATTAAAGTAAAGGATAAAAAGTGATATTAATCCAGCCTACGAGTGAGGGCAAGTAATAGAAATTGGTTGTACAAAAATTAATTCTCCACTTCTCTACAAGTTCGGACTTTTACCCGAGATATAATTCACGCAGGAGTGGGGCCCGGAATGCCGTTTGCCAAAACACTTCTACAAAGGAAGCCGGACTTTGGCATTATTGGGCTCGTCCCCTGCGCAATAGGGGCCACTTCAATGGAGCAAGGGCAACCCGCTTCCGTTGTACAACGACACGATACAACGGGCACAGTCAGCTCTGCAGTCCGGTGGTGGAGTAATCCGGGCCCTCCTCTGGTACCAAGGGGAATCAGATGCGGCATCCGTCGAGAGTGGAAAAGTCTATAAGGCTAAATTCCAAAAGTTTATCGAGGATGTACGGTCCGATCTACAGATGCCACTATTGCCCGTAATCGAGGTATATTAAATATTTGACTTACGATTGTGGTTGTTGTTTAATTAATTAATTTAGATATAAAATTAATATTAATGTTGTTGTTGTGTTATGACATATATATAGGTGGCATTGAACAATGCGACATGGGGTTCAGGTTTAGAGTTGGTTAGGGCAGCTCAAATGAGGTTCAAAATGTGGAGTGTGTCGATGCAATAGGATTTGAAACAGTTAATTGGGATCATTTGCATCTCTCCACTGCCTCCCAGGTCAAGCTCGGAGTCCTCATGGCCGACGCCTTCATCCCCCTCCTCGATTGACGTCCTCCAAAACTCAGTCCCCCTTCACCCACCACCACTTAAAGAATCCATGGCAGTGACCGCTACTGCTGTCAAATTCAGAAAGGGTGAAACTGATGTAGGGAGTAAAGGAAAAGGCGTCACCCAAGAATGGGGGCAAAGGAGAACAAGTCTGAGGGAATTGCAACAAAAGCAGTATCCATTCCTAGACTCTGACATACCCGGAATGTTCGATGACCTGATCAAGAATGATCTCATCGAATTACCAGAAATGAAACGACCAGATGAAGCTGGGCGAACGGATGACCCAAAGTATTGCAAATACCATCGGTTGGTAGGGCATCCAATCCAAGACTGTTTCATATTCAAGGAGAAAGTTATGCAGCTAGCCAGAGAAGGAAAGATCTTGCTAGAGGATAGTGAGACAACGGCGAATGCTGTCACAATTGAGAATAACAACGAATGCAGAGATCTCTCTTGCCACATGACTAGCGAGGAAGATGATGAACGACCTCAGACCAACGATGGTCTTGATGACAAAGTTAATGATTGTTTCTCAACGATAGCTTTCACGGATGAAGACTTGATGCTTGGTTCAGAATCCCATAACAGGCCACTATTCGTAGTTGGCCATACTCGAGAGCAGAAAATAAATCGGATATTGATTGATGGAGGTTCTGGGGTAAACATCTTACCCTTACGGGTGATGAAAAAGATGGAGATACATATGGATGAACTCGCAGGCAGTCGTTTGATGATACATGGATTTAATCAGGAAGGACAGAGGGCCCTTGGCACCATAGTGTTGGATTTGCTAATTGGTGGGATGACATCGACTGTAACTCTCCACGTCATAGATGCCAGGACTTCATATAACATGCTTCTAGGGCGTCCGTGGCTACAAGAAAATGGCGTAGTTCCTTCTACCCTACATCAATGCTTCAAATACTTTAGTCAAGGGGTTGTGAAAACGGTGGTCGGAGATGATAAACCTTTCACAGAGGCAGAGTCGTACTTTGCTGATGCTAAATACTTCTTTCGAGGTGCGAAAGAAACAAAGAACGAGGAAGGTCCGACACGGAAGGATTGCAAGGAGGCGTCAACATCTCGCCCCAAAGAGAACAAATCGGTTCCCTCTATTGTTGAGGCATTGGAGGAGTTAACATTGCCGTTAACTAAACTGGATGGAAAGAAGCCATCTTCACAGCCAATTAAGGGGTTTGTTCGTCCTACTCAAGGACCTAAGGTGGAACATGGAGAGGTAATGGGACAGGATGTTACGAAGTTTTACGGTCCTAAAGCTTACAAGCTTTTAGTCAAAGCCGGGTATGATACACGGGAAAATTGTGTATTGGGGAAGGTTGTTAGTCAGTCAGAACATGGACTTAATGACACCCAGAAAATGTTGAGAAAGAGCGGCTATGCCATCAAGAGTACCAAAATGGGACTTGGTTATACTACGAAGAATCTGGTTCGCATTGCAATTAAAAGAGCTAATGCCAACCACATTTCTAAAGAAGAATACTCATCGACAAAGGATGCGTTCGATGAAGATGGTAAGAAGGTAAGACGACTTTCGGTCTTTGAGAGACTTGGAAAGTCTTCTAGCAAGAATAATAAGAAGACAAAACGCCCCTCTGTCTTTGATAGACTCGGGCCACAGACCCATCATCAAAAGCTGGGTGTTTCCAAAGTTCGGAGCTCAAAGCAATCCCGCATAAAGAGGCAGCATACGTTGACAATAGCATATGGGGGAGGATCCAAAGCCAGAAGGCAAACCATTGTTCTCGCTCAAGAGTACAGCGACGAAGAAGATGATACGGAGAGTGTAGCTTCTTCCAATTTTATCAACACATATGACATTCGGCAGCAAGTGTCACAAGACATGAGATCACGTGTGGATCTTACGACTACAAATGAATACGATGAAGACACCGCAACTGTGAATCACATCACTGAATGCGAAGATATTCAAGTGGAGGAAGTGGATGCAGAGGATGCTCCTCCAGAACTCGAAGAGGGCATCAAGACAACTATTGATGAGTTGAAAGAAATTAACTTGGGTGATGTTAACGACCCGCGACCAATCTATGTGAGTGCTTTATTGTCCGATGATGAGGAAGAAACTTACATTGAACTGCTACGTGAGTTCAGAGATGTATTTGCATGGTCGTATAAAGAGATGCCGGGACTGGACCCAAAAGTAGCAGTGCACCATCTCTCAGTAAAGAAGGGAGTTCGACCAGTCAAGCAGACTCAACGTCGATTCCGACCAGATCTTGTTCCATTAATTGAAGCTGAGGTGAACAAGCTTATTGAAGTCGGTTTCATCAGAGAAGTAAAGTATCCTACATGGATCTCAAGCATTGTCCCAGTGAGAAAGAAGAACGGACAAATTCGTGTGTGTGTTGACTTTCGGGATTTGAATGTTGCATGTCCCAAAGATGATTTTCCGTTACCTATTCCCGAACTTATGATTGATGCAACAACGGGTCATGAAGCTCTAAGTTTCATGGATGGGTCGTCGGGTTACAATCAAATTCGCATGTTGCCAAAAGACGAAGAGCTCACTGCTTTTCGTACCCCAAAAGGAATATACTGCTACAAAGTGATGCCATTTGGTTTGAAGAATGCAGGCGCAACATACCAAAGAGCCATGCAAAGGATTTTCGACGACATGCTTCACAAGAATGTTGAATGTTACGTTGATGACTTAGTCGTAAAATCAAAGAGGAGGAATGATCACCTCCAAGACCTGAGGGTTGTTTTTGAACGCTTGAGGCGTTACCAGCTTAGGATGAATCCTTTGAAGTGTGCATTCGGAGTCAAATCGGGAAAGTTTCTTGGATTTGTGGTTCGCCAGCGAGGGATTGAAATTGAGCAAGCAAAGATTGACGCAATCTTAAAGATCCCGGAACCTCGAAATATTCATGAGCTTAAAAGCCTACAAGGAAAGCTAGCATACCTCAGAAGATTCATTTCAAACTTAGCCGGACGATGTCAACCATTTAGTCGTCTCATGAAGAAAGATACACCGTTTAAATGGGACGAATCTTGCAGTAATGCTTTCAAAAGCATCAAGTCATATTTGATGAAGCCACCAGTATTGATCGCTCCGGTGCCCGGACGTCCGTTGATTCTTTATATCGCTGCTCAAGAGCGTTCAGTTGGAGCCTTGCTGGCACAAGAAAACGAGTCAGGAAAGGAAAATTCTTTGTACTACCTGAGTAGAATGATGACTCCAAATGAATTGAAGTACTCTCCGATTGAGAAGCTATGTCTAGCTCTTATATTCGTGATTCAGAAATTAAAACATTATTTTCAGGCCCATACCATCCATCTTGTATCGAGAGCAAACCCGTTGAAGTATGTTATGTCTAGGCCAGTTCTCTCGGATCGACTCGCAAGATGGTATCTCCAGTTGCAACAATTTGAGATCATTTACGTCCCTCAAAAGGCTGTTAAGGGACAAATTTTGGCCGATTTCTTAGCCGATCATCCAATGCCTGCAGAATGGGAGTTATGTGACGACCTTCCAGACGAAGACGTCCTAACTGTTGAAATAACCCCTCCATGGAAGATGTATTTTGATGGGTCCGCTCATAAAGAAGGAGCTGGTGCTGGAGTTGTGTTTCTAACATCTGATGGAGAAGTCTTGCCCTATTCTTTCACTTTAATAGAGAATTGCTCAAACAATGTTGCTGAGTACCAAGCACTCATACTTGGGTTGGAAATGGCAGTCGATATTAAGCAACTACACCTCAGGGTGTATGGGGATTCAAAGTTGATAGTGAACCAGATGCTTGGATCATACGAGGTTAGGAAACCAGAGTTACTTCCTTATCAAAAGTACGCTCGACGACTCATGAATTATCTCGGAGACGTGGAAATTGAGCATGTTCCAAGGAAAGATAACAAACAAGCTGACGCTTTAGCAAAACTTGCTTCGGCAATTACATTGCCCGAAAGTAAAACTCGTATCCCAATATGTAAAAGTTGGGTTGTGCCTCCTATATTTGAGGATGACGGTGATGAAGAAGGTGAAAGTCATGTCATCGAGGTGTTTGAAATTGAAGAGGAAGATTGGTGTCAGCCATTTGTCGACTACTTGAAATACAACAAGTTGCCAAGTGATCTGAAGCGAAGAGTGGATATCAGACGTCGAGCCCCTCGATTCATATACTACAAGAGTGTGCTTTATAGACGATCATTTGATGGGATCTTCTTAAGGTGTCTCAGTAATGGCGAAGCCGTCCACGCAATGGAAGAAGCACACGCCGGTATTTGTGGTGCTCATCAGTCAGGGCCAAAGTTACACTTTCGAGTGAAGAGGATGGGTTATTACTGGCCAACAATGGTGAAAGACTGTATGGATTACGCACGAAAATGTCAAGCTTGTCAGTTTCATGCCAACCTTATCCATCAACCCCCAGAACTGTTGCACCCAACCGTTGCCTCGTGGCCATTTGATGCTTGGGGTCTAGATGTGGTGGGACCACTAACAAAGTCATCAGGTGGTCATCTGTACATCCTAGCTGCAACCAATTACTTCTCTAAATGGGCGGAAGCCGTACCTTTAAGAGAAGTGAAGAAAGAAAATGTTGCTGATTTTATTCGAGTCAATATCATTTTTAGATACGGGGTCCCTCGGTACATCGTCACCGATAATGGAAGATCGTTCAGTAACAGTCACATCGACAAACTTTGTGACAAGTTTGACTTCAAACAAAGGAAATCTTCTATGTACAACGCAGCTGCTAATGGACTCGCTGAAGCTTTCAACAAGACTTTATGCAACCTCTTGAAGAAAGTAGTCTCCAAGTCAAAGCGAGATTGGCATGAAAAGATGAATGAAGCTCTATGGGCATATCGAACTACTTATAGAACACCTACGCAAGCTACTCCCTACTCGTTGGTGTATGGTGTTGAAGCAGTTGTTCCCCTTGAGAAGCAGATTCCATCTCTAAGGATGGCGATACAAGAAGGGCTGACGGAAGAAGAGAATGCACGTTTGCGTCTTGAAGAGTTGGAAGCCCTAGATGAGAAAAGATTGGAAGCACAACAAAGGCTCGAATGCTATCAAGCCCGCCTTTCTAGAACGTTTAACAAGAAAGTGAGGATACGTTCTTTTCAAGTTGGTGATTTGGTGCTTGCTGTGAGAAGACCCATCGTAGTAACTCACCGTGTTGGGAATAAATTCTTGCCTAAGTGGGATGGCCCATATGTTGTTAAAGAAGTTTACACAAACGGCGCCTACAAGCTGATTTCTGAAGATGGCGTGAACATTGGTCCTATAAATGGGAAGTTTTTGAAACGCTACTACGCGTAAAGAAAACAAGTACGCTCCATAAACGCATGAGCCTAAACTGCTTGTCGCTCCAAGAACGCACGAGCCTAAACTGCTTGTTACTCCATGATGCACGAGACTAAACTGCTTATTACTCCTGGTCCGCACGAGTATAAACTGTGTACGACAACCACCAAAGGTAAATACATGTGGTTAAACTGTTAACTTACTCCACTAAAGGCATTTTAAGTGGTTAAATACTTAAATCCCTACTTTGTCTACAGTAGTTAAAGAATAGTCACTCCTGGCCCGCATGAGTATAAACTGTGAACGGTCCCCCCCCAAAATATAAATAATATTTTGCTTGAACTACGTTATGACTTGATCCTCTTTAAAGAGGTACGTAGGCAACTTAGTATATTTCTAAGTACAGTCATAAGTTAAACTGAGTTGTTCGAGTAAGTCGGATCGATGAATACAAAAGTGACGAACATATGAAGCATGAAGAAAACAAAGAAGGAAGAAAGTGAAGGGGGCAATGCCCAAACCTCATTTTGCCTTATATTTTCGGTTTTGTACTTCAATTTTGTAGAGGGGTGTACCTTTTCCCTTGACCCAGGTTTTATCCCTAAGGAGGGTTTTCCGAGGCAAGGTTTTAATGGCGCTCCGGCCTCTGGTTCGACATGTGAACTTATGGCTTTAGGATTTTCTTTTAATAGATAATCTTTATTCTCCAAAAGGGCCAATTCATTTGTCTCGATGAATATACAAAAGCAAGTATTGAAGAATATGAACATGTGAGATATAGACGAAGAAAATAAATTTTTAATCAAAGTGCCAAAGCAAAAATGGAATAGATACATGGAGTGTGCAAAGAAAAAAAAAATATCCATGAAAAACAACAGATAAATCAAGGAAATCATGAAAGTCATAGAGCAACTAAAAAAAGAGGCCTAAACCCTTAAACTCTTCCAAAGCCTCTTCTAGCTCGATCTCGGTCTTCTTCAAACCTTCAATTACATCATCTTCTATCAGGGGCGTATTGTTGATAGTGGAGATTTCGTCTTGAAAACTTAGGATCTCGGTGTCAAAACCTTGAACTAATGTTTCTTTCTCCTCCAGTGACTGAGCCAATACTTTCTTCTCCTTCTTCAACTCTTTCAAGCGGCGCACCTTATCCTTGACTTTTTGAAGCTTTGTTTGGATAGCCTCGACTTGAGAAAGATTTTCAGCACGTTTCTCCTCAACCTCGTGAAGGGCATGTTTAACTTCGGTCAACCGTTGATTAAGAACCTCCTTAGGACATCCATCAGAAGATTTAGACTTCATCCTATCATGAGCATCGGCTCTCTCGAACAAGGATATCAAAGACGCCTCTATGACCGAGAGTTCAGTTTGAGCATAAGTCTGTAACCTCGTGAATGCAATAAGCACTTCCTCCTTCATAGAAGATAAGAGGTTAATAGGGGTTCCCATGATTCTTGCTTGAAGAGCTTTCCATGTAGACAAAACAAATTCCCGTTCACGATCAAGAAAGAACTTATCACAGTGAAATACCGAAACTGCTTGAGTACACTGCTTCCCAACGTTGATAGGAGAAGAAGCTTTCAAAACCTTCACTGAAGACGATACTTCTTCCTCATCTGATTCACAATCACTACCAAAGATATTTACCATCGCCTGAAAAAAATAGACATGTGAACATAATTAGTAAAGTAGTAGTAAGAAAAAAAATGGAAAGTAAGAAAAGAATGAGTGATAAAAACCTCTTTCTTCAGGGGGTCTTTAACTGATTCCTCCAAAGGCACTAAAGCTTTGGTAACCTTCTTGGCCCGTTTCCAATGGCGATCATCGTCTTCACCTTGACTATCTTCCGAACATGGAGAAATACTCTTTCTCTTGCTAGTCTCAACCACTGGCGCTACTTCAGGAATCAAGGGAGGTTCAACCGGCGTTCGAGAAGTATCTTTATTAAGCTCTCCACAAAGATCATGACTATCAACAACCAATAATTCTTCTTCCAAGACATTGTCATGCTTCGAGTTGATCAAGTCGTCAACATGATTTTCTAAGTAAGCACCATGAGCTTGGGCCCACCACTTCTTGTAATCTGGTGAAGAATACGACTTAGGATTCACCGGGGCAATCGGAAAACACACCTTAGCACGAGATCCGCGCAAAGCACAAGATTGCCAATAATGCGTCCCGTTATTTAATGGGGTGTCACGAAGATCAAAATTCAACTCTCCCGGAACTTCTTGGTAAAAGCTGAATTGACGGCTAAATCGATGTGGGCTGTAAGGTTCAACAATAAAACGATTACCTTGTCTCCAAGTGAGGTAATTGGATCGGATAGCGACAAAGTAACTCCAGTTAGCCCGTTGACCAGTTCCGGAATCAACATAAGAAGTAAGTTGCTGCCGATTTAACATATTGCATGTCCATTCGGCAGACTCTCCTCTATGAATCCGTTTACGAGCCTCCGCTGGGTTATGGTACTTAGCACCATTCTCTCCAGAATACTTCACCATCATAGGGGCACGATGATCATGAACAACAGGGTAATGAGTCCTAAAATATCGGGCTAACCAAACGTACACAAAATGAACCGGAAAGGCAGATCGAGCTCGGGACGGTTCGGGGTGCAGCGAAATCCGATTCAAACCCCTGTAAATATTAGCCAAGACCGGTACGACAAGATTAACTGTCTTACCCGCAGCCATCAAACTAGCCATTTTGAAAGTAGCAGGACGTATCATATTCACTTCACCATTAGGAAGGGCGAATACGCAAAGCCAACAAGCTAAATGAGCAGCAAGATATGTCTCTTCTTGCTGGGCCGGTTCAATCTTGAGTGTTTTAAACAAAGTAACTTCTGCATCGGACCACGGCTTATGGACTCCAAGACTCCCAAGTTGATTATGAGTCGACTTAGGGCGACAACTTCTCTTTTTCTCACTTCGTGTGGGAGGTTGACGATACTTTCCAGTTTTTCTTGACCAAAATTCAATCCATCGTTCAATCGATACGCCGCCCCTAGGAACGCTCCCACGAAGCATGTGGTAAGCGTGGAGTAAATATTTGCAACTCTTTGGAAGGCATAAGTCCCCAGTTTCGTCAAAAAGTTCGGGCGCATCAGGTATCACCTCATCATATAGATAACCATCTAGAGGAAGATCTGTTAGCTCATGCATGTCCCATAATGAGATGGACATCTCTCCAAAAGTAGTGAGCAACGTATTTGTAGACGGACACCATGCCTCACAGAAAGCTTTGATAATTTCGGAATTAAAGTCATAAGTAAAAAGGGAGGCAAAGACAGCGTAATAAATCCTGGCGTCCTTGAGGGTATGTCCACATCGGCTCAAAACCTCTTCAGTCCACTCCCAGTATCCTTTGTGATAACCGAATTCTCCAGAAAATTCTATAGTTCCTCTCCAGTTGTCCTTGCCCATAACTATACGCCTCCCCAAGGTTGGTAGATGGCTTACATCCTCTTCAATCTCGTTGCGATGAGAAGTGTTGTCAAGAACCCAAGCTTTCGTCGATTTGTTCAGGGATATCTCATGCGACCAATTGTCTAAGTGAAGTCCGACATTTGATAAAGGCCAAGGTTTTGCAGAGTTACCAATAAGGGGCGTTTCTACACGTAAATGCGTCCCTGTCTCTAAGGGTTGACGTTTATCATTGAGGATCACCAAATAACGAGCTCCAGAAGAAGTAACATTATTTTTAAAGTGGACCATTTTTAAGGAACCTGAAGAGAAGAAGAAAATTATTAGGAAATTTATCATAAAAGACGACAATTAATTAAAGCTTAAAAAGTCCATTATCCTAAATTAATTTAACAAATGAGGAGTTTCTTTTGTCTAAATTAATAAGGAGTTGGGCCTGTTTTAATTGATTTTACCCAAAAGGCCCATTATTCCTTCTCACACATTGGGCCTATTTTGAAATTAATTAGAAAAATAAGACATGGGCCCATTTCCTTAATGAATCAAGCCCAAACCCAAAGCATGTGCTGCCCTATTTTTTCACACATAAATTCAAAATCCTCAAGTAATCTGTATAACTTCCATCCCCATTCTCTGCCTCATCGACGACGAACCTCCGCCGGAAACCGTGCCTGCAAGCACCAGCGCCGCCGCTGTGCGTCGCCTGAAGCACGTTGCACCCGTTCGTGCACTGTCGTAGCCCGCCGTAGCCCGCCGCCGCTGCACTTTACACCACCTCGCCTGGAACCGGCCGTCGTCCACTCCCAGCGATTGCCTCGTCTTCTATGGCCGCCGCGCCCCGAGGTCCAGTCGCCGTCTCGCCTGAGTTCAGCCGCCACAGTCCAGTTGCCTGAAGCCCGCCGCCTGAAGCCGACGCCGTACCGCCCGAAGCCGTCGCCTCCGCCTGAAGCCGACGACGTCCACCGCGACACGAATCTGCCGATCGCGCCTCGCCTAAAGCTAGCCGCGCCGCCTCGCCTGGGTTCAGCCGCCGCAACCCAGCTGCAGTGGCCGTCGCCCGCCGTCGCCGGAAACTAAGCAGCACCGCCTCCCGGCCCAAAACAAGTAATGTCAAAATCCCTCTCTTTCAAATTGTCAAAATCCGAAGAGATTAATACACCAACGACCGAAAACCCACTCTCTCTTTCGAATTTGGTCAATTTGATTAAGAAGGGCTATTGAAAAAATTGAATTGGGCGAAAATAAGCTGTGATTCTTCTCCAGATCATTAAAAATTCACAATTTCGAAAGAGTAAAAAGACCCATGGGACACCGACGTCCTCTTTCGAATTTTTGTGAATATTTAAGAAAGTCTTCGCGGAAGAGAAATCTGTTGATTCTTTTCGAGAGTTTCAAAGAGAGAGTAAAAAGACCCACGGGACACCGGCAATCTCTCGTTTGAAAAACTCATGAAACCGATATGAAATCAACACTCGTGCACTCGTCAAAGAAGCATGAAGTAAAAGTGCAGTGCAAAACAAGAAACAATGAAAAGGACAAGTCGATATTTGTAACATGCATATATGTACCCAGGTGAAACAAAGTAAAGATATGAAAATAAATGAAAAGGAAGAAGTTACCGCTGAAGGTACGATGTGTGTTACAAAATTCTGCTTATCAATATTGTTGCTGTATTTCTGCTTATTAAGGAAAAAAAAAAAAAGTTGATCAAGTGCATGAACGGAATAAATTCTTTGAACAATAATAAACTGGAATGTACATATATACAATAAATAGAAGAAATAAAAGGCTAGTGTATTTGCTGGTATGTGAATATGCAATAAAATGAGAATGTTAGGCTCAAAGAATTACCTGATTCTTGAACTCCTCCTCACACTGCCTTATCGAAATTGTGAAGACAATCAAATGAATGCAGGACTGTATATATAGGCACGAAGATGAGATTCTTATCAAATATTTGATGATATCTCAACAGAAAATTTTCTAAATTCCAGGAATTTATGCCTATCAAATACTAACGTGAAATATTTTCAAGTGAATGCAAAGTGGGCCTTCCTATTAAGATGAATTTAAAGACTTTTTGGCTTTAGAGTACATTTATGGGTATTCCTTATTCTTTTACTCAATAAATCAAAAGACTACATTACCTCTTTAATTGGGCCACAGAATTTAGATATGGTAAAGCATTTGAAATAATATCGCAATTCATCCCCTTACAAATGTACTCGTGAATAAAATGCGAGGGGGCAATTTGTAGACGAGGAAAATTCAATTACGAATTAAATTGCGACGCGTGAAAATTACGGGTTAAATATTAATTAAATTTATTATTTATTTGTTGGAATAAATTTAATTCCTAAAATAAAGATATAATTAATTAAAATTTAATTGTTCCCTCCAATTAATTTGGGCCTTGAAAGATCAATGAGTTAAAATGGATCTCCAAAGTCCGATAAATAAAGACGGACCTCTAAAGTCCAATAAAGCAAGACGGGCCTTTAAAGTCCCATAAATGAAGATGGGCCTCTAAAGTACAACAAACCAAATTGAGCCCAATAGGGTATTCTTAGCCCAAACCAAATTGAGCCCAAGTAATTCAAAATTTGAATTAAAAGCCCTAACTACTTGCACAAATATCTCCAGGCTTACACCTATAAATAGAGGCCTCATTTCATTCATTTTCATCATCAAGAAATCAGAAGCATTCAAGGCTCTAAAATTCTCTGCAGAGATTTTAGAGTGTTCTTCAGCAATTGGAGGAGATTCAAAGGCGTTCTTCGTGAAAAGCAGTGTTCGAGTGGAGATCAAGGTGCTAAGCCTCTTCGATTCGGCGTTTCTTCAAGGCAGCAAGAAGCAGTGTTCGAGTGGAGATCAAGGTGTTAAGCCTCTTCGATTCGGCGTTTCTTCAAAGTTCTTCGTGGATCTTCAACGGAAAAGTCCCAATAAGACCCGGAAAAAGTCCCAAAAAGTCCCGGAAAAAGTCCCAAAAAGTCCCGAAAAGTCCCTAAATTCAACGTTTAATCCAAAAATACGGTGCTAAGCCTTTGGATTAACGTTATAAAAGCCCCAAGTACAAGATCGGAAAGGATTCGGCTGCGGATCCAGCTCCAAAAGCTCAAGAAATCCAAGTGAAATTCAAGAAGAGAGAATCAGAGGAACAAATTAGAGATTGTAACCCACAAATACTCGGTTTTAATCCGAAATTAAATAAAATTGTTCCCATTTTCGCGTTTTATATTTAATTCACGAATTTGTGTTTACACTCACCAATTGTTTGGTTTTGAAAAATAAGTGGGAGTGTATTAGTAAAAAAATATAAAAAAAAAATAATTTAAAATTCCGGTCCAAACCGGCTCGGACCGGAAAATTCCGGCGAAAAATTGAACCTGGGTGGGCAAGTGTCCATTATTGAGCACCCGTCACTAGGACAAATAACTCTTTGTTTTATCTTTTAATATTAATTGTATATATATATATATATATTAATTTATTTCTTTTACATGTATTTAAATTATAACTTTTAAATTTGTAAATGTAATTTTTTTTTATTAATTTCTAAAAATTGTAATTACTTACCGCCGTCAAAATCATAAGTTGTAAAATACTAAGAACTATGCATAATATTTTAACATATATAATTAATTGATTAATTTGTAAATTTAAAAAATATATAAAAAATATTGTTATTGAATAATTTCAATGGTAAAAGTTTATAAATTCAAATAAATTAATTAAATTACATTTAATCTTCATCTTCATCATTGTCGCCATCATCTTCTTCTTCATCATATTCATCTCCATCCTTGTTATCCTTCTCATTCTTCTTCATCATATTCATCTCCATCCTTGTTATCCTTCTCATCATGTTTTCAATTCCGATCAAATTACGATTTGTAACTGTTAAATCTACAAAAAGATTGAAATCTTCCGTCGTCTTTTGTGTGTTCCTCCTGCATAGGTAATGAAGATCCACAAACTTGTAATTCGAATGGATTTTTGTTTCTAATGAGATGGATCAAACCAATCACATTTGAATAATAGTGGTCCTTTGCCTAAGATCCCTAAATATCGATTCTCAACGTCGTGTGACCTCACCTTAATTTAAAATAACTTTAAATTAATTATTTATATATATACATTAACAATAATAATAATTCCAATAACACATATTGAATCGGTACTCACATATTTTTGGAACCATATGAAAAAATATGTTGAATACTAGCATCTATGTTTGCATTTGAGATATTTTGTTCTTTCTTGTCTTAATTGTTCAATATACATCCTAATTCACAAAAATTATATTATTATCAATAATAATTATATATTGAATAAACAAGGGGTTAGACTTCTGCACAATTCAATAACAATGTAATGTAAGGTTGGACTTCTGCACAATTCAATAACACGTATGTATGGGCAATTTTTTACTCTTCGTCCGTTGACCAACTCCACTGTATTTGCCCTTTCAAGCAAGTAGCCTAAAACACTTGGAATCTTTAATTTCTCCATGTAGGCCTAAAACACCTGAAATCCTTAATTTCCACACATTGAGTAGGCTCGTTGATCCAACTCCACAACCACATCTAGTTGTTTCCACACATTACCAACTCCACAACCACGTTGCGTAATCGTCTCACCCATATAACACTCTATTTTAATTTAATGAAGTTTTAATATATGAATCATTCCCTTAATTTATATCTCTACCTTCGTTCATTTTGACACTTTTTAATTTAAGTTTATTTTGACACGAAATGATATATTTTTTAAAAATTTGTAAAATTAAATGAATTCAATTTCTATAAATTAGATAACTTATTGTATCTCTTCCAAACAACTTTTAGACTAATTTGTATCTCTCTCAAACAACTTTTACACTAATTTAATAAAATTAAACGAA
The DNA here is from genome assembly GCA_963675135.1 of Galeopsis tetrahit. Lineage (NCBI taxonomy): Eukaryota > Viridiplantae > Streptophyta > Magnoliopsida > Lamiales > Lamiaceae > Galeopsis > Galeopsis tetrahit. The sequence goes on from OY776123.1 coordinate 18,446,135, forward strand.
ACAACTTTTAGACTAACTTGTATTACTTCTAAACAATGACTTTTACAATTAGCAATGCTTCACGTATTTATACTTTTTCTAAATAAATGATATAATTTTTTTTTAATCTAAAACTTTTTAAAAAATATTATACAAAATTCTTTATAAATCTTAATGGTCAAGATATTTAAAAACTTTTTAAAATTATTAAATGACACGTACACTTCCTTTTTTTTAATCTAACGTCTCTAGACATCATACAAAATATTGATATATTATTTGAGAATCAATTCTTGGAATATTTTCATTAGAGAATCAATTAATATATATATATATATTGTCATATGGAATTGAAGATATAATATAATATTATTATTATAATATCTATGGCTATCCTAAAATATATCTATCCGATACATATAAGATATATTAATTAATTTTTTTATTTTTACTAGTATTTATTAATTTTAAAAGAGTAATAAATTAATTAATATAAGTCCATATTCTCAATTCTCTCTCTCTCTCTCTCTATATATATATATAATATATATATAAGGATTTCTATCTCCCAAATTACCTCTAAAAAAAAAGAATTAACTCAATAAAAGAATCCTCTCTCTCTCAGTGTCCGGTTTCGGTTTCAAATACTCCTCGAAACTTACGAGGAAGGGCGCGTCGTTGTTCACTCAGACCTCCGATTGAGGATCCCCATGACCTCCGATTGAGGATCCTCGTGTACACAGGATACCTCCTCATGTCGTGTCGTCGCCTTTTCCTTCGTCTTTAAGTTTATTTTTTTTGAACAATTTAATGGTTTGTTTCTTTATTTTATAGATGGTTAGATTTCGTATCACAAATTTCGTGTACCACCTTGTCTCGTTTTATATTGGGGAGAAAAAATTGATTGTTTAGAGACGGTGGTATACGTATCTAATCCGTATCTAAAACTCTCGAAACTGAAAGTCGCGTATCTAATTCGTATCTAAAACTCTTGAAACTAAAAGCCGTATCTAATCTGTTTATAATGAGAGACGGTTTTATTTTCGGTTTCAAATCTCAATTTTTTAACAAATTCGTATCTAATCCATATCTATTAGAGACGGATTAGGTGTCCGTCTCAAAATTTCGGTATCAAAGTCAAGCTTTTTTTGTAGTGATTAGTGGAGTAATTTGACTTGGGCTCAAGAGAATTAAATTTAGGGCGCGACTAAATGCACCCGGATTTACTATGAGTACACCCACGCGATGAGAACACACACAAAACAGATGAGGACACCCACGTGGAAAACCCCAAATTACCATCTTCTCAATTAAAACCCTAAAAAGCATAATTCGTCCCCTCATTTCTCAATTTCAGGACACCCACCTCCATTCCTTCCACTTCCCTCCGTCAACGCGGCACGACACCGCCCAACACTCCACCTCGTCGCGGCGGCCCACGCCGCCCACTGCGCACCCTCTTCCCTCCGTCACCGCGGCGCAGCAGCGCCGCCCACCTCTCCGACTCGTCACGACGGCCCGCGCCGCCTACTGCGCATCCCTCCACTCCGCTTCACCGCCCGGCTTCCCCTCACCCGCTTCGCCGGTGTCGCTGCCTTTCCCTCCCCTCACACCTGCGTCGCCGGCTACGCGTGAAGTCGATTTAAAAAAAAAAAAACGCCGCCCTCTCATAGTCCCCTACCAACCCTACCCTCGTCCGCCACCGCCCCTCCACTTCGCGGCCGCACGCATTTTCGCCCCTCCCCTTCGCGGCCGTTCGCGGCCGCAGTTCCTTCCCCCTGCAGCCGTTCGCGGTCGGCCTCCCTCCGTTCGTGCCTCTCGCCGCCGCCGCGCCGCTTCAGGTAAGTTGAAAATTAGGTTTCTCAAAATTTGGGTTTTTGTATGTTGTTCGGGAATTTCTTTCGAACAATTTCTGTTTGTTTTGTAGAAATTTTCGAACAACCTAAGTTTGTTTATGTAAATTTTTTGAACATATTGACTTTGTTTTGAAATGTTTTTCGAACAATCTGTGTTTGTTGGAGTTGAAATTTTTTTCGAACATATTTACTTTGTTTTGATTTTTTTTCGAACAATCTGTGTTTGTTTTGGAAAAAATTTCGAACAAGTTGTTCGATCTTTTTTTCGGACAAATTTAATTTGTTTTGAAAAAAAATTAGAACATATTGAGTTTTGTTCGTTAAAAAATTTCGTACATTTCAACATTGTTTGGTTAAAATTTTCGAACATCTCAAATCTGTGTTTTATTTTTGAATTTCGAACATCACTTTTGAATTTTTAGAATTTTTGATGTTTTGGTGGTGATGGTGGGGATCCGGATAGAGTGAGAAATGATGAATCGGGTGTGAAATGGAATAAATGGGTGTACTCATCCGGAGTTTTTTTTTAAAAGTGCAGGAAGGGTAAAAACGTCTTTTCGCACCACCTTGGAACAAAAAAAATTCCCGTGGATGTACTTATAGTAAATCCGGGTGCATTTAGCCGCGCCCTTAAATTCATCAGCCTTTCTCTCTCATTTTAGTTAATGGGCTCCTTTTTCCTCTTGATGGCCCATCGATTTAATTAATTATGTGGCGGGTTGGGGTATATACCCCTCCAGCTTTATTTAATGCACTCCCCCGATACACTCAATCCCATAAAATAGACATATTATACATGCACTTCCCCTAAATTATCTAAATTGCCATTTTTCCTAAAAACTCATTTAAATAAATACATTCCCATAAAACCCTAATTTTATTTTCATCTTCTTCAACATTCTGCCTCCACCTCCGCCGGCGGGGACTGCCGCCCACCACCACCCACCGTCGTCATTTACTTGGACCCCCACCCTTTTTTTTTTCTCTGCTCAACCGTTGCAAATCTGTCGACCACGGAGCAGATCCCGTCGGCCATGGCAGCGTAAGGTAAGCTCACGGTCGTCGTCCCACGCGACCGTTTTTCCCCTCTCTTTTTTTTCGTTTCTGCATATAGGCGGCGGCGCCGCCCTCCTCCCTCGTCCAGCGCCGCCTCATCCCCTGCCGCCTCACCCCCTTCTCTCTCCAGCCTTATTTTTCGCCTCATCCCCTACCGCCTTGCCCCACCGCCTCACTCCCTTCCCTCTCCAGCCTTGTTTTCGCGTTTACTTCGTTTGTAGGTAGGGTTTGATTTTTTTTTTATTTCTGTTTTCGACACGAAATTGTCGACTCTAACAATTATGGTCGATAAATTTTTTGTCGACCGTAATGTTCAGGGTTAACAATTTCTTGTCGAAAATTCTAATTTTTTTAAAAAAAAAATCAATCGTAAAATGTTGTCGACGAGAATGTTTTTCGTCGATAAATTATAGTCGACTAGATGCTTTATGGTCGACAAACCAGTGTCGTCTGTCGAAAAAAATGAAAATTTTCAATCTCATAATTCTTGGAATATTTTCATTAGACATCATACAAAATATTGATATATTATTTGAGAATCAATTCTTGGAATATTTTCATTAGAGAATCAATTAATATATATATATATATATTGTCATATGGAATTGAAGATATAATATAATATTATTATTATAATATCTATGGCTATCCTAAAATATATCTATCCGATACATATAAGATATATTAATTAATTTTTTTTATTTTTACTAGTATTTATTAATTTTAAAAGAGTAATAAATTAATTAATATAAGTCCATATTCTCAATTCTCTCTCTCTCTCTCTATATATAAGGATTTCTATCTCCCAAATTACCTCTAAAAAAAAAAGAATTAACTCAATAAAAGAATCCTCTCTCTCTCAGTGTCCGGTTTCGGTTTCAAATACTCCTCGAAACTTACGAGGAAGGGCGCGTCGTTGTTCACTCAGACCTCCGATTGAGGATCCCCATGACCTCCGATTGAGGATCCTCGTGTACACAGGATACCTCCTCATGTCGTGTCGTCGCCTTTTCCTTCGTCTTTAAGTTTATTTTTTTTGAACAATTTAATGGTTTATTTCTTTATTTTATAGATGGTTAGATTTCGTATCACAAATTTCGTGTACCACCTTGTCTCGTTTTATATTGGGGAGAAAAAATTGATTGTTTAGAGACGGTGGTATACGTATCTAATCCGTATCTAAAACTCTCGAAACTGAAAGTCGCGTATCTAATTCGTATCTAAAACTCTTGAAACTAAAAGCCGTATCTAATCTGTTTATAATGAGAGACGGTTTTATTTTCGGTTTCAAATCTCAATTTTTTAACAAATTCGTATCTAATCCATATCTATTAGAGACGGATTAGGTGTCCGTCTCAAAATTTCGGTATCAAAGTCAAGCTTTTTTTGTAGTGATTAGTGGAGTAATTTGACTTGGGCTCAAGAGAATTAAATTTAGGGCGCGACTAAATGCACCCGGATTTACTATGAGTACACCCACGCGATGAGAACACACACAAAACAGATGAGGACACCCACGTGGAAAACCCCAAATTACCATCTTCTCAATTAAAACCCTAAAAAGCATAATTCGTCCCCTCATTTCTCAATTTCAGGACACCCACCTCCATTCCTTCCACTTCCCTCCGTCAACGCGGCACGACACCGCCCAACACTCCACCTCGTCGCGGCGGCCCACGCCGCCCACTGCGCACCCTCTTCCCTCCGTCACCGCGGCGCAGCAGCGCCGCCCACCTCTCCGACTCGTCACGACGGCCCGCACCGCCTACTGCGCATCCCTCCACTCCGCTTCACCGCCCGGCTTCCCCTCACCCGCTTCGCCGGTGTCGCTGCCTTTCCCTCCCCTCACACCTGCGTCGCCGGCTACGCGTGAAGTCGATTTAAAAAAAAAAAAACGCCGCCCTCTCATAGTCCCCTGCCAACCCTACCCTCGTCCGCCACCGCCCCTCCACTTCGCGGCCGCACGCATTTTCGCCCCTCCCCTTCGCGGCCGTTCGCGGCCGCAGTTCCTTCCCCCTGCAGCCGTTCGCGGTCGGCCTCCCTCCGTTCGTGCCTCTCGCCGCCGCCGCGCCGCTTCAGGTAAGTTGAAAATTAGGTTTCTCAAAATTTGGGTTTTTGTATGTTGTTCGGGAATTTCTTTCGAACAATTTCTGTTTGTTTTGTAGAAATTTTCGAACAACCTAAGTTTGTTTGTGTAAATTTTTTGAACATATTGACTTTGTTTTGAAATGTTTTTCGAACAATCTGTGTTTGTTGGAGTTGAAATTTTTTTCGAACATATTTACTTTGTTTTGATTTTTTTTCGAACAATCTGTGTTTGTTTTGGAAAAAATTTCGAACAAGTTGTTCGATCTTTTTTTCGGACAAATTTAATTTGTTTTGAAAAAAAATTAGAACATATTGAGTTTTGTTCGTTAAAAAATTTCGTACATTTCAACATTGTTTGGTTAAAATTTTCGAACATCTCAAATCTGTGTTTTATTTTTGAATTTCGAACATCACTTTTGAATTTTTAGAATTTTTGATGTTTTGGTGGTGATGGTGGGGATCCGGATAGAGTGAGAAATGATGAATCGGGTGTGAAATGGAATAAATGGGTGTACTCATCCAGAGTTTTTTTTTAAAAGTGCAGGAAGGGTAAAAACGTCTTTTCGCACCACCTTGGAACAAAAAAAATTCCCGTGGATGTACTTATAGTAAATCCGGGTGCATTTAGCCGCGCCCTTAAATTCATCAGCCTTTCTCTCTCATTTTAGTTAATGGGCTCCTTTTTCCTCTTGATGGCCCATCGATTTAATTAATTATGTGGCGGGTTGGGGTATATACCCCTCCAGCTTTATTTAATGCACTCCCCCGATACACTCAATCCCATAAAATAGACATATTATACATGCACTTCCCCTAAATTATCTAAATTGCCATATTTCCTAAAAACTCATTTAAATAAATACATTCCCATAAAACCCTAATTTTATTTTCATCTTCTTCAACATTCTGCCTCCACCTCCGCCGGCGGGGACTGCCGCCCACCACCACCCACCGTCGTCATTCACTTGGACCCCCACCCTTTTTTTTTTCTCTGCTCAACCGTTGCAAATCTGTCGACCACGGAGCAGATCCCGTCGGCCATGGCAGCGTAAGGTAAGCTCACGGTCGTCGTCCCACGCGACCGTTTTTCCCCTCTCTTTTTTTTCGTTTCTGCATATAGGCGGCGGCGCCGCCCTCCTCCCTCGTCCAGCGCCGCCTCATCCCCTGCCGCCTCACCCCCTTCTCTCTCCAGCCTTGTTTTTCGCCTCATCCCCTACCGCCTTGCCCCACCGCCTCACTCCCTTCCCTCTCCAGCCTTGTTTTCGCGTTTACTTCGTTTGTAGGTAGGGTTTGATTTTTTTTTTTATTTCTGTTTTCGACACGAAATTGTCGACTCTAACAATTATGGTCGATAAATTGTTGTCGACCGTAATGTTCAGGGTTAACAATTTCTTGTCGAAAATTCTAATTTTTTTAAAAAAAAAATCAATCGTAAAATGTTGTCGACGAGAATGTTTTTCGTCGATAAATTATAGTCGACTAGATGCTTTATGGTCGACAAACCAGTGTCGTCTGTCGAAAAAAATGAAAATTTTCAATCTCATAATTCTTGGAATATTTTCATTAGACATCATACAAAATATTGATATATTATTTGAGAATCAATTCTTGGAATATTTTCATTAGAGAATCAATTAATATATATATATATATTGTCATATGGAATTGAAGATATAATATAATATTATTATTATAATATCTATGGCTATCCTAAAATATATCTATCCGATACATATAAGATATATTAATTAATTTTTTTTATTTTTACTAGTATTTATTAATTTTAAAAGAGTAATAAATTAATTAATATAAGTCCATATTCTCAATTCTCTCTCTCTCTCTATATATATAAGGATTTCTATCTCCCAAATTACCTCTAAAAAAAAAGAATTAACTCAATAAAAGAATCCTCTCTCTCTCAGTGTCCGGTTTCGGTTTCAAATACTCCTCGAAACTTACGAGGAAGGGCGCGTCGTTGTTCACTCAGACCTCCGATTGAGGATCCCCATGACCTCCGATTGAGGATCCTCGTGTACACAGGATACCTCCTCATGTCGTGTCGTCGCCTTTTCCTTCGTCTTTAAGTTTATTTTTTTTGAACAATTTAATGGTTTATTTCTTTATTTTATAGATGGTTAGATTTCGTATCACAAATTTCGTGTACCACCTTGTCTCGTTTTATATTGGGGAGAAAAAATTGATTGTTTAGAGACGGTGGTATACGTATCTAATCCGTATCTAAAACTCTCGAAACTGAAAGTCGCGTATCTAATTCGTATCTAAAACTCTTGAAACTAAAAGCCGTATCTAATCTGTTTATAATGAGAGACGGTTTTATTTTCGGTTTCAAATCTCAATTTTTTAACAAATTCGTATCTAATCCATATCTATTAGAGACGGATTAGGTGTCCGTCTCAAAATTTCGGTATCAAAGTCAAGCTTTTTTTGTAGTGATTAGTGGAGTAATTTGACTTGGGCTCAAGAGAATTAAATTTAGGGCGCGACTAAATGCACCCGGATTTACTATGAGTACACCCACGCGATGAGAACACACACAAAACAGATGAGGACACCCACGTGGAAAACCCCAAATTACCATCTTCTCAATTAAAACCCTAAAAAGCATAATTCGTCCCCTCATTTCTCAATTTCAGGACACCCACCTCCATTCCTTCCACTTCCCTCCGTCAACGCGGCACGACACCGCCCAACACTCCACCTCGTCGCGGCGGCCCACGCCGCCCACTGCGCACCCTCTTCCCTCCGTCATCGCGGCGCAGCAGCGCCGCCCACCTCTCCGACTCGTCACGACGGCCCGCGCCGCCTACTGCGCATCCCTCCACTCCGCTTCACCGCCCGGCTTCCCCTCACCCGCTTCGCCGGTGTCGCTGCCTTTCCCTCCCCTCACACCTGCGTCGCCGGCTACGCGTGAAGTCGATTTAAAAAAAAAAAAATGCCGCCCTCTCATAGTCCCCTGCCAACCCTACCCTCGTCCGCCACCGCCCCTCCACTTCGCGGCCGCACGCATTTTCGCCCCTCCCCTTCGCGGCCGTTCGCGGCCGCAGTTCCTTCCCCCTGCAGCCGTTCGCGGTCGGCCTCCCTCCGTTCGTGCCTCTCGCCGCCGCCGCGCCGCTTCAGGTAAGTTGAAAATTAGGTTTCTCAAAATTTGGGTTTTTGTATGTTGTTCGGGAATTTCTTTCGAACAATTTCTGTTTGTTTTGTAGAAATTTTCGAACAACCTAAGTTTGTTTATGTAAATTTTTTGAACATATTGACTTTGTTTTGAAATGTTTTTCGAACAATCTGTGTTTGTTGGAGTTGAAATTTTTTTCGAACATATTTACTTTGTTTTGATTTTTTTTCGAACAATCTGTGTTTGTTTTGGAAAAAATTTCGAACAAGTTGTTCGATCTTTTTTTCGGACAAATTTAATTTGTTTTGAAAAAAAATTAGAACATATTGAGTTTTGTTCGTTAAAAAATTTCGTACATTTCAACATTGTTTGGTTAAAATTTTCGAACATCTCAAATCTGTGTTTTATTTTTGAATTTCGAACATCACTTTTGAATTTTTAGAATTTTTGATGTTTTGGTGGTGATGGTGGGGATCCGGATAGAGTGAGAAATGATGAATCGGGTGTGAAATGGAATAAATGGGTGTACTCATCCGGAGTTTTTTTTAAAAGTGCAGGAAGGGTAAAAACGTCTTTTCGCACCACCTTGGAACAAAAAAAATTCCCGTGGATGTACTTATAGTAAATCCGGGTGCATTTAGCCGCGCCCTTAAATTCATCAGCCTTTCTCTCTCATTTTAGTTAATGGGCTCCTTTTTCCTCTTGATGGCCCATCGATTTAATTAATTATGTGGCGGGTTGGGGTATATACCCCTCCAGCTTTATTTAATGCACTCCCCCGATACACTCAATCCCATAAAATAGACATATTATACATGCACTTCCCCTAAATTATCTAAATTGCCATTTTTCCTAAAAACTCATTTAAATAAATACATTCCCATAAAACCCTAATTTTATTTTCATCTTCTTCAACATTCTGCCTCCACCTCCGCCGGCGGGGACTGCCGCCCACCACCACCCACCGTCGTCATTCACTTGGACCCCCACCCTTTTTTTTTTCTCTGCTCAACCGTTGCAAATCTGTCGACCACGGAGCAGATCCCGTCGGCCATGGCAGCGTAAGGTAAGCTCACGGTCGTCGTCCCACGCGACCGTTTTTCCCCTCTCTTTTTTTTGTTTCTGCATATAGGCGGCGGCGCCGCCCTCCTCCCTCGTCCAGCGCCGCCTCATCCCCTGCCGCCTCACCCCCTTCTCTCTCCAGCCTTGTTTTTCGCCTCATCCCCTACCGCCTTGCCCCACCGCCTCACTCCCTTCCCTCTCCAGCCTTGTTTTCGCGTTTACTTCGTTTGTAGGTAGGGTTTGATTTTTTTTTTTATTTCTGTTTTCGACACGAAATTGTCGACTCTAACAATTATGGTCGATAAATTGTTGTCGACCGTAATGTTCAGGGTTAACAATTTCTTGTCGAAAATTCTAATTTTTTTTAAAAAAAAATCAATCGTAAAATGTTGTCGACGAGAATGTTTTTCGTCGATAAATTATAGTCGACTAGATGCTTTATGGTCGACAAACCAGTGTCGTCTGTCGAAAAAAATGAAAATTTTCAATCTCATAATTCTTGGAATATTTTCATTAGACATCATACAAAATATTGATATATTATTTGAGAATCAATTCTTGGAATATTTTCATTAGAGAATCAATTAATATATATATATATATTGTCATATGGAATTGAAGATATAATATAATATTATTATTATAATATCTATGGCTATCCTAAAATATATCTATCCGATACATATAAGATATATTAATTAATTTTTTTTATTTTTACTAGTATTTATTAATTTTAAAAGAGTAATAAATTAATTAATATAAGTCCATATTCTCAATTCTCTCTCTCTCTCTATATATATAAGGATTTCTATCTCCCAAATTACCTCTAAAAAAAAAGAATTAACTCAATAAAAGAATCCTCTCTCTCTCAGTGTCCGGTTTCGGTTTCAAATACTCCTCGAAACTTACGAGGAAGGGCGCGTCGTTGTTCACTCAGACCTCCGATTGAGGATCCCCATGACCTCCGATTGAGGATCCTCGTGTACACAGGATACCTCCTCATGTCGTGTCGTCGCCTTTTCCTTCGTCTTTAAGTTTATTTTTTTTGAACAATTTAATGGTTTATTTCTTTATTTTATAGATGGTTAGATTTCGTATCACAAATTTTGTGTACCACCTTGTCTCGTTTTATATTGGGGAGAAAAAATTGATTGTTTAGAGACGGTGGTATACGTATCTAATCCGTATCTAAAACTCTCGAAACTGAAAGTCGCGTATCTAATTCGTATCTAAAACTCTTGAAACTAAAAGCCGTATCTAATCTGTTTATAATGAGAGACGGTTTTATTTTCGGTTTCAAATCTCAATTTTTTAACAAATTCGTATCTAATCCATATCTATTAGAGACGGATTAGGTGTCCGTCTCAAAATTTCGGTATCAAAGTCAAGCTTTTTTTGTAGTGATTAGTGGAGTAATTTGACTTGGGCTCAAGAGAATTAAATTTAGGGCGCGACTAAATGCACCCGGATTTACTATGAGTACACCCACGCGATGAGAACACACACAAAACAGATGAGGACACCCACGTGGAAAACCCCAAATTACCATCTTCTCAATTAAAACCCTAAAAAGCATAATTCGTCCCCTCATTTCTCAATTTCAGGACACCCACCTCCATTCCTTCCACTTCCCTCCGTCAACGCGGCACGACACCGCCCAACACTCCACCTCGTCGCGGCGGCCCACGCCGCCCACTGCGCACCCTCTTCCCTCCGTCACCGCGGCGCAGCAGCGCCGCCCACCTCTCCGACTCGTCACGACGGCCCGCGCCGCCTACTGCGCATCCCTCCACTCCGCTTCACCGCCCGGCTTCCCCTCACCCGCTTCGCCGGTGTCGCTGCCTTTCCCTCCCCTCACACCTGCGTCGCCGGCTACGCGTGAAGTCGATTTAAAAAAAAAAAAACGCCGCCCTCTCATAGTCCCCTGCCAACCCTACCCTCGTCCGCCACCGCCCCTCCACTTCGCGGCCGCACGCATTTTCGCCCCTCCCCTTCGCGGCCGTTCGCGGCCGCAGTTCCTTCCCCCTGCAGCCGTTCGCGGTCGGCCTCCCTCCGTTCGTGCCTCTCGCCGCCGCCGCGCCGCTTCAGGTAAGTTGAAAATTAGGTTTCTCAAAATTTGGGTTTTTGTATGTTGTTCGGGAATTTCTTTCGAACAATTTCTGTTTGTTTTGTAGAAATTTTCGAACAACCTAAGTTTGTTTATGTAAATTTTTTGAACATATTGACTTTGTTTTGAAATGTTTTTCGAACAATCTGTGTTTGTTGGAGTTGAAATTTTTTTCGAACATATTTACTTTGTTTTGATTTTTTTTCGAACAATCTGTGTTTGTTTTGGAAAAAATTTCGAACAAGTTGTTCGATCTTTTTTTCGGACAAATTTAATTTGTTTTGAAAAAAAATTAGAACATATTGAGTTTGTTCGTTAAAAAATTTCGTACATTTCAACATTGTTTGGTTAAAATTTTCGAACATCTCAAATCTGTGTTTTATTTTTGAATTTCGAACATCACTTTTGAATTTTTAGAATTTTTGATGTTTTGGTGGTGATGGTGGGGATCCGGATAGAGTGAGAAATGATGAATCGGGTGTGAAATAGAATAAATGGGTGTACTCATCCGGAGTTTTTTTTTAAAAGTGCAGGAAGGGTAAAAACGTCTTTTCGCACCACCTTGGAACAAAAAAAATTCCCGTGGATGTACTTATAGTAAATCCGGGTGCATTTAGCCGCGCCCTTAAATTCATCAGCCTTTCTCTCTCATTTTAGTTAATGGGCTCCTTTTTCCTCTTGATGGCCCATCGATTTAATTAATTATGTGGCGGGTTGGGGTATATACCCCTCCAGCTTTATTTAATGCACTCCCCCGATACACTCAATCCCATAAAATAGACATATTATACATGCACTTCCCCTAAGTTATCTAAATTGCCATTTTTCCTAAAAACTCATTTAAATAAATACATTCCCATAAAACCCTAATTTTATTTTCATCTTCTTCAACATTCTGCCTCCACCTCCGCCGGCGGGGACTGCCGCCCACCACCACCCACCGTCGTCATTCACTTGGACCCCCACCCTTTTTTTTTTCTCTGCTCAACCGTTGCAAATCTGTCGACCACGGAGTAGATCCCGTCGGCCATGGCAGCGTAAGGTAAGCTCACGGTCGTCGTCCCACGCGACCGTTTTTCCCCTCTTTTTTTTTTCGTTTCTGCATATAGGCGGCGGCGCCGCCCTCCTCCCTCGTCCAGCGCCGCCTCATCCCCTGCCGCCTCACCCCCTTCTCTCTCCAGCCTTGTTTTTCGCCTCATCCCCTACCGCCTTGCCCCACCGCCTCACTCCCTTCCCTCTCCAGCCTTGTTTTCGCGTTTACTTCGTTTGTAGGTAGGGTTTGATTTTTTTTTTTATTTCTGTTTTCGACACGAAATTGTCGACTCTAACAATTATGGTCGATAAATTGTTGTCGACCGTAATGTTCAGGGTTAACAATTTCTTGTCGAAAATTCTAATTTTTTTTAAAAAAAAATCAATCGTAAAATGTTGTCGACGAGAATGTTTTTCGTCAATAAATTATAGCCGACTAGATGCTTTATGGTCGACAAACCAGTGTCGTCTGTCGAAAAAAATGAAAATTTTCAATCTCATTTTTTTTTTAAGTTTTATTGAATTTTTTTGTCAGATTCGGTGGCGCCGACGGCGTCTGACGGAGGAGGTGGAGGTGAAGGTCGGAGGTGACGATGTCGACGGCGGTGGAGGCCGGCTGTCCTAAAATTAGGGTTAATTCAATTAGGGTTTTGAGTAGGGGAGTGTATGTATCTTTAATATTTTATTAAAAGGTTAAATATGACATTTTACATGAATATCTATATCTATATCTATCTATATCTATATTATATATATTTGCAAACTTTTGGACTGCCACATGTCGCAGCCTGATTCGTTTGCCACAATCTCTCTCCTCTCAATAGTCTTCTTTTCAAAAATCATCTTCTCACCTCATTTTCCTCCTTTTCATTTTAATCTCATCCGTCCATTTAAACAAATTAGTATTAACCGTTCGATCCGTTGCCCGTTGGAGGGACGGCGGCGATGTTTCAGGAGGAAGAAGAACATTTTTATTTAATTATTTTACAGTTTTAGCTTTTAAAGAAGTAGGGTAAATTATAAATTTAATATAGGTTTTGTAACGTCTTATAATTACATTTTCATCCGATTGTATGTTATACCCATTCATTCATGTGTATATTCACAAGAAAACGTAATGAATTCAAATGGAGAAATTCAAAATCACTCCATTAAAATAAAATCACTTCCAAAATGTGATTGAGAAAATGGATTTCTTGCGATATTTGAAATGTGTTAATATCATCATTATCATCATCATTTGATATATTCTTAAATTGAAAGAGTTGTGATTTATAACTTGCAAATCTTTTAAATATTTTATTTTCGAAAGCAGCATATATAGCAACATGAAATTTAGATAAATTACAGAATTATAAACCATAAATGTCATTTGGAAATTAATATATAAAAATGTGGCTCCGAATTTTCCTTATACATTTATATATAATTAATTGGCAGCTCTGAAAGCTGAGCCAAATACAAATGTACTACTTTATTATTTAGAGATTAACAACATATATACTATAGTATTTTATATGAATAATGTGCGCAAAATATTAGTAATGGGTGATGTGAAGCAGAAAAAATTAGCATGTAGAGCATTCATTGGGTTACTTTTTATGGCGGTGCACCTTTTCACAGTTTCATTTCTTTTTTAAGCCGTTTCTTCATCTTCCACCTACCTCAATTTCTGAGATTACTATTTGCTTCATTTTGGTTATATGAATAATGAAATTATACGGATGGATGGAGGGAGTATCATTTAGATGAAAAAACACTCAAAATCAATTCTTATTACCATTAAAATAATTTTTTTGGTTGAAAAACAACACTACATTTGTTCCACTTAATTTATTTGTCACTTTTAATTTTTTTTTCATCTCTTCTCATAATGTTTATGACAAGTAGAATAAATGACTATAAATAATTCATTAATAATCGGTAAGATGGTCTATTAATCATATTTATACAAAATAATCATTAATAACATACGGTAGAATATATATGTGGAGTAACACTTGTGTGTTGTTGTGCATACCAAGTCTTAATGCTTAATTTTTAAATATTGAAGTACGACATGCACAAACTAACGGTTCAAATCGTCGGTTTCGATTTGGCAAAATTTTCAACCAAAATCGAACGGAGGTTACAATTTTTAGACTGCCAGTTCGGTTTGATGGTTTTTTTATTTTTCCTTTTTAGCTCGTTTTAACTCTACAATTTAGTAAATCTTATTTTTTTTATAGTTCTATCTTGTAATTCATTCAAAACTATCATATTATAAGAAGTTAACAATTATGAACATGCAGACTATTTCAATTAATTCAATTGCAGACTATTTCCCAGTTTGGAGGGTGATGTGAACATACAACATATATATATTACATTGAAATTTGAATTCTTATGTGTCTCCAAATATATGAGAGTCGTGGAAATCTGGGTAAATCTTAATTTAAATCTGCGACATACAATTTTGTCGAAAGTTCAAACAAAATTCTACAAGAAAAAAAGGAATAACAACGAAAATTTTGCGTCAAATCTAAATTTTAGCAACGAAATAGAATTTTGTGTGCCTAAATTCTTAGATTAAACATTTGCAATAAAATTTATATATTTCATCGCTAAAATTTGTTGACTTCGATCATTTGACCAATTTCGTCTCAAAACCATTTTAAATTGCGATGGATTTTCAACCATCGCAAATTCGTCGTCATTGATCTCCGTATTTAATTTAAATTGAAGGAATAATAACCCTATAATAAGAGGTACCCAACAATTATGTAATCTATGGTAGTAAAAATGAAAATGAAGTGCAATAACATTTAAAGCAAATCGGTCTAAGTATAGTGTATGTATAAGAGTATTAATGTAATAAATATATTGTGTGTTGTATCACGTACACGTACTATATATACGTACACGTGTGTGTTATTTGGGATACGTATCTTAGACATGTGTAATAAATTGTAATAAATTATATATATATAAAATGATGTTTTGTTAATTTATGTACATATAAAATGAAATAGAACCACAATTTTTTATCTGTATAAAAAAACATACTTTACCCAACTTTATTTTCCCTTGTGCATGCATGCAAGAAAAGTAATGTATTGTGATCAGGCCAAATGAAGAAACAAAAATGTTTTTTTTTATTATTTATATATATGGCATAAATATTGGTTTCACTTGTGATATGATGACCTACCAGCCTTGCATTTTCTGATGTGTGAATTAGTTAATTATATATAAATAATTTTTTATATAATTGATTACACATCATGTGTTCTGTCTAAAGGAACAAGCATATATGGACACAAGTAAAAAAAAAATAATCATTTATTTGTTAATCCCCCTCTGTGGAGTAATATAAAGTTATGTGTGTTGATGACTTGATGTGTCGTTTTCTAGTAAGTTTACTTACAATTAGTCATCAATTATCTCCCGTTGGTGTTCCCTTTTTATTCCAATGGGTAATTTTTTTCACTACCGTGAATTAAAAATATAATGAATCAAAATTCATCACAACTAAAAAAAAAACAAAAAAACAATACGGTGAAAAAAAATTATTATTAAAAACCACAAAATTAAACGTGCAGCATTAATTTAAATATTGCCAACATAATTCATGTCAAAATAATATTATTCAAATCATAAATGTGATCTAATTATATTGTACTCGATCAATTATGCCCAATATATAATTTAATCTATATATACTTGTCGTTATAAGTCGACCATTTGGTTTGCCCTTTCCAAAACGTGATCGACAGACTTTTCTCAAGAGTTTTTTTTCATGAGATTTTTAAGCAATATTTGGTGGACGCAATCATAACCATACGTACTAAAATTATTGCCGCAATCAGTTGTGCTTATTGGGTAGTACACTGGAACATCAACGTCCGTACATATAACGTAAACAAACTTAGTCATAGTTTCATTGTCCAAATTCCCACAATTAAATCCAATTGGGAGTTTATTTGTTATTGGATACTTGAAATGGTATTCATTAGGATATCTATTTAATGTTAATGCTTCACATTCATTCTTCATTAACATCCCACTCATGATCATCACTAAAAAAAATGAGGAATATTTGAATTTCCATCTCGAATGAATTTCAAAATTTATGAAAACTTTAATATCTTAATTTCATGTGTAGTTAATGAAAACATACTTCTATGATAGAGGCTTTTATAAGACTACTTTTGA
This sequence comes from Galeopsis tetrahit, assembly GCA_963675135.1. Classification (NCBI taxonomy): domain Eukaryota; kingdom Viridiplantae; phylum Streptophyta; class Magnoliopsida; order Lamiales; family Lamiaceae; genus Galeopsis; species Galeopsis tetrahit. The sequence continues at coordinate 18,462,642 of OY776123.1, forward strand.
ATGAATATTAATGTGGATACATGAATTTAATGCAATTTAATTTAATGATCTAATATGAAACGCACTTGCATAAGCACACATTTAATTGGATATTAATAAAAGGGACATCGATGTATAGTCTTTTAACTTTTTTTTTTTTTTGAAGACTTGATATTCGGTCAAAAAATCGACTAATTAATTTTCGAAGGCTAATTCCACCTACCAAGTTAGGGACTGTGAGATATCCAAAAGCCCGGGGCCCGATGGTTTTACACTGCGGTTTTTCAAGGAAAATTGGGGGTTATTGAAGGGGAAAATTATGCAGATGATGACAGAATTCCATGAACATGGGAAATTGGTGAGACGAATAAACCCGTCTTTTATTGTATTAATACCAAAAAAACAAGGAGTGCAGTATCTAGACGAATTCCGGCCCATCTCCCTCATTGGGAGCCTCTACAAGATTATTGCAAAAATACTCGCTAGACGGTTGGCCAAAGTACTCGAATCCGTCATCTCGGAGTGCCAGTCTGCCTTCATTGGGGGGCGTCAGATAATGGATGGTATTCTCGTGGCACACAAAGCTATTGACGAGGCTAAAAGGAAGAGAAAAAGAAGGGTTATGTTCAAAGTAGACTTCGCCAAGGCCTATGACTCCGTCGATTGGTCCTTCATTGATTGCATGATGGAAGGTATGGGCTTCAATCCTAAATGGAGGACCTGGATGCTAGAATGCATCTCTACGGCAAGCGCGACAGTGCTTATTTATGGTAGCCCGTCCGGGGAATTCAAACTAGAACACGGGCTACGGCAAGGCGATCCGCTCTCGCCGTTTCTATTCCTCATTGCAGCTGAGGGATTAAATATTCTGGTGAACCGGGCAGTGGAAACAAGCGCGCTCGATCCTATCAAAATGGGGAAAAACATGATTCAAGTGCCGATCCTGCAATACGCCGATGACACGATGTTCTTGTGTAACGGAAGTTGGGAGGATATACAAACTATTAAAAAAATCCTAAAATTATTCGAACTAATCTCAGGGCTGGGTGTTAATTTTAATAAATGCAGGTTGATTGGGATCCATGTACGCGACGAAGAGAAAGGTGAGATGGCAGATTTTCTAGGGTGCTCTACTGGCAGCCTACCAATGGAATTTTTGGGCATGAACGTGGGGCTTAACCATCAAAAAATCTCATCCTGGGACGGGATGATTAAGAAGATTCGAGGGAAGCTTGAAGCTTGGAAGGACAAGGAAATTTCAATGGGAGGGAGAACCACACTCATCCCGACTGTGCTATCCGCGGTACCCACCTACTATCTGTCTTTCTTTAAAATTCCTAAAACTGTTTTGTGTGAGATTAAAAAACTGCAGAGGAATTTTTTATGGGGAGGGGGAGAGGGTGAAAACAGGAAAATATCTTGGGTGAAGTGGGAGGAGGTGTGTAAAGATAAGAAAAAAGGGGGTCTTGGTATCAGAGATCTAAGCATATTCAATTCCGCGCTCCTGGGGAAATGGGTGTGGAGGTTGTTAACGGAACCAAATAATCTCTGGGTTAGGGTGTTAAAATCCAGATACGGGGGCCTTGGGAGGGAGGAGTATGTGAATAGACGTAGAGGGGGGCATAATGCAGGAGCCTCGAGTTGGTGGAAAGAAATAAAAAAGATATATTAGGAGATAGGAGGAAGTGAAGCTAGACATAAGATTACCAGGATCGTGGGAACAGGAGGGGGGCACACGAAATTCTGGACGGAAGAGTGGGTGAAGGGGGGTGGGAGTATTAGAGATTTGTTCCCAAATTTGTTCAACATCAGTTTACAGAAGGAGAATTCAATCAGAAACATGGGTAGATGGAAGAATAATGAATGGAAATGGTCGTGGATCTGGGATAGAGATTTAAGCGATAGCGAGGGAGGGGAACTAACGCATTTATGTGATATTTTAGACAGAAACAAATTATCGCAGGACATCGACGACAGCTGGAGCTGGGGATTAGCACCACATGTAGCGTATTCCACCAGTTGTGCATACGCAAAGATGATCGAGGAAACTGGGGAGGAGGTAGAGACAAACGCGTCCAAACCTGATTACACCAATCTGTGGGGCTGTTACGCACCAAAGAAAGTAAAACTGATCGGGTGGAAGGCCTTAAAGGGCAGACTTGCCACCACCGATAACCTGGGTAGAAGAGGCGTTGCAATTGTGGATGAGGAATTGAGCTGCAAACTCTGTAACGAAACAACAGAGTCGAACGTGCATCTGCTGTTGGACTGTAATTTTGCCAATTCGATCTGGCATAATTGTTACAAATGGCTAAAAGTGAATATGGTACCACAGAACAACATTAAGGAACATCTTTTGCAGCACAGCGAAGCTCTCGGATCCGGCAAAGTAAGAAGAAAATTCATGGCGAGCCTCTGGTTTTGCGTTATCTGGGAAATATGGAGATGCCGTAACGCTAGAAGATTTAACGATGAACGTCGGGATGCAAAGAAGGCACTAGACAATATTAAGATCAGTCTTCAATCTCGGCTTGGTGTAGTGACCCGTTTCTTTGCATCATGGAATAATTAACTCAATCCAGGTCTAGGCGGATATTACAATTATGTGCATATCTTAGGCTATACTTGTAAAAATATGGGTTGAGTACCCCATGTACTCGGGTGATATGAGAATTCTAATTTTTACTGTTCAAAAAAAAAAAAAAACATGCACAAGTCAATTATTAACTTTAATTATAGTTTTGAAAAACGACACAAGCCTAATGGAGTTAATATGGATTATTCACTCTCTCTTCTATGGATTAACCTAACTTGATATATGTGCAACAAATTAACTAGTGACATTTACCCAAAAGATAGAATTATTTGAGCAAATCAATAAATATAGGTAAAGTCTAGTATGCACTCGAGTGCATGTTATGCACCCTAGTCATGTTGCACTTTTCAGTTTTACTGACTTACACTTTTTGGTAAATGGTGTTGCACTTTTCAATTATTACTAAAATATTATTATACAGTTTAATAATTGAAAAGTGTAACACCATTTACCAAAAAGTGTAAGTCAGTAAAACTGAAAAATGCAACATGGACTAGGGTGCATAACATGCACTCGAGTCCATAGCAGACCAACCCATAAATATATGCATGAGTAGCTTACAGTCACGTGATCTTCGGAATTTTAATTAAATAGCAGCCTCAATTTTGATTTTTTGTAATGATATTTTACTGATGAGCAATATACAAACAAAAAAAACTGTCAGTCGAAATTAACGAAAACAAGAAGCTTAAGATTATCAAAATAAATATTCTATGCAAAAATTAAGACAAGCTAGATATTTGATTAATGTGGGTATATGTTCTATCTACAGCGTGACAAGAAGCTAGAGCTAGAATAACAAGCCAAACTCCTCTAATGACTGTAATTTACCTAGTCATTAAGTCTTAATAAACTCTCTCAAAACTTACCGATTCAATATATACTAAGTCTAAAATTGTAGTGTTCACTATATTTTTATAGCCTAAATTATTCCGCAAGTGTACGGCGTAGATTATAGTATGTAGTGAGCACGAGTATCGTATCCACGAGGATTATTTCTAATATCTATTACGATTTTAATAACTGATTTTTATCTAGAAAAATAACTAGCTTGGATGATGGGTTGTTTAAGCAAAAATATTTAAAATACTCTAAGTAAGCAAATAAATAAAATAGCATGAAAATATCAATTTAACGTTGTTTTGAAAAATCAATAAGATAAGCTAGGTGGATCCTAGAACTTACGATTTCAATTGAGATCAAATTTACTACGAATTAATTTAACTGACTACTCCGTTTAGTATTTTATAGAGGTAATCACTAAGGAAGATTAAATCATCTCTAGATCTCATTATCCTTGTTAGATATAATTATTTCAGCTCGAATCTTAAAATTGAAAAACTATATTTTCTTCCTCACAGTACAATAATTTAAATTAGTATGCATTAAATATGAGTAATACATTTTGGGAGGAAAGGAGAATTTATATATTCTATTATTATGAATAAAAAATATGGGCCTAGAGTCTTGATTAGAATATAGAATTAATGATGAAAACTTCTCCATTTATACTTGCGTGAGCTCAGAGGTTAACTAATTAGAGTTCCTTTGTTTCCTTTTTTGCTAATAACTCTCTAATTTTCTAGTATTGAATTAATACTCTTGTTAAATCATTTATCCTTTAAGACATGCAATTAGTATTAACCTAACTAGTACTTTAGGTTTCACGTACAACGACACAGGCCTAATATGAATTATTCACTTGCTTAAATTGAACACTGATTAATAAGATGCGCGCCAGAAAATTTTGTATTTAATACGCAAAAAAAAAAAATAATAACACACTCGATTGTGTGTATATCAAATGATTAAAACACAATTTGCAATTCAATTTGAGACGTGCACTTGAAATATATATCCGGTCGAACCATAGATACTATGTCAACATATCTATCAAATCGGGCCTTATTATATAAAAATTTCCAAGTAGAATAGTTGATTTAGGAACTAAGGAAATTACAATAGTCCAATACTTGTTGAGCCCTTGCCAAAACTGCATTTGGATCCTTTCCACAAGGGTTATGTTGTTGAAGGTTTTTAATTAGTACTTGATTTGTGCAGTCTAAGCTATATGTAACGAGAAGATCATAGCAGCAATCTGCATTCACTGTTTTATATACTGGAACATTAAGCTCCTGGCATATGGCTTCAATAGTCATGTTCTTACACCCAGTGTCTAAATGACTGCAATTCCCTTGCATTGCTTCACATTGATTCACTATTGTCCCAGTAATTACAACCACAACAAATATTATAAATTGATTGAAATTCATGCTCCTATAATATTGTTTAATTTCACCACTTTCTTGACTAGTTAATTCAAAAGTAATACTATATTCTTATGCATAGGCTAATTTATAAGGTAGAGTTTTTGATGGAGGGATATTAGTTGTTACAACTTAATTTAATGATGTAATGTGAAACGGACTTAGATATGCAATTAATTGGGAATTAATGTATTTAGCGTCAGTGAGGAATATAATATGGGCACCTTTCAAAGTATTTGAATTTCATTTTATATATGTATATATATATATTAATTAAAACAGAACACAGTAAGGACAGAGTGCTCTGTATATTCGGTTAGCCATTGATTAGAAAGAAAAAAAAGTAGTAGTAGGCCCGGGGAGGGGGGGGGGGAGTCAATTTTCGAGGCGGAGAAAGGCATCGGCCATCAAGGCACCGAGCTTGAGTTGTGCGGCAGTGGTAAGGTGCCAATGGTCCCAACTTATTTGCAAGCCGTTTGCATCGACGCAGCTCACGTTTTGACGCTCATTTGCGGTTTCAAATTGAGCTTTCCTAACCAATTCAAGATTAGGGCTGATGACATCATAGTCCAATGCCACCTAATAATTAACTCAATTAGTATATAATCCATATTCTCGCATGTGCAATTATATATGCATATGTTGATACGTACGTACCTCGATTACGGGCAAGAGCGGCAACTGTAAATCGGAGCGTATATCGTCGATAAACTTCTCAAATCTTGCCTTGTACGCCATCGCATCTTCGAGCAGTTTGACATCCTTTTCCCCTTGGTACTATAGGATTGCCCTGAGAACTCCGCCGGCCATGAGGGCTGCCCGTGCACGTGCCACCGTATCGTTATAATACGGAAACGGGCTGCCCTTGCTCCACTCGGTGATTGACGTGTCCCCTATGGCGCAGGGGACGAGTCCAATCACCCCCAAGTTTGGGTTCCTCTGTAGGAGTGTTTTGGCAAACTGCATTCCGGGCCCCACTCCCACGCTCTTGTTCGGGGCGACGTCGATATCGACGTGTAGAGGGTCGGCTGCCATCTCCCATGTTCCGTTCTTTGCGAATCGCTGGATTAACGGGTCGGGCTGGCGCTCGGAAATGAGCTCCCCCACACTTCCTCTGCCGACCATATTCGACTGGCCGGCTAGGACGAAGATATTCTTATAACTACCACCAAAGTACTGATCATCTTCGCCAAAGCATATTCCCATTGCCATAACAAATACGACTAGTAGGAACAACATACCTAATTCCATATCTCAAAGTTAACTTAATTTCGGTTTGGGAGGAGAGAGAGAGAATATATAATTTTGTAATGTGATGGAATGATATATGGATATAAGCTCTCGATCATGCCTTTTTATAGGCAGCACCCTTAATCAATGCCTAGCTACTTAATCAATTTCATTCTCCTCAACTAACACTTCATTTTAATTTCATTCATCACAGCCTAAACACATCTTGGAATCGATACCTGCTGAAAGCAACTCCTTCAATTTAAATTGTTCACTCGATGAGCCTCCTCTCTCTATTAAAGTAAATGATAAAAAGTGATATTAATCCAGCCCACGAGTGAGGGCAAGTAATAGAAATTGGTTGTACAAAAATTAATTCTCCACTTCTCTACAAGTTCGGACTTTTACCCGAGATATAATTTTTTCATGGTATCTAGCCAACTCCACCCATTTAAATTACAAGTTCCGACTTTTAAATAATCAGTCTGAATTATTTCAAACTAGATCGTGTCATGTTACAATATTAATTCACTAATTTCAATTCTTTCTCATTTTTCAAACTAGATAGATAGTGTCATGTTACCATATTAAATGAGGCTCAATATTTCACCAAACTACTGTATATATGTTTTTGAAATTCACCAGAGAGAGTGAATAATTCAAACTCTGTTAGGCTTGTGCCGTTTTTGAGTCCTAATTTAAGTTAATAATTGGCCCGCGCGTGTATGTATTCAAAGAATATTTAATTAGTGTTACTTTTTTATACCATTAAATATACCGGCCATTTTTCCAATTTTTATTCGCCCTTTCCCCTTTTCTATTTACTACGTATGCAAATGCATTTAGTCGATTCTAATGTATGGAGGCCCATCCTTTTTTCTTTTCGGTTGTAATAATTTTTATTGAATAATTAATTATGTCCCATGTGTGCTGCATTTTTGTTTCTACATTATTCTCGAGTAAGTCTCGTGTTTCCTAATTTCACCGTACAGTTAAGTGCATGTGTATCATTATATATATATATATATATATATGTTTCATATGTGTTGCATTTTGTTGTTTCTACTTTATTCTCGAGTAAATCTCATGTGTCCTAATTTCACCAAACAATTAAGCATATGGTGGAATTTTTAAAAAAATAAGCTTTAATTTAATTGAAATGCATGAGTTTTGACATAAATATAATGTTATTTATCTTTCCATGCCTTTGATAGATTGTTAAAATTCATATAATTTTAGAATATCTATAATAACTAAATTAATTTTAGAATTAACTTTAATAGTAATACGTGTTAAAAATAGTGCTTCATCCAACTAGAGCTAGCCTAATTATTCTCTCATTATTCACACACTCAACATCAAGTCTGGAAGTTAAAAAAACATTAACTTTAGTTAGGTTTGAAAAACGACAAGCCTAATGGAGTTAATATGGATTATTCACTCCCTCTAGATCGATTAACCTAACTAGACTATAATTAATTAAAGTAAAAATTAATGAATGGAGTGTGAATTATTCAACCTCTCTAGATTAACCTAACTTGACTATAATTAAAGTGAAAATTAATGAATGTGAGATTAGAAAACTAATTAATTTCCATCTATCTAATTAATTTGTAAATTATTATATAAAAAAAAATTATTAATGAGAGGTTAGAAAACATTAGATTTTCTTGTGTAGCAACATTAATAAATTAATGCAATTACATCCTTACATGTATATATTTGCAACAAACTAGTGACATTTACCCAAAAGATAGAATTATTTGGGCAAATCAATATATATAGTATATCTTTCTAATTCGAGGTTATGATTTGTCGTGAGATTGCTCGAATTTGTGGATGAATTATGCTTTGAATATCAATTTATGCTTGCAAGAATCGTGAGAAAGTGGTTTAATTGTCGAAATTTTGATAGACGATCATTAATTTTGCTTGATTTATAGGTAAAACGAGGTATTTTTAAGCAAATTACGAAAAAATCAGGTCGATGGATCAATTCAAAGAGTGGATCACATAAAAGATATCGAAGAGAGGGTCGTAATGAAACAAGAATCAAGCCGATCGAATTATCGAATCAAAAGTTATGTACAAAAGTTGTAAGATGGAAGATTGTTCAATTGGGCTCATTATGATTTTGCTGAATTTCAGTATAATTCGGGCCAACAAGAATCTCTTGGAATTAATATAGGCCCATTATTTGAGGTCATTAAAGTCAAAGAAAGAAATAGCAGCCCATTTTATGAAGATATTACCATGAGAATTGAAGAACTTGGCCCATTTATTGGAGAAAAAAGGAATGAAGATGGCCGTCAATTGTTAACTTTCACCCCAAATCAAAGTTCACCCTTAACAAAAATCGTAAATCATTTCAAAACCCTAAGATAGCTGCCAAAATCCCAAATTAAAAAAAAAAAAACCAAAATTCTCAAATCGTAGTCGTCGTTGAAGCAAATCCATGTTTGTGAAAAAGCCCCCGCCGCCTTCACCTGCAAGGCCGACGCCGCCGTGAAATCGATCTCGAATCGGTTTACCGACGCCGAATGTTGATTAGTTAATTGAGGCGGTTTGACGGTGTCGGGGACTACGCTGTCGCTGTAAGGCTGTGAGCTAATTTCATAGCTATCGAAATCTAGGTACTGATCGGAGTCTGTGAACAAAAAATCAATTGATTCTATCTCCACCAGGAATTTGGTAGTAAGAATTGGGTCGCTTTTGGTAGACTTCATCGCCATGGATTCGGCGGTGTCATAAAAGGGAACCACCGCGGAACGCTCGTGTCGACGGGCGAGTGGATTGGCGGAGTGGATGTCGCGGTCGCAGGTGAAACAGACCGCGGCGGCGTCGGCCTTGCTGGTGAAACAAGACCGCGGCAGCGTCGGCCTTGCAGGTGAAGGCGGCGGGGGCCTGTTCGCACACCTCGCACATCCACACCTCGCATAATTGAAATGGTAACCTCCGACATCAAATCACTCACCTCTACTGCCTCTTTTTCCTCTTCCACTCCACCGCCCTCCTCCTGCTCTTCGCCGCCTTCCTGTAAATAGTCGGGTACAGTTTTGCGACTCGACGTCTGTAAACTGACACGAAGAGAAGGAGGTTGCCGTCTGTACAGTTTTGCGACTCGACGGGCTCAGATCCTTCTCCTCGTCGAGTCAGTGCGCCGCTATCAGCCTTCCGTCGACCGTCGCCGAGGTAGGAGCTGTGATCGTGCCGTCGTGTGAAACTGCGAAATTGGGAGGAATTTGAGGGTCTTCAAACGATGTTGTTTCTTTTTCTATTTACAGAGGTGGAGGGTCACAAAATCCGCTGCGAAATTGGGAGTGTCTTCAAACTGCGAAATTGGGAGGAATTTGAGGGTCTTCAAACGACGCTGCGAAATTGGGAGGAATTTTTCTATTTTACTATAAATTTTTGTTTAATTATTTTCTTAATTATAGATTTTTGGGATGTAATGAAGATTATTTAAGTAAAAGTGTCAATTTTCGCTCCAAAAAGAAAGAAGAATTAACGGGACTAAAAACGCTAACAATTGACTCACGGTTGACTAACGGTGGGACCAAATGTGATAAAATTTAACCTATTGGGACTAAATGTGAAAGTCATGGGACCAAAAAAACGAGGGTGCGTGGCAGGTGGGACCAAAACTCCCATTTCCTCATGCTAAAATACGAAACACAATCATTTTAATTTGTATGCATACGAATTGTGCTATAAATATCTGCTTGAGCAGCAAATAACTTGTGGATGGTAAGATCGGATGAATATCTGCTTGAGCACCAAAAAACTGGAATTGCAGAAATAATTACTTACCCACACAATATTTTCCAAAATATATGAAAGACGCTGCCGTTGGGAAAATAAAGATAGGATGCGGGAGAATCAAGAAAAACACGTGTAATCATAGTTGTTATTTTTATCAATTTGTGGTCAGATATAATTATTCATCACAAAATTAAAATAGGAATGTGGATCCGTAGACCTAAACCACCCCTCATCCCAAGCAGAAGAGTCGTAATAATTGCAGTGTAACTCTAATAATATTTTGAACTTATCCATAAATTTGAACTTTTAAATTGTTCAGGCGCCTGCATGCAAATAGTACATGCATTCACGTCCATTCTGCATTTTGCATTCCATCCTCAGAATTTGTTATGCGCAGTGACATGTGTCACTAATTCTTTGACTGTTTTGGAATAATTCCGTCCTTTCCGCTAATGGCCTCGTACTGGGTAAATTGCCTCGTCATTAATCGTTTTTGACCATAAGTGTGCCAAGTCCAAAGTATATGTATATCCAAATCCATCATACTTGACTTTTGTTATTCAGCATACTTGTCTTCATGAGTCCTTGCCACTTTTTCATAACACTTCAGCTTCTTGTCTTCGATGCTACTTGTCTTCATGTGCTTTGTGCTTTCAGGTTCCACTCCCCATGCACCATTTCCCCATCTTCATCTTCATCTCCATCTCCTCCTCCTCCTCCTCATGGTCGACATTATAATGTAATTAAAACAAATTTAACATGAACTTAATTATGTTTTAGAATAAGTACAATATTTCTTACTCAAATTAAAACCATACAAATGACAAAACACAAAATTAACTATGTACCCATACTAGAGCTATTCTTAAGATAGAAGAGCACACATCTTTATCTCCATCGATCGATCAAGCGTCATCTTCATCTTCAAATAGAAGTTTAATCTTATCAAACAAGGGGTCCGCCGCATAGTAATATGCTTTGACGAAGGGATCATTCTATACGCAACATAAAAAAAACATGTTAACAATATATATATATATATATATATATATATATATATATATAATGTGAATATACAAGATAGAGTAGTTACGTATGTACCATTGAAAGGAAAAACCAAGTGTGTGGGTCTACAATAATACGGCTATTGTGTTTGTCCCAACGCACCCCCGGGGTCTCGATGAGTGCCTTGAATGATCGATATCGAGTCTCAATGATAGTTCTTTGAGCAAAAACATTGTACCAAGAGAATGAGACGGGCTCATCATCAACCCTGATCACTACAAAAAAACTGCAATTTAGAGACACAGCTCCCAAACCCGACCCCCAAACCCGACCCAGCCCCCAAAACTCAGGTGGGCAAGTGTCCATTATTGAGCACCCGCCACTAGGACAGACAACTCTTTTGTTTTATCTTTTAATATTAATTGTAATTTTTACAAATGTAATTTCTTTTACATGTATTTAAATTATAACTTTTAAATTTGTAAATGTCATTTTTTTTATTAATTTTTAAAAATTGTAATTACTCACAGCCTTCAAAAGCATAATTAATTGATTAATTTGTAAATTTAAAAAATATATATAAAAAATTGTTATTGAATAATTTCAATTGTAAAAGTTTATAAATTCAAATAAATTAATTAAATTACATTTAATCTTCATCTTCATATTTCCCTTCATCATTGTCGTCATCATCTTCTTCTTCATCATATTCATCTCCATCCTTGTTATCATTCTCATCATCATCGTTTTCAATTCCAATCAAATCACGATTTGTAACCGTTAAATCTACAAAAAGATTGAAATCTCCACAAACACTGTAGTTTCCGTCTCTATTTTTTTTTTAAACTTTTTTGCAGTGCTTTCCACTGAGAAACTTGCCTTTACTTTACTTTGCAAACAACAATTCATTTATTGTTACTTGTGGTGTGGTGGTCCTCCTGAATTTGTTACTTGTGGTGGTCCTCCTGAATAGGTGATGAACATCCACTTCGAATGGATTTTTGTTTGTAATAAGGTGTGATCAAACCAATCGCATTTGAATAATAGTGGTCCTTTTGCTATTTGCTAAAATCCCTTAAATATCGATTCTCAACGGTTGTGTGACCTCACCTCATCTGTAATTTAAAATAACTTTAAATTAATTATTTATATATATACACTAACACTAATAATAATTCCAATAACACATATTGAATCGATACTCACATATTTTTGGAACCATATTAAAAAAATATGTTGAATACTAACATCTATGTTTGCGTTTGAGATATTTTGTTCTTTCTTAATTATATTTTGTTCTTCTTGTCTTAATTGTTGAATATACATCATAATTCACAAAAATATATTATTATCAATAATAATTATAGATTGAATAAACATGGATGAAACTACTTACGTGTAATTTTCCCACATTGTAGGGCTAAAACACCTGAAATCCTTAATTTCCAAACATTAATTGAGTAGGCTCGTTGATCCAACTCCACAATCCCATATATACCCCATATATAGTTGCGTAATCGTCTCACCCATATAACACTCTATTTTAATTTAATGAAGTTTTAATATATGAATCATTCACTTAATTTGTATCTCTACCTCCGTTCATTTTAACACTTTTTAATTTAAGTTTATTTTGACACAAAAATGATATATTTTTTAAAATTTTGTAAAATTAAATGAATTCAATTTCTATAAATTAGATAACTTATTGTATCTCTTCCAAACAACTTTTAGACTAATTTGTATCTTTCCCAAACAACTTTTAGACTAATTTAGTAAAATTAAATGAAACAACTTTTAGACTAACTTGTATCACTTCCAAACAATGACTTTTACAATTAACAATGCTTCATGTATTTATACTTTTTCTAAATGGATGATATAATTTTTTTTTTTAATCTAAAACTTTTTAAAAAATACTATACAAATTTCTTTATAAGTCTTAATGGTCAAGATATTTAAAAACTTTTAAAAATTATTAAATGACACCGTACACCTTCTTTTTTTAATCTAACGTCTCTGACATCATACAAAATTGATATATGATTAGAAAATCAATTCTTGGAATATTTTCATTAGAGAATCAATTAATATATATATTGTCATATGGAATTGAAGATATAATATAATATTATTGTTATTATAATATATATGGCTATCCTAAAATATATCTACATAGTATTATTCTAACATTTATGTTTATCCTATACATAGAAGATATATTAATTGATTTTTTTATTTTTACTATTTATTAATTATAAAAGAGTAATAATTAATTAATATAACTCAATTCACCCGTCCATATTCTAAATTATATATATATATATATATATATATATATAAAAGGATTTCTATCTCCCAAATTACCTCTAAAAAAAGAATTCACTCTCTCAAGAAAATAATCTTCTCTCTCTCTCAGTGTTCGGTTTCACGAGGAAGGGCGCGTTGTTGTTCACTCAGACCTTCGATTGAGGATCCTCGTGACCTCCGATTGAGGATCCTCGTGTACATAGGATACCTCTTTATGTCGTGTCGTCGCCCTACTGTGTCGTCGCCTTTTCCTTCGTCTTTAAGTTTATTTTTTTGAACAATTTAATGGTTTGTTTCTTTATTTTAGAGATGGTTAGATTTCGTATCACAAATTTCGTGTACCACCTTGTCTCGTTTTATATCGGGGAGAAAAAATTGACTGTTTAGAGACGGTGGTATACGTATCTAATCCGTATCAAAAACTCTCGAAACTGAAAGTCGCGTATCTAATTCGTATCTAAAACTCTTGAAACTAAAAGTCGTATCTAATCTGTTTATAATGAGAGATGGTTTTATTTTCGGTTTCAAATCTCGATTTTTTAACAAATCCGTATCTAATCCGTATCTATTAGAGACGGATTAGGTGTCCGTCTCAAAATTTCGGTATCAAAATCAAGCTTTTTTTGTAGTGGATGTTGAGGGCGGTCAATGCAAACTCGAGGGAATACGAGTTGTTGCAGCCATTTCCCATGTTGCTTAACCCAAAGGAGAGCATTGACGAAACAGCGGACGGTGCCCTCATTCCAGTTTCTCTGGTATAAGTAAAAATCTTGTGATTTTATATTCTCCATTTTTTTGTTTTTAAGTAAGAAATGGAAAGGAGAAGCCTTAAAAAAAACCTTTTTTATAGATTATTTGTGAGAGAATTGAATTACAAAGCTTTCTGTTATGTAGAATTTATAGGCAACCGCACTTGTGTATATTTTGGGACTAGCTAGGGTTTGGGTAGAATGCACATGGGCCCATTCCCTCCAAATTTCAATTAGGGCGCGGCTAAATGCACCCGAGGATACTATCAGTACACCCACGCGATGAGGACACACACGTGGAAAACTCCAAAATACCATCCTTCTTCTTAACCCTAATTTTTTCTTATTTTAGTACACCCACCAAATTTCTCTCCTCTCTCTCTCAACCGCCTCCTCCCTTCCTCCCACTCTCAGGCGGCCGCGGCCCACCTCCTCACCCCTCCGTTTGAAGCTTCTTTCGCCGCCGCGACCCATCCGTTTGAAGAGAAGACCAAGCGACGCGGCCGCCGTCGCGAACCCTCCTTCTTCTTTCGCATGGGCGGCGTCGCGCCCCCTCCCCTTCCTCCTTCAAACGCCGCCGCCGATGGAGGTGTGCGCGCTCGCCACCGCCGCTGAAGGTGTGCGCGCTCGCCGCCGCCGCTGGAGGTGTGTGCAACCCCTCTCCTCCTCCCTTGTCTCGTCCCCTCCTTTGTGCGAAGCGGCCGTCGTCGCCTCTCCTCCGTGCGAAGCGGCCGCCGTTCAATTCGCCGGCCAAATTTAGGGTCAGTTTTTTATTTTTTGATTTAGGGCTTTTTTAAAAATTTAGGAATTTTAGGAAAATTTGGGTATTTTAGAAGTTTCGGAATTATTTTCGAACCTATTGAATTTGTTTTGGAAAAAATTTCGAACAATCTGTGTTTCTTTTGGAAAAATAATCGAACATCTTGTTCGATCTTTTTTTTCGAACATATTCAGTTTGTTTTGGAAAAAAATTCGAACATATTGGGTTTGTTTTGGAAATTTTTTTGAACATGTTTGTTTTGGAATTTTTTTCTAACATTTGGTTTTTGTTCTGGAAAAAATTTAGAACATATTGTTATTTTTGAACATGTTTGTTCTGGAAATTTTTTCGAACATCTTTATTTTTGTTGAAATTTTGGAGTTTTTTTTGTTTAAGAATGGTGTTGGTTTTGGTGGTGGTGGAGATAATTCTACGGAATAGAATGGGTGGGTGTACTCATTTTTGTTTTTTTCATAAATTTTACCCTAAGGGTATATTGGAAAATCCGGGTGTACTCATAGAAAATCCGGGTGCATTTAGCCGCGCCCTTTCAATTATCATGTTAGTATGGAGGCCCATCCCTAGCCTGCCTTTTCATAAAATGTTTAACGCAAGCTAGCGTGTCTAAAGGTCCAAAATAAATGTACGTTACGATTCAATGATAAAAGTCGAACATGACATGTTTACTTATATTCCATGATAATTTCTTGTAGGTATAAGTTACTTTCTCCTTCTGAAAGCAAAAAAAAAAAAAAAAAAGTTACTTTCTCCTTCTCAATTATTTTATATGTGATATGGGTGATGTGGAACGCGTGAATTCATTTTTTTTGTATTGGCACGTACATGGTCAAATGACATCTATCTAGCTAGCCTAATTTTTAAAGTTCTATATACCCTATCCAAACCCTAGCCTTTAAAGTTTAAAACTTGACTCAATTGTTATACTCGAACTCGATAGATCGAGTTTTAAAAAAATTTGAGCTCGAATTGACAAAAAACTCGATAATCTCTTGACATGAGTGTTATGTCCATGTCGATCTATGGTCTAAAAAACTATGAATTAATCCCACGATTTTATTTGTTTGTTTTAAATTTATTGTTCCAAGAATTTAATAAAATTATTCTCAAACAATTGTTCAATAAATAAACTCTAAGTATATGTAATAATTATTTTACAGTAACATATACTCCATATATATGAAATTAGAATTTAGACAAGTTGATATTTGAAACGGGCTATATAACTTTCACGTATCGTTTTATGGAGTAATTTTCTGCAATTTAATTAATATTGATGATGACATGCAAGATTTTAACATGCAATTTCTATGTGTTAGTATATTTTAATGATGACAAAAAAAAAAAAGTACGTCACAATCAATATTCTTATAAGAAAATAAGAAAACAATACTGAATTTGGTACTCCTACCATACAAAAATTATTGATGCATGTCTAACATAATTTGGATACTAATAAAAGTACTCCTCCTCCACCTCTTCATCTTTCTAATTCGAGGTTATGATTTGTCGTGAGATTGCTCGAATTTGTGGATGAATTATGCTTTGAATATCAATTTATGCTTGCAAGAATCGTGAGAAAGTGGTTTAATTGTCGAAATTTTGATATATAGACGATCATTCTTTCTTGATTTATAGGTAAAACGAGGTATTTTTAAGCAAATCACGAAAATATCAGGCCGATGGATCAATTGAAAGAGTGGATCACATGAAACATATCGAAGAGAGTGTCGTAATGAAACAAGAATCATGCCGATCGGAGTATCGGATCATAAGTTATGTACAAAAGTTGTAAGATGGAAGAGTGTTCAATTGAGCTCATTATGATTTTGCTGAATTTCAGTATAATTCGGGCCAACAAGAATCTTTTGAAATTAATATAGGCACATTATTTGAGGTCAATAAAGTCAATGAAAAAAATAGCAGCCCATTTTATGAAGATATTACCACGAGAATTGTTGATATGGTTTGAGAAACAAGCTTGCTGCTTTGGTCCCATGTGATTGAAAAGAGAAATTTAAAAAGAGTTGACAACTGCAATAATTCATCCACACCCATTTCGATCAATGCGTGTCCAAGTCAACAAAGAAGACTGAGAGATGTACTAGCTGCAACTAGGTACACCATCCATCATTTCAATTAAAAGATTAACCAAAATGGAAAATGGACAATAAAATTCGTACTTTTAGATAAGGAGAAATTATTTAATGGTATCAAAACTTTAAGGCTCTCACGCCTACACGTCTTAGGTTCCTAATTCAAAAACTGCATGTGGATCCTTTAATTTCCACAAAAAATGGTTTATTTTAATTTATTATACTCCATATATGACATATAAAATTTTATGTGGGTTGAACTTTTACTTGTATGCTATGAATCATTAATTTAAACGACACTTCATATATGTTTCTTTTGGCATATATATATATAATTTCAAGAATTTGCATATCTTCCATGTTCATAAATGTTTTGATTTTTTTAGTTCACTACTTTTACTAAGCTTCAGGTTGGCTGGGGTGGTCCATCCGATTGTATGTTATACCCATTCATTCATGTGTATATTCACAAGAAAACGTAATGAATTCAAATGGAGAAATTCAAAATCACTCCATTAAAATAAAATCACTTCCAAAATGTGATTGAGAAAATGGATTTCTTGCGATATTTGAAATGTGTTAATATCATCATTATCATCATCATTTGATATATTCTTAAATTGAAAGGGTTGTGATTTATAACTTGCAAATCTTTTAAATATTTTATTTTCGAAAGCAGCATATATAGCAACATGAAATTTAGATAAATTACAGAATTATAAACCATAAATGTCATTTGGAAATTAATATATAAAAATGTGGCTACAGAATTATAAACCATACATTTATATATAATTAATTGGCAGCTCTGAAAGATGAGCCAAATACAAATGTACTACTTTATTATTTAGAGATTAACAACATATATACTATAGTATTTTATATGAATAATGTGCGCAAAATATTAGTAATGGGTGATGTGAAGCAGAAAAAATTAGCATGTAGAGCATTCATTGGGTTACTTTTTATGGCGGTGCACCTTTTCACAGTTTCATTTCTTTTTTAAGCCGTTTCTTCATCTTCCACCTACCTCAATTTCTGAGATTACTATTTGCTTCATTTTGGTTATATGAATAATGAAATTATACGGATGGATGGAGGGAGTATCATTTAGATGAAAAAACACTCAAAATCAATTCTTATTACCATTAAAATAATTTTTTTGGTTGAAAAACAACACTACATTTGTTCCACTTAATTTATTTGTCACTTTTAATTTTTTTTTTCATCTCTTCTCATAATGTTTAAGACAAGTAGAATAAATGACTATAAATAATTCATTAATAATCGGTAAGATGGTCTATTAATCATATTTATACAAAATAATCATTAATAACATACGGTAGAATATATATGTGGAGTAACACTTGTGTGTTGTTGTGCATACCAAGTCTTAATGCTTAATTTTTAAATATTGAAGTACGACATGCACAAACTAACGGTTCAAATCGTCGGTTTCGATTTGGCAAAATTTTCAACCAAAATCGAACGGAGGTTACAATTTTTAGACTGCCAGTTCAGTTTGATGGTTTTTTTATTTTTCCTTTTTAGCTCGTTTTAACTCTACAATTTAGTAAATCTTATTTTTTTTATAGTTTGTATCTTGTAATTCATTCAAAACTATCATATTATAAGAAGTTAATAATTATGAACATGCAGACTATTTCAATTAATTCAATTGCAGACTATTTCCCAGTTTGGAGGGTGATGTGAACATACAACATATATATATTACATTGAAATTTGAATTCGTATGTGTCTCCAAATATATGAGAGTCGTGGAAATCTGGGTAAATCTTAATTTTAAATCTGCGACATACAATTTTGTCGAAAGTTCAAACAAAATTCTACAAGAAAAAAAGGAATAACAACGAAAATTTTGCGTCAAATCTAAATTTTAGCAACGAAATAGAATTTTGTGTGCCTAAATTCTTAGATTAAACATTTGCAATAAAATTTATATATTTCATCGCTAAAATTTGTTGACTTCGATCATTTGACCAATTTCGTCTCAAAACCATTGTAAATTGCGATGGATTTTCAACCATCGCAAATTCGTCGTCATTGATCTCCGTATTTAATTTAAATTGAAGGAATAATAACCCTATAATAAGAGGTACCCAACAATTATGTAATCTATGGTAGTAAAAATGAAAATGAAGTGCAATAACATTTAAAGCAAATCGGTCTAAGTATAGTGTACGTATAAGAGTATTAATGTAATAAATATATTGTGTGTTGTATCACGTACACGTACTATATATACGTACACGTGTGTGTTATTTGGGATACGTATCTTAGACATGTGTAATAAATTGTAATAAATTATATATATATAAAATGATGTTTTGTTAATTTATGTACATATAAAATGAAATAGAACCACAATTTTTGATCTGTATAAAAAAAACATACTTTACCCAACTTTATTTTCCCTTGTGCATGCATGCAAGAAAAGTAATGTATTGTGATCAGGCCAAATGAAGAAACAAAAATGTTTTTTTTTTATTATTTATATATATGGCATAAATATTGGTTTACACGTCACTTGTGATATGATGACCTACCAGCCTTGCATTTTCTGATGTGTGAATTAGTTAATTATATATAAATAATATTTTATATAATTGATTACACATCATGTGTTTTGTCTAAAGGAACAAGCATATATGGACACAAGTAAAAAAAAAAAAAATCATTTATTTGATAATCCCCCTCTGTGGAGTAATATAAAGTTATGTGTGTTGATGACTTGATGTGTCGTTTTCTAGTAAGTTTACTTACAATTAGTCATCAATTATCTCCCGTTGGTGTTCCCTTTTTATTCCAATGGGTAATTTTTTTCACTACCGTGAATTAAAAATATAATGAATCAAAATTCATCACAACTAAAAAAAAAACAAAAAAACAATACGGTGGAAAAAAATTATTATTAAAAACCACAAAATTAAACGTGTAGCATTAATTTAAATATTGCCAACATAATTCATGTCAAAATAATATTATTCAAATCATAAATGTGATCTAATTATATTGTACTCGATCAATTATGCCCAATATATAATTTAATCTATATATACTTGTCGTTATAAGTCGACCATTTGGTTTGCCCTTTCCAAAACGTGATCGACAGACTTTTCTCAAGAGTTTTTTTTCATGAGATTTTTAAGCAATATTTGGTGGAAGCAATTATAACCATACGTACCGAAATTATTGCCGCAATCAGTTGTGCTTATTGGGTAGTACACTGGAACATCAACGTCCGTACATATAACGTAAACAAACTTAGTCATAGTTTCATTGTCCAAATTCCCACAATTAAATCCAATCGGGAGTTTATTTGTTATTGGATACTTGAAATGGTATTCATTAGGATATCTATTTAATGTTAATGCTTCACATTCATTCTTCATTAACATCCCACTCATGATCATCACTAAAAAAAATGAGGAATATTTGAATTTCCATCTCGAATGAATTTCAAAATTTATGAAAACTTTAATATCTTAATTTCTTGTGTAGTTAATGAAAACATACTTCTATGATCGAGGCTTTTATAAGACTACTTTTGAATGAATATTAATGTGGATACATGAATTTAATGCAATTTAATTTAATGATCTAATATGAAACGCACTTGCATAAGCACACATTTAATTGGATATTAATAAAAGGGACATCGATGTATAGTCTTTTAACTTTTTTTTTTTTTTGAAGACTTGATATTCGGTCAAAAAATCGACTAATTAATTTTCGAAGGCTAATTCCACCTACCAAGTTAGGGTCTCAATTGAAATAAGAGCAAAACCTTATATGAACCAATCCATCATAAACCGTTGCACATTGCGGGAATGCTTTCTTTTCGAATATATGTACAAGCCAATTATTATTTAAATATTCTTTTTGAATATATGTATAAGCCAATTATTATTTAAATATTCTTTTTGAATATATGTACAAGCCAATTATTATTTTTTTGGTCAAGCAAGAAGTTGTATTAATAATAATGTCCCCAAGGGGTAATTACATGCACAAGTCAATTTAAAGCAGAACAGTTCGAAAGGCCGAAGATACCCCCAAATCTGTTCCACCGAAAAGTGGACGCTTGTGACAATTCGTTTTTGATCGCAGAATTCACCGAAGATGAGGTGAGAAAGGTAATTTGGGACTGTGAGATATCCAAAAGCCCGGGGCCCTATGGTTTTACACTGCGGTTTTTCAAGGAAAATTGGGGGTTATTGAAGGGGAAAATTATGCAGATGATGACAGAATTCCATGAACATGGGAAATTGGTGAGACGAATAAACCCGTCTTTTATTGTATTAATACCAAAAAAACAAGGAGTGCAGTATCTAGACGAATTCCGGCCCATCTCCCTCATTGGGAGCCTCTACAAGATTATTGCAAAAATACTCGCTAGACGGTTGGCCAAAGTACTCGAATCCGTCATCTCGGAGTGCCAGTCTGCCTTCATTGGGGGGCGTCAGATAATGGATGGTATTCTCGTGGCACACAAAGCTATTGACGAGGCTAAAAGGAAGAGAAAAAGAAGGGTTCTGTTCAAAGTAGACTTCGCCAAGGCCTATGACTCCGTCGATTGGTCCTTCATTGATTGCATGATGGAAGGTATGGGCTTCAATCCTAAATGGAGGACCTGGATGCTAGAATGCATCTCTACGGCAAGCGCGACAGTGCTTATTTATGGTAGCCCGTCCGGGGAATTCAAACTAGAACGCGGGCTACGGCAAGGCGATCCGCTCTCGCCGTTTCTATTCCTCATTGCAGCCGAGGGATTAAATATTCTGGTGAACCGGGCAGTGGAAACAAGCGCGCTCGATCCTATCAAAATGGGGAAAAACATGATTCAAGTGCCAATCCTGCAATACGCCGATGACACGATGTTCTTGTGTAACGGAAGTTGGGAGGATATACAAACTATTAAAAAAATCCTAAAATTATTCGAACTAATCTCAGGGCTGGGTGTTAATTTTAATAAATGCAGGTTGATTGGGATCCATGTACGCGACGAAGAGAAAGTTGAGATGGCAGATTTTCTAGGGTGCTCTACTGGCAGCCTACCAATGGAATTTTTGGGCATGAACGTGGGGCTTAACCATCACAAAATCTCATCCTGGGACGGGATGATTAAGAAGATTCGAGGGAAGCTTGAAGCTTGGAAGGACAAGGAAATTTCAATGGGAGGGAGAACCACACTCATCCCGACTGTGCTATCCGCGGTACCCACCTACTATCTGTCTTTCTTTAAAATTCCTAAAACTATTTTGTGTGAGATTAAAAAACTGCAGAGGAATTTTTTATGGGGAGGGGGAGAGGGTGAAAACAGGAAAATATCTTGGGTGAAGTGGGAGGAGGTGTGTAAAGATAAGAAAAAAGGGGGTCTTGGTATCAGAGATATAAGCATATTCAATTCCGTGCTCCTGGGGAAATGGGTGTGGAGGTTGTTAACGGAACCAAATAATCTCTGGGTTAGGGTGTTAAAATCCAGATACGGGGGCCTTGGGAGGGAGGAGTATGTGAATAGACGTAGAGGGGGGCGTAATGCAGGAGCCTCGAGTTGGTGGAAAGAAATAAAAAAGATATATTAGGAGATAGGAGGAAGTGAAGCTAGACATAAGATTACCAGGATCGTGGGAACAGGAGGGGGGCACACGAAATTCTGGACGGAAGAGTGGGTGAAGGGGGGTGGGAGTATTAGAGATTTGTTCCCAAATTTGTTCAACATCAGTTTACAGAAGGAGAATTCAATCAGAAACATGGGTAGATGGAAGAATAATGAATGGAAATGGTCGTGGATCTGGGATAGAGATTTAAGCGATAGCGAGGGAGGGGAACTAACGCATTTATGTGATATTTTAGACAGAAACAAATTATCGCAGGACATCGACGACAGCTGGAGCTGGGAATTAGCACCACATGGAGCGTATTCCACCAGTTGTGCATACGCAAAGATGATCGAGGAAACTGGGGAGGAGGTAGAGACAAACGCGTCCAAACCTGATTACACCAATCTGTGGGGCTGTTACGCACCAAAGAAAGTAAAACTGATCGGGTGGAAGGCCTTAAAGGGCAGACTTGCCACCACCGATAACCTGGGTAGAAGAGGCGTTGCAATTGTGGATGAGGAATTGAGCTGCAAACTCTGTAACGAACCAACAGAGTCGAACGTGCATCTGCTGTTGGACTGTAATTTTGCCAATTCGATCTGGCATAATTGTTACAAATGGCTAAAAGTGAATATGGTACCACAGAACAACATTAAGGAACATCTTTTGCAGCACAGCGAAGCTCTCGGATCCGGCAAAGTAAGAAGAAAATTCATGGCGAGCCTCTGGTTTTGCGTTATCTGGGAAATATGGAGATGCCGTAACGCTAGAAGATTTAACGATGAACGTCGGGATGCAAAGAAGGCACTAGACAATATTAAGATCAGTCTTTGGTCGTGGATGGGAGGAAAAAACCTAGTGGCACTGAATTCTTCAATCTCGGCTTGGTGTAGTGACCCGTTTCTTTGCATCATGGAATAATTAACTCAATCCAGGTCTAGGCGGATATTACAATTATGTGCATATCTTAGGCTATACTTGTAAAAATATGGGTTGAGTACCCCATGTACTCGGGTGATATGAGAATTCTAATTTTTACTGTTCAAAAAAAAAAAAAAAACATGCACAAGAAGCTTAAGATTATCAAAATAAATATTCTATGCAAAAATTAAGACAAGCTAGATATTTGATTAATGTGGGTATATGTTCTATCTACAGCGTGACAAGAAGCTAGAGCTAGAATAACAAGCCAAACTCCTCTAATGACTGTAATTTACCTAGTCATTAAGTCTTAATAAACTCTCTCAAAACTTACCGATTCAATATATACTAAGTCTAAAATTGTAGTGTTCACTATATTTTTATAGCCTAAATTATTCCGCAAGTGTACGGCGTAGATTATAGTATGTAGTGAGCACGAGTATCGTATCCACGAGGATTATTTCTAATATCTATTACGATTTTAATAACCGATTTTTATCTAGAAAAATAACTAGCTTGGATGATGGGTTGTTTAAGCAAAAATATTTAAAATACTCTAAGTAAGCAAATAAATAAAATAGCATGAAAATATCAATTTAACGTTGTTTTGAAAAATCAATAAGATAAGCTAGGTGGATCCTAGAACTTACGATTTCAATTGAGATCAAATTTACTACGAATTAATTTAACTGACTACTCCGTTTAGTATTTTATAGAGGTAATCACTAAGGAAAATTAAATCATCTCTAGATCTCATTATACTTGTTAGATATAATTATTTCAGCTCGAATCTTAAAATTGAAAAACTATAATTTCTTCCTCACAGTACAATAATTTAAATTAGTATGCATTAAATATGAGTAATACATTTTGGGAGGAAAGGAGAATTTATATATTCTATTATTATGAATAAAAAATATGGGCCTAGAGTCTTGATTAGAATATAGAATTAATGATGAAAACTTCTCCATTTATACTTGCGTGAGCTCAGAGGTTAACTAATTAGAGTTCCTTTGTTTCTTTTTTTGCTAATAACTCTCTAATTTTCTAGTATTGAATTAATACTCTTGTTAAATCATTTATCCTTTAAGACATGCAATTAGTATTAACCTAACTAGTACTTTAGGTTTCACGTACAACGACACAGGCCTAATATGAATTATTCACTTGCTTAAATTGAACACTGATTAATAAGATGCGCGCCAGAAAATTTTGTATTTAATACGCAAAAAAAAAAAAAATAACACACTCGATTGTGTGTATATCAAATGATTAAAACACAATTTGCAATTCAATTTGAGACGTGCACTTGAAATATATATCCGGTCGAACCATAGATACTATGTCAACATATCTATCAAATCCGGCCTTATTATATAAAAATTTCCAAGTAGAATAGTTGATTTAGGAACTAAGGAAATTACAATAGTCCAATACTTGTTGAGCCCTTGCCAAAACTGCATTTGGATCCTTTCCACAAGGGTTATGTTGTTGAAGGTTTTTAATTAGTACTTGATTTGTGCAGTCTAAGCTATATGTAACGAGAAGATCATAGCAGCAATCTGCATTCACTGTTTTATATACTGGAACATTAAGCTCCTGGCATATGGCTTCAAT
Source organism: Galeopsis tetrahit (assembly GCA_963675135.1). Taxonomy (NCBI): domain Eukaryota; kingdom Viridiplantae; phylum Streptophyta; class Magnoliopsida; order Lamiales; family Lamiaceae; genus Galeopsis; species Galeopsis tetrahit. Next base: position 18,487,576 of record OY776123.1, read on the forward strand.
AGTCATGTTCTTACACCCAGTGTCTAAATGACTGCAATTCCCTTGCATTGCTTCACATTGATTCACTATTGTCCCAGTAATTACAACCACAACAAATATTATAAATTGATTGAAATTCATGCTCCTATAATATTGTTTAATTTCACCACTTTCTTGACTAGTTAATTCAAAAGTAATACTATATTCTTATGCATAGGCTAATTTATAAGGTAGAGTTTTTGATGGAGGGATATTAGTTGTTACAACTTAATTTAATGATGTAATGTGAAACGTACTTAGATATGCAATTAATTGGGAATTAATGTATTTAGCGTCAGTGAGGAATATAATATGGGCACCTTTCAAAGTATTTGAATTTCATTTTATATATGTATATATATATATTAATTAAAACAGAACACAGTAAGGACAGAGTGCTCTGTATATTCGGTTAGCCATTGATTAGAAAAAAAAAAAAGTAGTAGTAGGCCCGGGGAGGGGGTGGGGGAGTCAATTTTCGAGGCGGAGAAAGGCGTCGGCCATCAAGGCACCGAGCTTGAGTTGTGCGGCAGTGGTAAGGTGCCAATGGTCCCAACTTATTTGCAAGCCGTTTGCATCGACGCAGCTCACGTTTTGACGCTCATTTGCGGTTTCAAATTGAGCTTTCCTAACCAATTCAAGATTAGGGCTGATAACTTCATAGTCCAATGCCACCTAATAATTAACTCAATTAGTATATAATCCATATTCTCGCATGTGCAATTATATATGCATATGTTGATACGTACGTACCTCGATTACGGGCAAGAGCGGCAACTGTAAATCGGAGCGTATATCGTCGATAAACTTCTCAAATCTTGCCTTGTACGCCATCGCATCTTCGAGCAGTTTGACATCCTTTTCCCCTTGGTACCATAGGATTGCCCTGAGAACTCCGCCGGCCATGAGGGCTGCCCGTGCACGTGCCACTGTATCGTTATAATACGGAAACGGGCTGCCCTTGCTCCACTCGGTGATTGACGTGTCCCCTATGGCGCAGGGGACGAGTCCAATCACCCCCAAGTTTGGGTTCCTCTGTAGGAGTGTTTTGGCAAACTGCATTCCGGGCCCCACTCCCGCGCTCTTGTTCGGGGCGACGTCGATATCGACGTGTAGAGGGTCGGCTGCCATCTCCCATGTTCCGTTCTTTGCGAATCGCTGGATTAACGGGTCGGGCTGGCGCTCGGAAATGAGCTCCCCCACACTTCCTCTGCCGACCATATTCGACTGGCCGGCTAGGACGAAGATATTCTTATAACTACCACCAAAGTACTGATCATCTTCGCCAAAGCATATTCCCATTACCATAACAAATACGACTAGTAGGAACAACATACCTAATTCCATATCTCAAAGTTAACTTATTTTCGGTTTGGGAGGAGAGAGAGAGAATATATAATTTTGTAATGTGATGGAATGATATATGGATATAAGCTCTCGATCATGCCTTTTTATAGGCAGCACCCTTAATCAATGCCTAGCTACTTAATCAATTCCATTCTCCTCAACTAACACTTCATTTTAATTTCATTCATCACAGCCTAAACACATCTTGTAATCGATTCCTGCTGAAAGCAACTCCTTCAATTTAAATTGTTCACTCGATGAGCCTCCTCTCCCTATTAAAGTAAAGGATAAAAAGTGATATTAATCCAGCCCACGAGTGAGGGCAAGTAATAGAAATTGGTTGTACAAAAATTAATTCTCCACTTCTCTACAAGTTCGGACTTTTACCCGAGATATAATTCACGCAGGAGTGGGGCCCGGAATGACTTTTACCCGAAATTGATTGGACTCGTCCCCTTCTACAAAGGGCAACCCGCTTCCGTTGTACAACGACACGATACAACGGGCACAGTCAGCTCTGCAGTCCGGTGGTGGAGTAATCCGGGCCCTCCTCTGGTACCAAGGGGAATCAGATGCGGCATCCGTCGAGAGTGGAAAAGTCTATAAGGCTAAATTCCAAAAGTTTATCGAGGATGTACGGTCCGATCTACAGATGCCACTATTGCCCGTAATCGAGGTATATTAAATATTTGACTTACGATTGTGGTTGCTGTTTAATTAATTAATTTAGATATAAAATTAATATTAATGTTGTTGTTGTGTTATGACATATATATAGGTGGCATTGAACAATGCGACATGGGGTTCAGGTTTAGAGTTGGTTAGGGCAGCTCAAATGAGGTTCAAAATGTGGAGTGTGTCGATGCAATAGGATTTGAAACAGTTAATTGGGATCATTTGCATCTCTCCACTGCCTCCCAGGTCAAGCTCGGAGTCCTCATGGCCGACGCCTTCATCCCCCTCCTCGATTGACGTCCTCCAAAACTCAGTCCCCCTTCACCCACCACCACTTAATTTACTCTATTTTCAGTTAATTGTTAGTAGTACCTTTTTTTTTTTTTCTTAAGCTGATGCATGTATATATATATGCATGTGTATGTTAATTAATTGGAATGAAAAATTATTTTCTTTCCGTTGAATTATATACATATATATGTCTAATTTCTCAAAATTTGTGTTGGTGGAAAAAAATAGCTAGTAATGTATATATATATATATGGTGATGAATTTTTCCCACGTACAGTATCTGTATTTTTAGTTGGCGGATGAATTTTGATTCATTAGTTGAAAAAAATAGCATTGCATCATCATATTTCATTAATTCACACGCTCGTGACAAAAAAATTACCAATGGAAGATCAATATATTGAAAATCGCACGAGCAAAATATTATCGACAAAATTTATACGTCTGTCAACATACAATTTTTTTTATTTAATTTTTTGGTCAAGCAAATATATATACACATAGATAAATGAAAACTAGTGGTACCGCTTGCGAGAGGTGTAAATTAAGAAACTCCCTTCTTATGTTGATAATTACTCCTAATATATGTATTTTTATATCATATATAATTTTTTTTTTTTAAATAAAATAATTGTACGTTACTTGAATATGCTGATTGACTGAGAAGAATTTAAGTATAGTGAAATTATCAAACAATGAGATGGTAAAAAAATCGTGAAGATATGAAAAAGTTAGACGAATTAATTACACTATACATATAAAGAAAATAATAGGCATTTTTTCCAAAAAAAAAAAATGTTTGGTCCATAAAAGAAGTACGTCATCTCTAATAAAGTAAGGAGGGTGTATTCAATTGAGATTTTGTTGTACTTTAAAAAGTCAGTGGATTTAGAAAATTCATAGACTCTATGCAGAGTTTGCCTAACTTTTTTATTGATTTATATGGATTTTTATAGATTTGACAGGATTCTGAAATACACATTTTTTATTGATTTACATGGATTTCCATAAACTACGCCCCTAAAACCTAGTTAAAAAAAAATTATTATTTATCATTATTATTCTCATCTTCATTTTCATCACAGTTATACCTAGACCTTTTCACATAGTTAGCAATACTAGTTCTCCATGCATTAGCTTAAGTTCTTTGTTGTAATTGTCTTTGAGAAAGCAATTCCAAATTTTCCTCTTTCATGTCGAGGTGTGGAGAATCTTGATCTTCTTTATATTCGACTGGAAATTCATCAGAGCGACCTTCTTTCCGAAGAAAGTTATGTAATCTAGCGAACTTGTGAATTGCAATTTGAAAATACCAAAAATTCGATTGAATACTTGCATTTCTGGGGTGACGACCTTGACCAACAAAATCTTTTAGATGATATCGAACACCACGTAATGGGAATTGACGTCGATTAGATATTATTGACGGTGTCCGATATACTATAATTTTTAAAGAAAGAACATAATTTTAATGGTGGTGAAGAATGATGCTTATCAAAGAACATAGTTAACACAGTTTTTTTTTTCTTCTCTTCAGAGTCTTCTAAGAGAATCCGTTGAAATCTCTACTTTTTAGAAGAGATTTTGATTATTGAAATTTATTTATATTTTTGGAGCAATTTCTCAATTGTCTTGGGCAAACCCATTAAATAAAGTAAAGGTACATGAATTTTTTTTAATGAATTTTTTTTTTTTTTTTTTTTAAGAAAAGAGATGAATAACAGTATTTATCCAATCCTACACTACATGCATAAGATTAAATCAACAAATCATATAGGATGTGATGACAACCCTCCACTTTCTTTCAACAAATCGTCTGATGTGATGACAATCCTCCATAAACCACGTATTCTTAAAATAAAGGTCCTGTAAAAAAAAAAAAAGAAATCTTCAAATGAGTGGAGCAAAAAATTAAAAAATCCACAACTTGAAATTAAAAATAAAAAAACTTAAATTAGAAAATGACGTGAGCTGTGGAGATAAGAATCAAAACTCCATGTTCTTGATATCAAAAGAGAAAAGTGTTTCAAGAAGATTACAATTGAAGAATGAATTTCTGTAAAACTTAACTAATCACTTAGCCCTAATGAGATTATATAGGGTAAGCAAGCTTAACTGTTTTAAATAACAAACTAACTACCCAAAATATAAAAGGGAAGGGTATCTATCAAAGTTATGAGAAAAGGGTGTAAGTTAGGAGGTGTATATATCCTAAACAGTAGGTTTGTAGGATACACCCTTATACCCCCCCCCCCCCCCTCAAAATGGGAGTGGATATCCAAAAGTCCCATTTTGGACTTCTGATTGAGGAAAGCAGCTGGAGGCAATGGCTTGGTCAGGATATCAGCCAAATTCTCTTGAGTTGGAATGTGAATGAGGTTGATTAGGCCTTCCTTGATCTTTTCTCTGGTGAAATGAAAGTCCAGTGCAATGTGCTTGGTTCTTTGATGGAGGCAGGGGTTGTGAGCAATGGCATAAGCACTCTTGGTGTCTGTATACATTGTTGAAGGAGTGGTGTGCTGGATGTTCAAGTCTTTAAGAATGTAGTGCACCCATTGAAGCTCACAAGTGGTGGAAGCCAAGGCTCTGTACTCAGCTTCAGCAGAGGACCTGCTAACAGTGGACTGCTTCTTGGATTTCCAAGATATTAGAGAGTTACCAAAGTATATGCTATATCCAGTAATGCTTCTTCTTGTGAGGAGACATCTCCCCCAATCAGAATCAGAAAATGCATGCAATTTAAAGGTATTATCTTTAGGATAAAAGAGGCCAGTACCAGGATTACCTTTGATATACCTTAAGATTCTGTGCACAGCAATGAAATGAGATTCAGTGGGAGCTTGCATGTATTGACTTACAGTTTGAACAGCATATGAGATGTCTGGCCTAGTGACAGTGAGGTAAAGAAGTTTACCCACTAACTTTCTGTACTGTTCAGGATTTTTGAGTGTGGGGGAATGATCATCAAAGGTAACCTTGGGATCCATGGGAGTGGAGCAAGGTTTGCTTCCCAAATAACCAGAATCATGAAGCAAATCAAGTGTGTATTTTCTTTGGGATAGAGTCATGCCAGTGGAATTTCTAGCAACCTCTATGCCCAGAATATATCTTAAAGTGCCTAGATCTTTGATGGTGAATTTGGTGTGAAGATGTTCTTTGATAGATTGAATGATGTCAAGATTGGTGCCAGTAACAATCAGATCATCCACATAACATAAGATAACAGTAAAATGATGCCCTTGGTGCTTGGTGAATAGAGAGGTGTCAGCTTTAGACTGAGTGAAACCAAGAGACAGTAAGGATGTAGTTAATTTGGTGAACCACTGCTTAGAGGCTTGTTTAAGGCCATAGAGACTTTTGTGTAGTCTACAAACTCTGGTATCATTAGGGGAACAATAGCCAGGGAGAGGTGTCATATAAATTTCCTCATCTAAATCACCATGTAGGAAAGCATTATTAATGTCTAATTGGTGAATGTGCCAATTTTTAGAAACAGCAATAGCAAGCAAGATCCTTACAGTGGTGATTTTTGCAACTGGAGAAAAGGTATCAAAGTAGTCAATGCCCTCTTGTTGGGTGAAGCCCTTGGCTACTAATCTAGCTTTATATCTGTCTAGGGATCCATCAGAGTTGTATTTTATTTTATAAATCCATCTACATCCAATGTAGTGTTTATCCTTAGGTAGATTGACAAGAGTCCATGTGTTATTCTTAGTTAAAGCATTTAACTCCTGTGTCATAGCATCTACCCAATGTTTATCTAGAGAAGCTTGTTTAAAAGATTTAGGCTCCTGTTTTAGAGAAATGGAGGCAGTGAAAAGTTTATAAGGAGGAGACAGCCTGTGAGTGGATAAGTAGTTATGTATGGGATATAATTGGCTAGTGGAGGAGAAATGAAGAGTGGCATGATCCACAAAAGCAGGCAAGGAGGTTTCATAAAGTTTCAAGTAAGCAGGTTGAGTTTTAACTCTATTAGGTCTAGAGCTAGTTTCAGTGAGAGGAGCAGTGTTATCAGTGTGAGAATTTTCAAGAGAAGTATGATCAGAAATAGCATGTTCAGGAATGGAAGGAGGAGAGTCAGAAATGTGATGAGGATACATGTCCTCATCATCACTAAAGAGATCACAATCAGTGGCAATATGTTTGGGAGACATAGAAGCAGGTTTGTCAGCAAATGGAAATATATCCTCAAAGAATTTAACATTCCTAGATATAAAAACAGTACCAGTTTCAATATTGAGAAGCTTGTACCCTTTTGTTCCAAAAGGGTAACCAACAAAAACACACTTAGAAGCTCTTGGTGCAAATTTGTGTCTGTGAGCAAGCAAAGTATTGGCAAAGCAAAGACAACCAAAAGTTCTAAGAAATGAGTAATCAGGTTTCTTATGAAACAATAACTCAAAAGGAGATTTATGGTGTAACATATAAGAAGGAATTCTATTTATGATATATGCAGCAGTTTTGATGCACTCACTCCAATATTTAAGGGGTAAAGAAGACTGAAACATGAGGGCCCTAGCAACTTGGAGTAAGTGTTGATGTTTTCTTTCAACTATGCCATTTTGCTGTGGTGTCTCCACACATGAAGTTTGGTGAATTATACCCAAGTTATGATAAAAATCAGTAAGAAGGAATTCAGTTCCATTATCACTTCTTAAAGTCTGAATTTTGACATTAAATTGGGTTAAGACCATGTTATAGAAATTCTTCAATGAGAGTTTGACATCACTTTTGGCAGTTATGAGGTATATCCAAGTGCATCTACTAAAGTCATCCACAATGGTTAAGAAAAATCTATGTCCAGAGGCATAAATAGTAGAAAAAGGTCCCCAAACATCACAATGAATTAATTGAAAAGCATGTGAAGACACAGAAGTGCTTATAGGAAAAGATTTCTTCTTTTGTTTAGCTAAAGGACAAATGAAGCACTTATCATGAGTGGCACTATCTTTTACATTGAGTTCAGGAATATGTAACATGCATTTCTTAGAAGTGTGCCCCAGTCTCTTATGCCACAAACTAAAAGTACAATCAGTTTTAACAGAGGAAATAAAAGGAGCAGAAGTAATAGGGGTGCTACAGGGGAGAGCAGTTTGAAGGATGTAAAGGCCCCTAACTTGATCAGCAGTACCAATCACCATCTTGGAGGTGTTGTCCTGTAAAATACAATGTGAGGAAAGAAAACATACAGAGCAATTGGAATACCTAGTTAAGTGGCTGATGGATAAGAGATTAAATGTGAAATCAGGGACATAAAGAACATTATAAAGAGTTAAGTGTTCATTGATCACTATATTACCCATGTGAGTGGCAGTAGAAACAACATTATTAGGTAAAGATATGTTGACTTTGACTTTGGATGGGGGAGAAGTAAATAGTGAAAGATCAAAGATCATATGGTCAGTAGCCCCAGTATCCAAAATCCAAGAGGTCAGATTGTTATTAATGGAACAAAAACCAGAAGTCATACCTGAAGCAGTGGAGTTTTTGTGCTCTTCAACATGGGAGGTGGATGCTTCTGCTACAGAATCAGAAATGTCTTTGGGTTCCCCAGTGTTCTGCATCTTAGAAAAACTCAAGAATTTATCATATAAGTCCTGATCAAACAGAGGATTGGAATCCATTGGGGTATCCATGAGGGCCAGATTTGCAGATTTAGGAGGCTCTTTGGGTGGGAAACCTCTAGGACCTCTCCAACCAGGAGGGAATCCTATAATTTGGAAGCACCTATCTATGGTGTGACCAATGCCATCACAATGGGAACACTTAAGAGGTTTTCTCTTATCTCTATAGAACCTAGTATTTCTTGCTGCCATAGCAATAGATTCAGGATGAGTAGGGTCAGAGGCAGTGTTTAAGGCTCTTTGGGACTCTTCTTGAAGTAAGAGGCCATATATTTTGGAAAGAGGAGGGAAGGGAGATTGCAGCAGGAATTGGCTCCTAAGGGTGCTATAGGAATCATGTAGGCCAATCAAGAACTTCATAACAGCATCTTGTGCTTGAGTGGCAGTCATAAGTTTTGGTAAATCACATGTGCAACCATCCACAGCACCACAAGAACACTTAAGAACAGGCCTAAAACTAACATACTCATCCCACAAAGATTTAAATTGGTTATAATAGGCTACTAAGGATTGAGAACCTTGGGTGATGGCACTAAGGGATTTCTCTAAGTGGTAAACCCTAGTTCCATCAGATAAAGCATATCGGATTTTCAATTCATCCCAAACATCCTTAGCTAGACAAAAATATTCTAGAGTCCTTTTAATATCAGGGACAATAGAATTCAATATCCACATCAAAACTAAATCATTAGCTCTTACCCAAGCAGCATATATGGCTGAATCCTCGTCTTCATCAGGGACAGGTAAAGAACCATCAATCAGCTGGAGTTTGTTCTTGACAGAGAGGCCACGCTTGATCGCATGGCTCCAGGACACGAAATTTGTGTCGTCGAGTGGTTCAAGAACTATGGCGATGGCGGGGTTGTCGTTCTGATGAAGGGCGAGAGGCGAGAATGGATTGAGCGCAGGGTTCAATGAATTCAGATCAGTGACAGTTGGTGCCATTTGGGGAAACGGAAGAAATCGCGATCAGAAACTCAAGAAGAATTTGGCCAGTAATTGAGGAACGAAGGACCTGGCATGGATTGGAAAAACTGATACCATGTGGAGATAAGAATCAAAACTCCATGTTCTTGATATCAAAAGAGAAAAGTGTTTCAAGAAGATTACAATTGAAGAATGAATTTCTGTAAAACTTAACTAACCACTTAGCGCTAATGAGATTATATAGGGTAAGCAAGCTTAACTGTTTTAAATAACAAACTAACTACCCAAAATATAAAAGGGAAGGGTATCTATCAAAGTTATGAGAAAAGGGTGTAAGTTAGGAGGTGTATATATCCTAAACAGTAGGTTTGTAGGATACACCCTTATATGAGCACAAAGTGAAAAATTGAGGATGTTAGAGATTTTGTAGAGAAGGATGCAAGAATGTACCATGAAATAAAGACGGAAATTTGCAACAGAGATTGAGAAGGAAATGGTGGTTAAATGAAAGGAGAAGAAAACTAAATAAAAAATTTTAAACAATGGAGTATTTAATTATATATCATTTAAAAAATTGTACATTAAGTAGGAATAACTTACATGTATATATATATATAACTGGTAACCCAGTTCTCAATTGTCCAGAATTTGGCGTAAACACCGACCACGTATTCTTAATAAGATTTCAAAATGATTGGAGCAATTTCTGAATTGTGTGATGACAACCCTCGACCCTCGACGGGCTAATTCTTGATTAGAAATTCTGATTAAGTTTCGTGCTGACCCTCCACGGGATAAGTCTTCATTAGAAATTCTGATCAAGTTTCGTGCGGCTGCCAATAGACTATCGACCGCATACTGAGAAAACTGTTATTATTGAGAAAAAAGAGTATTTAATTATATATAAAAAATTAGTCATATATTAAGGATTTGAAAAAAAAAATTATGATGTAACCCAGATTTCAATTTTCCTGCCGCAAACACAAACCACATATTCTTAATAAAACCTCAATTGTGAAAATTGGGTAAACCCATCAAATAAAGTAAAGGCACCATGAAAGAATTTTTTTTAAAAGAAAATAAACGAATAACAGTTTTTATCAATCCTATGCTACCTGCATAAGATTAAATCAACAAAGCATATAGGATGTGCCCTCGACTTTCTTTCAACGGGATGGATCAAGACAATCCTCTATAAATCACGTATTCTTAATAAAGGTCCTGTAAAAAATAAAATTCTTCAGATGAGTGGAGCAATTTCTCAATTATTCAAGAAACTCACAATCTACATATTATAATTAAATAAAAATACAGTGAAAAAAAAATTAAAAAATCCGCAACTTGAAATTTAAAAAAAAAAAAAAACTTAAATTAGGAAATAAATTGAGTATGTGAGAGCGCAGAGTGAAAAATTGAGTATGTTAGAGTTTTTGCAGAGAAGGCTGCAAGAATGTACCATGAAAATAAAGACGGAAATTTGCAACAGAGGTTGAGAAGGAAATGGTGGTTAAATGAAAGGAGAAAAAAACTAAATAAAAGATTTAAAAAAAAACTGTCAAATACATCTACCCTTATATACTAATTCTGAATCTATTCTCTCCTACGTCGCGCTCCATATTCTCTCCTTTTCAATTTTCTATTTTTCTTAAATTTCTGCATTTTTTAATTAAACGATTTAGTTTAGTAACTTCAATCCACTCCAAACTTATTTTCTTCAATTTAACTTTTGTTATTTTATAAAAAATATAATTTTTTTTTATTCTTTCTTTTATCTAATTTTAAATTTAAATTCTTTTTTCTCCTCTTTTTTCTTCTCTTTTTCTATTATTTTTTTTAATAAATATATAAAATTTTCTTATTCCCGCGTAATATGCGGGATTTTACACTAGTTTTAAAATAAATAATAAAAAGAAACTGTCAAAAAAAACTGACTCACCAAAATTCAGGATTTCAAAATAGAGAAAAAATAAGAAGCCACGTAGGCAATTTTGAGACTGTGAAATATATGTATTAAAGATATATTAATATTCTCTACAGATTAGTAGGAGTTGGAATGATACCTCTATATTTCGAACATGCTCTGGAAATTAATAGGAGTTGGATTGAGACCTATGTATTTTAAACAGTTTAAAAAAAATAAAAAATATAGAAGAGAAGAAAATTGAAAAAAAAAAGTTAACGCAATACAAATAAAAAAAAAAATTACACTATTTAAAAAAATATACAAAAAAAAAATTACGTTATTGTTGTTTAAAAAATTGTGCAAACCCATTTTCGCCCACAATTGAATCTGAGCCGCAAGTTATATATCCAATTTTCGTCAATATTAATATTCCTTCAACGTGATGGATCAATCTGATGTGATGACAACCCTCGACGGGCTAAGTTTTGATTAGAAATTCTGATCAAAGTTTCGTGCTGAGAAAACTGTAATGGATTATTTAATTATATATCAAAATTAGTTATATATTAATGGTAAAAAAAATTATGATGTAACTCAGTTTTTGACGCAAACACAAACCACATATTCTTAATAAAACTTCAAATGATTGGAACAATTTCTCAATTGTCCTGGGCAAACCCATTAAATAAAGTAAAGGTACCATGGAATTTTTTTTTTTTTTTAAGAAAAGAGATGAATAACACAAATCATATAGGATGTGATGACAACCCTCCACTTTCTTTCAACCAATCGTCTGATGTAATGACAATCCTCCATAAACCACATATTCTTAAAATAAAGGTCCTGTAAAAAAAAAAAAAAAAAACTTCAAATGAGTGGAGCAAAAAATTAAAAAATCCACAACTTGAAATAAAAAAACTTAAATTAGAAAGTGACGTGAGCACAGAGTGAAAAATTGAGGATGTTAGAGATTTTGTAGAGAAGGCTGCAAGAATGTACCATGAAATAAAGACGGAAATTTGCAACAGAGATTGAGAAGGAAATGGTGGTTAAATGAAAGGAGAAGAAAACTAAATAAAAAAATTTAAACAATGGAGTATTTAATTATATATCAAAATTAGTTATATATTAATGGTAAAAAAAATTATGATGTAACCCAGTTTTTGACGCAAACACAAACCACATATTCTTAATAAAACATCAAATGATTGGAACAATTTCTCAATTGTCCTGGGCAAACCCATTAAATAAAGTAAAGGTACCATGAATTTTTTTTATTTTTTTTTTTAAGAAAAGAGATGAATAACAGTATTTATCCAATCCTACACTACATGCATAAGATTAAATCAACAAATCATATAGGATGTGATGACAACCCTCCACTTTCTTTCAACAAATCAGACGATGTGATGACAATCCTCCATAAACCACATATTCTTAAAATAAAGGTCCTGTTAAAAAAAAAAAAAAAACTTCAAATGAGTGGAACAAAAAATTAAAAAATCCACAACTTGAAATAAAAAATAAAAAAACTTAAATTAGAAAATGACGTGAGCACAGAGTGAAAAATTGAGGATGTTAGAGATTTTGTAGAGAAGGCTACAAGAATGTACCATGAAATAAAGACGGAAATTTGCAACAGAGATTGAGAAGGAAATGGTGGTTAAATGAAAGGAGAAGAAAACTAAATAAAAAAATTTAAACAATGGAGTATTTAATTATATATCATTTAAAAAATTGTACATTAAGTAGGAATAACTTAAATGTATATATATATATAACTGGTAACCCAGTTCTCAATTGTCCAGAATTTGGCGTAAACACCGACCACATATTCTTAATAAGATTTCAAAATGATTGGAGCAATTTCTGAATTGTGTGATAACAACCCTCGACCCTCGACGGGATAAGTCTTCATTAGAAATTCTGATCAAGTTTCGTGCGGCTGCCAATAGACGATCGACCGCATACTGAGAGAAAACTGTTATTATTGAGAAAAAAGAGTATTTAATCATATATAAAAAATTAGTCATATATTAAGGATTTGAAAAAAAAAATTATGATGTAACCTAGATTTCAATTTTCCTGGCGCAAACACAAACCACATATTCTTAATAAAACCTCAATTGTGAAAATTGGGTAAACCCATCAAATAAAGTAAAGGCACCATGAAAGAATTTTTTTTAAAAGAAAACAGACGAATATAACCGTTTTTATCAATCCTATGCTACCTGCATAAGATTAAATCAACAAAGCATATAGGATGTGCCCTCGACTTTCTTTCAACGGGATGGATCAAGACAATCCTCTATAAACCACGTATTCTTAATAAAGGTCCTGTAAAAAATAAAATTCTTTAGATGAGTGGAGCAATTTCTCAATTATTCAAGAAACTCACAATCTACATATTATAATTAAATAAAAATACAGTGAAAAAAAATTAAAAAATCCGCAACTTGAAATTTTTAAAAAAAAAAAACTTATATTAGGAAATAAATTGAGTATGTGAGAGCGCAGAGTGAAAAATTGAGTATGTTAGAGTTTTGGTAGAGAAGGCTGCAAGAATGTACCATGAAAATAAAGACGGAAATTTGCAACAAGGTTGAGAAGGAAATGGTGGTTAAATGAAAGGAGAAAAAAACTAAATAAAAGATTTAAAAAAAAACTGTCAAATGCATTTTAAAATAAATAATAAAAAGAAACTGTCAAAAGAAACCGACTCACCAAAATTCAGGATTTTAAAATAGAGAAAAAATAAGAAGCCACGTAGGCAATTTTGAGACATATGTATTATTTTTCATGCACTATTTTCAAACATTAGATTATTTTTCATGCATTATTTTTGAACATATGTATAAATTAGTATTTTTCATGCACTAAAACAAATTCCAAAATTTCATAAAAAAATCACAGATTACAAACCAAAATTCGTAAAAAAAATTGAACTAAATTATATTTCATCCTCAAACTTCAAAACTCTAGAATAATTCCAAAATTCCATAAAAAAAAATACAGATTCCAAAACAAATTCTTAGAAAAAAATTAAAATAATTTAGAAACACTAAACATTATACCTATCGGGGCGGCGTGCGTGACAAGGCTGGGGCGGACGCGGGGCTGGGGGAAGTCGCGGCCAGTGGCGTCGGTGTTGGCGTGGAAGGAGTGGCCCGTGGCCAGCGGCGTCAAGGCTTCGCCCTTCTCCAGCGACTAGTGGCGGTGGCGTGGGCTGCGCCCTTCTTCAGCGAGGAGGCAGCGTGGCTGCTGCGGCGGCTGGCGATGCGTGGCGGCGAATGGATAAGAGAGAAGAGAAGAGAAAAAAATTGAATTGATCGAGGGAGCGAGTGTACCAAAAAAATGAAATTAGGGTTAAAGAAGAAAGAAGAGGGGTAGTTTTTTGTTTTTCCACGTGGGTATTCTCATCTTATGGTGTGTGTATTTAGCAAGTGATATGTCCTCAATAGTTCTGTGTGTATATAACCGGGCCCTTTGTTTTTTAAAAATTCACGCCCCCATTCTTGCAAATGGCCCCCTTAATTATTTAACAGGTGGACCGCCAAATTTGGGCCTCAATATATATTTTTTCTTCCTTTTAATTTTTAATCCCAATTATAATTTCTCCCTTCTCGTGTTATTCCTTCGATTTACTCCACAATATTATCCAGATATATTTTGCTCAAAAAATCCTCATTTCACCTATAAAAATAGCAAACCATATCATTTTCAAATCAAGTGCAATTAGTCAATTTAATGTAAATAATGCATGAAATCCTATTAAATTGAGCAACAAACACACATGAATTTCAAGCAATTTTCACACTAATCACTCATCACTAATCTACCTTACCCTACCCTACTGGACCTAATTAGAATACTTATTTATAGGAATAAGATACATTCATAATCCTTGATTATTAGAAATATTATGTTGCAATTAACAGGAATATTACAAATCTATAATAATTAAAAATTGTTTATTTTCAGTTTACTATTTTTTTTTCTTGATTTGATGTGTATGTAAATTAATTGGAAGCAATATAATGAAAAATCCTTTTCATTAACCAAGATTTTGTCTGATTTTGTGTCTATTCGGTGGCTACTCTAGGAATTCATGGGTTCTGATATTTTTCCTTTTCAACTTTTTGAGGTTTGCAGTTTAACTTGGAGTAATTTATTTTGCTGCAACTTAATTAATTTGGAAATTAAAAGGCAATCACATTGTATTACCGACATCTTTTTATTTATACAAAAAAAAAAAAATCAAAGTTTTATTTAAAGATATGCAACAAATTATATATATAATTCTACACAAACATGTTCACCGTTCATATGTAACATGATACATGTCGAATTAGGAGGCCGATGGATCGCAGTTAGCCTAATTTAATTTTATAAATGATAAAAAAAAAATAGCAAGATTATTGAAGTTATGATGATAACCTCCCAATTGGGTAAAATCTCTCTCTCCCTCTCTTTCTTTCTTTTTTATTTTTGATTATTTTTTTGTGTAGAACTAAATTTAGGTGGTAGCATCGTTTTTGCAGTCCTAGAAGAGGCATATGAAACCAACATTTAAAAATAGAGTCTTAGTGGTCGATCTGCATTATTGAAGTTTCTGCTGATCGAACTTCGTCGCCGGGTCGTAAAGTTTGCTGTGGAGTGTGGTTACCGTCACTGAACCGAGATAAATTTTAACTGTATGCTTTCTTCAATCATATATAATTCTGTAAGCCTTTGCTATTTTATGGGCATATTTTAAACGACGCCCTTCCGTATTTATCATTTTTCTACTACAATTGGTTTTTAGGTAAGAGAAGTTTATCTCCAGAATTTTATGGACATTTATCTCAATTGATGATACTGCGAGTACAATAATTTTGCAATATGCACTAACAGATTGCTTTTGCATATTTATATTGACCATTTTTGGTTAAGATATGGTGGCTTTTACTTCCTCTTACTATGATCGACTTCCTATTCATTTTATTTTTGGCACGGATTTTATGCACAACAATATTAGTGGGCCAAAATACGAAGGAGATATGCAACATTGGACCTTTGGAATGCCAGAGGTGAAATTATCGAGGTACATTGCCTAGATTAACAAGAGTTTTGTGTGTGCTAGAATTTTTAACTACATTAGTATGTAACACACTACCTTGTGAATGTGAGGATGTGAAGTTTGTCATTTGTTGCCGCCTATTTATGCTTGCAGTAAGTTATATTATTCCTTAAAATTAGTGAGATGGTAGCAGATGTTTCGATATAATAGTGTGATCGGGTTATGATGTGTATAGCGCCATGGTGTGGATTCAGTTACGATTCACGTGACCTGACATACGTAATTGATGTTTTTCTTTGTCTCATAATTGTTCTTTAATATATTAGCCTTTAGAGTATATATCAATTATCAACATCAGCAATAAATGGTCTAAATATCTTTGCTATGGTGGAACTGGTCAAGTTGTACGAATATGGAATTTGCAGAACAAGCTACGTGTCAAATGGTTGAAAGGTCATACTGATACAATAACAGGTGCAATATAGCTTATGTCAATCGTAAATGAGATCTTCTACTACACCACCTTATTTCTGGCCCAAGAGTTGCTGAACTTAGGGATCGATCTTAATGGACAGGTAGCTGATTAGGATGTTTCTTTCTAGGTTTTGAAAAGTGTCAATTTGAGATATGTTTTTTCCTCGAATTTTAGGTGAGATGTGTTCAGATATGAACAACTTGAGCCAAAATGACAAATCAGAATCTCCTGCTCCAAAATTTGATTATAGTTACACTGCAATTATTACGGCTCTTCGATTTGCTTGGGATGAGGGGTAGTTCAGGTCTACGGATCCACATTCCTATTTTAATTTTGTTATGAATAATTAAAACGTTGTATAGAAGCAACTCTTTTCAAGTGTAAAATAGAGCAAAAAATGCAGGGGTCAACGCGGGCGGTAGCGGTGGTGGTTCTGATGGTCGTTGCGGCGGTTCTAGTGCCAGAAGCGTCGGCGACGCGTTACATAGTAGGTGGCAATAAGGGCTGGACGACTAATGTGAGTTACCAAATATGGACTCGAAACAAGAACTTCTACAATGGAGATTAGTTATGTATGGTTTCTTCTCTATTTCAAATTTTATCTTCATTAGTTACCCTCCCTCCGTTCAATTTTATAATTTATGTTCAACGGATAAGATAAAACTTGCATTCTTAATTTAGAATTAGGTCAAGATGTAAAAGAAAAATGTTGAACTATAAGCACACAATAGTACATATAAACAACAAATGTTTTTAATCTATCGTTTACAATACACAAATTTGTGGTCTATCAACGAAATTCATGTAAATAGACAACGAATATTGACCTATGATGTATTTCTTTTAGTTGTACAAGTGAATTTTTTTATTTAAAAGGGGATCTTTTACTACACCTCTATATATCCTTAAGAATGTTCATACTAATAGATAACAGATCATAATATCTATTACCTATCAGTATTTAAAATTGTATAGTAACGTAATTACGTCTTTTGTTTCAGTTTTTGTGTGCGATAGGTGACTTGGTTCGTATTTTGCACACTTTTTAGTACAACAATAACAATTTCCACAAGCGTATGGGTTCGTTATAGTTGAGTAAGTATACGCCCTAATATTTATCGTCCAAGGACCTAGAGAGAGCGTGGAGCCCCAAAACTATAAGTCGAAATGGTGTTATAAAAGCTAAACGTCAGGATAAAACAAATATCAAATAAGAAAAAGAAACAAACAACTAAACTAACTCTCAAAGATGAAAGTGCGAGTGAAAGAATTGTTTCGGGTGTCTTCCTTATGTGGGATCACTAATGAATTAACGAACTAATCACAATAATTAAGTCTAATGTCTTGAGTTATGCTAAAGGCAATCACATATATGTGTAGACCCCCTCGAAAGGCATAGGTAAACACGTGAATTGATTAGCAATTATAGGATCTAATCAAATACCATAAGCTCCTAAGATAGTGTCTCATAAGCACTTTCAACAGGTTACTAATGCTTATGAGACGCCCTCTCACCAATCTCCTAGACGACCTCTATTCAATTAATGTCTAATGTTGTCGATCTAAACAATCAACCCTCTCTCGGTTAAGCTAATTACTCCCTCTGTCCCACAATTGTTTGCACTCTTTCCTTATTCGTCCGTCCCACAATTGTTTGCACTACCCAAAAAGGAAACTTTTTCATAAACCCCACCCTCACAATATCCACATATTTACACAAAATGCCATTACTTTTACCCTCAATCCAATCATTCACTTTACTTTACTCATAAAAGTTACAAAATTACCCCTCAACACTCCACTCATTACACTTTTTTCTTAGTTTGCGTGTCCATAAAATGGTGCAAACAATCATGGGACGGAGGGAGTACTATTTAACTTCAATTAATTAATCAAGGCTCACACTCACACCCCAATCATGCAAACTCAACTCTCGTTGCAATTAACATAACCGAAAATACTAGCTAATAGGATTGATCAATTCATTGAATCACACAAATCACAACACTAGAAACAATTAAAATTCAAGGCATAGCCTAATCAAACAATTAATACATAAATCCACTAATTACCCTCATAATTTCAACACCCAAAGCAATAAAATATTATCACATATCTAACTTAACAACTAGAATAAAACTCATGTAAATTAAACTACAAAACATGAATGAAATTGAAATTACCAAATTAAACTTGCAATAATAGAAAAATATCACCTCTTTTAAATCCTCCGAAGCTTACAATAAAATGAAATACTAAATTAAATATATCTAAAAAAATAAAATTACAAGCTAACTATCTAATGAGTGGAGTGAAGTGTGGGGAGAAAGGAGGAGTCTCTCCCCCCCCCCCCCCCACAATGGAGCTAGGGTGTGCACCGGTCCAAAACCGGACCGGACCGGTTTGGAACGGGACCGAAATCTGTCCTAATCCATGGACCGGAGACCGGACCGTAATGAATCCGGTCCGGATTTGGATCGGATTTTTTTTTTTTTTTAAGTTTTTTTCCCAAGTTTATGGAAGCAAGAACAAGGTTGATAAATTTTTGTATGAAAATTAAAGTGTTGCTCTTTATTTTAAATCAATCTACGTCAATGTGAATTTTATTTATATTATTATTAATGATCTTTTGACCCTAAAAATAAATTAAATATGCTTGTTAAATTATATATTTGAAAAAATGTAATAGATCTCAACATTTTTACCTCACATCCTCACCAATTGCTTGGTTTTGAAAAATAAGTGGGAGTGTATTAGTAAAAAAATATAAAAAAAAAAAATAATTTAAAATTCCGGTCCAAACCGGCTCGGACCGGAAAATTCCGGCGAAAAATTGAACCTGGGTGGGCAAGTGTCCATTATTGAGCACCCGTCACTAGGACAAATAACTCTTTGTTTTATCTTTTAATATTAATTGTATATATATATATTAATTTATTTCTTTTACATGTATTTAAATTATAACTTTTAAATTTGTAAATGTAATTTTTTTTTATTAATTTCTAAAAATTGTAATTACTTACCGCCGTCAAAATCATAAGTTGTAAAATACTAAGAACTATGCATAATATTTTAACATATATAATTAATTGATTAATTTGTAAATTTAAAAAATATATAAAAAATATTGTTATTGAATAATTTCAATGGTAAAAGTTTATAAATTCAAATAAATTAATTAAATTACATTTAATCTTCATCTACATCATTGTCGTCATCATCTTCTTCTTCATCATATTCATCTCCATCCTTGTTATCCTTCTCATCATGTTTTCAATTCCGATCAAATTACGATTAGTAACTGTTAAATCTACAAAAAGATTGAAATCTTCCGTCGTCTATTTTGTGTGGTCCTCCTGCATAGGTAATGAAGATCCACAAACTTGTAATTCAAATGCATTTTTGTTTCTAATGAGATGTGATCAAACCAATCACATTTGAATAATAGTGGTCCTTTGCCTAAGATCCCTAAATATCGATTCTCAACGTCGTGTGACCTCACCTTAATTTAAAATAACTTTAAATTAATTATTTATATATATACACTAACAATAATAATAATTCCAATAACACATATTGAATCGGTACTCACATATTTTTGGAACCATATGAAAAAATATGTTGAATACTAGCATCTATGTTTGCATTTGAGATATTTTGTTCTTTCTTGTCTTAATTGTTGAATATACATCCTAATTCACAAAAATTATATTATTATCAATAATAATTATATATTGAATAAACAAGGATGAAACTACTTACGTGGGTTAGACTTCTGCACAATTCAATAACAATGTAAATAATTATATATTGAATAAACAAGGATGAAACTACTTACGTGGGTTAGACTTCTGCACAATTCAATAACAATGTAATGTAAGGTTGGACTTCTGCACAATTCAATAACACGTATGTATGTGCAATTTTTTACTCTTCGTCCGTTGACCAACTCCACTGTATTTGCCCTTTCAAGCAAGTAGCCTAAAACACTTGGAATCTTTAATTTCTCCATGTATATATAGGCCTAAAACACCTGAAATCCTTAATTTTCACACATTGAGTAGGCTCGTTGATCCAACTCCACAACCACATATAGTTGTTTCCACACATTAGGTTCGTTGAACCAACTCACAAGGTTCGTTGAACCAACTCCACAACCCCGTTGCGTAATCGTCTCACCCATATAACACTCTATTTTAATTTAATGAAGTTTTAATATATGAATCATTCCCTTAATTTGTATCTCTACCTCCGTTCATTTTGACACTTTTTAATTTAAGTTTATTTTGACACGAAATGATATATTTTTTAAAAATTTGTAAAATTAAATGAATTCAATTTCTATAAATTAGATAACTTATTGTATCTCTTCCAAACAACTTTTAAACTAATTTGTATCTCTCTCAAACAACTTTTAGACTAATTTAGTAAAATTAAATGAAACAACTTTTAGACTAACTTGTATTACTTCTAAACAATGACTTTTACAATTAGCAATGCTTCACGTATTTATACTTTTTCTAAATAAATGATATAATTTTTTTTTTAATCTAAAACTTTTTAAAAAATATTATACAAAATTCTTTATAAATCTTAATGGTCAAGATATTTAAAAACTTTTTAAAATTATTAAATGACACCGTACACCTCCTTTTTTTTAATCTAACGTCTCTAGACATCATACAAAATATTGATATATTATTTGAGAATCAATTCTTGGAATATTTTCATTAGAGAATCAATTAATATATATATATATATATTGTCATATGGAATTGAAGATATAATATAATATTATTATTATAATATCTATAGCTATCCTAAAATATATCTATCCCATACATATAAGATATATTAATTGAATTTTTTATTTTTACTAGTATTTATTAATTTTAAAAGAGTAATAAATTAATTAATATAAGTCCATATTCTCAATTCTCTCTCTATATATATAAGGATTTCTATCTCCCAAATTACCTCTAAAAAAAAAAGAATTAACTCAATAAAAGAATCCTCTCTCTCTCAGTGTCCGGTTTCGGTTTCAAATACTCCTCGAAACTTACGAGGAAGGGCGCGTCGTTGTTCACTCAGACCTCCGATTGAGGATCCCCATGACCTCCGATTGAGGATCCTCGTGTACACAGGATACCTCCTCATGTCGTGTCGTCGCCTTTTCCTTCGTCTTTAAGTTTATTTTTTTTGAACAATTTAATGGTTTGTTTCTTTATTTTATAGATGGTTAGATTTCGTATCACAAATTTCGTGTACCACCTTGTCTCGTTTTATATTGGGGAGAAAAAATTGATTGTTTAGAGACGGTGGTATACGTATCTAATCCGTATCTAAAACTCTCGAAACTGAAAGTCGCGTATCTAATTCGTATCTAAAACTCTTGAAACTAAAAGCCGTATCTAATCTGTTTATAATGAGAGACGGTTTTATTTTCGGTTTCAAATCTCAATTTTTTAACAAATTCGTATCTAATCCATATCTATTAGAGACGGATTAGGTGTCCGTCTCAAAATTTCGGTATCAAAGTCAAGCTTTTTTTGTAGTGATTAGTGGAGTAATTTGACTTGGGCTCAAGAGAATTAAATTTAGGGCGCGACTAAATGCACCCGAATTTACTATGAGTACACCCACGCGATGAGAACACACACAAAACAGATGAGGACACCCACGTGGAAAACCCCAAATTACCATCTTCTCAATTAAAACCCTAAAAAGCATAATTCGTCCCCTCATTTCTCAATTTCAGGACACCCACCTCCATTCCTTCCACTTCCCTCCGTTAACGCGGCACGGCACCGCCCAACTCTCCACCTCGTTGCGGCGGCCCACGCCGCCCACTGCGCACCCTCTTCCCTCCGTCACCGCGGCGCAGCAGCGCCGCCCACCTCTCCGACTCGTCACGGCGGCCCGCGCCGCCTACTGCGCATCCCTCCACTCCGCTTCACCGCCCGGCTTCCCCTCACCCGCTTCGCCGGTGTCGCTGCCTTTCCCTCCCCTCACACCTGCGTCGCCGGCTACGCGTGAAGTCGATTTAAAAAAAAAAAAACACGCCGCCCTCTCATAGTCCCCTGCTAACCCTACCCTCGTCCGCCACCGCCCCTCCACTTCGCGGCCGCACGCATTTTCGCCCCTCCCCTTCGCGGCCGTTCGCGGCCGTAGTTCCTTCCCCCTGCAGCCGTTCGCGGTCGGCCTCCCTCCGTTCGTGCCTCTCGCCGCCGCCGCGCCGCTTCAGGTAAGTTGAAAATTAGATTTCTCAAAATTTGGGTTTTTGTATGTTGTTCGGGAATTTCTTTCGAACAATTTCTGTTTGTTTTGTAGAAATTTTCGAACAACCTAAGTTTGTTTATGTAAATTTTTTGAACATATTGACTTTGTTTTGAAATGTTTTTCGAACAATCTGTGTTTGTTGGAGTTGAAATTTTTTTCGAACATATTTACTTTGTTTTGATTTTTTTTCGAACAATCTGTGTTTGTTTTGGAAAAAATTTCGAACAAGTTGTTCGATCTTTTTTTCGGACAAATTTAATTTGTTTTGAAAAAAAATTAGAACATATTGAGTTTGTTCGTTAAAAAATTTCGTACATTTCAACATTGTTTGGTTAAAATTTTCGAACATCTCAAATCTGTGTTTTATTTTTGAATTTCGAACATCACTTTTGAATTTTTAGAATTTTTGATGTTTTGGTGGTGATGGTGGGGATCCGGATAGAGTGTGAAATGATGAATCGGGTGTGAAATGGAATAAATGGGTGTACTCATCCGGAGTTTTTTTTTTAAAGTGCAGGAAGGGTAAAAATGTCTTTTCGCACCACCTTGGAACAAAAAAAATACCCGTGGATGTACTTATAGTAAATCCGGGTGCATTTAGCCACGCCCTTAAATTCATCAGCCTTTCTCTCTCATTTTAGTTAATGGGCTTCTTTTTCCTCTTGATGGCCCATCGATTTAATTAATTATGTGGCGGGTTGGGGTATATACCCCTCCAGCTTTATTTAATGCACTCCCCTGATACACTCAATCCCATAAAATAGACATATTATACATGCACTTCCCCTAAATTATCTAAATTGCCCTTTTTCCTAAAAACTCATTTAAATAAATACATTCCCAAAAAACCCTAATTTTATTTTCATCTTCTTCAACATTCTGCCTCCACCTCCGCCGGCGGGGACTGCCGCCCACCACCACCCACCGTCGTCATTCACTTGGACCCCCACCCTTTTTTTTTTCTCTGCTCAACCGTTGCAAATCTGTCGACCACGGAGCAGATCCCGTCGGCCATGGCAGCGTAAGGTAAGCTCACGGTCGTCGTCCCACGCGATCGTTTTTCCCCTCTCTTTTTTTTCGTTTCTACATATAGGCGGCGGCGCCGCCCTCCTCCCTCGTCCAGCGCCGCCTCATCCCCTGCCGCCTCACCCCCTTCCCTCTCCAGCCTTGTTTTTCGCCTCATCCCCTACCGCCTTGCCCCACCGCCTCACTCCCTTCCCTCTCCAGCCTTGTTTTCGCGTTTACTTCGTTTGTAGGTAGGGTTTGATTTTTTTTTTTCTGTTTTCGACACGAAATTGTCGACTCTAACAATTATGGTCGATAAATTGTTGTCGACCGTAATGTTCAGGGTTAACAATTTCTTGTCGAAAATTCTAATTTTTTTTTAAAAAAAATCAATCGTAAAATGTTGTCGACGAGAATGTTTTTCGTCGATAAATTATAGTCGACTAGATGCTTTATGGTCGACAAACCAGTGTCGTCTGTCGAAAAAAATGAAAATTTTCAATCTCATTTTTTTTTTAAGTTTTATTGAATGTTTTTGTCAGATTCGGTGGCGCCGACGGCGTCTGACGGAGGAGGTGGAGGTGGAGGTCGGAGGTGACGATGTCGACGGCGGTGGAGGCTGGCTGTCCTAAAATTAGGGTTAATTCAATTAGGGTTTTGAGTAGGGGAGTGTATGTATCTTTAATATTTTATTAAAAGGGTAAATATGACATTTTACATGAATATCTATATCTATATCTATCTATATCTATATTATATATATTTGTAAACTTTTGGACTGCCACATGTCGCAGCCTGATTCGTTTGCCACAATCTCTCTCCTCTCAATAGTCTTCTTTTCAAAAACCATCTTCTCACCTCATTTTCCTCCTTTTCATTTTAATCTCATTCGTCCATTTAAACAAATTAGTATTAACCGTTCGATCTGTTGCCCGTTGGAGGGACGGCGACGATGTTTCAGGAGGAAGAAGAACATTTTTATTTTTTATTTAATTATTTTACAGTTTTAGCTTTTAAAGAATTAGGGTAAATTATAAATTTAATATAGGTTTTGTAACGTCTTATAATTACATTTTCATCCCTTTAACGTCTTATAATTACACGTCACTTGTGATATGATGACCTACCAGCCTTGCATTTTCTGATGTGTGAATTAGTTAATTATATATAAATAATTTTTTATATAATTGATTACACATCATGTGTTCTGTCTAAAGGAACAAGCATATATGGACACAAGTAAAAAAAAAAAAATCATTTATTTGATAATCCCCCTCTGTGGAGTAATATAAAGTTATGTGTGTTGATGACTTGATGTGTCGTTTTCTAGTAAGTTTACTTACAATTAGTCATCAATTATCTCCCGTTGGTGTTCCCTTTTTATTCCAATGGGTAATTTTTTTCACTACCGTGAATTAAAAATATAATGAATCAAAATTCATCACAACTAAAAAAAAAAACAAAAAAACAATACGGTGGAAAAAAAATATTATTAAAAACCACAAAATTAAACGTGCACTACAAGAAAAAGGGCCTATTAGTACATTAATTTAAATACACTATAAAATAAATGTATTGAAAACTAATCTATTAGTACACTAAATTTGCATATCCTAAAGCTACAATTGTCTATGACCTATCAATACACTTTTAATTAAATGTCCTAATAAAATACAATTATGACATTACAATTAGTGTATTATTAGCTTTATTTTAATTTCAAAGAATTAATAATATTATATTAATATAATTACCACAACTAACTCTGATTTTTTAAGGTCCTCACTTTTAAACTTACGATTTTATACCATTTTTTAAATATAATAAATAAAAAAAATTATTATATACTAAAAATATTAAAATTAATCCTCCTAAGAAGAATTCAAACTGATAACATCCTAATTCTAATCCAGAAAGGAGAAACCCTTACTCTGCGGTTCCCAAAATCCAAGTCCCAAATCCCAATTCCTCCTCGTCGTCTTCGACTCCCCCGCCCCTCATGCCCTCACCAATTCACAGTCAACACAACACACACCCTTCCACCTCTTCTGCCGTCACACGACCTCCTTTTCCGGCGGAATTGCAACGATCGCACGCAGCGACCACCGTATCGGAGTGCTGCAGCGCCCACCCACTCCAACTCTCTTCTGCCATCGGCATCTTCACACATCTTCAAAGATCGAGAGATAAGTTTGGTTGTATATATGTATTTTGATTTTTGGGCAGAAGAATATGGTGTTTATTGATTCTGCATTTTTGTTTTTGGAGTAATTTGGTTCTGCATTTATGTATTTGAAGTAATTTGGTTCTGCATTTCGGTTATTTGAAGTAATTTGATTCTGCATTTATGTATTTCAAGTAATTTTGGTGTTACGTACTCTGCTTTGGTTCGGTTTCGATTACCAATAATGGAATTTCGAATTTTTCTTATTGGGTGCGGTGACCGATGCTCACCCGGGCATTTGTATGCTTTTTCAGTGCAAATGTTGGTTGCGTTTGGCTATCCGAAATTTTGTTAGCAACATGAGTCTACTATGGGCAATACTCTTATAATAGTTTACATGTATTTTATTATAGATATTACATATTGTACTTGTTCTATTTGTGTATTTACACGAGTTGATCAAGGATTCTAGGTACTTAATGTGAAGTCTCTCTTGATAGGTTTCTATTTGTATATTTACACTTCGCAACTTTAGTTAAGTTCAGCTAGCCGAGTTGCATCAGTTGCTTAGAGTTTGATTCATAAGCAAGTTAATTTATATCTTATTTCAGGAGCAAGTTTTTGATTTATTGATTGTAAAGATCACAAATCGTTGATGAGGTATTTCATTTTTCTTGCCTTCAGTTTCTATGTCATCTATTTAGTTGATTAAAAGTTTCAATCATGTGAATTTTTACAAACTCCATAGCTAACTAATGAGTTATGGGTTACACTAGTTGTATGGATATTTATTTAGTTGATTAATAGTTGGTTATTTGTTTCTTGGAATCAGAATCATAAAGTGACATCTTTCTTCTATATTTTATTTTCTCACTCATCATGCTTATTGCTTGTTCCTGTAAAGGTTTAATTATATGTTTCATTTTCCAGGTTCTTCTAATGACACCACGAATCTTACTTGATGCTTTCGACAGGTTATAATAAGCCTCAATCAGATAAAGGCTTTAATATTTGATGAATGCCATAATGGAAAAGGAAAGCATCAATATGCTTGCATAACGATGGTACGCAAATTAAATGATCTATATATTCAGCTCATCAAATTTATATATGCTGGTTCTTAGTTCAATTTATGGTTATATATGAATATTTTTTGCTTATGGTTTTTTTATTGTTGTTAACTTGGTTCTTGTGTTTCTATGTAAAATGAATGAAAGTATGCATGCTCACATGGATTAATATTTGCGAATCTACATGCTCATATGGAGTTTCATGATATTTTTTCTCTTTGAATTTTTTGTAGTGTAAAATTATCTCCAAATATATTGCTAGTATTTTATCCGTTGTAGGTGGGCTAGATATGTGATTTACTTATACAATCTATAAACCTGGAAACTATTATCATCATATATTCTCGAGGCCTATGATGATTAAATAATTTTTTGTCTACATTGTCTATTTGTGAATAGAAGAGTTGTTTTAAATTAAGGCCTCGAGGAAGATGAAAGATTTTTTTTTAATAGCATGTTTGGTATAATTATATTTATGTACTCAAATCATGTTTCTATAATATCTTAAACATGTGAAAAATGTTATGTGTTTTTGTAGGGGAGGAGCAGAATATCTGAATTTACAAGGAGGGATATTGATCGATTTGTTATTGCTGAAGATTGAAGGATTTGAGAGCCTAATACATACAGTCAATTCAGAATTTCAATTTTTTTTTTCTCAAAATGTAATTTAGAGATTATATTGTCTACTTGTAAAAAAGTTATGAAATGTACTTTTACGAGAACTTAATTAGAAGAAATCTTCAATATTATTCTTTCACATAAAATATTTTCTATTTTACTATTATTGTGATTATTATTTAATATTATTATACATTCTTATTATTAATCTAATTAAAATTTAAAATAATATATATAAAAGAAACTATTATATTAAACGGTGGATTAGTAATAATTAATATTACGAAATAATAATTAATAAAAAATTGTTTTTAAAATGAATGTATCTTGACACTTAATAATGTAGTATTTGCTAAAATAAAAAATTATGATAAAAAAAATAATTTTAATAATAAATCTATCATGACATTTAATATTGCATTATTAATTAATATTGATTAATTATTTGATTAATTAAGTGTAGTCTAAATTGCTTATTCATGACATTTAAGAATGTCTTAATAGATTGATATCTATTATTACATTAGCTTAGAGGACACTTTAAGAAAATGTCATGATAAATGAAATGTACTAAAAGGTGGTATATGATGACAATTTTAAATGTCTAGAAAAGCCCTTTTTCTTGTAGTGACGTGTAGCATTAATTTAAATATTGCCAACATAATTCATGTCAAAATAATATTATTCAAATCATAAATGTGATCTAATTATATTGTACTCGATCAATTATGCCCAATATATAATTTAATCTATATATACTTGTCGTTATAAGTCGACCATTTGGTTTGCCCTTTCCAAAACGTGATCGACAGAATTTTCTCAAGAGTTTTTTTTTCATGAGATTTTTAAGCAATATTTGGTGGACGCAATCATAACCATACGTACCGAAATTATTGCCGCAATCAGTTGTGCTTATTGGGTAGTACACTGGAACATCAACGTCCGTACATATAACGTAAACAAACTTAGTCATAGTTTCATTGTCCAAATTCCCACAATTAAATCCAATTGGGAGTTTAATTATTTGTTATTGGATACTTGAAATGGTATTCATTAGGATATCTATTTAATGTTAATGCTTCACATTCATTCTTCATTAACATCCCACTCATGATCATCACTAAAAAAAATGAGGAATATTTGAATTTCCATCTCGAATGAATTTCAAAATTTATGAAAACTTTAATATCTTAATTTCTTGTGTAGTTAATGAAAACATACTTCTATGATCGAGGCTTTTATAAGACTACTTTTGAATGAATATTAATGTGGATACATGAATTTAATGCAATTTAATTTAATGATCTAATATGAAACGCACTTGCATAAGCACACATTTAATTGGATATTAATAAAAGGGACATCGATGTATAGTCTTTTAACTTTTTTTTTTTTTTTTGAAGACTTGATATTCGGTCAAAAAATCGACTAATTAATTTTCGAAGGCTAATTCCACCTACCAAGTTAGGGTCTCAATTGAAATAAGAGCAAAACCTTATATGAACCAATCCATCATAAACCGTTGCACATTGCGGGAATGCTTTCTTTTCGAATATATGTACAAGCCAATTATTATTTAAATATTCTTTTTGAATATATGTACAAGCCAATTATTATTTAAATTTTCTTTTTGAATATATGTACAAGCCAATTATTATTTTTTTGGTCAAGCAAGAAGTTGTATTAATAATAATGTCCCCAAGGGGTAATTACATGCACAAGTCAATTTAAAGCAGAACAGTTCGAAAGGCCGAAGATACCCCCAAATCTGTTCCACCGAAAAGTGGACGCTTGTGACAATTCGTTTTTGATCGCAGAATTCACCGAAGATGAGGTGAGAAAGGTAATTTGGGACTGTGAGATATCCAAAAGCCCGGGGCCCGATGGTTTTACACTGCGGTTTTTCAAGGAAAATTGGGGGTTATTGAAGGGGAAAATTATGCAGATGATGACAGAATTCCATGAACATGGGAAATTGGTGAGACGAATAAACCCGTCTTTTATTGTATTAATACCAAAAAAACAAGGAGTGCAGTATCTAGACGAATTTCGGCCCATCTCCCTCATTGGGAGCCTCTACAAGATTATTGCAAAAATACTCGCTAGACGGTTGGCCAAAGTACTCGAATCCGTCATCTCGGAGTGCCAGTCTGCCTTCATTGGGGGGCGTCAGATAATGGATGGTATTCTCGTGGCACACAAAGCTATTGACGAGGCTAAAAGGAAGAGAAAAAGAAGTGTTATGTTCAAAGTAGACTTCGCCAAGGCCTATGACTCCGTCGATTGGTCCTTCATTGATTGCATGATGGAAGGTATGGGCTTCAATCCTAAATGGAGGACCTGGATGCTAGAATGCATCTCTACGGCAAGCGCGACAGTGCTTATTTATGGTAGCCCGTCCGGGGAATTCAAACTAGAACGCGGGCTACGGCAAGGCGATCCGCTCTCGCCGTTTCTATTCCTCATTGCAGCCGAGGGATTAAATATTCTGGTGAACCGGGCAGTGGAAACAAGCGCGCTCGATCCTATCAAAATGGGGAAAAACATGATTCAAGTGCCGATCCTGCAATACGCCGATGACACGATGTTCTTGTGTAACGGAAGTTGGGAGGATATACAAACTATTAAAAAAATCCTAAAATTATTCGAACTAATCTCAGTGCTGGGTGTTAATTTTAATAACTGCAGGTTGATTGGGATCCATGTACGCGACGAAGAGAAAGTTGAGATGGCAGATTTTCTAGGGTGCTCTACTGGCAGCCTACCAATGGAATTTTTGGGCATGAACGTGGGGCTTAACCATCACAAAATCTCATCCTGGGACGGGATGATTAAGAAGATTCGAGGGAAGCTTGAAGCTTGTAAGGACAAGGAAATTTCAATGGGAGGGAGAACCACACTCATCCCGGCTGTGCTATCCGCGGTACCCACCTACTATCTGTCTTTCTTTAAAATTCCTAAAACTGTTTTGCGTGAGATTAAAAAACTGCAGAGCAATTTTTTATGGGGAGGGGGAGAGGGTGAAAACAGGAAAATATCTTGGGTGAAGTGGGAGGAGGTGTGTAAAGATAAGAAAAAAGGGGGTCTTGGTATCAGATATCTAAGCATATTCAATTCGCGCTCCTGGGGAAATGGGTGTGGAGGTTGTTAACGGAACCAAATAATCTCTGGGTTAGGGTGTTAAAATCCAGATACGGGGGCCTTGGGAGGGAGGAGTATGTGAATAGACGTAGAGGGGGGCGTAATGCAGGAGCCTCGAGTTGGTGGAAAGAAATAAAAAAGATATATTAGGAGATAGGAGGAAGTGAAGCTAGACATAAGATTACCAGGATCGTGGGAACAGGAGGGGGGCACACGAAATTCTGGACGGAAGAGTGGGTGAAGGGGGGTGGGAGTATTAGAGATTTGTTCCCAAATTTGTTCAACATCAGTTTACAGAAGGAGAATTCAATCAGAAACATGGGTAGATGGAAGAATAATGAATGGAAATGGTCGTGGATCTGGGATAGAGATTTAAGCGATAGCGAGGGAGGGGAACTAACGCATTTATGTGATATTTTAGACAGAAACAAATTATCGCAGGACATCGACGACAGCTGGAACTGGGAATTAGCACCACATGGAGCGTATTCCACCAGTTGTGCATACGCAAAAATGATCGAGGAAACTGGGGAGGAGGTAGAGACAAACGCATCCAAACCTGATTACACCAATCTGTGGGGCTGTTACGCACCAAAGAAAGTAAAACTGATCGGGTGGAAGGCCTTAAAGGGCAGACTTGCCACCACCGATAACCTGGGTAGAAGAGGCGTTGCAATTGTGGATGAGGAATTGAGCTGCAAACTCTGTAACGAAACAACAGAGTCGAACGTGCATCTGCTGTTGGACTGTAATTTTGCCAATTCGATCTGGCATAATTGTTACAAATGGCTAAAAGTGAATATGGTACCACAGAACAACATTAAGGAACATCTTTTGCAGCACAGCGAAGCTCTCGGATCCGGCAAAGTAAGAAGAAAATTCATGGCGAGCCTCTGGTTTTGCGTTATCTGGGAAATATGGAGATGCCGTAACGCTAGAAGATTTAACGATGAACGTCGGGATGCAAAGAAGGCACTAGACAATATTAAGATCAGTCTTTGGTCGTGGATGGGAGGAAAAAACCTAGTGGCACTGAATTCTTCAATCTCGGCTTGGTGTAGTGACCCGTTTCTTTGCATCATGGAATAATTAACTCAATCCAGGTCTAGGCAGATATTACAATTATGTGCATATCTTAGGCTATACTTGTAAAAATATGGGTTGAGTACCCCATGTACTCGGGTGATATGAGAATTCTAATTTTTACTGTTCAAAAAAAAAAAAAATCATGCACAAGTCAATTATTAACTTTAATTATAGTTTTGAAAAACGACACAAGCCTAATGGAGTTAATATGGATTATTCACTCTCTCTTCTATGGATTAACCTAACTTGATATATGTGCAACAAATTAACTAGTGACATTTACCCAAAAGATAGAATTATTTGAGCAAATCAATAAATATAGGTAAAGTCTAGTATGCACTCGAGTGCATGTTATGCACCCTAGTCATGTTGCACTTTTCAGTTTTACTGACTTACACTTTTTGGTAAATGGTGTTGCACTTTTCAATTATTACTAAAAATATTATTATACAGTTTAATAATTGAAAAGTGTAACACCATTTACCAAAAAGTGTAAGTCAGTAAAACTGAAAAATGCAACATGGACTAGGGTGCATAACATGCACTCGAGTCCATAGCAGACCAACCCATAAATATATGCATGAGTAGCTTACAGTCACGTGATCTTCGGAATTTTAATTAAATAGCAGCCTCAATTTTGATTTTTTGTAATGATATTTTACTGATGAGCAATATACAAACAAAAAAAACTGTCAGTCGAAATTAACGAAAACAAGAAGCTTAAGATTATCAAAATAAATATTCTATGCAAAAATTAAGACAAGCTAGATATTTGATTAATGTGGGTATATGTTCTATCTACAGCGTGACAAGAAGCTAGAGCTAGAATAACAAGCCAAACTCCTCTAATGACTGTAATTTACCTAGTCATTAAGTCTTAATAAACTCTCTCAAAACTTACCGATTCAATATATACTAAGTCTAAAATTGTAGTGTTCACTATATTTTTATAGCCTAAATTATTCCGCAAGTGTACGGCGTAGATTATAGTATGTAGTGAGCACGAGTATCGTATCCACGAGGATTATTTCTAATATCTATTACGATTTTAATAACCGATTTTTATCTAGAAAAATAACTAGCTTGGATGATGGGTTGTTTAAGCAAAAATATTTAAAATACTCTAAGTAAGCAAATAAATAAAATAGCATGAAAATATCAATTTAACGTTGTTTTGAAAAATCAATAAGATAAGCTAGGTGGATCCTAGAACTTACGATTTCAATTGAGATCAAATTTACTACGAATTAATTTAACTAACTACTCCGTTTAGTATTTTATAGAGGTAATCACTAAGGAAGATTAAATCATCTCTAGATCTCATTATCCTTGTTAGATATAATTATTTCAGCTTGAATCTTAAAATTGAAAAACTATAATTTCTTCCTCACATTACAATAATTTAAATTAGTATGCATTAAATATGAGTAATACATTTTGGGAGGAAAGGAGAATTTATATATTCTATTATGAATAAAAAATATGGGCCTAGAGTCTTGATTAGAATATAGAATTAATGATGAAAACTTCTCCATTTATACTTGCGTGAGCTCAGAGGTTAACTAATTAGAGTTCCTTTGTTTCCTTTTTTGCTAATAACTCTCTTATTTTCTAGTATTGAATTAATACTCTTGTTAAATCATTTATCCTTTAAGACATGCAATTAGTATTAACCTAACTAGTGCTTTAGGTTTCACGTACAACGACACAGGCCTAATATGAATTATTCACTTGCTTAAATTGAACACTGATTAATAAGATGCGCGCCAGAAAATTTTGTATTTAATACGCAAAAAAAAAAAAATAACACACTCGATTGTGTGTATATCAAATGATTAAAACACAATTTGCAATTCAATTTGAGACGTGCACTTGAAATATATATCCGGTCGAACCATAGATACTATGTCAACATATCTATCAAATCGGGCCTTATTATATAAAAATTTCCAAGTAGAATAGTTGATTTAGGAACTAAGGAAATTACAATAGTCCAATACTTGTTGAGCCCTTGCCAAAACTGCATTTGGATCCTTTCCACAAGGGTTATGTTGTTGAAGGTTTTTAATTAGTACTTGATTTGTGCAGTCTAAGCTATATGTAACGAGAAGATCATAGCAGCAATCTGCATTCACTGTTTTATATACTGGAACATTAAGTTCCTGGCATATGGCTTCAATAGTCATGTTCTTA
This sequence comes from Galeopsis tetrahit, assembly GCA_963675135.1. Lineage (NCBI taxonomy): Eukaryota > Viridiplantae > Streptophyta > Magnoliopsida > Lamiales > Lamiaceae > Galeopsis > Galeopsis tetrahit. Next base: position 18,521,454 of record OY776123.1, read on the forward strand.
CACCCAGTGTCTAAATGACTGCAATTCCCTTGCATTGCTTCACATTGATTCACTATTGTCCCAGTAATTACAACCACAACAAATATTATAAATTGATTGAAATTCATGCTCCTATAATATTGTTTAATTTCACCACTTTCTTGACTAGTTAATTCAAAAGTAATACTATATTCTTATGCATAGGCTAATTTATAAGGTAGAGTTTTTGATGGAGGGATATTAGTTGTTACAACTTAATTTAATGATGTAATGTGAAACGTACTTAGATATGCAATTAATTGGGAATTAATGTATTTAGCGTCAGTGAGGAATATAATATGGGCACCTTTCAAAGTATTTGAATTTCATTTTATATATGTATATATATATATTAATTAAAACAGAACACAGTAAGGACAGAGTGCTCTGTATATTCGGTTAGCCATTGATTAGAAAAAAAAAAAGTAGTAGTAGGCCCGGGGAGGGGGTGGGGGAGTCAATTTTCGAGGCGGAGAAAGGCGTCGGCCATCAAGGCACCGAGCTTGAGTTGTGCGGCAGTGGTAAGGTGCCAATGGTCCCAACTTATTTGCAAGCCGTTTGCATCGACGCAGCTCACGTTTTGACGCTCATTTGCGGTTTCAAATTGTTCAAATTGAGCTTTCCTAACCAATTCAAGATTAGGGCTGATGACTTCATAGTCCAATGCCACCTAATAATTAACTCAATTAGTATATAATCCATATTCTCGCATGTGCAATTATATATGCATATGTTGATACGTACGTACCTCGATTATATATGCATATGTTGATACGTACGTACCTCGATTACGGGCAAGAGCGGCAACTGTAAATCGGAGCGTATATCGTCGATAAACTTCTCAAATCTTGCCTTGTACGCCATCGCATCTTCGAGCAGTTTGACATCCTTTTTCCCTTGGTACCATAGGATTGCCCTGAGAACTCCGCCGGCCATGAGGGCTGCCCGTGCACGTGCCACCGTATCGTTATAATACGGAAACGGGCTGCCCTTGCTCCACTCGGTGATTGACGTGTCCCCTATGGCGCAGGGGACGAGTCCAATCACCCCCATGTTTGGGTTCCTCTGTAGGAGTGTTTTGGCAAACTGCATTCCGGGCCCCACTCCCGCGCTCTTGTTCGGGGCGACGTCGATATCGACGTGTAGAGGGTCGGCTGCCATCTCCCATGTTCCGTTCTTTGCGAATCGCTGGATTAACGGGTCGGGCTGGCGCTCGGAAATGAGCTCCCCCACACTTCCTCTGCCGACCATATTCGACTGGCCGGCTAGGACGAAGATATTCTTATAACTACCACCAAAGTACTGATCATCTTCGCCAAAGCATATTCCCATTGCCATAACAAATACGACTAGTAGGAACAACATACCTAATTCCATATCTCAAAGTTAACTTAATTTCGGTTTGAGAGGAGAGAGAGAGAGAATATATAATTTTGTAATGTGATGGAATGATATATGGATATAAGCTCTCGATCATGCCTTTTTATAGGCAGCACCCTTAATCAATGCCTAGCTACTTAATCAATTTCATTCTCCTCAACTAACACTTCATTTTAATTTCATTCATCACAGTCTAAACACATCTTGGAATCGATTCCTGCTGAAAGCAACTTCTTCAATTTAAATTGTTCACTCGATGAGCCTCCTCTCCGTATTAAAGTAAAGGATAAAAAGTGATATTAATCCAGCCCACGAGTGAGGGCAAGTAATAGAAATTGGTTGTACAAAAATTAATTCTCCACTTCTCTACAAGTTCGGACTTTTACCCGAGATATAATTCACGCAGGAGTGGGGCCCGGAATGCCGTTTGCCAAAACACTTCTACAAAGGAAGCCGGACTTTGGCATGATTGGACTCGTCCCCTGCGCAATAGGGGCCACTTCAATGGAGCAAGGGCAACCCGCTTCCGTTGTACAACGACACGATACAACGGGCACAGTCAGCTCTGCAGTCCGGTGGTGGAGTAATCCGGGCCCTCCTCTGGTACCAAGGGGAATCAGATGCGGCATCCGTCGAGAGTGGAAAAGTCTATAAGGCTAAATTCCAAAAGTTTATCGAGGATGTACGGTCCGATCTACAGATGCCACTATTGCACGTAATCGAGGTATATTAAATATTTGACTTACGATTGTGGTTGTTGTTTAATTAATTAATTTAGATATAAAATTAATATTAATGTTGTTGTTGTGTTATGACATATATATAGGTGGCATTGAACAATGCGACATGGGGTTCAGGTTTAGAGTTGGTTAGGGCAGCTCAAATGAGGTTCAAAATGTGGAGTGTGTCGATGCAATAGGATTTGAAACAGTTAATTGGGATCATTTGCATCTCTCCACTGCCTCCCAGGTCAAGCTCGGAGTCCTCATGGCCGACGCCTTCATCCCCCTCCTCGATTGACGTCCTCCAAAACTCAGTCCCCCTTCACCCACCACCACTTAATTTACTCTATTTTCAGTTAATTGTTAGTAGTACCTTTTTTTTTTTTTTCTTAAACTGATGCATGTATATATATATGCATGTGTATGTTAATTAATTGGAATGAAAAATTATTTTCTTTCCGTTGAATTATATACATATATATGTCTAATTTCTCAAAATTTGTGTTGGTGGAAAAAAAAGCTAGTAATGTATATATATATATATATGCTGATGAATTTTTCCCACGTACAGTATCTGTATTTTTAGTTGGCGGATGAATTTTGATTCATTAGTTGAAAAAAATAGCATTGCATCATCATATTTCATTAATTCACACGCTCGTGACAAAAAAATTACCAATGGAAGATCAATATATTGAAAATCGTACGAGCAAAATATTATCGACAAAATTTATACGTCTGTCAACATACAATTTTTTTTATTTAATTTTTTGGTCAAGCAAATATATATATACATAGATAAATGAAAACTAGTGGTACCGCTTGCGAGAGGTGTAAATTAAGAAACTCCCTTCTTATGTTGATAATTACTCCTAATATATGTATTTTTATATCATATATAATTTTTTTTTTTTAAATAAAATAATTGTACGTTACTTGAATATGCTGATTGACCGAGTAGAATTTAAGTATAGTGAAATTATCAAACAATGAGATGGTAAAAAAATCGTGAAGATATGAAAAAGTTAGACGAATTAATTACACTATACATATAAAGAAAATAATAGGCATTTTTTCCAAAAAAAAAAATGTTTGGTCCATAAAAGAAGTACGTCATCTCTAATAAAGTAAAGAGGGTGTATTCAATTGAGATTTTGTTGGATTTTTTTGTACTTTAAAAAGTCAGTGGATTTAGAAAATTCATAGACTCTATGCAGAGTTTGCCTAACTTTTTTATTGATTTATATGGATTTTTATAGATTTGACAGGATTCTGAAATACACATTTTTTATTGATTTACATGGATTTCCATAAACTACGCCCCTAAAACCTAGTTAAAAAAAAAATTATTATTTATCATTATTATTCTCATCTTCATTTTCATCACAGTTATACCTAGACCTTTTCACAAAGTTAGCAATACTAGTTCTCCATGCATTAGCTTAAGTTTTTTGTTGTAATTGTCTTTGAGAAAGCAATTCCAAATTTTCCTCTTTCATGTCGAGATGTGGAGAATCTTGATCTTCTTTATATTCGACTGGAAATTCATCAGAGCGACTTTTTTTCCGAAGAAAGTTATGTAATCTAGCGAACTTGTGAATTGCAATTTGAAAATACCAAAAATTCGATTGAATACTTGCATTTCTGGGATGACGACCTTGACCAACAAAATCTTTTAGATGATATCGAACACCACGTAATGGGAATTGACGTCGATTAGATATTATTGACGGTGTCCGATATACTATGATTTTTAAAGAAAGAACATAATTTTAATGGTGGTGAAGAATGATGCTTATCAAAGAACATAGTTAACACAGTTTTTTTTTCTTCTCTTCAGAGTCTTCTAAGAGAATCCGTTGAAATCTCTACTTTTTAGAAGAGATTTTGATTAGTGAAATTTATTTATATTTTTGAAAGAGAATCCAACAAAATCGTATTAAAATCCATAGATTGTTGAATACCTAAAGATTTCTAAAGACTTTTTAAAATCCGTATTGAATACCTCAAAATTTTGAAAGACTTTTAAAAATTCGGATTGAATACCCCCAGATTTTAAAAGTCCAAAAATATCCAACAGAGTCTCAATTGAATACACCCCCCTAAAATTACTTTTTACTAAGGTATTTTTTTCCGGTGAATTCATTTCATTTTTTACCCGACTAATAAAATGAACTTCCAAATATTATTTAAATTAAGTTGTAACAATATTCCAACTCTTATGAATTAGAATCAATCAAGAGATGGGCCCAACTGAAATTGATTTCAACTCAAGGCCCAAGTTGTCGGCACTTGCTTGATTTCTTACTGCCAAGTTTTAGCAATGGGCCATGTCCCATTTGTTTCTGGGAACGGCTATACGCACTCACAGGGTTATTGAATACACCCACTCGACATTTTTTTTCATCTTAATCATATTTGAAACTAGTGCACGACCCGCGGGAATAATTATTTCTTCCATCTATGTGCAATGCGGAAATAGCAATTAATGATATGATCGAGTATTGAGGGTTGGATTGACATAATGTAGAACTTTACAAAAACATGCATAAATCATGAGTAAACAAAATGAATTTATAAACCGACACCATATCATCATTTTTAGAGTTGTATGCTGAGTTGAAATAAAAAGAGTCGAGTTGAGAGAAAGAAAGAGAATGAGTAGACACCATTTTTCTTTTCATACTGTCATGTCATATTTACCCACCGGAGTATTTATGTTAGTTCACAATTTATTTTTAACAAATATATATATATATATATATATATATATTAATATTCTCTACAAATTAGTAGGAGTTGGAATGATACCTCTATATTTCGAACATGCTCTGAAAATTAATAGGAGTTGGATTGAGACCTATGTATTTTAAACAGTTTAAAAAAATTAAAAAATATAGAAGAGAAGAAAATTGAAAAAAAAAATGTTAACGTAATACAAATAAAAAAAAATTACACTATTTAAAAAAATATACAAATTTATTGTTGTTTAAAAAATTGTGCAAATCCATTTTCGCCCACAATTGAATCTGAGCAGCAAGTTATATATCCAATTTTCGTCAACATTAATATTCCTTCAATGTGATAGATCAACAAAGCGTCTTATATATCAAAATTAGTTATATATTAATGGTAAAAAAAATTATGATGTAACCCAGTTTTTGACGCAAACACAAACCACATATTCTTAATAAAACTTCAAATGATTGGAACAATTTCTCAATTGTCTTGGGCAAACCCATTAAATAAAGTAAAGGTACCATGAATTTTTTTTTATGAATTTTTTTTTTTTTTTAAGAAAAGAGATGAATAACAGTATTTATCCAATCCTACACTACATGCATAAGATTAAATCAACAAATCATATAGGATGTGATGACAACCCTCCACTTTCTTCAACAAATCGTCTGATGTGATGACAATCCTCCATAAACCACGTATTCTTAAAATAAAGGTCCTGTAAAAAAAAAAAGAAATCTTCAAATGAGTGGAGCAAAAAATTAAAAAATCCACAACTTGAAATTAAAAATAAAAAAACTTAAATTAGAAAATGACGTGAGCGTGAAAAATTGAGGATGTTAGAGATTTTGTAGAGAAGGATGCAAGAATGTACCATTAAATAAAGACGGAAATTTGCAACAGAGATTGAGAAGGAAATGGTGGTTAAATGAAAGGAGAAGAAAACTAAATAAAAAAATTTAAACAATGGAGTATTTAATTATATATCATTTAAAAAATTGTACATTAAGTAGGAATAACTTACATGTATATATATATATAACTGGTAACCCAGTTCTCAATTGTCCAGAATTTGGCGTAAACACCGACCACGTATTCTTAATAAGATTTCAAAATGATTGGAGCAATTTCTGAATTGTGTGATGACAACCCTCGACCCTTGACGGGCTAAGTCTTGATTAGAAATTCTGATTAAGTTTCGTGCTGACCCTCGACGGGATAAGTCTTCATTAGAAATTCTGATCAAGTTTCGTGCGGCTGCCAATAGACGATCGACCGCATACTGAGAAAACTGTTATTATTGAGAAAAAAGAGTATTTAATTATATATAAAAAATTAGTCATATATTAAGGATTTGAAAAAAAAAATTATGATGTAACCCAGATTTCAATTTTCCTGGCGCAAACACAAACCACATATTCTTAATAAAACCTCAATTGTGAAAATTGGGTAAACCCATCAAATAAAGTAAAGGCACCATTAAAGAATTTTTTTTAAAAGAAAACAAACGAATAACAGTTTTTATCAATCCTATGCTACCTGCATAAGATTAAATCAACAAAGCATATAGGATGTGCCCTCGACTTTCTTTCAACGGGATGGATCAAGACAATCCTCTATAAACCACGTATTCTTAATAAAGGTCCTGTAAAAAATAAAATTCTTCAGAAGAGTGGAGCAATTTCTCAATTATTCAAGAAACTCACAATCTACATATTATAATTAAATAAAAATACAGTGAAAAAAAATTAAAAAATCCGCAACTTGAAATTTAAAAAAAAAAAAACTTAAATTAGGAAATAAATTGAGTATGTGAGAGCGCAGAGTGAAAAATTGAGTATGTTAGAGTTTTTGCAGAGAAGGCTGCAAGAATGTACCATGAAAATAAAGATGGAAATTTGCAACAGAGGTTGAGAAGGAAATGGTGGTTAAATGAAAGGAGAAAAAAATTAAATAAAAGATTTAAAAAAAAACTGTCAAATACATCTACCCTTATATACTAATTCTGAATCTATTCTCTCCTACGTCGCGCTCCATATTCTCTCCTTTTCAATTTTCTATTTTTCTTAAATTTTTGCATTTTTTAATTAAACGGTTTAGTTTAGTAACTTCTATCCACTCCAAACTTATTTTCTTCAATTTAACTTTTGTTATTTTATAAAAAATAGAATTTTTTTTTATTTTTTCTTTTATCTAATTTTAAATTTAAATTCTTTTTTCTCCTCTTTTTTCTTCTCTTTTTCTATTATTTTTTTTAATAAATATATAAAATTTTCTTATTCCCGCGTAATAGGAGAGATACCTCTATATTTCGAACATGCTCTGGAAATTAATAGGAGTTGGATTGAGACCTATGTATTTTAAACAGTTTAAAAAAATTAAAAAATATAGAAGAGAAAAAAATTGAAAAAAAAAAAATGTTAACGCAATACAAATAAAAAAAAAATTACACTATTTAAAAAAATATACAAAAAAAAAAATTACGTTATTGTTGTTTAAAAAATTGTGCAAACCCATTTTCGCCCACAATTGAATCTGAGCAGCAAGTTATATATCCAATTTTCGTCAATATTAATATTCCTTCAACGTGATGGATCAATCTGATGTGATGACAACCCTCGACGGGCTAAGTTTTGATTAGAAATTCTGATCAAAGTTTCGTGCTGAGAAAACTGTAATGGAGTATTTAATTATATATCAAAATTAGTTATATATTAATGGTAAAAAAAATTATGATGTAACCCAGTTTTTGACGCAAACACAAACCACATATTCTTAATAAAACATCAAATGATTGGAACAATTTCTCAATTGTCCTGGGCAAACCCATTAAATAAAGTAAAGGTACCATGAATTTTTTTTATTTTTTTTTTTAAGAAAAGAGATGAATAACAGTATTTATCCAATCCTACACTACATGCATAAGATTAAATCAACAAATCATATAGGATGTGATGACAACCCTCCACTTTCTTTCAACAAATCAGACGATGTGATGACAATCCTCCATAAACCACATATTCTTAAAATAAAGGTCCTGTAAAAAAAAAAAAAAAAAAAACTTCAAATGAGTGGAACAAAAAATTAAAAAATCCACAACTTGAAATAAAAAATAAAAAAACTTAAATTAGAAAATGACGTGAGCACAGAGTGAAAAATTGAGGATGTTAGAGATTTTGTAGAGAAGGCTGCAAGAATGTACCATGAAATAAAGACGGAAATTTGCAACAGAGATTGAGAAGGAAATGGTGGTTAAATGAAAGGAGAAGAAAACTAAATAAAAAAATTTAAACAATGGAGTATTTAATTATATATCATTTAAAAAATTGTACATTAAGTAGGAATAACTTAAATGTATATATATATATAACTGGTAACCCAGTTCTCAATTGTCCAGAATTTGGCGTAAACACCGACCACATATTCTTAATAAGATTTCAAAATGATTGGAGCAATTTCTGAATTGTGTGATAACAACCCTCGACCCTCGACGGGATAAGTCTTCATTAGAAATTCTGATCAAGTTTCGTGCGGCTGCCAATAGACGATCGACCGCATACTGAGAGAAAACTGTTATTATTGAGAAAAAAGAGTATTTAATTATATATAAAAAATTAGTCATATATTAAGGATTTGAAAAAAAAAATTATGATGTAACCCAGATTTCAATTTTCCTGGCGCAAACACAAACCACATATTCTTAATAAAACCTCAATTGTGAAAATTGGGTAAACCCATCAAATAAAGTAAAGGCACCATGAAAGAATTTTTTTTAAAAGAAAACAGACGAATATAACAGTTTTTATCAATCCTATGCTACCTGCATAAGATTAAATCAACAAACCATATAGGATGTGCCCTCGACTTTCTTTCAACGGGATGGATCAAGACAATCCTCTATAAACCACGTATTCTTAATAAAGGTCCTGTAAAAAATAAAATTCTTCAGATGAGTGGAGCAATTTCTCAATTATTCAAGAAACTCACAATCTACATATTATAATTAAATAAAAATACAGTGAAAAAAAATTAAAAAATCCGCAACTTGAAATTTTTTTAAAAAAAAACTTATATTAGGAAATAAATTGAGTATGTGAGAGCGCAGAGTGAAAAATTGAGTATGTTAGAGTTTTTGCAGAGAAGGCTGCAAGAATGTACCATGAAAATAAAGACGGAAATTTGCAACAGAGGTTGAGAAGGAAATGGTGGTTAAATGAAAGAAGAAAAAAACTAAATAAAAGATTTAAAAAAAACTGTCAAATGCATTTTAAAATAAATAATAAAAAGAAACTGTCAAAAGAAACTGACTCACCAAAATTCAGGATTTCAAAATATAGAAAAAATAAGAAGCCACGTAGGCAATTTTGAGACTGTGAAATATATGTATTAAAGATGTCCAATATATCTCTCTTGTAATTTTATTTTTTTTAAATGAGATAAATACACCCACTATTTCTCTATCACTGAAAAACATCCTAACAATCACAAAAAAGTTCGGGATTTTTTTCGGAGAAATAAACATTGTCCGAAAAAAATCCCGGACAAAGTTCCTTCTTCATTTTTTTTTTTTCGAACAGTGAAGCTTTTTCGATCACTAGGACAGTTTTCATGCACTATTTTCAAACATTAGATTATTTTTCATGCATTATTTTTGAACATATGTATAAATTAGTATTTTTCATGCACTAAAACAAATTCCAAAATTTCATAAAAAAATCACAGATTACAAACCAAAATTCGTAAAAAAAATTGAACTAAATTATATTTCATCCTCAAACTTCAAAACTCTAGAATAATTCCAAAATTCCATAAAAAAAAATACAGATTCCAAAACAAATTCTTAGAAAAAAATTAAAATAATTTAGAAACACTAAACATTATACCTATCGGGGCGGCGTGCGTGACAAGGCTGGGCGGACGCGGGGCTGGGGGAAGTCGCGGCCAGTGGCGTCGGTGTTGGCGTGGAAGGAGTGGCCCGCGGCCAGCGGCGTCAAGGCTTCGCCCTTCTCCAGCGACTAGTGGCGGTGGCGTGGGCTGCGCCCTTCTTCAGCGAGGAGGCAGCGTGGCTGCTGCGGCGGCTGGCGATGCGTGGCGGCGAATGGATAAGAGAGAAGAGAAGAGAAAAAAATTGAATTGATCGAGGGAGCGAGTGTACCAAAAAAATGAAATTAGGGTTAAAGAAGAAAGAAGAGGGGTAGTTTTTTGTTTTTCCACGTGGGTATTCTCATCTTATGGTGTGTGTATTTAGCAAGTGATATGTCCTCAATAGTTCTGTGTGTATATAACCGGGCCCTTTGTTTTTTAAAAATTCACGCCCCCATTCTTGCAAATGGCCCCCTTAATTATTTAACAGGTGGACCGCCAAATTTGGGCCTCAATATATATTTTTTCTTCCTTTTAATTTTTAATCCCAATTATAATTTCTCCCTTCTCGTGTTATTCCTTCGATTTACTCCACAATATTATCCAGATATATTTTGCTCAAAAAATCCTCATTTCACCTATAAAAATAGCAAACCATATCATTTTCAAATCAAGTGCAATTAGTCAATTTAATGTAAATAATGCATGAAATCCTATTAAATTGAGCAACAAACACACATGAATTTCAAGCAATTTTCACACTAATCACTCATCACTAATCTACCTTACCCTACTCTACTGGACCTAATTAGAATACTTATTTATAGGAATAAGATACATTCATAATCCTTGATTATTAGAAATATTATGTTGCAATTAACAGGAATATTACAAATCTATAATAATTAAAAATTGTTAATTTTCAGTTTACTATTTTTTTTTTCTTGATTTGATGTGTATGTAAATTAATTGGAAGCAATATAATGAAAAATCCTTTTCATTAACCAAGATTTTGTCTGATTTTGTGTCTATTCGGTGGCTACTCTTGGAATTCATGGGTTCTGATATTTTTCCTTTTCAACTTTTTGAGGTTTGCAGTTTAACTGGAGTAATTTATTTTGCTGCAACTTAATTAATTTGGAAATTAAAAGGCAATCACATTGTATTACCGACATCCTTTTATTTATACAAAAAAAAAAAAAATCAAAGTTTTATTTAAAGATATGCAACAAATTATATATATAATTCTACACAAACATGTTCACCGTTCATATGTAACATGATACATGTCGAATTAGGAGGCCGATGGATCGCAGTTAGCCTAATTTAATTTTACTATGATCGACTTCCTATTCATTTTATTTTTGGCACGGATTTTATGCACAACAATATTAGTGGGCCAAAATACGAAGGAGATATGCAACATTGGACCTTTGGAATGCCAGAGGTGAAATTATCGAGGTACATTGCCTAGATTAACAAGAGTTTTGTGTGTGCTAGAATTTTTAACTACATTAGTATGTAACACACTACCTTGTGAATGTGAGGATGTGAAGTTTGTCATTTGTTGCCGCCTATTTATGCTTGCAGTAAGTTATATTATTCCTTAAAATTAGTGAGATGGTAGCAGATGTTTCGATATAATAGTGTGATCGGGTTATGATGTGTATAGCGCCATGGTGTGGATTCAGTTACGATTCACGTGACCTGACATACGTAATTGATGTTTTTCTTTGTCTCATAATTGTTCTTTAATATATTAGCCTTTAGAGTATATATCAATTATCAACATCAGCAATAAATGGTCTAAATATCTTTGCTATGGTGGAACTGGTCAAGTTGTACGAATATGGAATTTGCAGAACAAGCTACGTGTCAAATGGTTGAAAGGTCATACTGATACAATAACAGGTGCAATATAGCTTATGTCAATCGTAAATGAGATCTTCTACTACACCACCTTATTTCTGGCCCAAGAGTTGCTGAACTTAGGGATCGATCTTAATGGACAGGTAGCTGATTAGGATGTTTCTTTCTAGGTTTTGAAAAGTGTCAATTTGAGATATGTTTTTTCCTCGAATTTTAGGTGAGATGTGTTCAGATATGAACAACTTGAGCCAAAATGACAAATCAGAATCTCCTGCTCCAAAATTTGATTATAGTTACACTGCAATTATTACGGCTCTTCGATTTGCTTGGGATGAGGGGTAGTTCAGGTCTACGGATCCACATTCCTATTTTAATTTTGTTATGAATAATTAAAACGTTGTATAGAAGCAACTCTTTTCAAGTGTAAAATAGAGCAAAAAATGCAGGGGTCAACGCGGGCGGTAGCGGTGGTGGTTCTGATGGTCGTTGCGGCGGTTCTAGTGCCAGAAGCGTCGGCGACGCGTTACATAGTAGGTGGCAATAAGGGCTGGACGACTAATGTGAGTTACCAAATATGGACTCGAAACAAGAACTTCTACAATGGAGATTAGTTATGTATGGTTTCTTCTCTATTTCAAATTTTATCTTCATTAGTTACCCTCCCTCCGTTCAATTTTATAATTTATGTTCAACGGATAAGATAAAACTTGCATTCTTAATTTAGAATTAGGTCAAGATGTAAAAGAAAAATGTTGAACTATAAGCACACAATAGTACATATAAACAACAAATGTTTTTAATCTATCGTTTACAATACACAAATTTGGAGACACATACGAATTCAAATTTCAATGTAATATATATATATACACTAACAATAATAATAATTCCAATAACACATATTGAATCGGTACTCACATATTTTTGGAACCATATAAAAAAATATGTTGAATACTAGCATCTATGTTTGCATTTGAGATATTTTGTTCTTTCTTGTCTTAATTGTTGAATATACATCCTAATTCACAAAAATTATATTATTATCAATAATAATTATATATTGAATAAACAAGGATGAAACTACTTACGTGGGGTTAGACTTCTGCACAATTCAATAACAATGTAATGTAAGGTTGGACTTCTGCACAATTCAATAACACGTATGTATGTGCAATTTTTTACTCTTCGTCCGTTGACCAACTCCACTGTATTTACCCTTTCAAGCAAGTAGCCTAAAACACTTGGAATCTTTAATTTCTCCATGTAGGCCTAAAACACCTGAAATCCTTAATTTCCACACATTGAGTAGGCTCGTTGATCCAACTCCACAACCACATCCTTAATTTCCACACATTGAGTAGGCTCGTTGATCCAACTCCACAACCACATATAGTTGTTTCCACACATTAGGTTCGTTGAACCAACTCCACAACCCCGTTGCGTAATCGTCTCACCTATATAACACTCTATTTTAATTTAATGAAGTTTTAATATATGAATCATTCCCTTAATTTGTATCTCTACCTCCGTTCATTTTGACACTTTTTAATTTAAGTTTATTTTGACACGATATGATATATTTTTTAAAAATTTGTAAAATTAAATGAATTCAATTTCTATAAATTAGATAACTTATTGTATCTCTTCCAAACAACTTTTAGACTAATTTGTATCTCTCTCAAACAACTTTTAGACTAATTTAGTAAAATTAAATGAAACAACTTTTAGATAACTTGTATTACTTCTAAACAATGACTTTTACAATTAGCAATGCTTCACGTATTTATACTTTTTCTAAATAAATGATATAATTTTTTTTTAATATAAAACTTTTTAAAAAATATTATACAAAATTCTTTATAAATATTAATGGTCAAGATATTTAAAAACTATTTAAAATTATTAAATGACACCGTACACCTCATTTTTTTTAATCTAACGTCTCTAGACATCATACAAAATATTGATATATTATTTGAGAATCAATTTTTGGAATATTTTCATTAGAGAATCAATTAATATATATATATATATATATATTGTCATATGGAATTGAAGATATAATATAATATTATTATTATAATATCTATGGCTATCCTAAAATATATCTATCCGATACATATAAGATATATTAATTGATTTTTTTTATTTTTACTAGTATTTATTAATTTTAAAAGAGTAATAAATTAATTAATATAAGTCCATATTCCTTCCACTTCCCTCCGTCACCGCCCACCTCTCCGACTCGTCACGGCGGCCCGCGCCGCCTACTGCGCATCCCTCCACTCCGCTTCACCGCCCGGCTTCCCCTCACCCGCTTCACCGGTGTCGCTGCCTTTCCCTCCCCTCACACCTGCGTCGCCGGCTACGCGTGAAGTCGATTTAAAAAAAAAAAACACGCCGCCCTCTCATAGTCCCCTGCCAACCCTACCCTCGTCCGCCACCGCCCCTCCACTTCGCGGCCGCACGCATTTTCGCCCCTCCCCTTCGCGGCCGTTCGCGGCCGCAGTTCCTTCCCCCTGCAGCCGTTCGCGGCCGCAGTTCCTTCCCCCTGCAACGTTCGCGGTCGGCCTCCCTCCGTTCGTGCCTCTCGCCGCCGCCGCGCCGCTTCAGGTAAGTTGAAAATTAGGTTTCTCAAAATTTGGGTTTTTGTATATTGTTCGGGAATTTCTTTCGAACAATTTCTGTTTGTTTTGTAGAAATTTTCGAACAACCTAAGTTTGTTTATGTAAATTTTTTGAACATATTGACTTTGTTTTGAAATGTTTTTCAAACAATCTGTGTTTGTTGGAGTTGAAATTTTTTTCGAACATATTTACTTTGTTTTGATTTTTTTTCGAACAATCTGTGTTTGTTTTGGAAAAAATTTCGAACAAGTTGTTCGATCTTTTTTTCGGACAAATTTAATTTGTTTTGAAAAAAAATTAGAACATATTGAGTTTGTTCGTTAAAAAATTTCGTACATTTCAACATTGTTTGGTTAAAATTTTCGAACATCTCAAATCTGTGTTTTATTTTTGAATTTCGAACATCACTTTTGAATTTTTAGAATTTTTGATGTTTTGGTGGTGATGGTGGGGATCCGGATAGAGTGTGAAATGATGAATCGGGTGTGAAATGGAATAAATGGGTGTACTCATCCGGAGTTTTTTTTTAAAAGTGCAGGAAGGGTAAAAACGTCTTTTCGCACCACCTTGGAACAAAAAAAATTCCCGTGGATGTACTTATAGTAAATCAGGGTGCATTTAGCCGCGCCCTTAAATTCAACAGCCTTTCTCTCTCATTTTAGTTAATGGGCTCCTTTTTCCTCTTGATGGCCCATCGATTTAATTAATTATGTGGCGGGTTGGGGTATATACCCCTCCAGCTTTATTTAATGCACTCCCCCGATACACTCAATCCCATAAAATAGACATATTATACATGCACTTCCCCTAAATTATCTAAATTGCCCTTTTTCCTAAAAACTCATTTAAATAAATACATTCCCATAAAACCCTAATTTTATTTTCATCTTCTTCAACATTCTGCCTCCACCTCCGCCGGCGGGGACTGCCGCCCACCACCACCCACCGTCGTCATTCACTTGGACCCCCACCCTTTTTTTTTTCTCTGCTCAACCGTTGCAAATCTGTCGACCACGGAGCAGATCCCGTCGGCCATGGCAGCGTAAGGTAAGCTCATGGTCGTCGTCCCACGCGACCGTTTTTCCCCTCTCTTTTTTTTTCGTTTCTGCATATAGGCGGCGGCGCCGCCCTCCTCCCTCGTCCAGCGCCGCCTCATCCCCTGCCGCCTCACCCCCTTCCCTCTCCAGCCTTGTTTTTCGCCTCATCCCCTACCGTCTTGCCCCACCGCCTCACTCCCTTCCCTCTCCAGCCTTGTTTTCGCGTTTACTTTGTTTGTAGGTAGGGTTTGATTTTTTTTTTTTTTTCTGTTTTCGACACGAAATTGTCGACTCTAAGAATTATGGTCGATAAATTGTTGTCGACCTTAATGTTCAGGGTTAACAATTTCTTGTCGAAAATTCTAATTTTTTTTAAAAAAAAATCAATCGTAAAATGTTGTCGACGAGAATGTTTTTCGTCGATAAATTATAGTCGACTAGATGCTTTATGGTCGACAAACCAGTGTCGTCTGTCGAAAAAAATGAAAATTTTCAATCTCATTTTTTTTTTAAGTTATATTGAATGTTTTTGTCAGATTCGGTGGCGCCGACGGCGTCTGACGGAGGAGGTGGAGGTGGAGGTCGGAGGTGACGATGTCGACGGCGGTGGAGGCCGGCTGTCCTAAAATTAGGGTTAATTCAATTAGGGTTTTGAGTAGGGGAGTGTATGTATCTTTAATATTTTATTAAAAGGGTAAATATGACATTTTACATGAATATCTATATCTATATCTATCTATATCTATATTATATATATTTGCAAACTTTTGGACTGCCACATGTCGCAGCCTGATTCGTTTGCCACAATCTCTGTCATCTCAATAGTCTTCTTTTCAAAAATCATCTTCTCACCTCATTTTCCTCCTTTTCATTTTAATCTCATCCGTCCATTTAAACAAATTAGTATTAACCGTTCGATATGTTGCCCGTTGGAGGGACGGCGGCGATGTTTCAGGAGGAAGAAGAACATTTTTATTTTTTATTTAATTATTTTACAGTTTTAGCTTTTAAAGAAGTAGGGTAAATTATAAATTTAATATAGGTTTTGTAACGTCTTATAATTACATTTTCATCCCTTTAAATGTTTATTTTGTGTGTCAATGGCGAGTTGATTGAAAATAATAATTGAATGATCAATTTTGATACTATTTAAAAAATGGGTGACTAAATTTGAAAAAAAAAATAAACTTTAGTGGCAAAAAATGATATTTTTTCATAATTACTTACTCCGTATTAGAATTTAAAATGATATTTTTGTCATTTTATATTTATTAATTTATTTTATTAGTATAGCGAAGCAATGCGATTGCATATTGCATAGAGCAAATGCACTATTGCGAAGTGCAATCTTATAAAAACAATTTCATCCGTTAGATCAATAATCCAATGTTATTTAATGAGTATACATAACAGGAAATGCGAAGCCTTCCTGACCGTAGAAAAATCCAAATTTATTTGAAGAATTCAAATTTCTCTTATATTAGAAAACCCTGATTAAATTTTATAAATGTCTAAATTTTGAATTTATTTAATATTAACATATTATATTATTTAATCCAATTTTATAGTATATCTAATATTATTGTTACAAGTGCCTACTCGAAATTGTCAAACACAATAGTGAAACACTATTTATTACTTGAAATTAATAATTAGGGTATATGTAAGTTTTCAAAAAAAGGAAATTTTATTTCCTAGAATTTCGTTAGTTTAAATTTTGATTGTGTGATAAAAGTGAAGTATATTATTACTTTAATCTATGTTCTTCCTTTTTATGTGATTACAATTTTAGTTACCATAATTAATTAAAGTAAGTATATATCATAATAATATTGACATAATTTAAAAGTTTGTAAATAATGATATTGGATAAGTATGATTTTATAATTGAGAGATAGAATATTAAGCATGCTCGGAAGAATTTAAAATATTTTAGGGAAGTCATATTGAACTTTTTTTAACCATATCAACTATATGTTTAAATTATTTTAAATTGCTAAATTAAATATAGAATTCAATTATAGCACAATTGTAATACTTTCCTTATTTAATATATTAAAAAATTATGCGTAAAATAAAATATTAAAAAAATATCATTTTAATGGGGAATAAAAGATGATGCTTTGGATTTGAATGGAGTTGATTGAATTACTTTGGGTAATAAGCATTCATTTTCTTATAATATACAGTACTTGGGGTTACATGAAATTGTGTCGAGGTGTTTTCCAATATGAATATTTGATTTTATCATTGATTTTATCTATAATTTTACATTTTTCATTTTGCTTCTCTAAACAATGCACACATGATTTTTTTTTTTTATGGTTCATTTAGGAATGAGAATGAGTCCGAACTAATTAGACCTTATAAAAAAAAATTGACTATTCATCTTTTACTTTAAAGTTTGAACTTTCAATTTCAACCTTACATTATACTCCAACTTTTAATATCAAATGTACATACTTATTTATTTTATTTACATTCTTATATTTTTCACTATTAATAATTTTTTTTTATAAAATCAATAACAATCGATAAATATCACTAAATAATCCACCTGCAATATAATATTTGGTAATAATTGATTTGTCAGATTAACCTTCAATCATTTTCTCTTTTTATTTCCACTATTCTCTCTTTTCTACTGGATAAATAAAATTACATACATAAACACTTAAAAATAATTATATTAACTTTTATTAAATAATATTTTATTCACAATCTCACGTAATATACGAGTATTTTTTTTTTTACAAATGTACGAGATCTATGTCAACCTCTAAAGTTAAGAACAAGAGCAGAGATTGATAATTCTTTGTCTCAACTTAAATGGAAAAATATGTAAACGTACAATAAATGTTGTGTATAGGGAAGTTTTTTGAAATTTATAATTTTATATATTAATTTCTTTTATTAATAAGACTATACTCTTTTATTTTTATTATTGATTTTTTTTTCAAATATGTGATGTAATGTTTTTTACTATCAAAATTCCTTTTGATATTTTAAAAATAGAATAGCAATTTATCAAATTCCTTTATAATTAAAAGGTTAATTTTTAATTCAATTTTGTAATATAAAAAAAATATTTTAAAATTTTTATTTCAATCCCGCGTAATACGCGGGTCTAACGCTAGTATATATATATATATATATATATATATATATATATTTGCAAACTTTTTAGTGCCACATGGCACAACCACATTCTTCTACCTTAACCTCTCTCCTTCAAATCTCTCCATTTCAAAATTCCTCCATTCTCATTAATTTTAATCTCAACCCTCCATTTAAAGTTTTAATCTCAACCGCACGTTCTTATTTTTTACTCCTATATAAATCGCGATATCTTCTCATTTCAACCTAAGTTTCAATCTCTCAACTTTGTCTTCTTTGAAATTCGCTCTTCGATAATTATTCCGTTCATCACTTACAAAAGAATTTGTGAGGAAGGATTTAATCTCACTCATTTCTCATGAGTTCGCTTCTCCGTTCACTACAAGAAAACTGCAATTTAGCCGAGAAAAAATTTGTCGCTAATTCTAATATTTTCGTCGCTAACGTGAGTTAGCGATGAAATAATTTTGTCGCAGGATTTGTTGCTATACACCCGTCGCTAACATGTTTGCGACAAAAAAAATTAATTTTGTCGCAAATGTTTGCGATGAAAATTTGAGTTTTATCGCAAAATATTAGCGACGAAAATTTGAGTTTCATCGCAAAATATTAGCGACGAAAATTTGAGTTTCATCGCAAAATATTAGCAATGAAAATATAAGTTTCATCGCAAAATGTTAGCGACGAAAATATGAGTTTCATCACAAAATGTTTGCGAGGAAAATCAAACATTTGTCGCAAACACGTTAGCGACGGGTGTATAGCAACAAATCCCGCGACAAAATTATTTCATCGCTAACTCACATTAGAGACAAAAATATTAGAATTTTTGTTGCTAATATTTGGCTATGACATCCGATTTACGAATCATTCTCTAAATCCACTTCCGTACTCGACCAACCCAACTCGCACCCACACCCGACCCACCCCAACCGAACCAATTCAATCGTTCTCTAAACCGACTTCTGCACTCGACCCGCTCCAACCCGCACCAATACTCGACCCACCCCAACCCATACCCAAACCACACCCGCCCCGCCCCAACCCAACCCAACCGACCCCAACTCAACCCAACCCGCACCCACATACCCCCTCCCCCATTTTATTTAAATAAATAATTTTATTTGGTCTTAGTGGGAATTGATCCCGGGTGGATGGGCGCACATAGCTGGGCGCCTACCATTCGGGCAGACAGCTCTTTGGTTCAGTTTTTAATATTAATTATATATGTATTCAATTGTTACTAATTTAGTTATTTTTACTCATTTTATAATTTATTTCACATTTATTAATTGATAAATTTTTAACTTGTAACAACTATATATGTATATATACATGTGTATACGTAATTTTTAAAACAATTCCAATTGTATAAAATCAATGTTACTTTAACAATTTAAAAAAAATAATAAATATTAGAGCCAATCTTCATTCTCCTATCTTTAATTATGTCCATCTTCATTTGCATCATCATATTTATAAACATTCACAACAAAATAAAATAATTTGATAAAAGTGTAGCGATAAAATATTTTAATTTTGTTGCAAATATTAATTCCAAGAAATTAGCCACAAAAAATATATTTCATCGCAAAATAATAGCGACTAAATATAATTTTCATTGTTGCCCTAATTATTAACAACATAATAAAAAAATTTGTTGCTAGTTTAGGGATGAAATATTTTTATTTCATCGCAAAAAGTAATTTCAATAAATTAGCCACAAAAAATTATATTTCATCGCAAAATATAATTTTCATTGTTGTTCTGATTATTAACAACAAAATGCAGCAATACGTTGCTAGTATAGCGATGAAATATTTTAATTTCATCGCAAAAATTAATTTCAATAAATTAGCCACAAAAATTTCTATTTCATCGTAAAATATTAGTGATGAAATATAATTTTCATTGTTGTTCTGATTATTAACAACAAAATGAAGCAATTTGTTGCTAATATAGCAATGAAATATATAAATTTTGTTGCAAAAATTAATTTCAAGAAATTAGCCACAAAATTTTTAATTTCATCGCAAAATATTAGCAACGAAATATAATTTTCATAGTTTTTCTGACTATTAACAACAAAATGAATCAAATTGTTGCTAATATAGCGATGAAATATATAAATTTTGTTGTAAAAAATAATTTCAAAAAATTAGCCACGAAAATTTCTATTTCATCGCAAAATATTAGCGACGAAATATAATTTTCATTGTTGTTTTTATTATTAACAACAAAATGAAACAATTTGTTGCTAATATAGCGATGAAATATATATATTTTGTTGCAAATATTAAATCTAACAATTTAGCAACGAAAATTTATATTTCGTTGCTAAAAAATGATTTTAGCGATGAAATTTAGATTTGTAGCAAAATTTTCGTCGCTATTCCCCCCATTTCTTGTAGTGGTTGTCGTTCATCACTTATAAAAGATTTTGTGAGGAAGGATTTAGTCTCACTCATTTCTCATGAGTTCGCTTCTCCATTGATCTGCATTGTCAAAAAGTATTAGATTGGATGAAGAATATTAAATGTAATTTAATTTGAATGAGAGATGACCAATAACCAATGTCGAGGTTGTATTTTTTTTTCTTTTTCTTTTCTCTTTCTGGAGAATTTCTTTGGAGTGGGAGTTAGTAGAGGTTGGATTTTGGGAATTTGTGGAATGTAAATATTACGAAAGAAATGGTGAATTATGGAAATGAAAAATGAAAGAAAATTTTGTATAGTACACTATGCCAAATTATGTTTTTTACAGCAGTTGAATAACAGCGGTTATTTTTTAAACCGCTGTTAAAACTTTAAAAACCGCTGTCATATGCATCTTTTTTCAGAACCGCTGTCATAGGTTCCATTTGTGCGCTGATAGACAGCGGTTTTTCGTAAACGCTGTGATATGTTTTAGTTATGCGCTGTAATAGCTTCTCTTATGAAATATAATCAAATTAATCTTTAAAAATAATTAAATAATAAAAATATGATAATTTTTTTTAATTACTGATTTTTTTATGAAATACGATTAAATTCTCAAAAATAAATATATTAAAAAAATCAATTAAAAAAATTACTCTTGTAATTAATCTTCAAAATTGTATTTGATTATTTCATATTTTTAAGATTTTATTGATTTATAAAGAATTTTATTTTTAATTTAATTATTTTTTAAGTTTTATCAATTAAGAAATATATAATGATTAACACACTATACGATTTTGATTAAAAAACTATATAAGTTAAAAAATATTTGTTCATATATATTACTATATTATTAATAAAAAAATCAAGAAAATCTATAAAATATTATATATTATATTATTATTAAACAAATTAAGAAAATCTAATATTTCTTCTTATCTCCCCCACCCCCAAGCACCCCTCATTCTGTGAGAGGGGTGCCGTCAAAGACATATTTTTCGCCTGCATTGCACCCACCGTTGTCCGTCGTCGCAGGTAAGGAGAAATAAATTGATCATTCATTAATTGCTTCTTTTTTTTGTTGGTGTGAAATTGATTGTTAGATTTCATGAAATCAATGAGTAGTTCTAAAATGTTAGAGAAAAACATAAGAAACAAATTAAAGAATTAGGAAAAATCTAGAAAAAAAATCACGGCAGTTCATAAACAAATAAAAAAAGGAAGATGTATGAAAACTCCCCTAAACATTCTCTTTCTCTAACTCCTATTATTATGCCTCAATCATATATCCTTAATTCACCATATCATAAAAAGAAAAAGAAATTATTTTGATCAAATTAATAAAAAAAAAATTATTTGAGATAAATATTTATAAAAAAGAGAAAAACTTATTATAAAAGTAAATATATATATAAAATTTTATTGGTCTTTTAAAGATTTGTATCTCATACGTACTAGAGTTATATATATATATTATATTATAGGGAAAATATCAATTTTGGTCACCCAATTTTACCTCTTTTCATATTTGGTCATCCACATCTAGTCACTATCAAAATTGGTCACCCAGTTATTATATTCTATCAAAATTGATCACTCTGTTAGTCAATCTGTCATTGACTAACGGAGAAAGAGTTTTGAGCCGTGAAATTTCTCAAAACCTAAGGATAAAAAATTATCATGCATCTTCTAGAAATAATGAAACAAATGCAAAAGTAAAAGTAAGAATGAAACATGTGCCAGAATTACCAATATTTACATTATATTTATAATAGGTCAGAAGAAGGTTATTTTTGTTGGTTTACCTTTTATTTTACACAAAATGAGAAACTCAATAGATAGAATGCAACTTTGTACTCTGTTTTTTTTTTTTTTAACAATTGTACTCTATTTTCCAATTCTTGGATTCATACTGAATTTATGTAATAATTGGAGATATAAAGTTATTTCAATTCATCATAATTTGTGGTGAAGTTTAATTATAAAGAATTTTCTAAAATTATTCATTCAAGAAAATTCCATAAACTTATTTTTCATTCTAAATATTTTTCTATTAAGATCATTATTGCAGATTTCTTGAAATGTTAATCAAACAATTGGGCAAATTTCTATCTCCTGAGTTTCTCATTTCCTAATTATCTATAAAATAAAAATAAAAAGTAAACCAACGAATCACGTTCTACAAGATGCATCAGAATTCCTTCTGATCTATTATATGTTCTACCAGATGCATCAGAACCATGTTTCAAATTCTGATCTATTATATGTTCTACCAGATGCATCAGAACCATGTTTCATTCTTGCTTCTAGTTTGTTTCATTAGTTCGGGAAGATGCATGAAATTTTTTTAACCTTAGGTTTTGAGAAATTTCACGGCTCAAAACTCTTTCTCCGTTAGTCAATGACAGATTGACTAACAGAGTGATCAATTTTGATAGAATATAATAACTGGGTGACCAATTTTGATAGTGACTAAATGTGGGTGACCAAATATGAAAAGAGGTAAAACTGGGTGACCAAAATTAATATTTTCCCAATATATATATCATAAATTTAATTAGTTATTTAATCAAGGTTATCAAGTAGATATTATATTATATATAACCGTCTCACCACCCCTGTATATATGGTAAGTGAGAGTGTGCGGTTAATTAAAATCTAAATTTCAGCGCAAAGTCAGTGGATTTAGAAAATTCATAAACTCTATGCAGAGTTTGCCTAACTTTTTTATTGATTTATATGGATTTTTATAGATTTGATAGGATTCTGAAATACATATTTTTTATTGATTTACATGGATTTCCATAAACTACGCCCCTAAAACCTAGTTCAAAAAAAAATTACTCCCTCCGTCCGCCTATAAGTTTCCCATTTTACCATTTTAGTCCGTCCGCCTATAAGCTTCCCATACCCTTTTTGGTAAGTACTTTTTCTTACACTTCACTTTATATTTTACTTTTTATCTCTATCTCTCTCCTTCTTCCAATCACATCACTTGTACTATATCTATTATTTAATCACTTTTCTTAATCTTTGTGCCAAAAAGTAGCGGGAAGCTTATAGGCGGACGGAGGGAGTATTATTTATCATTATTATTCTCATCTTCATTTTCATCACAGTTATACCTAGACCTTTTCACATAGTTAGCAATACTAGTTCTCCATGCATTAGCTTAAGTTCTTTGTTGTAATTGTCTTTGAGGAGAAAGCAATTCTAAATTTTCCTCTTTCATGTCGAGATGTGGTGAATCTTGATCTTCTTTATATTCGACTGGAAATTCATCAGAGCGACCTTCTTTCCGAAGAATCTTGATCTTCTTTATATTCCACTGGAAATTCATCAGAGCGACTTTTTTTCCGAAGAAAGTTATGTAATCTAGCGAACTTGTGAATTGCAATTTGAAAATACCAAAAATTCGATTGAATACTTGCATTTCTGGGTGATTGACCACCAAAATCTTTTAGATGATATCGAACACCACGGGAATTGACGTCGATTAGATATTATTGACGGTGTCCGATATACTATAATTTTTAAAGAAAGAACATAATTTTAATGGTGGTGAAGAATGATGCTTATCAAAGAATATAGTTAACACAGTTTTTTTTTCTTCTCTTTCAGAGTCTTCTAAGAGAATCCGTTGAAATCTCTACTTTTTAGAAGAGATTTTGATTAGTGAAATTTATTTATATTTTTGAAAGAGAATTCAACAAAATCCATAGAGTATTAAAATCCATAGATTGTTGAATACCTAAAGATTTCTAAAGACTTTTTAAAATCCGTATTGAATACCTCAAAATTTTGAAAGACTTTTAAAAATCGGATTGAATACCCCCAGATTTTAAAAGTCCAAAAAAATCCAACAGAGTCTCAATTGAATACACCCCCTAAATTTCAAGCGTTGTATTCGTACATTGACCATGGAAGAAGAATGCCTTGTGCACATAATCTCTCGCGCTCTCTGCCTCATTCATTCTCAGTACATTTAAAATCTAAATTTCAAGCGTCGTACATTGACCATGGAAGAATGCCTTGTGCACATAATCTCTCGCGCTCTGCCTCATTGGCTCTAGCGGCGCACATTCCATGCGCACATTATGTTGTTATGTTGTACAGTCCGCTGTTGCCCTCATCATCTTCTTCTCCGCAAGTTCTTTCACTACCCAATTTTTTGTTTGTTTTTTGCTTAGATTTTAAGAATAACAACTTGTTTTAATATCACGTTGGTTGTTGGTTCTTGAATCTGCATGTTAATTTTATTTACAAATATGGCTTATGTTACATCTGACAATATTGGTTATAAATGTTTTAGTATCTTATATGCTTATTGTATATATTTTAGTTGGCATTTAATGTGGAGGAACTTCAAAAATTATCTCACGAGAGAGTTTGTCTACAACAGGCGACACACATAAACAAAACAATCAAGCAAGTTGGCATACGAATTAATGATCTTGATTGGAGAGACTCTGTCATAATTCGACTGTCTACTAAATTCAAGGTAAGATCTTTGTATTCTACATAAGAATAATATTTATAATTACATGTATCTACTTTCATTTTTTTGATTTAAGAGTTACAACCATCATTTTTATTATATGTTAATTACACTCATCATTTTTAAAATTTTATTATATGCTAATTACACTCATCATTTTTAATGATTGATGATCTCTTCATTCATTAAGGAATCATTAATGATAGGAGATAACGACGGAGAGTTTAACGGGGATTGACGAAGTATCGTCGTCGGAGTGGGCGCGCATGTTGGAGTGGGCGCGCATGTTGGGAGAGGATTTCTAATTACTGAATTTATTGTAATAGTCTCGTTGAATTTATATATATACATATATGTTTTTGGTTTTTGTATTTTTTTTTATTAATTTAGCAAATGAAAATTTCATTATTTTTTTTTTAAATATTGAATATATACAACAGCGGCTAATAACCGTTGTTATAGCTAATACAACTGCTGTTATAGAGAGTGTACAACAACGGTTGTTAATAAATAACAGCGGTTAAAAACCGCCGTAGAAATTCAAAACAACATCGGTTAAAAACCGCTGTAGTAAATTCAAAAAACAGCAGTTCATAACCGCTGTCATAACTAATAAAATCGCTATCGTAAATATTGTAAGGGGTTCAAACCAGCACATACCACATCGGTTTTGATGGAATAACAGCGGTTAATAAACGCTGTTGTATATAGATACGACAGCGGTTAATAACCGCTGTCTATTAGCGCCCTCTTTTTACAGCCCTTATTACCACAACGGTTACCGATTCCAATTTACAGCGGTTTTCAACCGCTGTCTATCAGCTTATTTGGCATAGTGGTACTTAATAATTGTAATATTCTTGATATTTAATTTCAGATGCAAGGGAGTGTGCAATTTGCTACACTGAAAGATTTATTAAATTGTAATATCAATCACATGTATATTTAATTAGGAGATAGATTGAATTGTGTATAATATTTGAAATATAAATTAATTAAATGAAGATTTTCCTTACTCCTAATTAAATTGTAGTAGGAGTACTAGATTAATTTTTTTTTAATTTGAATAATTAATGTAAGCGGTTTTATCATCTTTTATTTTGGGGTTGTTTTAGTGTTATTTATTTATTTGTTAAGTATTTTTAAATTAAATTTAATATCTTTGTTCAAAAAAATTACATTTAATGTATAATTTAATTTTTTTTAATTTGAATAATTAATGTAAGCGGTTTTATTCGACAATTTAATACTAATTATTTAATGAATTAATTCAAAATTTTAATGCTAATTATTGTTATTTCTAAATCTAAATTTCGGTATTGCTACTTATTAGGCGAAACTTTAGGCACAAGAACAGATAAGTTTAATGAATTAATTTGAAAATGTAATGCTAATTATTTGTACACGTGTCAATATTAAATGCAAATCTATAAGGTATTTCCATAAAATCAATTATTATTTGCATAATTATGAAAAAAAAGGAATTATTATTTGCATAATTAAATTCTTTTTTACTTTATATTAAATAAGAATATAGGTTAATATATTAAAAAAAAAAAAATATATATATATATATATATATATTGCATTTATTTTATTATTTCTTGAAATTATGTAGTTGTATAACCACATTAATGATTGTAACAACTAAGGTTATTATTATCCTGCATAATTTAATCAATTAAGTATAAGTATTAGTCAAATATTTAATAAATCTAAAGTATAAACTCTATTTTTATTTTAAAATTGCTAAATTATATGAATGGTAATAAATAGTCAATAAATATTTGTGCTTAATTTCATCCTTATTAATTGAAATCATATTTAATGTGGTTAAGTCAAATATACAATATTTATTTTGCTTAATTTATTTTTTATGTAATATAATTATTATAATTATTATAATATTGATTTCAATTATAGTGTGAGATCTCATAGTCAATCATCTTTTATTTTGGGTTATTTTAGTGCTATTTATTTATTTGTTAAGTATTTTTAAATTAAATTTAATATCTATGTTCCAAAAATTTACATTTAATATATAATTTAATTTTTTTTTAATTTGAATAATTAATGTAAGTGGTTTTATGCCACAATTTAATACTAATTATTTCATGAATTAATTTAAAATTTTAATGCTAATTATTGTTAATTCTAAATCTAAATCTAAATTTCGGCATTGCTACTTATTAGGTGAAACTTTAGGCACAAGAACAAATAAATTTAATGAATTAATTTGAAAATGTAATGTTAATTATTTGCACACGTGTCAATATTAAATCCAAATTTATAAGGTATTCCCATAAAATCAATTATTATTTGCATAATTAAATTCTTTTTTACTTTATATTAAATAAGAATATAGATTATTATATATATATATATTGCATTTATTTTATTATCTCTAGAAATTATGTAGTTGTATAAGCACATTAAAGATTGTAACAACTAAGGTCATTATTATCTTGCATAATTTAATCAATTAAGTATAAGCATTAGTCAAATATTTAATAAATCTAAATTATAAACTCTATTTTTATTTTAAAAATTGTTAAATTATATGAATGGTAACAAATAGTTAATAAATATTTGACTTAATATTTGTGCTTAATTTCATCCCTTTATAATTGAAATCATATTTAATGTTTTTAAGTCAAATATACAATATTTATTTTGCTTAATTTTAAGTCTTTTTTGTCTTGATAAGGTATGAGACATTGATGTTTGAAGGACTGAATAATATAATGTCGAAGTGCACAAAAAACATGTAAAGATTAAAAAAAAATTATTGCGATCTGAAGTTGAATTGAAGAAAACCAAAAGGCTAAGAACCTCACCTGGAATGTATAAATAACGTGTGAAGCGAAGAAATATTTTTATGAAAAAAAAAACTTTAAATTAATGATTTTAATGTAATATATAATTTTATAATTATTTATTTCAAATATTGTGTGGGTTCTTCAAGTCAACCATCTCTTTAAAGTTTAAATTTAATATTTGTGGTTATACTCTAAATTAATGATGAGTTTAAAGAAATGTAATTAATTACACTATTAATATAATTAAATTTAAATTAAGTGGTTATCTAATTATATGAAAAATATAAATGTGTTGATTAAATGCATCATAATCAAAATTAAAGTTTAATTTATTAATTTCTTAAAAAATTGAATAAACTATATCATGGACATTTTTTTAATTATTTTTGTTGTTCTTCAAAGACATTAATTATAAATTATAATATGATTTATAGATATTAATTTATTGAAAGGAGAATACACTTTTGTACCTTATGTTATCTAAGACTAATTTATTATTAATAAAAAATGAATATATGCAATTTTATAAATGTTTATTGATTACCTCCACAAATTATGGAATTTTAGAACCGGATTAATGAACCATTGATTGTTTCATCTCAAGAGTTAATTCTTTAATATAGTATTGTGAAGCTTTGTTCCGATGAATTCACATTTCGATTCCTTATTTGTAATTTTAACTTAAGAAATAACACACAATATACAATATTGTAAAACTTTGTATTAATAATTTTCTTATTTTAATTGAAGGAACTTTCAGTTGAAATTTCCACTTTTATTAAAAGTGAAGATAATACTCCTACTTCGAAAGCAACGGTAATAATATTTTTTATCCATTTTTTATATATCTTTTAATACAATTTTTTTTTAATGTTGTATGCTAATTTTATTTAATTACTTCTTATTTCAGTGTATTACTTCTTCGTAAATATGTGATAAGTAAAATGTCGATATATGGTGTAGAAGTAACTCCGAGAAATAACATTAATAAGGATTTTCAGATGTCATCTAATAAAAAGTTTAAGGTAATTAATGAAGGAAAGGAATAAAACTCTAATAATTTTCGAAAGAATGAAATTTATTGAAATTTTTTATTGTTTTTTATTACTGAACTGAGTAGTTTTTTGGTTTGTTTATATTTTTATTTGAATGTCTTATTGGTTTTTAATAGATTGTGATGTTAAACTATTTAGTTTTTTTTTTTTTTTTTTTGACAAACTGTTTTTTAATCTCATCGTATTTGAAAGAGGGGACTTTCATTTTCTACAAATATATTGAAACCACATGAGAAATGAAGAAAATAGAACAGTTGTAAAATTCAGTTGGTCCAAACTATAAATTCTAAGACCGGAAGAAAATTCTATTTGAGCATTCAAAAAGACGAAGATGTCAACTTCAATTTGAATATTTTATACTCTTAAATCGAAATAAATCATTTTCAATTTTCGTTTGGAATCCGTTTACATTCTAAAAGTGAACGTGTGATAAAAAGTCGACGGTGGGACGCGTGTTTAAAGGATTGGAACAGTGACGAAGGGACAATGGGGCAAGGGGGTCGGGGTGACGGGCCCCCCCACAAAATATTTAAGTTATTTACTATGTATACAATATAATGTTTACTATGTAATGTAATGTTGGTCCAGTGGTTGGTTATAATTAAATAAACTTGGTTTTTTGCTGAAAATAATTTTATGATGAAATTATTTGATAAATATAATATTATAACGTCGAGTAACACTTATGTGAACTTAAAACTTTTATCTACTTACATTTTTATAATAATGTTAAGTGCGTCTCAAACACAAAATTTCTGGTTCCGTCACTGATTTGGAATGTATGCAAGTTATTTTCAATTCAATTAATTACATTGTTTGTGTTCTACCTTGATAAAACTAAGATAGTGACTAATTGTTTTTAATTCTAGGAGGCAGTAATAAATTATGCTACAAAAAAACTATTTAAAAAAAATGATTTATCTATTATTGCAAGATTTGTTACCATTATGAATTAATTTTATTTCATAATTATATGTTATTATGTATTAATGGATGTGATGGTAATTAATTTATAGTGTAATATCAAGGGTTATTTAGAGTACCATATATTTAATTTAACTTTGTGTTACTAAATCATTAACCGGTCTCACTATAATGTTGTTTAGAAACATTGATCTGAAGTCCAGTTTGTGTAATGAAACTAAATTGGTTGTTACAAGACTTGAAAATTATATAATTGAAGCACTAATTCTTTCGGAAAGGAGTGTTGATAGTAAGTTTTTATTTCGAGAATAACATTAACTATTTCAGATGACACTGTTCCTGTCAAGTTTTGAAGGAGACAATTTCTTATTCTATTGTTTTTTGCAATGACTATAAATAAAAGTCAAGAGCAGGCAATTTCAATGATATGTCTCTACCTTTCGAAGCCTATGTTTATACACAACAATTGTCTATATGTTGTTGCCTCAAAAGTGAAGAATAAAAGTGATTTTTTTTTTTAAATTCAAATGAAAAAATATGTAGACGTACCACGAATGTTATCTATAAGGAGGTTTTTTGAAATTTTAATTTATTATATTAATTACTTTTATAAATTCATTTATAATTCACTTTTATATTATTGTTTTTTATACAAATTTAATTTATATTTCTACAACATTTTCTTTATCTTTTAATAGAATAAAGAAATTTAAAACTTTTTATATATATTAAAAATGATTTTTTAATTAATAAATTAAAGTATATTATAAATTTATTTCTTTGAATCCGCGTAAAACGCGGGTCTTACACTAGTTTAATTAATAAAAGTGGAAGGGAATGCATTAAACAAAGCTGGAGGGGTATATACACCCAACCCTTATGTGGCTGACTGGCAGCTTCCTTGTTTGTGAAATGGGCCAATTCCATCCAAGCTTGTTTTAATTCATGGGCTATCACTTGAGCTCAAACCATTTAATTAAATGGGCCTAATAAATTAATGGGTCTGACTATATGCACCTCCATTTCAGTTTGATGCACTCCCCCATCACTCCTCCGATTTATACACTCCCCGAATTTTAGGTCACACCTCCCCTCAAATGTCATAAATACCCCTCCTTCATTAAAATCATTTTACTACCCACACCCCCCAAATCCTCCATCTTTCTTCCTCCTCCATTTCTTCTTTCATCTTCTTCCCCACCCCTCACCACCACCGCCGGCGACCTGCCCCTCCACCACCCGACACCGGCGACGCCAGCCCCTCCCTCCCTCGCCGAGCCCGTCGCCCCCCCTCCCTCCCTCGCCAAGCCCGTCGCCCCCCCCAACCCCCACCGCCTGTAAAAAAAAAAAAAAAAAGAGATCTTGGCCGCGCGCGGCCGCCGCGGCCGTCCCCTCCCTCCCTCGCTCGCCAAGCCCGTCGCCCCCCCCCCCAACCCCCACCGCCTGTAAAAAAAAAAAAAAAAAAAACAGATCTTGGCCGCGCGCGGCCGCCGCGGCCGAGCCCGTCGCCCCCCCCCCCCTCCCTCCCTCGCTCGCCAAGCCCGTCGCCCCCCCCTCCAACCCCCACCGCCTGTAAAAAAAAAAAAAAAAACAGATCTTGGCCGCGCGCGGCCGCCGCGGCCGTCCCCTCCCTCTCCCCTCGTCCCCTCCTCCTCTCTCCCTCGTCGAGCCCGTCGCCCCGTACCCCCAACTGTAAAAAAAAAAAAATGAGCAGATCGCGGCCGCCCCCTCCTCCCTCCGACGCCGCCACACCCCACCCCCACCAGGTTTTCCCCCTTTCCCAATGTTAGGGTTTTCTGCATTTTTGCAGAAAACCCTAGTTTTTTTCTTCTTTTTTTTTTTCAATTTTCGACCGTATAAGGTAGATTACATACTCCTTCGTCGACAAATTGTTGTCGACGAGAGTGTATTTGATCGACCTTACATAATCGAATTTAAAAAAAAATTGTTTTTTTTTTAATTTTCGACCAACCGTTTCGACCATATACATTCCCGTCGACAACGATTTGTCGACGAGAGTGTATATGGTCGACACTGGTTGGTCGAAAGTTGAAAAAAAATTGTGATTTTTTGGAGTATATGGTCGACCATTTCTGTTTTTTTTTTTTTGAGTTGATGGTCGCCGGAAATGGTGTCGCCGGCGACCGGAAGTTGTGTGTTAGGGGAAGGTGAAAGAAATGAGGTGGGGTGCATCTAGTATGGTGTATATTTAATGATGGGTATTTTAGGTTTTTTACCTATTATTTTATTAATAAAACTGAAAGGGGGAGTGCATCAAACCGAAATGGAGGTGCATATAGTCAGACCCTAAATTAATTGTTAAGTCCAAATTAATTTAACTTCCCAACTTTTCTCGTTTCGACACCTTCTTGATTTCTTCTTTCGATTGACTCCACAAAATAATGGAGACATGTTTTGCTTCAAATATCTTCATTTTTTCTACAAAAATAGCAAACCACACATTTTCTCCAAATCAAGTGCAATAAGTTAATTTAGTGTAAAAATGCAATGAAACTCTATAAAATTATGTGAATTAAACACATGAATTTCGAGCAATTTTCACACTAATCAATAGGAATGAGATGAACGTGCTCGAAGTGAGCAAACTCGATTTTGATAGATGCATAGCGCGACGTCCCATTCACAACTGGACAACGGGCGCAGGAAGGGACGTACGTAGTTCCTCTCAATGTCACAAAAACTTACTATTTCGTAAGTGAAAAAGGAGCTTGCTACAAAGGAATGAAAGTATCATTTCGTGTTGAAAAGCTACTCATCATCATAAACTTATGTGATTCTTGAGCAGGTCGGATAAATCATTACTGCGGATCATCGTCGATATCAACGTCCCTTAACTTAAAAGGAATTCGAAAAAAAAAAAACATGAAATTTTGCTATTTATTTCCACTATATGTGTGATTTTAGTTTTTATTGTTAATTGCACATTATGTTGAGTACTTTTTACATTTTGTTCTTCATTTAATTTCCTTTGATGAAGTGTAGCCATAAGAATTTTATCATTGAAATTTCGGTGTAATAGTTGTTTTGTACAAGTGATATAATAATACTGACACTTTTTTAATATACGTTACTTTTCGTCGTACGAACTAATATTTTTCTATGATAAGCCAGAAATAAATAAAAAAACACGAGGGAGATAAATCGTGTGGTGCGCTCAACCAAAGAGATTAACCGAACACGTAACTTTAAAGTTATTTAATTTTTCACCTACTCCTTCAACTTGAACACTTTCAAAATAAAAGTAACATATTATTATTAATACAAGTGTGTATGAAGATGAAGAACTTGTAGTAAATTAAATCAGATAAAGTTGTTTGATTCAACATCAATAGGTGAATTTGTATATTAAAATATTACAAATTTGAATAAAACTATATAATTTTTTATTTTAATTGAAAGAGTACTTTGATCTCCTAAACTCGTGTTTCCAAAAATGCAACAAAACACGCTTTTTCAGTGAAGGCAGTTATCCAACGCCGCTCTCTTCCATATCGCCGCTGCCGCATCCTCCGCCTCACCGTCGAAATTCCTCAAACCTCTTCCATCTCTATGCGCACAGAGGCCGCCAACTCTCCGTCAATACTAGATTGCATTTTTCAGCGAAGGCACCGCCGTGCTCCTCCAATGTGACGGCGGCGACCGAGGTGGAAGATGAAAAGCATAACGATGACATGGCGATTAGCATTGACGTCCTTAGACGCTTCATTGACCTCAATTTTTCCATGTAATGTTCTGAGACTATTCGTGTTTTTTTCTTTTAGGTCAATTTTTTTTGTATATTCTATGCTCAATTTGTAGCGCAATAAAGTATTGTAGAGTTAATCGTAATCCTGTTGCCATTGCGAATTTCATGGGTTTTGTTGTGATTTTCCAGTTATTGTAAGTCGTATACTTTTCTAACGATGAACAGAGCTAATAGAGTTCAGTTAGGTCAATTGAGGAAATTTATTAGTTTGAGTTTGGTACAAGGATGCTAATATAAGATTACTGGTTGATTTACTGCAGCAATTTGATTGTAATGGGAAATTCCTCTATAAGATTAGTACAAGGCTTGGTGCAAGCTCGTATGGAGAAGACGAACTCATGAGTTTGATTCAATCGTTTGTTTTTATCCCTTGAACATAAGTTGAGTGAAGTTTCAATATGATCTTGTCCTCTGGATAAGTTCATTTCAATTGATTAACAATCTAACAAGTTTAGTATAACTTCTGCAAATGCATTTCAGAGGTTTGCTAAAATAAGCCCATTTAAATATTTACCAGTTCTTAAATGTAATCAATTGTTGTACTCCTCAGACGTGATTTTGCATCTTCTGTACCTTTTTTTGCTTATTCGAAAACCTTTCTTGATTTTGTGTCATTTCTTCTCAGATCAGGCTGATTGATCCTAAGGACCAAGAGAAATCAACTTTTACTTGCTCTTATGGTACTTTTACTTTTAGGAGAATGTCATTTGGATTGTGTAATGCCCCCGCCACCTTTCAAAGATGTATGATGGCTATATTTCATGGCATGATTGAAAACATAATGGAGGTGTTTATGGATGATTTTTCCGTATTTGGTTATTGTTTTGATACATGTCTACGTAATCTCTCTTGTGTTTTGCAAAGATGCATAGATACTAACTTGGTGCTCAATTGGGAGAAATGTCACTTCATGGTGAAAGAAGGAATTGTGCTTGGGCACAAGGTGTCGGCTAAGGGACTTGAGGTGGATAGAGCAAAGATTGTGGCGATTGAGAAGTTACCTCCACCAACCAATGAGAAGGCGGTTAGAAGTTTCCTTGGGCATGCCGGGTTTTATAGAAGATTTATCAAGGATTTTTCAAAGATAGCCAAGCCCATGTGTTCATTGTTGGAGAAAGGTGTCACTTTCATCTTTAGTGAAGAGTGTGTGAAGTCATTTGAGATATTGAAGGAGGCTTTGATCAAAGCTCCCGTGTTGGTGACACCCAATTGGAGTCAACCGTTTGAGGTCACGTGTGACACTAGTGATTATGCCGTTGGAGTAGCTTTGGGTCAAAAGAGAGATAAGCTCTTTCGTGTGATCTACTATGCAAGCAAGACCTTAAATCCGGCTCAAAAGAATTACACCACAACGGAGAAAGAGATGCTAGCTGTGATCTATAGTTTTGACAAGTTTAGAGCATATTTGGTGGGAGCTAAGACCATAGTGTACACGGATCACACGGCTCTCAAGTACTTGATTGAGAAGAAAGAGACTAAATCGAGGTTGATACGATGGGTGCTCCTTTTGCAAGAATTTGATGTGGAGATTAGAGATAGAAAATGGTGTGAGAATGTGGTGGCAGATCATCTCTCAATACTTGAGAATGTGGAGGAAAAAGATGTCCAAGTCCCTATCAAGGAGTGGTTCCCCGATGAGCAAATTCTTGCTATCAAAGAAGCATGTCCATGGTTTGCCGACTTTGTGAATTACATAGCCACCGGAACACAACCACCAAACCTCTCATTCCATCAAAAGAAGAAGTTCTATCATGATGTCAAGTTCTATGTTTGGGAGGATCCATTCCTCTATAGATGGTGTTCGGACATGATCATGAGGAGGTGCCTAGCGGAAGATGAGTGGGAGAAAGTGATTGAGGAGTGTCATTCATCTCCCTATGGAGGACACTTTGGAGCAAATCGGACGGCCCATAAAGTTCTTCAAAGTAGTTTCTATCGGCCATCCATCTTTAGAGATTGTGAAGTGTTTGTGAAGTAGTGTGACAAGTGTCAAAGGATGGGAAATATCTCAAAAAGGCATGAGATGCCTATGAAGAATGTGATTGAAGTGGAGCTCTTTGATGTGTGGGAATAGATTTTATGGGCCCCTTCCCAACTTCTCATGAATTTTCCTACATCCTTTTGGCCATTAACTATGTTTCTAGATGGATTGAGACCATTCCAACCACTAAAAATGATTTTGGCCATTAACTATGTTTCTAGATGGATTGAGACCATTCCAACCACTAAAAATGATGCTAAAGGTCTTCAATCAGCTGAGGAGGTTATGCTTAGATTTCAGCACAGTTGGTTAGATCAGCACAGTACTGGGTCAGCACAGTACTTCAGCAGAGTATACCAAGCACAGTACTTCAGCAGAGTGGATCAGCACAGTACTTCAGCAGGGTATATCAACACAGTACTTGGTCAGCACAGTACTTGACCAAGCACAGTAAAGATCAGCACAGTAGAAGTCTATCGGCAGAGTCAGCTTTTGATCATTGATCACAGGAACAGAAGAGTTGAACATCAGCACACTAAGTAGTGTTCTGATCTGGAAGTTAGTTAGTCTAACTAACTATATTACAGTTACAACTACTTGAGGGCATAACTACCATTTTCAGTTGGGCAATAACAGAGCACATGGGTTGTTACAAGCGGTTGCAAACGGTTGATAACTACTCAAACAGTTCCTAACAGCAGCAACTACCTTTGGTCTTTATATACTCTTGTATGTGTACATTGTAAACGTTGGATGGAATTGTAGTACGTTTTGTAATCTTTGAGTTTTGTGAGTTCACGAGTGAAGTGAGGAAATATCCTATTCCGAGTGAATGAGTGTGTAAACATTCTTTATCAATCAAAGAAGTACTTGTCTGGTCCAGTGGATGTAGATCACATTGATCGAACCACTTAAATTCTTGTGTGCTGTTTGTCTCGTTGCTTACTTTTTGAATTACTATCCTAGAGCAGTTATTTCTTATATCTTCAAGTATTCTACTTGGTTGGAGACGTTTAATCGACCCGAAATATTTGACACTAATAATTAAAGGAAGATAACCTAAATAACATAAACTTATCTTGACTACCAAAATTAATTGGATTTTGTATAAACTTATAAATATTGTGGAGATAGAGTTTATAAAAAATAATTTTTTTTTTAAGAGTGTACAATTGAATTCAGGACATTTAAAAATGAAAAATGTAAAAATAATTACGAGGTGGTGAGAGTTAGTAGCCAATAATTAGTGGTGATAGAGTAAAGAAAGTAAAGAAAGTCTACACGTTTCATGTATGAGGGATATTATTGGTCTTTACACTAATCTTACAAAAAAAATATATTTACTGTTTGATGTCTATGCGATTCAACCCGCTCATTTGGTAGAAGCAAATAATTGCAGCTTCTTCAGAATCCAACCAAATAAAGGTACAAGCAATTGAAGCTCGATCTTCATATATTTTCATCTACTACATATTATTTCAACGCTGCAGTTGTTTCTAAAACAAATAGAATTAGCTGTTCAAAATATGTTGAAGAAAGTAAATTTACTATAGATTGGACTACAATTCATAATCAAAGCTCATGAAACCTAATCGCTTCTCTACTTACTAGGTATATTCTAGAGGGACTTTTCCTCCTCGTCACTTTCCGACGGAACACTCATCACTATCATCGGCGATCAGACCGCTCTTTTGCACGTTGCTTTGCTTTCTTTATGTCTTTGTTCAACTGGCTATGATCATCCCTCTCTTTGTTGCTGTTGTCGTCTTCTCTCCCCGTCCATAGACCATTCGTTTTGCCCATGAATTCCTTCGCTTTTGGAACTTTACCGCCGAAAAGATCGTAGCTTGGGCGGCTACCGCGAGCATATGAACGATAAGCTGTTTGATTGTTGAGGAAACACATTGAAAATATTCAATCACTACTTACATCAAACAAACACTCAGGCATGTTTGTTTTGAGACTCACACGTCCGGACGGACGTGGGACGTAGCGTCCCCCATCTTGTTCTAGTTCGGAATTTCAACATCAAATTACATCCACTCCTAAAAATATCTACATATTTTACTATTATAATATATTTCGTATAATACAACATCACTCACTCTTACTAATTGATTTGATATAAAGTTATATCTTATAATACAACATCACACACTTTTACACAATTGATTTGACATAAAGTTATATCTTATCATACTTAACATCCCAAAACAAACATACACAATCACTATTCATCAAGATTTTTCCATTCAGATTTCCCCCATCCTACATAATCCCAAAACAAACACCCCTAGGAGTGCATTTGATTGTTAATAGAGGAAACACATTGAAAATATTACTCCCTCCGTCCGTCTATAAGCTTTCCATTTTACCATTTTGGTCTGTCCGTCTATTAGTTTCTCATACCTTTTTTGGTAAGTAATTTTTCTTATACTTCACTTTATTTCTTATCTTTTCTCTCTATCTCTCTCCTTCTCTCAATCACATCACTTATACTATATCCATTATTTAATCATTTTTTTTTATTTTTGTACCAAAAAGTAACGGGAAGCTTATAGGCGGAAGTAGGAAGTATATGAGTACTTTCAACAACAAATTAATTAGTTGCATTCTGTTAGTTTGATATTTTAGGATAATTTCAATTTGAAAGGTATATATACTGGGATAGTTTAGAAATTTCAAATAAGGATAATTTAGTCTAAATTATTTTTTGGGGGTGCGTATGAAAATTTCGGAGGTGCATTTAGCCATGCCCAAAGGGTAAACACTAAGGGCATGTTTGTTTTGGGACTCACACGTCCGGACGTGGGACGTAACCCCGTCTTGTTCTAGTTCGGAATTTTACATCCGGATTTCAACATCTAATTACATCCACCCATAAAAATATTTATATATTCTACTATTATAATAATACAACATCACACACTCTTACTAATTGATTTGACATAAAGTTACATTATATAATATTATAATATAACATCACACACTCTTACGCAATTGATTTGACATTACATTTCATCCTACTCAACATCTCAAAACAAACATACACAATCACTATTCATAAGAATTTCTCCATCCAGGATTTTCCCATCCCCATCTCCCCCATCCTACATAATCCCAAAACAAACATGTCCTGAGTTTATCTTGTGTTGTGGCCGAACTTGATACGCCCACCCCTTTCTGTCAAAAAAATAAAAAAACTGCTCAACCAACTCCATGTCGGATTTTTAATCATCTCGGAAATCCCCTCCTCCACCTCCAGTCCTTTTGTAATAAAAAAGAAATCTGATCCCAAATCATCCATCGAATATGAAGCGCAAGAAGTGGTCGGAGGTGGAAGAACAAACACTCTTATCGAAATACTCGCAACTCGTGAATTCCGGGGCGCTACCGAAGCTGAAGACCCGGGAGAAAAAGTTCAAGCCCATCGCCGACCACGTTAATTCCCTCCACCATCTCCAAGACCCTATCGCCTTCCCCTTCAAGTGGTCATGGCGCGACGTCTCCATCAAAGTCCAGAACATGCGCCACCAGTATCTCGGGGTTAAGCAGAAGATCCGAACTTCCAACAACGACTTCAATTGGGACGACGGCGAGATCCACTGGGAGAATTTCCTCAAGTACAAGCAGGTTTTTGGGGACATCGAGTTATCTGATTCCGTTAATGGCAAACCTAGGGTTTCACCGGAAATTTTGGGATTATACGACGATGATGATGATTTTGGGGGTGAGGAAGAAGAAATTGACGACTACGAGGATGAACAAGAAATTGACGAGGAAGAAGAAGAAGAAATTGAAGAGGGGAACAAAGAATCGCATTTCGGTAAATGCAAAAGCGCGTTTAAAGGGAAGAGACTGAGGGCTGTGGGGGCTAAAGTTGTGGATCTGAGGGATGTGATTGTGAGGAGAGAGGAAAAGAAGAGGGAGAGGGATTGGAGCAGAGAGGTGGGAGCAATGGAGAATGAGGCAGAGAGAAAAGAGAGGGAAATGCGGATGATGAAGCAATTCAAAGAGAGGGAAGAGGGTGTTTACAACAAGGAAATGGAGTTGCAAGAAATGCAAATAATGAGGGAGAAACGGGAAATCGAGAAACGAATTCGATTAGAGAGGGAACTTGAGCAGGAGAGGAGGCAGAGGATGAAGTTGGAGGAGAAGTGGGAGAAAGAAGAGATGGAATGGAAAGAGAGAATAGTTGAAATGCAGATGGAGCATGAAAAACAGA
This sequence comes from Galeopsis tetrahit, assembly GCA_963675135.1. NCBI lineage: Eukaryota > Viridiplantae > Streptophyta > Magnoliopsida > Lamiales > Lamiaceae > Galeopsis > Galeopsis tetrahit. The sequence goes on from OY776123.1 coordinate 18,561,514, forward strand.
TGATGCAAATGCATGCTGATGCTTGCCAGAACCAACTGCAGATTCTTGGGGCGCTTGCTAGGCTTGTTTGTCAGTTTTTTGGATCTAATGATGGTATGACAACTCTACCCCCACAGGTTTTGCAACATCCAGGAGCCTTGGGTGACCATGATTGTGACAAGCCTGATAATTCTAACTTGCCCTCTCAATTTTTGTAGCTTATTATTCTTATGAGTCTAGTAGTTCAAACTGAGCTGTTAGATGGTATTTGTGCAGCATATGTACTGTCTGTAGTGTTGTGACAAGTCATAAGTGATCATTTTGATGAGAAACCAATTAGAACAGTTTTCTTAGTAGTTTAATGTAATAGATTACTGGAATTTTTAAAGCAATGGGCCTTTTGTTATCGACAGCTACATCTTTAGTATAGCTTTGGAAGTATGTGTGCGGATCAGAGTCCCTTAGAAGACGTTTAATTTGGTAATGATATTAACAAGTAGGAAATTTTCTTACTTTCTGATGTTACCAGTATCTCTGTCATATGTGGTTGAGTTTGTGATTTTTCTTCTGGAGTAGTTGGATACTTTCTACAAGTTGTCATTAAATCATCCTAGCCCTGTGTAGCTTGTTGAAGGGGTTTCTTTCATTTGCTAGGTGTTTAGCAATTGAAGTCGTTTATCATACATATACAAGAAATTCATTCACTTGTTGTTTGTTATTCACGAATTATGACATTAGTAGAAGGTATTTTTGATAGGTAATTTACCTGTTGACTGCACTTTTCACTTGTTTCTCAGTAGGCACTGTTAATATTACCTCTGGAGACAAACATTCTATGCATGACTTGTTGAATTGTATCAAGTGGTGGAATAGGTGAATTTTCGGTAATCCAAGTGTATATTGCTTTCTTCTAAATGAGTATCATAAATTGATATTTGGGGGATATGAATATATGATTGATTCTTGCTGCAATTAGCAAATGGTAATATATGGTTAGTGCTTATTTGGATATAAAGTGAGTAACATCCTGACTTACTGTATTATGTTTTCATGTTAGAGCTTTCTGCAGTGACCTGATTAAATGATAACTGATGTAAATAGCCTGCCTTTACTTTGGCCGCGTAATGATTATTGCTTCTTCTGTTTCTTTCCGTGAAGCTTATCCGTCCAGGTAAGGGTCTGTGTTAACGCATCAGCAGGTAACAGAATTTAGCTGGAGATTTTATTACGCAGTCATCAAATTCAAGACCAGCAACTCCATTTGATCAACGTAAAATGCTGGCCTGTTCATGTTGATAATTGGGTGACAGTACAATATTTGCTCCCCCATTTCTATGTGCTAAACTTCCAAGTTAGTTCAATCCTTCTTATAGTTTGATCCGATTGAATTGGAAGTTAAGTTTTTCCCCGGAATCATTTGAAATTATATATGATGAAAAAGTGATCAAGTGTTATTTTTTTTCAGGAAGATTGACCTTTTTTATTTGATTATAAATGCAAGTTATCATGATTTTGTTAACATGTACTCCCTCCGTCCTCCGTCCGTCTATAAGGCGTCCCCCTGCACACTTGCTTGCAAAGCTGACGGGCTGCTTCCATCTGACACGGGCACACTTTAGGGTGCCAACATTGGAGGCCGTTGTAATTATTTTCTTAAACCACACCATTTTGTTAAGCTCATTTGAAAACGTTAATATTCTAGTAAAAAAGAAGCCAGTCTTTTGAGATCCGATTAGGGAATTGATTGAATTGGTGTGGGACGTAAAAATCAGTTTAACCAACTAAGGGCCGTTTTTTTTTTAAAGAAAAAAAGGGTATTTGGATTTGTGTTTGTTATTCTCGTTTGTGGGGTAGGAACAGGAAATTGAACTTGTACAAAATGAATTCTAATAAATAAATAAAATAAAATAGTGGATGAGTGTGGATGGAAACAACACCTCCCGAACCACCATTCATAGTCAACAATTCTACTTCCCATCTCTTGTTAAATGGGTCTCTCTGTCCCTCTCTCACATTCCAAATTAACAAATTTTCTTCTCTCTTTCTCTCAATACTTATCTGTTAGTGTGTGAAAACAATCAAATATAAATTGATGATGAGAAAATCAAATTGCAAGAAGAAAAAAGGGTGTTGGAGTAAAGAAGAAGATGACAAGTTGATCGATTATATCAAGATTCATGGCGAAGGGAATTGGAGTAGCCTACCCAAGTCTGCTGGTTAGTGCAACTCTCTCTCTCTCTCTGTTTTGCATGTGTAGATGATGATCATATTGACATTATAAGCAAGCTAATTAACTAGTATACAAAATGAAATGAATACTGCTGCTGCAGGGTTAAAGCGGTGTGGGAAGAGTTGTAGGCTTCGATGGATGAACTACCTGAAACCGGGTATTAAAAGAGGCAACTTTTGCCCATTTGAAGAGGATCTCATCATCAAGCTCCATGCCCTCCTCGGCAACCGGTGGTCGTTGATTGCTGGACGTTTGCCGGGGCGGACGGACAATGAAGTGAAGAATCACTGGAACTCACACATGAAGAAAAAACTAATGAGTATGGGCATCGATCCAAATAACCACCGTATCAATCAAAAACCCTCATTACCATTAATATGATCATCCTACTTTCTCCCTAGCTCATCACAATAATCTTTTATATCATATATTAATGGAGGGGGATCCATGAATTACCAGATAGTATATTGCAGTTTTCATTATATGTACGTATTTTTAAATTGTTATGAGAAATGAATGAGATCTACAGACTCTACGTACCTATATTCAATAATACTCCCAACTTTCCTTCTTATTAACAGCCACACATTCTCCTTTTCACGATTCATGAAAATATCTCCAACAATATATTCAATTTTTGTGGTCACTGACGCTGATATTAGAAAAGAACTGATATTTTCACAATATTGGTATGCAATAAAATATTGAGCCTAATATTAATAAAATATTCAAAAAATGTCAAAAAAATCGATAAAATGTCAATACATTTTAAAAAATATAGATAAAATAGGGAAAATATCAATTTTGGTCATCTAGTTTATCTCTTTTCATATGGTCAGCCACATTTAATCACTATCAAAATTGGTCACTCTGTCATTGACTAGAAAGAGTTTTGAGCCGTGAAATTTCTCAAAACTCAAGGTTAAAAAATTTTCATGTATCTTTCAGAACTAATGAAACAAACGCAGAAGAAATGTGCAAAAATTACCAAAAAATGAAACATGTGCAAAAATTATCAATATTTACATTATTATTTCAATTAATTTCAAATGCCCAATTGTTTGACTAACATTTCAAGAAATCTGCAATAATGATTTTAATAGAAAAATATTTAGAATGAAAAATAAGTTTATAAACCAAGAATTGGAAAACAGAGTACAATTGTTAAAAAAAAAACCAGAATTCACCACATTAATTAACATATGCACCGAATTCCTTTTCCACAATTTGGGACCAACATGCATTAATCAACTCCCATGGACTGGACCAAACCGTATTCACCACATTAATTATCATATGCACCGAATTCCTTTTGCTTACTTAAATAAACAAATTTCATACCAAATTATTTGAAAATGTCACCTCCCTAATTATCCAACCCAGCTTTTGTGCTGCCCTCGACGGATGTGAGACTGTCTTACGAGATTGAACTCTATTTAACCAATATTATTAAGGATGTAAATGAGTTTGAGTCTTGTGTGAGTCAAATATAGTTTCTTATCAGTTATCACACAATGAGATTCTTGATGTGATCTCACGCATCACACCTAAAAATAATACTCTATTTATTTCAATTAAATACTTATTTTCCTTTTTTATGTTCCAATCAAATGCAGTTGTTTCTATATAGAATTATAGAGTACTATTAACTTGTTTACTAATACTCCTTGCTTGAAAAAACAGAATTTGGATTATTATTTAGTAGTGGGAGGAGATGTATAAATAGCGGTAGATGCTATTAACTCATCAAAGTCGTATGATTCGATTTTTGGAACCTATATCATGGCTTGCCGGACGTTGTTAACTTAGTTTACTAATGTCACATTTTATTTTGTTGAACGGGATGCTAATGCTGTGACTCACAATTTGGCTAGACGCTCTCATTTCTTTTATAGTCCGTTTTTGTAGATAGACCCTCCAAACTTTGTGGTTGGGCTTCCATTCTCTCATTGCTCTTGTAATAATGAAAGCTAAGTTTTCGTTGGTTTGAAAGAAAAAAAAATTACTCCCTCCATTGTAAAAATATTGTCTCCTATTCCTTGTTTTATTTTATTTTTTGTCCCAAAATATAGTGTCGTTCTTTTGGGGTGTGTAAAATGTACAAAATACTCATACTAAAAAAATATTTATTGTTTGACAAAAATTTATATACAATATTGCATACATGCTTGAATGTTAATTATTTTTTTTAATTATTTACTTAATACAATTTTTTATCTTGGTAAAAAGTTAAACTAGTCTATTTGATTGGCATTGATAAAGTATATCTGCTTGAATGTTTAAGGGTGAAAACAAGCCCCCTTTTTTTTATATAAATAGATAAAAGACACCTCAAAACAATGTGCTAACACATGAAATATGTTGAATATTCCACACTAAAACGTTTATTAAGCGACAGCAAGGCTCGGAAGAGTTCCTATCCAGTAAAGGGGTTGTTCGAGTTGAATTCATTTCGTCACCATCCTCTTGATTGGCTTCGTTGCCCGATCAAGATTTTCCTGAAGTAGTTGACAACAATTTTTTTCCGTCTCATGAGTTAAAAATATGTCCAACATTCATCTTTCTTTGGTTGAGAATAATTATTTACGTTCTGTAACTTTTTTTAAAAAATGTCTCAAAATAGTTAAAATTTTAATTTACGTCTCATAACCTTTTCAATTGCTCAATTTACGTTCAATTTTCGCCGGAGTTATAAAAATTCACCGAAAATCCCCAAATTTAATAACCACGTGATAGAAACGACGTCGTTTTGGTCACTCCAACGTAAATGAGACGTAAATTAAGCAATTAAAAAAATTATGGAACATAAATTAATTTTTTTAATTAAAATGGGACGTTGAAGAGTATTTTTATTTTTTTTGCATAATGTCTCATTTTAGTTAAAAGATTAATTTACGTCTCATAATTTTTTTAATTACTTAATTTACGTCTCATTTACGTTGGAGTGACCAAAACGACGTCGTTTCTATCACGTGATTATTAAATTTGGGGATTTTCGACAAATTTTTATAACTTCGGCGAAAATTGGACGTAAATTAAGCAATTGGAAAAGTTATCAAACGTAAATTAATTTTTTAAATATTTTGAGACGTTTTTCAAAAAAAGGTAAAAGTTACGGGACGTAAATAATTTTTTTCTCTTCTTTGATAGGCCAGATGTAATAATATTCGTTTTCCTTCTTGCATTGTCCCTTATGTAAAAAAGGTTGTATTTCTATCGCCCTCTTTAAGCCATGAAACCTTTGATCTCGGCCTTCAATAGCATTCCTCCAGAGAGTACAACTTTTCAGCTTTGCTTCCAATTTTTAGATTTCTGATATACCTAACTGACACTCGTGTCACATCATTAATTAAGCTTATCCGTCAGCTCCTTTTTCGTCCTTTTACTTTTGTCGGTGGTGTTTGGTTTGAAATTGTGGTGGATTGGATTGAGATTTGGGTAATCCATAAATAGTAATTGTGTGTGTAAGTTATGTTTGGTTAAAGATTGAGAAGTAGGGGTAGATATAACTTTATGTCACATCAAGAGTGATGTTATAATATTTTATTATTGTTAGTAGTGAAAAAAAAGTAAAAGAGAGAAGAAAGTAGAAGATAGAATGAGTGTGTGAAAGAAAAGTAAGAGAGAGAAAAAAATATAAGAGAGAAGAAAGTGATTGAAAAGAAAAATAGTGATTTGATTGTATAAAAATAAGTGTATAGGTGTATTATAGGGGTGAATTGATATTTGGATTTGTATTTAAATTGAGATTGATTGAGAGAGATTGGATTGGGATTGAGCCAATCCAAATCCGGATTGACCAATCCCAAAACAAAACACCATAAGCGATTTTTCTTATGGTTTGCCCACTTGTCAAGTTCCTTGTTATAACTAGTGACGGATCCAAAATTTAAAATTTAGGGTACGAAAAATATTAAATTAAATGCTGCTCACTCCGTCTTCTATTTAATGACACATTTTACCATTTTTTAATGTCCCTTAAATTTTAATGGCTCATACTTAAAATAGTAAAAAAAATATTTTAACTACCTTCTAAAAATATTTCAATATTACATCAAATGTTATTGTTTTATTCACACTAAAAGATCTTTATTACTCCCTCCGTCCCGGAGGAACTTGCACCCTTTGACCGACACACATTTTAAGAAATGTGTAAGAAAATGTGTAATGATTGATGTTTTGAGGGGTGGTTTTGTAAACTTTTATGAATAAAGTAAAGTAAAAAGTAGATTGAGTGTGAAAAAGTAATGGCATATGGGTAAATATGAGTATATTTCAAGGGTGAGGTTTGTGAAGATATTTCTTTTTATAGAGTGTGCAAATTGGTATGAGACATTCATATATGAAAAGTGTGCAAATTCCTGTGGGACGGAGGGAGTACTTTAAAGTTGAAAAGTGTTTACTACACCATTTTTATCTCTTATAATACTAATAAACAATTCATATATTAAAACTCGTGCCCAAAAGTTATAGGTCCTTGATAAAGGATAGAGGAAGTATTTAATACTAAAGTCCAAAAAATTGAGGCTAACATCTTTTTTTTTTTTTTTAATTTTTACTTAACATACTTGTAGTATTTTTTTTTGTTTTCTTGAATTTGAGGTGAATTAAGGTTGTGTTTGGATTGATGGATTTGGGTCTATGGATTTTAAATCCATATTCAAATCCACCCTACATGTTTGGATAAAAAAAAAGTTAATGGATTTCAAATCTATGGTATTTAAAACTAATGTAATCATTTTAAATCCAACCACAAATCTAGTCATTTGAAATTTAAGGATTCTTAAATCCATTCATTTTCAAATCCTTTGTATTTGAAATGATTCCATCCAAACGCAACCTAAATGATAGGGTTGAAAAAGACTCTCTACCAATAGGAGGTGACTCATCTCTTGGATCAGTGCAAAGGAGGTTCTTGAATTTTTTTTCTTTTGAACATCAATTCTCGAAAATGGTGTTATTTTTTTGTTATCTTGAGTTTCTTTGATATAAATTTATCTTTTATCATTTTCTAATTGAATTAGATAAAAAAAATTAACAATTATAATGTAGTAAATTAACAAACATAATTCATTAATTCTAGTCTACAATCGAACAATTCAAATTTCAAAGTTTTAAACCATTGTCTATTTTAATTAAATTAATTTAACACATGGTAGTAAATTAACAATTATAATATAAACTCTAATCAATTACTTATAAAAACTCAAATAAATTCATTCATAAATTAAAAATGATAACCAAACAAATAGTAATAAGTATGAATAAATATATTAATTAAGTAAATAAAATTTAAATTAAATAATAATAAGTCGTTTGACTGGGCCTTGATTTGGGCCATTCTTTTTGGTGGTTGTTGCATGGCCGCCTCTGACTACAAAGAAGCAGAGCGGGCGACAAGTTTTGATTTACTAAAGATATTTACCACAATATATCTTTCAACCGCCTCCTCAAAATTTGATTCTTAAATAGAAAGGACTCATACGGTCGAGCGACAGCTGCCTGATCATTTACACAGAGTGAAAGAAGTGCCCTGTAATGTATAATCCAAATTTGGTGCTTTAAAGTCGAGAAATAAACTGACTCACTCGTCATTAGCTATGAACCTGCAACCTTTGTTGAATAAGATTATGATCACCTTTGTCTTTAATTTATTAAGAGATTAAGACATCATTTCTAATCTTTAAGTCGACTTAGGCTTGTAACTTGTAGAATTGGACCCAAATAATCGACTCTCTCTGACTCACTAGCCACCTCTCATTCTCCGATTGGTTGACGGCTTGACGCCATACATACTTCTTTCCCTATCTTTATTCTTAATATAATCCGGCCATGATACATGTCTCATACTTATTAAACATTTTCTTATTCGAAAAAAAAAATGTTTCTAAGAAAGGAAATATTACTCTCACTCACTACTTTATTTCCCCACTTAATCTTTCATTTTTTATCTAAACAATACAATCAATTTTCTTTAAAATTTGTGTCCAATTCAAATGAGTACAATTCAAATGAGTATTATAAAATTGAACGAAGAGTATGGTCATTATTTTTAATTATCACCTTAACAAAATATCTTTCCTCCAATAAAATATAAATACTCAATCTCATTTTAAAAAAGTAACTTTAGTACCTAATATTGATAAATAATTTTTATATTAAAATTTGTGAAACAATAAATGTTCAAATATGCTCGGTATAATCATTTCTACCTAGTCATTCCACTAATTGTCAAACAGCTATCATTTTTATTTCAATATTGGGACGATAACAATAACCACATTTTCATTCTCTATTAAGTAATTCAATTATTGAATAATAGTCTCAAAAAAAAGCATCTACCTTCCCAAATATTCCATCCGTTCCACTATAAGTTTCTCACTTTTTTTTTTTTATGAATGTCCTATTATTAGTTTCTCATTCAATTTTTAACTTATTATTTTCTCTCTCCCAATCACATCACTTATACTTTATATATTATTGATATTTTATCTATTATTTTATCATACTTCATCTCACACTCATCAATTATTTTCTCTTTTTCTATCACATCACTTGTACTATATCTATTATTTTATAAAAAGGGGAAACTTATATCGGGACGAGGGGAGTATCATTCAATAAACAAATCTAACGATATTTAAAAAAAAAAAAAATTAAATAAAAGAAGATGCTTATAGAGCGAATATTTTGTAAGTAACCCATTTCCATTTAGATTCTAGAATTTATTTATCATAAAAATGACAGGTGGAGGTTGAATGAAGTGTAAGAAAAGTCAGAAACAAACCATTAAATTAGCGTCCAAGACAAAGCACCGAAAGGTTAAATAAGAAACATATGAAAATTGAGAAGAACGTGCACACTGAAAATCTAAGTTTAATTTAATACTATGTCGAAGAAACAAATCAAAATTTTGAATTTCCTCAACTGAATCAACTATATCAATAAAAAACAGTACTGAATTGCTTTTATTTTTAAAAAAATGATTTTAAGGAAGCACAAATAATACCGACGAATTTTCCACTTCAACAAGAGTGATAGAAATGGATATCTATGTTGGTCAAATGAGAAATTAATGAGGAAATTAAACATTTTTTTTTTAAAAAAGGGAGATAATATGAATGGAAAGTTAAGTGAGGGGTATAGAAGGAGGCTTGATTGAAAGTGAAAAGTCATCATTGCCCAACAATCTGGACAATTACATCTTAACTAACGTTTTGACACCTCTTCCAAACATATCATCTGATATTTACACAACTTTTAGACATGATTTTCATGTTACCAATAACACAAAAGCATTCATAATTATGTACCATATTCGTATAGTTTACAACACTCAGTTTTACAAAACACAAGAAGAAAAACGCAAATTAAATAAAGCCACCTTTCTCACCTACAAACTAAAATCAGTTACCAGTCACCACGTACCCAAACCGAAGGCCTGGACTGGCATTCGTGCAATCGAGACTTTGATACATCAAGAAATCATTTTGTCGGAACTTGAGAAGGACAACTATTTATAGGTAGATCCTGTGTTGTGCATACGAGCGCCCGTTTCTGCAAGTGCCTTAAACTTTGCTCCATACTCACTTGTACCATGTCAGCAAGCATCTGCTTGGCTTTCTCTAACTGATCTTCTCCTTCAACCTTAGATATAATATTGCACACGATATTCTCAAGTGTATCGGGTTGAAGCTCGGACCTAGGGTACGGAGTGTCCCTAAGAAGCCTCAAAAGCAGTTGAGCATTCGGTTTTGATTTGGGCGTTCCTTGAACCGTGAGCTCAAGAAGCCCCGGGATTACACCTTCTTTAAGTATTGGTTCTCTGTACTTGGAACGATCGCTCTGACACATCGTAAGAAGAGCTCCAACTGCGTGTTCCCGGCTTTGGAGGGACCCACCTTCGAGGATTTCTACAACCGCAAGTACACCCCCGTCTTCGGATATCAGGGCAGTTCTTCCTTGTTCGAATTCCATTAACGATTCAATCAAAGCAGTGCATTTTTCTGCACTTCTCGACGACCTTTTGCAGGATTTGAGCAGATTGACTAACGGAGGAATCGGTTCGCTTTTCACGATTTGGGTAAGGGCATCTGGGTGAGTTGATAGGTTGTAAAGAGCCATCACAGCATCAAATCTAGCGTGTGAAGTCGTGTTTCCCAAGATTTCTATGAGGAGGGGGATTGCACCAGACGAGGTAATGATTGGCTTGTTGACTGACGAGGCGGAGAGAGTGATCAAAGCTGCAGCAGCATGCTCCTGTAGAGCTAGATTCTCCGACTGAAGGAAATCAATTATAGGTTTTAAAGCACCAGCATCGATTATATTCACCTTGTTTCTGCAAAATACCAATACAGTAAACCAATTAAGAGCTGCAATGAACAAACAGAAAATGTCCTTTATTTTATTTATACCCTCTTGGTTCATTATTATTGTATTATGCCTCGACATTGTGACAGGGTTCAACTCAATCCTTGTTATTTATCACAAGTATTAATGATTCAACTAGAAATATGAGCAATCCAGACTCGTACACAAAATCAGAGTATTTTAAACTAAAAACTGCTGGAAAGAATGAACTAATCTTGGGTTTTGGGAAAATATTATATTTCCAAAAGTTATATAACCTTGAAGTTCTTCTTAATAGTACTTTCTATTATTGAATGCAATATAGGGACCACAATAATAATCACACAAAGACCTTTCTACTAAAACCCAAATTCCAAAGGCCACATTAATAAGTCCTGAATAATTATGAATTATGAATTCATTAGCATTTACAAATTGAAGAAAAAAGGGAGAAAATAATACACTTTCAATGGGGGAAATAGAGGGAGAAACACCACATTAAACTTTCATCAACCGACTCAGAACAAGAGCTTATAATGGTTTCAAAATACTAATTGAGTTTCCTAATCAGCAAGAACAGGGCATAATTATTTTTATTACTAAAACTACTATCAGTCTCATTGTAATATGCAAATAAGCATCATCTGTTCAAAATAACACAAACAATCGAGATTCCACAGAATCAATTAAAGTTTTGATTATTAACAACAAAGAGAAACCATTCTAATTACGGAATCCAAGGAAAAAAGTATAATAGTAAAGCAGAAAGGGCGAGAAAGTGACTTCAAATAACATGCTATCAAATAAAGAATAGCCAACAAAGAATCAAGTTCTTTTTTCCTTTAAATATATATATATTGAAAGACAAATTAATTCCAGTATTGAAGACCTGAAATTGGTATATTCGAGAAATTGAATCGAAGCAGTTGAATTAGAAATTAGAGCGTAGGAAGAAAGCAAAGAAAAATGAAATTAAGCTTACGTTTCGTCTTTGACGGCGAGGTTAAGCAAGGCGGCGAGGGCGGACTCGTTGGCGTCGGCGGAGTGGGAGCGGAGCATATGAACAAGGGAGGGTACAGCGGCGGAGAAATGACGGCGGTAGCGGTGGGAGGTCTTGGTGAGGCGTCGAATCTCCTTGGCGGCATGGAGTCTGGAATTGGGGTCGTCGGATTGAAGGAGAAGGAGGGTGTGATTGACGGTGGCGGATGCATCGAGGGTTAGGTGAGAGTGGCTGCTGCTGCTGCTCATTTTTTTAATCTCTCTCTTTCCAAATATGTTTTGTGGCTCTAGAGAGAGAGAGAGAGAGAGAGAGAATCTGCTAATGTTATGGGGGAGAGAGATAAGAGGGGTTAAAGTAAAGTAACAAAATGGAGACGTAAGATTGAGGTTAAGCAACTCGTAGTACTACCTTTTTCTGCTTTTTGGTTGCAGGCAGTTAGGGATGGATTTACATTTTATTTATTTATTTATTTATACTACCAAAATTAAGCCTTTTATTTATTTTCAAGGAGATTTATTTATTTATTTATACTACCAAAATTAAGCCTTTTATTTATTTTCAAGGAGATTTAAGATATAAGGGTTGGGTATATACCCCTCCAGCTTTCCCCTTAAAATACATCTGAGATAGATGCACTCTCCCCAAATTGTCTATTATACCCCTTTATCTTAATAATTGGTATGATAAATGCACATCCCTGTAAAAACTCTAATTTCCTTCATTCTTTCCCCAACCCTCCCATTCCTTCATCCTCCCTCTCCCTCTGCAAGTCGCCTCCTCCCTCTCCCTCTGCAAGTCGCCGCCCGCCGTGCCGCCCAAGCCACCCGCCTCCAGCGTCGCCCGTCTCCAACGCCGCCCGCCATTTTTTTTTTCCATTTCTGCAACCAGGCAACGGCGGCGGCCCCCTCGCCCAGCGCCGTCGCCGCCTCCTCTCTCCCCGACGACCTTCCCCACCGCCCTGCGCGCTCCCCTTTCCTCCCCCTCGCCGCCTGCGCGCAAGTCCTCCTCCCTCCCTCATTTTCTGTTTTTTTTTTTAAATTCTGCAACAGGAAGCGGAAGCGGCTCCGCCACCTCCGTCTACCAGCGCCGCCGCCACCTCCTTCCCCCGCCGCCCTGCACCAACCTTCGCCCCCAACGGCTTCTCGCTCTGTTTTCGCGATTTCGCAAAACAGGTAAGATTTCTGGGTTTTTTTTTTCCCATTTCCGACAATTTCCCGTCGACCATAATCCTTATGGTCGATAAATTGTTGTCGACCACAATATTTATGGTCGACAATTTCTTGTTGAAAATGAAGATTTTTTTAAAAAAAATTCAATCGGTCAAATGTTGTCGACCGGAGTGATTTCGGTCGACAATCCATAGTTGACAATATAATTTGTGGTCGATAAACCAGTGATCGACACTGGTTTGTCGAAAAAAATGTTATTTCTTTTCTTTGTTTTCCAAGTTTTTTTTCTTCAAATTTTTATAATTATTTTGTACGGCGGCGGCGACTGCCGGAGATGGTGCGGCGGCTGTCGGAGATGGTGCGGCGGCCACTGCCGGAGATGGTGAGGATTGGCCGTCGGCGTAGGTGGGGCGGCGGCTATGGTGGCTGTTTAATTTAGAATTAGGGTTAGGGTTAGGGTTAGAATTAGGGTTAAGCTTAAGGGGTGTATCTATCTTAAATTTTACTAAAAGGGTAAATATGGTATTTTACATACCTATTTAATTAATAAATAGGAGGGGGGAGTGTATTAAACAAAGCTGGAGGGGTATATACCCCAACCCAAGATATAATTGTATACCAAAATTATGTTCACTAATTCACTTATTATATTTGTGCACTAAAAGTATTGCACATTTTTTTTTATAAAACTGATGCGGCCAAAATATGTCGGAGATAACGACACGTGGATATGAGATGAGTTAAATCTGTCTTGTTATGAATAATGGTTTGGTGAAGGGGATTAATACACCCCTAAGCCCAAAGAGAGAAATCAGCATAATTGGGCTTTTGGCCCATATATGTGGCCCAATTATTCTTGGGCTAAGTATTTCCAGCCCATGAGGGAATTCCTTAAGATCCAGTTTTGATGAATAAGGCCCGAAAGGAGGTCAATCAAAGGAGGTGGGAAGAGTCCACCAAAAGACCGAGTCTTAAGGGCGGTTGAGAAAGAAGAGGAAGTTCTTCCTCTCTCTCCCACGAAAAGAGGTCAGGTATAAAAAGCAGGTTTGTTTTATGAGATTATTGCCTAATAAGTCCACTATTACAACCCATTAATCTAATAGAGTCACCAATATTGAATAATTTTCTAATAGAATCAAATCAAAGCCAAAATTCCCATGTTACCCTTAAAACCATTATTTTAAATATATTCTTGTTTTAAAAAATATATGAGATTTGAATTTATTCCTATAATTTAGTTTTTTAGGAAATTTTGACTTTCCAAATTCGAAAGTTTAAACAAAGGTTTCTTGTTTATCGCCAAAACCAACCAAATTTAGAAAATTTCCCAAATTCAACCATCAATTTCATTTTTCCAGATTCTGATTATCAATTTCGAATCAATAGTATTTTTCCTGATTCGGATTTTGAAATTCGATTTCAATTTTGCCATTTTCGATTATGCACTGAAATCTGAATTTGGAACGACATTTTGATTATATATCCAGATTCTGGTACGTATTCAATTCTTGTCTATTGAATCATATGCAGTCATTGTTGTTAATCCAAATTTAAAATCGCATATCACCTTGTAAATTTTTTATTCTGTTTTTTAGTTATTGCATTTTATGTTCGGTATTTTGGTACATCAATTAATCGTTTTTTGAATATTTTTGCATTGTACAGGCCGTCGATATCGTGCTTTGACAATGTAGTACATAATTTTCTGCAAGGTTGATTTCAATGGGAAGAACAAGTTGATTCGATTGACTGAATCGTCATCATTTGCAGATTTGTTGGCTGAAATAACAAATATGCGTCCTGTAACTTCTCAAGGTAATCTATCGATTGCCTATTCGGTTTCCAGCCTCAATAACATCTGCATAGAATCTGATTCCGACTTGAATGGTATGGTAGAATTTTGTAAGGTTACTTCCGAAAAGATAGTTAATATATCAGTTTTCGTTAGTAACCAAGTCCCATTGTCCAGTGAAATGGTTGAGTCTTCAAATGCCAATGACTATCTAGTAACTGAACAATTACATGTCAGTCCGTCCTTTGAAGTACAGAATACCTTATCAAATCATTCAAGAAATTCTGATGAAGAATACCATCATATAATAGATTTTGAGGGAATTGGTAGTATACCTAGTTTTGATATATGTCCAGTTGAAAAAAAAAAGTCTTATTTATCCGATCATTGGGTTAATATAATGGAAGGTGGTGTGGGGACATTTTTTGTTGGGGGCGCCCCTGAATTTAGGAAAGAGTTGATTAAATACTCTACTAAACTCAACTTTAAGTACAAGTATAAAAAGAATTCCCCTAGGTATGTATATGTTGTGTGCAATGAAACATCAACACTCAACTGCACATGGTTCATCAAGGCCAAGAAAACTCCTATGAATAGCTGCTTTGTGATTGCTAAAGCTAATCTAGTTCATAATTGTGTTGGAAACCTACTTCGTGAAAAAAGGAACAGGTTTGGACCGAAAATAGTTAAGGAACTTGTTATCGATTTTGTCAAAACCAATCCTACTGTGTCTGTGAAGGATGTAACCCACCATGTAAATGAGGGATACGATTTTGCACTGCCTTACTAGAAGGTGTGGCGTGGAATAGAAGCAGCAAGAGATGATATATTTGGTAGTTATGATGAATCTTATGACCAATTGCGTTGGTATTGTGAGGCAGTGAAGCGTACGAACCCCGAAAGTATAGTAGACCTAGAGAAGAATGACACAACCAACCGATTTGAGCGTATTTTTGTTTCATTTAATGCATGCAAAGAGGGTTTTAAAAAATGCAGGCCAATGTTATTCATAGATGGCACATTTATGAAGGGTAGGTCAAAGGGGGTGTTGCTTGCTGCCACTGCAAAGGATGGAAATAATGGTAACATATTCCTTCTCATTTCATTTCAACTATCTATTGTTTCATTTCAAATGATGGGGTTAATACTCTTTTCCCAGAATTATAGTTGTCAAACGAATCACAGTTTTCATTGCATTTCCTTATATTATAATTTCAGTTTTATATATCTTCCATTATATTACATTCTACAATATGTTGTTCTTTATCCATGCCTTTTTCCGTTTGCATTTGTTGTAGTATCTGCTGAGAACAGGAACAACTGGGCATGGTTCTTAACCAAGTTGCGTGATCTTATCATTCATGAAAAGAAGATCATTTACATATCAAATAGGAATCTGGGTTTGATGTCAGCTTTTTATGATGTCTGGAATGATCTTGCCCACTTCTACTGCCTGTATCATCTACTTTTAAATCTCAGAGGCAGATTCGGTGGAGGTTGGAACACCCAACACCGTGATAACATGGCTGATCTATTCAAGCAATGTGCATATGCTCCAACCATCACTGTTTTTAAAGAGAAACTTGAGGTTTTTAAAACAGTAGGTGGTCAGATTGCAGAGCAATGGCTTGAAGACATGCCCTACAAACAGTGGGCAGTTGCATATTAACCTCACATCAAGCGATATGGTGAAATGACGTCTAATGCAGCTGAGTCTTTTAACATGTGGATTAGCGAGGCTAGAGGTCTTCCAATTACCTATATGTTAGACTCTATTAGGAAAAAGATATCACAGTGGTTTGTAGACAGACGTGAAAAATCTAATAAATGGACCGGGTTGCTTGTTCCTAGCAAGGAAGATCGGTGGAACGAGATTGGAAACATAAGTGCAACGTGGGGTGTTTCAATTTATCCTAATGGTCAGTTTGAGGTTCGGTCAAGGACGTCTGTCACAGTTGATTTGGAGTGCAAAATATGTACTTGTTTTCAATGGCAGATCACAGGATTTCCGTGCGCACATGCCGTTGCTGTTATTAAGAAGCATTGTAATTCCGTGTCCAACATCATTGAGGACTGTTTCTTTACATCCACATATAAGCAATGTTATGAAAAAGATTTAATTCCTGTGCCAGAGACAGAACGTTTTGAATTTGCTATTGAGTCCAGCCCTGAAAAAATACTACCACCCATATTAAACAAACCCCCTGGCAGACCCAAACAAAAGAGAATCACTTCATACGGAGAATTTCGTAGGGTCAAGGCTACAACTTGCAAGCGATGTGGCAGGACAGGTCGACATGATCCATTAACATGTGCTGCTATTTTTGGAACGGACAAGACAAACATTCAGAGTTAGTCAAACACAATATTTCATTGTGTAATTTGATTTGTAATTCTGTGTTTTTTTCCAAGTCCTTTACGATATATTAATTCCACTACCTTAAGTCCATGTGTACTGAGTTTTATAATCTGACATGCTTTATGAACATAATATTTCTATAATTATCTATTTTTATTCTTTTTGCTTATTTTTCCCTCATATTTCCAGGATTTGCATTATTGTCCAATTTTCTATTTTTCTGATTGTATCGTAGAATACCAAACCTAAATAAATTGAAGGGTACGGATCATATGTCATATTGCATGCATAATGCATTTACCTGGTAATATTCACCACACAATGCATACTGCACAGTTAAGCATATATTACAATCATAGGGCCTATTCCCATACACATCATGCATATAATCCTTTGAAACTCGACCTGCTCCTGTGTGCAGTATTCAACACCATATACTTTTTTATGATCCAATGATTTTTTATATGTTATTATCCTAATCTGCATATGTATCTTCATCTGCATGATGTGCATTTCCATGCATATGGCCCATCTGCATAGTTTCAGCATGCATCCCCAACCATGCTGACCCTATCTATGCACTTCGTAGTCCATATACGTATTACTTCTCCTATGCCTGACTTTTTCTCAATCACTAATCCATTTACAACAATATTACTAATTTTTATTATTTTATGATCCTATTATTTTTTATATGTTATTAAACTAATCTGCATATGTAACTTCAACAACATGATGTGCATTTCCATGCATATGGCCCATCTGCATAGTTTCAGCATGCATCCCCAACAATGCTGACCCTGTCTATGCACTTCGTAGTTCATATACTGAGTACTTCTCATATGCATAAATCGTTCTCAATCACTAATCGGTTTAAAACAATATTAATGTCAATTTTAGAAACGTACAATGAAAGGTGCATAGGACATAAATAATATTAGTTAATAGGGTTAGTTATTAATATACCCCACACGTTTCCCAAATTATATGTGTAAAAATAATGGGCAGTTAAAAACCGTAAAAAAACTGTCCTCCATTATTCCCACTATGAACGTGTCCACTATACTTTTAACGTTTCTCCCCCAATAATTAACATTTATAATCTTTAAATTTCAGTTCAACTATTAATAGACTCTACAATCATTTTAATTCACTACATTTCATTGACAAAAAACACAGCATACCAATATGCAGAATTCTAGAATGATAGAATTTCTTCCTGACGAAATCACTATTTCTATTCTTTTGTTCATTTTTCCACAAGTCCTATGTAGATATAAAAGAATATCTAGAGTATGGAACTCAGTAATATGTTCTAAGTGGTTTGTAGAAGCACATCTCTTCAATATGAAAACGGGTAATCATTTTCGTTTGATACACAAGTACCATGTTTCTAGCCCACCAATATCTTATGAATTAAAAATTTGGAAGGGATCTAGTTACGTTCGTAGGCAAATAGCAAAGAACGATGAAGAATTCGAGGTATTGGGTAGCTATAATGGTCTAGTATTATTCTGCAATACTAATGACCAATATACTATTAATAACCCCACTACTAAACAATATATAATTGTTCCAAATATGCCGATATCATTTCCCAAGGGACACGATGTGGCTTGGGTTTATTTTGGATTTGGGTATGAAAAAAATTCCAATGATTACATCATAATGAGAATTGCATATCTTTGGGCTGAAACTGGTGGGTTGACCGAGGTTAGTATTTTCTCACTTAATTCTAAATTGTGGTCAAAACTTTCGTCATTCCCTTTTGATAATTATCCATCTGGAAATGCCTTTTTTGTATGTAATCTCTTCCATTGGTATTTAAATTTTGGCCGTGGTGTTCATAAATTGGCCACATTTGATATAAATAGTGGTATTTATTCATTAATTACCATTCCAAAGTTTAATTATCACCCATGTAATTTACAAGTCCAGGGTTTGGATGACAATACAATTGGAGTCTACTGTAGTAGTGTAAAATCAGTGGAAGGTCGTTTTTATAGTAAATTCGTGTTTCAGATGCATATACTACATTACTCACAAGAAATTCCTACATGGACTAGTATTATGATCTTCAGAAGAACCCTAGTACCAAACAAATATCATATAACCCCAATCTCATTCATGAACTCCGATAGAACTAAAATACTATTCCTCGCTCTACCATGGGGAGACTACTATTGCTATGATACGATTGCCAAGACGTTTCAACTCAGCGAAGAATATGAAATGACATACGGCGTTCAACATGCATATAAGTATATCCAGAGTCTTGTAGATCCAAGAATGTGTTAGTTATATTAAAATAGTTGCACGTTTTTTATGATGTTTTCATGTATTTTTGTGTTATTTATATATTATTAATTTTAGTTGTTAGTTTCCATTTAATTGTAAATTTATTACTTTACACCATCAGTTTTTATAATTTATATTTATTTGCAAAACATATGCTCTGTACCACATGCATGAAAACAACAAAACACTAAACATTACATGAGTTTATAAAATTAACATAAGAAAAAAATATAAAAAAAAAATGAATTAATACACCTAATTGTTTTAATTTGTTATTCATTCAAATGTATTATATTATATCGTATATTACAACATAAAACATATGATAAATAATTATTGGGAAAATATCAATTTTGGTCACCCAGTTTTACCTCTTTTCATATTTGGTGACTCACATTTAGTCACTATCAAAATTGGTCACCCAGTTATTATATTCTATCAAAATTCATAACTTTGTTAGTCAATCTGTCATTGACTAACGGAGAAAAAGTTTTGAGCCGTGAAATTTCTCAAAACCTAAGGTTAAAGTTAAAAAAAACTCATTCATCTTCTAGAACTAATGAAACAAACGCACAAGCAAAAATGAAACATGTGCAAAAATTAAAATTATTTACATTATATTTAAAACAGGTCAGAATGAGTTCTGATGCATCTTCTACTAGAACGTGATTCAATTAACCATGTTGTTGGTTTACTTTTTATTTTATAGATTATGAGAATTCTTTCTCGTGCATCTTCTAGAACGTGATAGTAGTCAGAAAATTTCAGTAAGTTTTTAATAATTATTTAACTCAATTATGAATTCATTTTTGTTGGTTACTTTTTATTTTACAGAAAATGAGAAACTGAAGAGATTGAATGCACAACTTCAAGAGATAGAATGCAACTTTGTACTCTGATTTTTTTTTTTTAAATATTGTACTCTGTTTTTCAATTTTTGATTTCATATTGAATTTGTGTAATAATTGGAGATATATAAACTTATTTCAATTCATTTCCCTATTTATAATTATTGAAGCATTTGTGGTGAAGATTAATTGTAAAGAATTTTCTAAAATTATCCATTCAAGAAAATTTCATAAACTTATTTTTCATTCTAAATATTTTTCTATAAGATTATTATTGCAGATTTCTTGAAAATTGAAATGTTAGTCAAACAAATTGGGCATTTGAAATTAATTAATTCCTTTTGACCTATTATATTATGTTCTAGAAGATGCATCAGAATTCTGATCTATTATAAATATAATGTAAATATTAGTAATTTTTGCACATGTTTCATTCTTGCTTCTGCGTTTGTTTCATTAGTTCTGGAAGATGCATGAAAATATTTTAATCATAGGTTTTGAGAAATTTCACGGCTCAAAACTCTTTCTCCGTTAGTAATGACAGATTGACTAACAGAGTGATCAATTTTGATAAAATATAATAACTGGGTGACCAATTTTGATAGTGACTAAATGTGTGTGACCAAATATGAAAAGAGGTAAAACTGGGTGATCAAAATTGATATTTTCCCAAAAAACATATATATAGTTGATGGATATATTTCCTTAATTTATTTCAAATTAATGTATTGCATGTCCTCGTAAACCGCTTCCATTAAATCCAGATTAGACACCTCCATTTAAATAAGCAATGATGGAAGTTGAAAGGTTTTGATTTTGGATTGTGACTCTTCACATTGTATTTATTAGTTATCTCTCTCAAATCTATACATTTTCTCAATCTTCTTCATTAAGTCATCAAAACTTAATTACTCATCCATAAACAATGAACAACCAGGCAAACGACATGTTCATCCCCTCTGAAATCAAAGACAAATTTCTTGACTCACTAGATCCAAAACCACTTTTCCGTTTGAAATGTGTTGACAGGTACTGGAATCAGTTAATATCCTCCAAAGCTTTCGTCGATTCTCAACTGATTCGTGCAAAAAATAAGCAAAGGTACTCCTTTTTTACACAAGAATCAGGTGTCTAACCCACCCGTTTGTTACCTGCCTGTGGGGTATGGAAGGTCTGGTACGAGGCGATATATTAAGCAAGATTCAGACGATTTTGAGGTTCTCAGATCGTATAACGGGTTAGTTCTCATCTGTAATACTGATGATGATTTTATTTTGTCAAACCCATGTACGAATCAACAAATCGTTTTACCTCATGTGCCAGAAATCTTAAGACTTAATTTAGGAGAAGAGTGTGCTTTTTTTGGTCTTGGATATGATGACATGAAAGATGATTTTCTGATTATGCGAGTTTCTCGTTTTTTGCAATTAGAAGGGTACATTTCGTTAGTTATGTTGTACTCTCGAAATCTTAATACCTGGTTTCACTACCCCCATTTCCAAGTGTAAAACCTCCTTCTGAAAATGCATTTTATGTTGGGGGTCTTTTTCATTGGAAAGTACAAACCTGGAATGGTCATGCAATTGTTACTTTTGATTGCAAATCCCAACTCTATGATCAATTTGATGTGCCTGCTTTTATTCTTGAGCCCTGGACTTGTAAGATGGAGGGGCTTGACGACAACACCATTGCTATATATGCTGATCGACTGTCTGTGGACGAGTTTGGTGTCTGTCGTTATTTTAATGAAGTGCATCTTCTTCATTATTCGAATGGTGCTAGAACTTGGTCTAGGTTTACAATCTTCAAGGAGGAAAATTTGCCAGATGGTTTTGCACTCGAGCCAATATGTTTCTTGAACACCGCTAGGACCCAATTAATGTTTAGTGTTAAGCCCTACGGTACGTTTTTCTCATATGACATTGTCTCAAGGAACTTTGAAAGGATGGAGGGCATTGAATCGTGGTCAGGGTGTGCAAAATCATACAAGTATATAGAGTCTCTTGTATCTCCTCAACGCAATTAAGTTGCATAGTGTAGATGATAGTACATATATTAGTTTATGGTATCTTGATGTATCTTGAATATGCTTATATTTATTGGGTATGTAATTTCACTATGTTTTTGTTCTTCCCAAGTTGAGATACATAATGTGATGTTGTTAGTTTTTATTTTTGTAATACATCTAATCTAAATCATTTTGATATGCTAATCTTGTATTATTTTATTTTTAGTTTTGACCGTATATTAGAATAGAAACGAATCGATGCAATGTTATGTATTAACTGTAAATATAACACCATCGTGCAAAAAGAATGCATATGGTATACTGCCATAACTAATGCATATGTTACATTGGTATCTAACTTAATTTACATCAATGAATTGTTCATTATAGTTGTTTACAAACTTATTTATGGTAGTTCTTTCAATGGATTTTGTTGACTATAATGGTAATAATTTGATTTATGGAAGTTCTTTACAAACTTATTTTTTAGGTATGTGCATCTCAGTAATCAAAATATATACTAGTGATCCTATCTTTATAACAAAGACAATCATATATTTGTTAGAAATGTCACATTTATGAAAAATAACCTATTATCACAAAGTACATCAAATATAAATCCAAAAAACCATATTATATCTCAAAAGAAAGCTGCCAATTCATGAGTAATGAAGATGACTAATAGTTTAACTAGTTTTTCAAAAATAACATCTCAGTCTAAACTTCCACACATATAGTAAACAGTGAAGCAAAATGCGATTTGTAGTAAGTAGCAAAGCTTAAATAGTCTAAACTTCCACACATATAGTTAATCAAAACTCATATGCATTGGGTCAACGAAAGATTCTACGATTCTAGCTCGCATTGTGCTTGACGCCAGTTTGCCAAATTCACCCGACTGCGGATCTTCACTTTTATAAATATATTCGATTTCCTTGCAAACTATTACACCACAGTCTACTGATTCCGATCCCTGTCTCCAAGTATCAGCTGGAATTGGGTATTTGAACGGCATTTTTAAGAAGGGATGGTTATGCTGCTTTGCTTTGAACAGACTGACCAATCTTGCATCTACAAACTTCACCTATAATTATTTGACAAAATACATAAAATCAACAATCCTTACAATTATAAACAATGATAAATTAAGTAATGCCAAAAAAAACAATGTAACATTCGATGAACTTACCACATTTAAGGACTCCATCAAGCATGTATCCTCATGCGCTTTTGTTCTTGGGGGAAGTGAGTTGTAAAATGTCCATTCCCTCGTGGTCAGATCAAGTTTGAGAAGTGTCCAATGGTCCACTGCTTTTGAACCACTCGATGAACCCATTGCACATACATTGATTGGGAATAAAAAGATGCTTTTGTCTAAGCTATCCTCAATAACTTTATCTACAAGGTTGTAGAAAGACTTCTGTTTTGAAATGTTACGATTGGTGATCATTGCCTACAAAATAAGCGATCACAACAGAATTATAGATAATTCTTCACTTAAAAGAACAAATAAATAATCTTCATGAAATAGTCAAAGGATTTTATAAAATACCCAGCACGTAGAAGTAAACACCCTCACTCGTCAAGATTCTGGCCTTGATGTGAATAGAACAGATCGCAATATATCAGCCCATGCATTGATTACCTAAATGTATGCACAATGTTATCATATAAAATTTCAAATCAATAAAAAATATATATATTATGTAGTATACCTGACTTGTAATGAGACCATTATTTAAAATGTCAATCAGCATCTGTACTGACACATCAGCTAGTGGTATATCAGCGTGCCAAACAATGCAACTGCACCATTCACAATATATATATATATATATATATATATATATATATATATATACTAAATCATATTAGAAAAGAATTACGTACTAAAAACTATTTACTTACTGTGGACCATTGGTCTTTAGCTCTTCGAATATCTGGTCTCTAACATACTTAGAACACTTCCTCACAGTTGCCAATTTATTGTTGAACGGATACTTGACCACTCCTTTAGGTTTGTTATCCAACTCTACATTCTTTGATGCATCGTCATCGTCATCGTTGACTTCATGGACCACTACAAGCTATTTTGTCATTGGTTGAAGAGATATCATCATTGGTTTACGATCATTTGTTATCGTTCGACCCTTAATTCTCTCAACTAATGAACTTGGCGATATATACGTGGTCTTCTTAACTGGCCGTTTAGGTGTCTTTAACACTTCCTCATTTAATTCTTCCACAGGCATATTTCCCTTATCAACAGATTGTTCAATGATCGTTTGCTCTGCGTTACTGTCAAAATCCCCTTGAAAAACATCCTCATCAATCAATGTTTTTGAACAAAATTCAGATGTAATTTCTAGGTTCCTGCTCAATGTTTGATTCTCAGCTTTCAGGCTTATGATGACATCGTCCTTAATTCTTGATTGTTGTTCGAATCTTGCAGCCACATCTTCAAATTCCTTCTTCATATTATTCAACTCAAAAGCAGATTCAATCCTTTTAGCATACTCATCATTTTCTGTCTTCAGCTTTTGAATTTCTACATCATTTTCCATCAGTTCTTTATCACAGTGTACTCTCACATCTAGGATCTTTTTCTGCAGAATTCCTATTTCAACCACATAATTATCAACTCTTGTAGACTGATTAACATCACTGACAGGTGCATCGATCTTATCTTCTGAATTAACTGTCTTGTCTACAGCAATATTGCCTACTTCCGTATCCTTCAGATTACAATCCACGTCGGCTGCTTTCAGATCACCAACATTCAGAGTTTCACAATTGATTTCCTTACAAACCTTCATAACTGGATCCTCAATGTCAAGCCCAATATCGAATGATGGGCATTCAACCGTAAAGCTCTTCTTTGCTCCTGAACTGGATCTAACTTCGAACACTTTTGATGATGAATTCTGGAAAATATCACTCTGCCCCACCGCCACATTCAGCTCTGTCTGCAATTCATTTGGTGACTTTGCAATACCAGATGACAGCTTTCCATCAGTAGCAGGCGTTCTAGTTCCTCCTAACCCTGAGCTTGTTTCTTCACATCTAAAACGACGAACTTCTGAGAGCTGTTCCTTTTCATCAGTCGTAGGTTTAGGCTCCTCCGTGAAAACCTTATATTCCATAAAAGAACAATAACAAATCAAGTATATGATCATAGTATAATAACAAATTAAGTATATGATGAAATCTTTACCCTTGTTCTGCGAGTCAGTTTATCAGTTAAGATTGCAACATGCACTTTATTGGTATCCCATTTGAGGAACCGAGGAAAAGCAGATGGATTGTTTGGTTTAACAATCCTTGTATGCTCGCATAACCAGAACTAAAAAACATAACCAGTTAATTTAAACAATGTATAAATACATTAAACCAACATAAACCAAACAATAGTTTTAAGAATTAATAATTGAAATAAATTTACCGGCAACAACATAGCACAACCACCGGACTTTAGATGTTTGCTTTTTTTAGTTGACTTTTCAATTGATCAACTATGAATGTACTCCAGTCGTATCTGCAAATCTCTGAGAATTTTTCCAGGTAATGTGTCAAATGCCATGGTACAGCTGAGCTCCTAACTGGATAGAGAAGAGCAACCAGCATATAACAACAAACTAATCTAGCCACATCGCGATTGGCTTCATCGTACTGTTGTATCACAACCTCCTTTAACTTTAAAAGGACAGGCAGTTTATGCAGAGAGTTATATTGTCTTGGTCTTGCTAGCATATCATTACCGAAACATCGCATTACCCATGGAGAATGCTGATAATCATCTACTCGTTGCCTGATCTCATCAGTTCCACAGCTAATTCCGAAAATAAGTTCTGCATCATGCCTTGACAATGCTACCCTGGTTCCTCCAATTACAAAACTCTCCGTTTCAAAGTCAAACCTTCTAACAATTTCCACGATGTCACTCTCGAATTTCAAACATCTCTTCTTTAGTGAGGGACTAACATTGAGGCAAACAGAGTTAAACAAAAGACAGAATGGAGTTTTCTTCAGATGTACTATATGCTGGTTTGTGAATGGAATTCCCTTCAAGTCATTGATAGTTGTCCTCAGATTTGACCTATAATAGGTCTCACTAAAGTCTACTTCCACACTAGCTGAAACAGTTTGAATGATTTTTATATAAAAGATTACTTCATATGTATAGTCTACTATCAAGTTAAATGGTTACAAAGTATTACCAAAACAGTTTTCAGGCTTTATTTCTGGTACTTCTTTTTCCTTCCTAGCATGCTTTCGAACCCTTTCGTGCCTTGATGTATCACTTTCTGCAATTTAAAAACCAATTACTATATGCATGCCCGTAATCATATGGGTTATTTAAGAAACTATAAAATTACCTTCCGAATCAGACGAGGTGTATTTACTTCTCCTATCTTTACTTCCGTCATCACTTTCAAAATCTATTGATTCAGGAAATAATATTGTTATTATTAAAATTCATCAACTACTAAATACTAAAATAATCACAATCTCTGACAAATGCAAATGACAATTGCGTAACCTGAATCTGATACGACACGGGACACCTTTGACGGCCTTTTATCTGCAGAATATCTATATTATATAAACTATGATTTCACTACACAGTACAAATTCAACTACAACGTAAGCAATGCATTAGTACATAAACCTTTACGTTTTTCAGCTTTCTTTTCCTCCCTCCTACGCTTTTCAGAAGATCCTGTTAATAAACAATAATAGTAATATGTTATGAATCACTGTTTCCAAATACCTCATTCGTATTGTTCTTAATTGACTTAAATGTATAATTTGTTAAATTACCTCTTGTTTCTACACGCCGGACGGTCTCCTCAGTAGCCTTCTTTTGTTTCCCACTTCCCCTGCTTGATCCCTCACCCAATCGATAACCCGATTTTTTTGTTCTAGCCATCTGTAACATATATGACTAAATTCACTGTGACAATACATATAATGCTTCTATGCACCTCATCATACATATGCGAAAAAATTGCAACCATTCTTTTAGAAAAGTAGGCATCCCAGACCCATTCTATTCTTTTTTCATAAAA
The DNA here is from genome assembly GCA_963675135.1 of Galeopsis tetrahit. Taxonomy (NCBI): domain Eukaryota; kingdom Viridiplantae; phylum Streptophyta; class Magnoliopsida; order Lamiales; family Lamiaceae; genus Galeopsis; species Galeopsis tetrahit. The sequence continues at coordinate 18,588,615 of OY776123.1, forward strand.
ATCGAAGCTGATTGACACTATCATCAAAACAATATAGTAAAACATAGATTCCTAGGGTTTACATCCGTCGTAAGTAAATGTTATATACTTATTTGATCAATGATTTAAAAAAAAACTACGAAACAACACATGCAGTTTACCTACAGAAGCCCTCTGTTCCTGTATGTTCTACAACACATTTTTTTAACTGGTTTTTTATTATAAATATCTTCCGAAACTGATTTCAGTATGTTGCTAACCAGAAATCGTTCACAATTACACATGCATATGATATTATTACCTGATTTTGCTAATGGTCAAACTCGCCACCGGAAAATGCAGTTAAAACTCAAACAATCGGCGCCGAAAAATTGCAGATGCGTAAAACCCCAAAACTCAAACAACTAAAAGGATTTAATGTGCATACCTACTATTTAGGAAAGTTTTAAATTTTGGAAGCTCCTACAATTACGCGAATTTCGATATCAGTGTTTAAATATATAATTATGGAATTTATTTGTTTTGTTAATTTGAATTCATAATTTCGAATTTTTGAAATGAATGAAAGGGTACAATTGTCTTGTATTTTCCAATTTGACTCTGTTAGACAAGAAACAATATTAGAGGCTTTATTAGACTAATCTTATAGTGAAATGACCCTATTAATAACTAACCCTTGTTTTATTTGGTTGACTACGTTTTTACATTAAGAATACATATTATGATAATTCTTGATAAGAATTATACGGAATACATACTGAAAAACACAGAAAATTTCCCCTTTGATTCTCCTGAGAAAGATTCTGACTTGAGCGTCGGAGATTCCACGCCGGAATCCCCTCCGGCGTGTTTTTGCAGGTCTTTGAGGAGCTTGAAGGAGGATTATTCGTTGGATAAGCTTGCGTGAAAGTGACGTTCAAAGCCCACAACCGCAGTAATCTAGATAGGGGGATTCGATATCCCTACTCGTTATTTTTTGACGCAACAATTGGCGCCGTCTGTGGGAAATCTGAGCTAAGGCGTGAGGATTTTCCTTAATTTTGGGAGGAGCACCAAGCTATGTCCCGAAATCTACAAGTAATTGAAGAAATAAAGGCACTATCGGCATCGCTGGTTGAAAGGCCTCAACTCCCAGATTGAAACAAAAACAAAAACCCTCTGAAATTCTGTTTCTTATCATTTCAGACTCAAAATCACCAACAAAAAGATGATTGCAGCTCTGTTATACCCTTTTCTGTTCGTATTTGGCCTCATTTGTACCTTGATCTCCACAATCCCTTCCACAAAGAAGTTTTTCGCCCAATTTTTCCAATCGTTCGATCACGATCGCAAATACGCCTCAAAAGATGCGCCAAAATCAGCTACGGGCTTCAATAACACCACATCCGCCGCTGCTGCTGCTACCGCTGCCGTCGTACGCGACAGCAGCAAAGTCGAGCTCAGAAGCATATTCGCGACGTTCGACAAAAACGACGACGGATTCGGAACGAAACAGAGAGGGAGATTTGAGAGAAAGTTTTGATGTATTCGATGGGAACAAAGATGGATTGATTACTGTTGAAGAGCTTGGATTGGTGCTTTCTTCTCTTGGATTCACACAAGGGAAGAAATTTGAAGATTGTCAGGAGATGATTAGCAAAGTGGATGTGGATGGTGATGGGAAGACCCCTCATCGAGCCATCAGAGCTTCACGCGCGATAAAGGGATTACTCTATCTCCCTAAAGCAGAAACCCCCAATTTTGAATTTGCGCGAATCTGCAATCTGAAATATCAGAAAACTTCCAAATCTGATGACAGGGAGAATTCTATTCACAGTCTTTTCATTTTCAATTTTTTGTTCAGTTGGGCTTTTGGAATTTTAATTCCTTAACTCTCCTTATTCGTGTATTAGGCCAGACCTGCTCGCGGTTGAGCACGAATTGAATTTCAAGGAAAGCGAGAGCTCTGCCTCCACTTCTTAATTCAGGGCGCAAACACCCAACTCGCAATCTAGAGTTGTAGCTCATAGCAGCACGGAAGTTAGAGGCAGCATAGGTGATGTCTTCTATTTGATTCTTAATTCTTACCATAAACAACAAGAGGTATGGATTTATTTAGTACCTGGTTATTTGATTCTTACTTCTTGCCTTGAATTTAATCTCAAATCGTATCTGGGACTTGCGTATGAGAATAAACTGTAGAAGCTGTAGCTACATATTTTTTTACATTTGTCTTTTCAAAAAAAATCTATTGGTTGATTAATGTCTAAGAGTTGAGCAAATGTGCACTCAAGGTGTTTGATGTTATGCCAGAGAGATTTGTTGCCTGTTTGCTTGTTTTCGGTTAGAATGTCTAGCTTGTTTTGCTAGTCGAAAATTAACGTAGTAAGTTTTGGATATGAAAACTTGTTTGTTTCTCCTGTTGGCTTGCTGCTGTGACTAGGCTTAATAAACTTGAGATCGAGAATTTAAGCAGGAGTGTGAAATAAGAAAAGATGAGTCATGCCCTATTAATTGTTTGAGCTAATTCCTCAAAGAGAAGCTACCACTACTTGTTGGCAGACTGATATATTTATCCCTGATCAATGTGTGTTGGTTATTTTGCTTCACCTTGGCAACTATTCTTCATGTGATGGGATGGCATTTTTATCTATTTAAAATAATGTGTTGGTTGATTGATTCTATCCCCATCTGCGGAAAAATCCAACCTTCAGCTGGCAGAAAAATAATGTTGAAGTCAGTTATTATAAGCATTGTGCAGTGTGCTTGTGGTTCAATATGCCACTTGTTTATTTGCTGTTAAAACTTTTCATATTTGTGAGTTTTCAATTTGGCTTTGGGATTAAAAGTAATTGTACAGGAGTAATGCTAATTCTAATTCTAGCAATAATACAAAACCTCTTGCCTTTAGACTAATTTCTTTACAGATTGAAAGCAGCAGGGAAATTGGGCCTTAGAAAATGGATCCAATTGTTGGCTTGATTATGTGAGGCCTAGTATCACTGCCCAATCATTCCATCTCTCTTTTTACATCTGCTTCTAATTGTCGACATACACCTTGTGGGGACCAGCGCAAGCTTCCACTACAACCACCACAAGATTTACAAGGGTGGTAATGTGCAGATTGAGTGTTTTTATTGTGTTACTTTCTAAAAAGTTAAAGGAGATAAGATATATATGCATAATCTGGTATTGATTCCAATTTTGATATAATGCTTTCTCTATAACTAGCTTTTCTCAATGGAATTCATATTTGAGTGCATAATCTTTGAAATTGTGCTTTTGGATCCTTTTGATGTGACCTTATCAAATTTGAATGGTAGATCAATCAATGATCTAATTTCCTTTCTTGGATGCCTAAATCACCATATAAAAGGTGACATAATTATTGTATTATTTTGCAGGCAACAATCTTTTTAATTAACTATATGAAACTGCTGTTTGATTCTTGTTTCAACAGCAAGGCCATTTTTTATAGTAGCTTCTAGTATAGTTTTTCTCTCTTAAGAATTAAGATGCACATGTTCTGTGGATCTTATTTATTAAAGCAGTTATGATTGAGTATTAATTTGTAATATGAGGACAAGTTCACGAGTTATGCTTATTACACGTTGTTTGCCCATGCTGATTTCCCTCTTTGGGCTTAGGGGTGTATTAACCCCTTCACCAAACCATTATTCATAACAAGACGGATTTAACTCATCTCATATCCACGTGTCGTTATCTCCGAGGACGACATATTTTGGCCGCATCAACTACTCCCCCTACTCTCGTAAAAGTGTTCGTAATTTTATGAGAGTAGGAAGAGAAGATAAGATGAATTAAGCAGAATGTTTCCTCGCCCTGGTCACCATCATTTTTCAATTTCAGGAAGCATGTTGTATAACCCTGGAAAGTTTGTCTTCAAGCGCATTCACTTGAGGCTTTTCTTAGCCTTCTCCATAACTTCTCTTGTTTCTTTTCTCTTCATATGCCTTTTCTTAGCCTTCTCTTGTTTGGAGTTTGATAGTTTTAACAACTTAGCACGACCCCTACTCCCCCAGGCCTTAAAGCCTATCATGAGTGGAGCTCTCCCTTAATAATCTGGCCTCATGGCTTCAAATCAAGCTCATCATTGAACCTCAGAATTGTGAGGGGTTCTCTAGTTCCCCTCGGCCTTGTGGTCACTCTCCGATCGTAAGAAACTTTGATCCTACTTTTATCCCTCTGAGTTTTTCTATGGAGGGCTAGGGTCATATATCCCTAGTCTTGAATGGTTTTAGCTGCCTCGCTTTATTTTACCTTCTTCTGTGGTACGTGCATACTTTATGATACTTTAGAGAATTCAGGCTTCTGTACTCACTTGATGATCTGATGATGCTCAAAGGACCTCCTCTAAGCCCCTCTTATGGGATTTCTTCCTAGCTTTTGCTCTATATCTTCTACTCCCCCTAGCTTTAGAGGTTATCGTGGATGAAGATCTTTAATCACATAGCTTTAGGTTTTTCCTTTTCGGCTGAGGTTTGTTTCGAATCTACGCCCGTTTGTATAAACCTCGCTATTTCTCCGGGTGAGGTTTGTATAAACCTCGCAATTTCTTTAAGTGGAGTTCATCGAAACTCACTTATTTTCTTAGGGTGAGGTTTGTATAAACCTCGCAATTTCTCAGGGCGAGGTTTGTATAAACCTCGCGATTTCTCAGGATGGGGTTTGTATAAACCTCGCAATTTCTCAGGGTGAGGTTTGTATAAACCTCGCAATTTCTCAGGGTGAGGTAAACCTCGCAATTTCTCAGGGTGAGGTTTGTATAAACCTCACAATTTCTCTATTATCTTATGTCTTAATCATCAACACATATTCATTATCTCAATCTATAATCCGAAATCATATCTAAAGTATAGAAATATGTCAATCATACACAATTTGAAAATAGCTATGTTAGCCTTCGTTTCCAGAACCATAGTCATTGTCAATTCTCCCACATAAAGTAGTCACCTACTCATGCTTCTAAGATTTCAAGTACTTCTCAATTCCAATATCATTTCTAAAATATCTACATAAATCCACCATGTAAGCTCAAGCCTCGAATCATATACGTCACTCTCTTAAAGACATGCTCATGGTAATATCAAATTAATACAAAAGATATAATATTTTAGGTTGTATCAAACACTTGTACTAACCAGTGGTACCAATGTACTCCTCGTATCTCAGCTAGCCCTCACGGACCTGGATCCTTAGGTCTCCGTCAGCCCTCGGTGCCTTGAATACTCCATCTCGAACTCCTTGGTCTGGATGCTGGATCTCGGGGCATTGAATAACCCTCCAGAACCTCCAACGTTTCTAGCACTTTCAGCACGGACCCTTAAGTCTTGACCAATTAGTGTTCATATCTCTGCCAGCGGTCGGGGACCAGAATACTCCCTACCTCTGCCAGCCCTCAGGGACCAGAATACTCCCTATCTCTATCGGCCCTCGGGGACCAGAATACCCCTCCAGAACCTCTTGTGTTTTCAGCACTCCCAGAGTTCTTAAAGGTTTTTGGGCTGGACCTCCTCGAAATTTCTCACGACAAAAAAGTTAAATAACAATTTGTACCAAAATTTGGTATGTGCTTTGTCAATATTCTAGTACTCATTCAATAAAAGGTGTATTCTCCTACGAATCCTTCCACATATACAATACATCTCATATTTTCGCAACACATTGATTGAAACGATTAATATCCATGCTAAACTAAGTAATCAATTATGCAAATCACAACATATAATAGTTTCTCTCGATCCTATCTATCATAGATAAATTACTCTTTTCACTCAAATTCATCATATCGACGAGTCTCATTCAAATATCAGATTAATATGAATCAATTAGCCAAGACAATGCATGCTACCTCATATATCACATTTTTCATCTTCCTCTTTATTCGCATTTCTCCCGGACATTGCTATTTTTTCCGATGCACGAGTCATAAGCATTTTTCTCGGAAAAAAGCATGTGAACCATTGGGTGATTAAATCATTCGCATTTCAATAATTAAATTCAGAATTCATTAGATATATTCAAGTTCAGTGTACAAATCTTTTTTTTTTTTAAATGTCCTAAAGATTGGACTAAGCCTTATTTGTTAGTTGTAACTCCTCTTTTGTAAATCTCCCTCCGTGTAAGAGGAGAGATGATAATCATTTTGATCATGTAATTCAAATGTAATTCATTTTCAATTCATTCAATATTATTTCTATATTTCTAAATTCTCTCAATATGCACTCTATCCAATTTCTTCTTCTTATGAAATTTCACAATTTGGCTACTCATCTTTTACAACATAGCATGTTATTTGGGAATGATAAAGGAAGAAGAAGAATTGCAGTGAGTTTGTGGGTGGGGATAGTATGGGAAATATGGAGATGCAGGAATGATATGGTATTTTCTAAGATAGTTCCTGTGGTCAAAAAATATGTGGAGAACATAAAAATACACTTGTGGTCTTGGTTAGAGGGGCGCGGACTTATTAAACCTAACTCTTCAATAATTGCCTGGAGTGTGGATCTTACTCAAGCATGGAGTTATCGACTGATTAGTGTAAAGGGGAAAGGCATCTGCCTTTGAAGTAGAATGTGCAGGGGAGGATCTCAAGTTATAATTCTCACTTTGATAGGGTGATTGTGTAATATAGTTTTGTAAATTATATGGGTTGAGTACCCCATGTACTCGAGTGAAATATATTACTTTACCGTTTCAAAAAAAAAATATATGGACATTCGTAGCACCAAGTTTCATTGATTTCTTGATGCATTCAATACCCAGAGAAGTCATATCCCGCGACATAAATGACGAATCTACAATGGAACGCTCTTTTAGCACTAGTCTGAATTTGTGAATCTTTAGTTTCGATTTCTCGTAACTTTCCAAAGTCCTCTTCGTGACTTTTACAAAGTCAGCTTGAAAGACAAAGTTCAATAAAGAAAAATTAAGATTGGGGCGAGTTAATCAGGCTTTGTTCCATGATTTGGAAAGGATAGTTGTTCGAACAACTTCTTTTTTTACATTTACAAAAAATTGTATGTGTTGAATCATTTCTTCTGGAAACTCCATTAAAAACCTGAAAACATCAAATGGGATCATGAAATTGCAAATCATGTTATTAATACGTTCATTGAATAAATAAATTTTTTTGGTATAATAGTACTCCCTCCATACCTTTTATGAAAAAAAAATCAGCAATCTAATCTTAATTACAAGTATCTATCATTTTGAACACAAAATTAATCCTTTTATGAATCTTTTTTTTCTAATCTGAATTCTCGAAACGACTCTAAATATTTTAGATTAATTCAAAAGAGTGAAGGGTATATATATATATATAAATATTGGTGTAGAGATAGATTTTAAGTTGAAAAGCCTCGTCATATTCCCTAATATATAATATTAAAAAGATTTTTTTTGATTAAAAAGATTTTGTAGATTGCTAAATTAAAGAATAAATTGATTTGGAAAGAGTGAATTTGTTATTTGTAGTATTTAACAATGAATTTGGAAAATATTAACGAAGGAATAAACCAAAAATAAATTAGGATGCCAATCATCAACGGAGGAATTAATTAATGTGAAAATTTATGCAATTAGAATTTAGAAGAAGAATTAATTGTAATGTGAAACTGGAACTAAGAGACGCAAGATATGTTATTTTCTCAGTAATATAAAGAAAATAACATGAATAATTCATCAGATAATTAAGAGTGTTACATTCTCAATATGTTTCTTGAATAAATAATGCAAGTATTTTAAGTTAAAATGCCTCATCAATTTTATTTGGAAGGAATATTATTTTCTAGTATTTAAATTTTAACAATGAAATAAACTCAAATAGAAAAGGAAATAAAACAAATAAAAAAATATTAATGGTGTATTTATTAACTCTTCCAATTCAAAAAGAAGAAACAAGTAAAGTAGCGTGATTTATAATGACATGATCATGTGATATTAATTACAAAACATACGAAAAATCTATAATGTTAAATAAATTCTTTCTTATTTATATTTATTTTAAATATATATTAATATTTTATTTTATTCATATTAAAATTATAAAATTTATTTTTACATTTAATTTAATACGCAAAAACTTTTATCCAAATAATTTAGGTGTAATTATTTATAAATTACCCATTTTGTAATTTAGGGTTATTACAGTATATCCGGCCCATATTATTACTACTCGTTTCATCCACTCCAATTTCAGTATGGACTATTCCTCCCTCTTTTTTTGGTCTTTTTTTTGATAGAGTGTTGTCAAATCTCTAATTCTCATGTCTCTTTCATTTGAAATTATCTGCGGATCCGTGTGTTCTCCAGATCCGATCGTATTCCGGTCGCCGGCTTCAACGATCTCCGGTCGTGCTGGGTAGTGATTCAGCCGGAAAACAGAGTCGCTCTGTTTGTAGATGCTTCCACAACGATTATTGTTTCAATCGTTGGAATTAATTTGTAATTGTTTTATGATGTGTGCAGTTGATTGAAACGGGTGATTTCGCCGCATCAGAGCTTTCATTCTCAAGATATATTGATTTGATGGATTATTTATTGTCTATAAATCTTTTAATTTCAACTAGAGTTGCAATAGAGCTACTTATGTCCATGTGGATGTGCTAAAGAACGTGAAGAACTGGTGAATTTACTCTAACTTGACTGAGTTCAGGGAATTGGTTGTTTGTTGTACTTGGAGTTAAAGAAGAGACTGCACATTGTAGATGTTCAAACACTATTCTGTTGGGGAGGCAAAGAATGTGAAGGATTTTGGGACAAACATGTATATTTCAAACAAGTAATTTAAATCTTGTTATAGTATTACGGTTGGTAGGTCTAATTCATCATGTTCACCAAGAAATGTTCTATGATTAGTCCATACTTTTCGATTGATAGCCATTTCTTTTAGAGTAAATCATCCCTTGAATTGAATGCTTTAGTTGCAAGCATACTTTTTATTATACTTGTTTCTACCGTACAAATAAATGAGAAATGTTGTTGGGCCTTGACAAGTCATATGACTAATGGTGTTTAAGATCTAAGCAATTGGCATGGACATTAGATGAACTTATCATAGTATTTAATTTATAGGGTTTTTAAATATGAAACTGTGTAAAATGAAGGGGTTTTCAGTATTATATGTAGTACTAATACTATTTAGGTTGAAGACGTGATACTGTTTTACTATATTATGTGATATTACTATTTATGTTGAGTCCTATACATTGTAAAGTGGCAATAGAAGTATTATATGTAAGATGTAATATTATTTATGTGTATAATGTAATATTGTGTGTCTTTAGTTGCGATACTATGAAAAGAACGTGACACTAGTGAGACAAAAAGCAAGGCAAGAAGTAAGAACGATGAAGTGGTGGATAATGTGGTTATAGAAAAAGAGCAGGATGTTGAGGTGATAGAATTCTAGTATAATTGATTGTAATACAGTTATATTTTATCATATAGTACTGTTTTGTTTAGTTTGTAATACTATTTTATGTTTTTGTTTTGTAATATTGCTCGATGTCCAAGTGATAAAATTTTGGTAAAATTGATTTTAATACTGTTATGTTTTATCATGTAGTACTATTATGTTTTGTTTGTAATACTATTTTATGTTTTTGTTTTGTAATATTTGCTTGATGTACCGGTGATATAATTTTGGTATAATTGATTGTAATATTGTTATATTTTATTTTTAATATTACTGTAATATTTGCTTGATGTACATGTGATATAATTTTGGTATAGTTGATTGTAATACTGTTATGCTTTATCATGTAGTACTGTCAAGTATAATGATGTAATAATATTTCAAAAAAAAAAAATGTTAGCTACTACATTGTTGAGTGGAAATGTGTTATGCTACTACATTGTTGGGTGGAATTGTGTTATACTGTCAATTGTAATTTCATATAAATTGTTATATTGTTACACTGTCAAGTATAGTTGTGTAATACAGTCAAATGTATTTTGTGGGATTAGATGCCTGTCATATAGGTAAAATTTATAAACTTCTACCACTAAGCTAAAACAATTACTAAGAATAATTATATATGTTTCGCTATACATTTATTTACACTGTTATGATCTGTCCAAAACGGGTTGACCCGCGAAAATTGTGATTTACTTAATATATGTCGATTTTGTGGGTTTTACACCTTTTTACACATAAGTACACACATAAGGGATTTTCACACAAGTCATTCCCAATTTAATATTAGAGTTGCACTCTTGTGTACCAGTTACATGTATGTAACTACTATATCCAATCCAATATATGTAACTACTATATCCAATCCAATAACTCATTACAAATAACACATGACCCATTTACTATATTCAATCCAATAACACATGACCCATTTACTATATCAATTTAACACATACATTTTTTCATGGGCCTTTATTTTAATTCAATTAATTTTTTTTAATTTTATCATTAAAAAATAATACTCCATTAATTTTTTAAAATTTTATTTTTTTATTTTACTCGATTGATATTTATATTTATCTTTTTAATATTATTTTTTAAATTTATTTTTCTTCCTGTTTATCATTTGTGTTTCAAATGATAATTTTTTTAACGTACTTTCTTTTTATTTCATAAATAATTATTCTAAAATTTTAAAGTCTAATAAGAAAATTTTAAAATTAATTATTTTTTTAAGTATTAAATAGTATAATAATAATTTATTTTAAAAAATAAAACTCTCACCTCTCTTAGGCAAGTGTTCAATTTTATTGGTACTATTTTACTTTAATTAATTGGTGTATAATTTTCACCTTATCCTTTTAAAATTTTACTTCATTCTTTACAAATTTCACTTCGTTTTACATTGTTTAATTATTTTTTTCATTTGAACTTTCATCTTTTAACCACTTTATTTTATTTTTTTATGAATATAATTTTTAGTTTATAAGTGTTATGATAACCGTTGATAAGTATTATGATATATTATTAGTTAATATGCAGTACTGTACATATTAGTTCATATACAGTATAATATTAGTTTATATTGATACATGTTTTAATTTTTTCGAGTTTCGAGTTCACATACTTTATGGTAATAGTTCAAATATAGTATAGTATTAGTTCAGATATTGTATAGTATTAGTTCACATACTCTATGGTACTAGTTCAAATATACTCCAGTATAGTATAAATTTAAATATTGTATAGTATTAGCTCATATATTAAATACTCCGTAATATTTTTATACCCACATTAATCTCTAGTACAATACAATATATTAACTAGTACTATACCATAGGCGTACTAATACTATATCGTATTTAAACTAATATTTATATTTAACAAAAAATACATAACTTAACACATTTATAATTTCAGGCATACCATGCAAATTAATATATCAATATTAAAAAATGATATTAACTAACTAGTAAGAAGAACAAAAGTGAGAATGAATCACACACAATTCAATTAATAGATACGATCACACTCAATAAACATATGAATGCATCAACATGACGATGACCCCAAAGAAAATAATAAAGCTGATGCAATATTATGTTGGTTTCTTCCCCAATTCTCAACTCATTTAAGTTTCTAAATATAAATTTTATTTTTCAATTAGATTATATTATTAATTAATTTTAAAAAATAATCTACAACCTTAAAAAACTTGTAACAAACCAGATATCATTTTAAAAATAATGAAGACATAACAAAATAATTTTAGTTATTATAAATCAGATTAAAGCTAGAAAGTGAGCATGTCATATTCATACATTTATACCCAAATTAGAAAAAAAAAATTGAATTTTTTTAGTTTAGTTTTTTTTTTTCAATTTTTTTCCTAAATTTTGGTCATTTTTTTTAAAAAAATGGAAATTTTATTTCATAATTTTATTTTTGAGTTTCATATTTTTTTAATATTCGTTATGTTTTTATATTTATTTTTTAAAAGTTAAAAAAATAGAATAATATTTGACTTCGTGGTGATTCATTGGTGAATCGATAGTCGGTGTATAATTATAATTTTAATAAGTTGTATTTTAATTTAATTGATAAAATGGTAATATAGTACTGTATTTTACATGTATTTTTCTTTTAAAAAATTTGGGGGTGAAATTAATAAAAAAGAAGGTAAATAACTAATAACCATGTAAAAAATTGGATTTAGTTACATGTATGTAACTTGTACACATAAGTGCCTAAAAAAAGGGAGCGTGAATTTATTAAAAAAGGAGGGTAAATAGCAGTTACACATAAGCAATTGCCTTAATATTATGTTTATCGAATCACGCTAATCAATGCCACTTTTAGAATATTTTAGAAAATTTTAATATATCATAGATTAAGAAATTCACATATATATAGATTATCAAATGAAAACTTCATTCATCACATCCTCATTAAATGTTTTGATAATCATTCAATAAATCTAAATAAGAGTATAAGGGTAAATGTGTACTGTAAATACAAATAACACATATATTTGTCCTTAAAGTAACACATGTAAAGTATTGAAAATTGTGTTACTATATATATAAGCACAAGTATATTATTTTATAGAGAGATATGCGTTACTCTATGAATGAATAAAATGCGATTACATGTATGAAATAGGAGGCAAAGCGCCATTCAATATAAAGAGTCAATATAAAGAGTCCATCCCATATAAAAAGTCAATAGGTCAAATTGTTTCACAATAAGACTAGGTTTTTTTTATAATATAGTTAAATTGTACAAAGTGACTATGTAGTTAGCGCGTCGAATCGCGCCACGTGGCGTCGGATGCGTAGTATGAACCTGTTACTGATTATTATAACAGGTTTAAATTAATTAAATCATTTTTAAATTGTATTTTGTTATTTACTATATTATCCTTCTTTTATTAAAATTATTTTTAATATATATATATATATATATATATATATATATATATTAAGAAAAATTACTATTCTACCCTTTTATACAAATATTATTATTATAAAAATTAAATAAATCAATCGAAAAAATAATTAAATAATAAATGTACTGGAAGTACTCACTTACACGGTCCAACAGCCGTGCACGGTTGCACGGTCGATACTTAGTAAACCGTGTAATTCAAACAATGTGTTGTAAGTGCTCACTTTCAAGGTCCAACAACCGTGCACGGTTGCACGATCGATACTCAGTAAACCGTGCAATCCAAAAAATGTGTTGTAAGTGCTCACTTTCATGGTCCAACAGTCGTGCCTGGTTGCACAGTCGATATTCAGTAAACCGTGCAAACAAAAAAAAATGTTCTTTTCTTGTTCACGTGCTCGAGCCACAAATAGGACAGTGACGCATTCGTGTTCTATGTTTAGGTTCATATGACTTTTTTTGGTTTAATTTAATTTGTTTTTTTATTGTTAATTTTAATAATAATAATAATAATAATAATAATAATAATAATAATAATAATAATAATAAGGGAAAATATCAAATTTGGTCACCCAAGTTTACATCTTTTCATATTTGGTCACCCACATTTAGTCACTATCAAAATTGGTCACCCAGTTATTATATTCTATCAAAATTGATCATTATTCCGTTAGTTAATCTCTCACTGACTAACGGAGAAAGAGTCCTGAGCGCTAAATTTTTCAAAACGTTAAAAAATTCACATGCATCTTCTAGAACTAATGAAACAAACCAGAAGCAAAAAATGAAACATGTGGAACCTACCTATGGTCATGGTCGATGAGAAGGAATTCTGATGTATCTTCTAGAACATGATTCAATCTGCACAATTGTTTGACTAATATTTCAAGAAATCTGCAATAATGATTTTAATAGAAAAATATTTAGAATGAAAAATAAGTTTATGAAATTTTCTTGAATGGATAATTTTAAAAAATTATTTACAATTAATATGCACCACAAATTATGCTCCAATAATTATATATAAATAGGGAAATGAACCAATTATTATACAAATTCAATATGAAACCAAGAATTGAAAAACAGAGTACAATTATTTAAAAAAAGAAAAAAACAGAGTACAAAAGTTTGAATAATTTTCAACCACAGTGAATAAAATAATTATAAATCATTCAACTACACATACATCAAACTAATACATAATCCCCATAATTTGACTTGTTTTTCTTTTGGTATTTTTCTTGCTTGTTCCGTTTCTTCTATGGACCACTATCACTCTTTTCAATGTAAGTAGCTAGGTTCCTTTCACGATAATTGGACTGTGTACACCACCTGTAAAATAAGAAATTAGTCACATAACATTACAAAAATTATAAAATGCCAAGACACACATGCTTCAGTGTGATTATTTCTTTTTCTACTATATCCTAAGTTTCTCATTTCCTATAAAATAAAAAGTAAACCAACAACAACAATGAGATGAATTCATAATCGAGTTAAATAATTTTTAAAAACTTACTGAAATTTTTTGACTACTCTAAAAAAATAAAAAAATTGATTGAACCACATTATAGAAATGCACGAGAATTCCTTCTGACCTATTATTACAGATAATTCCTTCTTATCTATGAGATAAATATAATAAAATAATTTAGTCATAAAAAAAATTTTGACATAAATATAATAAAATAATTTAACCATAAAAAAATAGGTTTTTTTTTATTGAGTGAGATTTTTCAATGATATTTCTTCACCTTAGTTCTCGTGTTTCATTCTTGTGTTTGTTTCATTAGTTCTAGAAGATGCATGAGAATTTTTTAATGTAGGTTTTGAGAAATCTAGCGCTCAAAACTCTTTCTCCGTCCGAATTACAGATTGACTAACGGAATGATCAATTTTGATAGAATATAATAACTGAGTGACCTGATAGTGACAAAATATGGGTGACCAAATACTAAAAGAGGTAAACTTGGGTGACCAAAACTGATATTTTCCCTAATAATAATATAAAGGTAAATATGTAATTAATTAAATTAATTATAAATACGACACATACGAATATACTATGAATATTTTCAACACAAAGTACAAAAGGTAACAGGTAATCAGGTTTAAGCCTTTAGATTTGATTTTTAATGGTTCAGATTTAATTGACTACTGTAGTCATACGACACCATACGACACTCTAACTACATGTAGAAGGTCCCAACATAATTTTATCTTTACCTTCTAACTATCATTTAATTACTTAAATTGTTACTCAATCTTACTCATAAAATTTAATTTATCATAAATTGATAATAGTACTTTTTATTTTTTTAAACTTGTGCTCAAAAGTAACATACTTTTAATGGACTAAAGGAGTACTCCATTTCACAATTTTCTGTACACCTAATGTAACACATAAATTAAGAAAAATGACTTTAATAATATAAGAACTAAAAAATAGAGGTATTTTGGGTGATTTAGTACAGAGTAATGTGAGCTTAAAGTAAGAGACAATTTTAAAAATAAAATGATGGTATGAGAATATTAATTTTGTATGTTATTTTCATATTTTGTATATTAGGACAGACATACAAATATAGTAGGACGAAGTGAGTATAAAATGTGCAGTTAGTAGTCAAAATGTGTCAAAATACCTAAATGATCCTTAAAAATAATAAAATTGTGTGACAATTGTTATAATAAAAGTCAATTGTAGGGTATTGCCACCACTTATGGTGGCGACCAGTGGGAACAAGTGTAGGGAGTAAGGGGAGAGAACCAGACCAAGTGGAAGGATTGAGGAGATTGCACTGTGGCGTGGCAAAGACGGATAAACGCACGGTGGCGAACAAAAAGTCACTGAAATCAAGATCGCCGCGGTGCTCAAATCATCTTGTTTCTTCCTTGTAAGCTTTTTTTATACATTGCTTTAGAACTTCTTGGTCATACATATTATTACATGCGGTCTTTAATTGGTTAAATTATGGATACAAGTTTTTGTGCTTATATTAATGTTGTTGGTGTTGGTCTCTATAAACAACTATTAATGTTGGACAAAGTTTAGAGAGAGGTGAATAGACTTTGTATCTTTTAAAACTTTTTGCTGTTGATTAGATAAGACAACAAATGAGCTATATGCTCTAGTCGTCTTATGCAGATACATATGATCCGATCTAGAGTGCGAGTGTAGAACAACAGTGATAGATAATCAACCTATTGATTGCTTGTTAGCTGGTCAGTTGGACAACTATCTACTCAACTGTTAGTGTGGAATTGTGTAGGTCCTAAATGTTTAGAATCGTGGATTGAATGAAAACCTTTTACAAAGAATGACTTCAATATGTAAACAGATGACTAAATCAGCAGACTTGATGTCTTCTGATTATGGAAATAATACTTGTACATTTTGACTCTTTTATAAAAACTTATGTAATGAAATATATATGTAAATGAATAAACAATAAAACAATAAAGAACACAAGATTTATAATGGTTCAGACAACTTGTCCTACGTCCACTCATAAAAATGGTATTTTCTACTTTATAGTCCCAAGAGAAGACTTGTGATCTCGATACACTATCCTCAAGTGCAATTGAATCTACTTGTTATTGGGAGAACAAGTACTCTTACAAAGTTGGTGAAAAATCAAACTTAAACTTCTAAGAAAAGGTAGGGTTTGAGTTTTTCGAGATGTACCAACTAATGTGATGAACAAAGAAGTTCAAGCAACACTTTTCTAAGCTTAAAATATGCATTTGAATATGGGCTTAGATGTAGGAAACTTAGAGCTATTAGATACAAAGATCGAATGCAGGTTATAAAGAACTCTAAAGATTTCATATAGCTTAAATGATGAACTTCCTCGGCTGATGTGGGAGTTCTTGCGTATAGTTTCCATAAGTTGTTACTAAGAACAATGTCTTGTATTTATAGACGATTTGAGCTCGAAACTAGCCGTTGGATAAACTAGTCGTTGCATCAAATCTTCCAAGATTGGCTCGAGATCTTCATAGAGTTGATCTTTTCTTTGATTTTAGTACGACATTACCTAAAAGGGGAATGTGCATTAAATGTAGTTGTACGACTCTGAATGATCTCTGAAACCCTAGTCCAAGTCAACTCAATAGTTGTGCTAGCATCCTCTGATTGGTCCACGTCAACTGAGTTGGTTAGACTTGCAGGATTGTCTTTAGATGAGGCTGTCAGACGAGGTCCGACATTCTCTTTGTCTTGTTAAGGTTGTTGTATTCTTCATAAATGCATGCTATCAGATGAGTTAATCAACCAAGTAGCTCTTCTGAAACTTTAAGGCTTCTGGACAAGATTTGTTGGAGTCCATATCAACTAGCATCTTCTAGTCGGCTGATCGCATGTAACTAATTTCATTTGACTAAGGCATATAAGAACCTTGTCATCTGATTTTACTAATGAACTTCCTTGTCTTATGATCTTTAGTTTTCAACTCTTCAGGTCTTGAGTATACGCGTGTTGAACCAGATGTGGTATCAGCTGATATACATACAAGTGATTCCACATGACTAAGACTTAGACAAATAAACAACTATTAAGCTTTATAAGAATACCTTAGGTAACTTATCAACTAGATAACAAATTTTATCTAACACTAGATTACATGATACTTGTTTTGGCCATCAAAACTAAATTATATTTTATTCAAACTAGGGGTAGGATGAATATCCCAACAATTTCTCCCTTTTTAATGATGCCAAAACTATCTAATATATTTGTCCAAGTTATCAGAAAAGACAAGATAATTTGTAATCATAAAAAGTGTTAGTAGCAATAAGTAAAAATAAATATTTCTTATGATGAAGACAATGAGAAGTTGTCTAGAAGTTGAAAAAGGAAACACTTGTATTAATAAAATATGAGAAGTTATTACAAATACAAGGAGACCTATCAGCTAAGATGGGTGTCTTCATCAGTCAAAAGCTCTTCTGACTCTAGCTTTCATTTCCTTAATGCAGTTGAGGTCTGTGATCTTCTCCTTGACAGAAATGTTGATGATCATTAGCTCGACTTCTCTTGTATCAGGTCTTCCAAACCTTGTCTGAGGTAGCTTCCAACAAGGAAATTCAGGCAAGATAATGTTTATGTTATTATCCGCAGCAGCTTGGATAATAATCTTCCAGATTTCAACATCTTCTTTTTTGCATAAACTTTTCAAAGTACTGAAAAGCTATCTCATCTTCAAGAGTTCCATATCTGTTGGCCAAATAATAAATTATTTGTCACTTCTTCTTCAGAACCAGCCACCTAAAATTGTGCTCGTCTTCGACAAGTTCATCAATTTTTTTATCAAACATCTCAGGTTCTAGCGCTTCTTCTTCTACAATGGGCTCAAGAGTCTTCTTCTTTTTCTTTTGAATAATCCTTCTCTTCTTGAAGGTGACATCCATTGTTGCAACATCTTTCCTTTTCCTCTGTCGTAGACTTCTTTAGCCCGAGTCTCGACTGATTGCTTCAACTCTTCTGATAACTTGGCTCTGGCCTCTTCTTCCCCCCTTTTGGCATTATCAATTTGGGAAGTGATCGTTTGAGCAAGTGTCTTGAATTCTCTTTAAAGGGCATATGTGAAGTTATTTATCAATGTAGTTGCATTATGTTCAAGTCGGTCAGTAGCTGATGTTGCCACTTCCTTTGAAATAACGTTCAAGTCTGGAACAACAGATAAAACATTTAACTTGTCATTCAGTTGAGCGACAAAATGAGAAGGTTGATTTTCCTTCATTTTCAACTTCTCATTTTGAGATTTCATTTCGAGGTTAAGATCCTTCGACCGATCCATTTTCTTAAGTAGATCTTCTTGTTGACTCGCAATAGCCTTTTCCAGTTCTGCAAATTTGGACATTAGATGAGTGGTGGAAGCATGTTCTCGCGCTTGGCTTCTCTTAACCTCTTCTTCCTTGTAATTATCCATGGCTTCCATCATCATTATTTTGAAAGTGTGGTCCATGTTGGTGATTGTCTTCACTATATTCTCAGCATGTTCATTGATGAACTTTGAGACTTCCTTCATGATAGAACCACTTAGGTCCTTTTCAAAGTATCGATTTATGTAGAGGCGGACTGCGTCGTAGTTGGTCTTGTCTGCTAATGCTTCTCTCTAACGCAGACAAAAATTAAGATCGTTGAATTTCAGAGTCAGACCATCAAAGACGTGATGAGAAAGATCGGCTAGCATCTGGCTTAGAAGTTGAACACTTCTTGTCTCCGGCTGGATGACAAGAACATATGTAGCCAGTCGACTTTCTTTGCTAGGATGCACATATACATCTTCAAAGATAGGAGTGTTTGGGCGATGATGAGTGGTCTGATGACAGAGTAGATCCCATTCCTCACATTCCTTGTCTGTCATAGTTGGAACAAATCTGGAACTGAGGATTTGATTGGCTTGAGCAATTTGAGTAGAGGTGGAAGGGTCAGCTAATGGAACCAATGATTTCGAAATCGGACCGGCCAGTTCGACCGTGAACCGGCCATGGCACCTATCCAGAAAATGTCTAAAATCCGTTTTTATGGTCGGATCGGTCAAAACCGGTCAAAAACTGATTTGACCGGCCAAAACCGGTCAAAAACTACTCACCGGTGTTCTCCGAACATTCTACAAGCTCTCATTTCACAATTTAAAAAAGAATCGATTCGATTGGAGGTCGGAAGTAAAAGTTACACACAAAACAAGTTCGAGGTGCGTCTCGGCCGAGCACAAAACAAGGCTTGTGATTGGACAAGTGACAACTCGGCCAAGATGGAGGGGACAAAATGGAATTACCTCGGCCGAGTTGCACAGAATCGGCCGAGCACGAATGATGGCCTGAAACTTGGACAACCAACGACTCGACCGAGTTACCCAACTCGGCCGAGCTGAAGAAGAAGACTTTCTCGACCGAGTTGCACAGAATCGGCTGAGCACGAGTCATGACCTGCAATATGGATGAGCAGCAACTCGGTCGAGTTGCACAGAACCGGCCGAGTCCGACCACACCACCCTGTCCCGACGCGGCCGAGTTGCTTCTGTTTTGGCGGTTTTTGTGCATTTTCGCCATTTTCGAGGGACTTACTTGCAAAATTCGTCCCCAAACCCTACCCCAACACTATAAATACCATTTTTCTGATTTTCAAAATAGAGTTACCCCCTTTCACAAGAAACTTTCACCTAGCAACACACACTTGGAGGTATTCTTCACCATCTTCTTCAATTCTTCACCAATTGGAGCAAGGAGGCAACCAAAAGCTTGGGAATTCTAGTCCCCATCATCCATTAGTCTAAGGTTTTTTTTCCTTTCACTTTTTATTTGCTTTGATCATTAGATTTTGTTATAGTTGAATATGTTGATTGTTGGCTAGAACACTTTTGGTTCTAGGGCTATGTAAATACTCTTGATGAAGTTTATGAATTAATGTTTTGTTTATTTGGTATTTGTGCTACTTAATTCTATTTGAATATTTGGTTTTAAATGCAAAACATGTCATTAGTGTACATAATGATGTGTTTAACCTTGGTTAATTGAAATTGGATTGAGAAATCTCTTTTGATTAATTGAATGCAAATATTTAACCTAGTTTATTGTGAAATCGAGAGATGATCAATGATTAGGAAGGTGTGTGATGATCCTAGGAGCTTTAATGAGTTATGTAATACAATTTAAGTAGATATACTAAGTTGAATTATGTTTCTCTTGAGTTAGTTGGATTGAAAAGACTTATAACTCATTATTTAGTGATCAATCTTATAGGAAAAATCACAATACCACTTAAGTAGATCTTTAATCATAAATTGAGTCATTAGTGTTGCATGTGCCTTGGAACCTCTCTTCTCTTATTTGCGTTTAATCCATATTCTCTTTGTTTTCGTGATTTGTATGAGCACACTTGATCGAATCTCCTTATTACTCTTTTATTGTTTATTTATGACACTTGATAGGCAATCTTAGGGTAATCAAACATTCAAATTTCGATCACGTCTATTTAGAACTTCACTTTTACACTCCCCCTCCCTGTGGGATCGACCTCGTACTTACTTCACTACGATATACACCGTATACTTGCGATCGTGTATTTTAGAGTTGTGAAATACGTGAAAAATGGGCCAAACTGCCTATTATTTTGGTAAATGAGGCCCAAATTCATGTTTGCATTGAACAAACCCACACTTTGTTTTCCAAATTTATATTTACATATGTATTTTTTAATGACACATGAATAATATGAAAAAAAAAAGAATTATTTTACCGGTTGGACCGGCGGTCCAACCGTGAATCGGTAACTTGTCCGGTTTGGTCACCGGTTCGGTTATGAAAACACTGAATGGAACAATTGCCAATTGCGTGTCAGCCTCTTCTGATCCCGACTCTTTGAATTCCTGTATTTGCTCTTTGATTCAGGTGGAATTTGCATGATTTTTGTGCACTTGTGAAGCTTATATTTCCTATAATTCATTGTTTTATTGATCAATTATGGATGTTTTGGTATAATTGGGAGAGAGGTAGTGTTTTTGCTATTTTTGTAGGGAAAATAAGAATTTTGAGAGCAAAACACATGTCATATCTCACTATACTGAAGAGATGATTGCACCATTTGATTCGTCTCGAAAAATGGAGTGGAATAAAAAAAGAATCAAGTCATTTGGAGGTCGGAAGTTCGAGATGAGAAGGGATGAAGAGAGATGACGAAATTTGGGCCAAGGGGCCGACCCTGCAGAGCGACTCGGCCTGAGAAATCCACTCGGCCACAGCGCTGTTCACCCATTTCTTTAATTAGTTCAGCTGACCCAGGCGAGTCGACCCGGCCACACCCACCTTTTTTATTTGTTCACCCCCGTCGACTTTTGGTTATTTTCACTTCCTCCCGGCTTTTGGCCGAGCGAATCCACCAGGCCCGGGTGACTCGACTCGACCAAGCCCGTTTTAGCCCATTTTCACTCATTTTGGCCGAGTTGACTCGGTCAACTTGCCTGTTTTGACTCATTTTCGGTGGTTTTTATGCGTTTTCTCCATTTTTAGGGACTTTATTGCAAAATCCACTTCCAAACCCTACCTCATGAGTATATATACCCCAATTTTCAGTTTTTTGCCTAATTCTTCACCATCAAAAGCTCATTTCTACACATAGTGTTAGGTGTTCTTAGTTTAATTTCAATTTTTATAGATAAATTATCTTTAATTAGTGTCTACTTTACATTTCAAGCAAGAATTACTATTGGTCTTTGTTAATTATATCAATTTGTATCTACATTTCCTCTATCAAGGTGATATTTCTCCTATTTACAATTCAATTTGGTAATTTCCTTATTTCTTACAATTTCTTGTTATTAGCTATGAGTTTCATTATATCTTGTGTTGTAGCCATGAGATTCTCTTCTAGAACCATGGGCTAAGTCTCAATTTTCTTGGGTGTTGATGTTTTGATGGGTGTTTAGTGTAATGATGGATTAATTGCATGATTAGCTTATGTTTTGAGTGTTTATGCTTCTATTGTTGTGTTTTGAATGATTCATTTAGTTAATCAACCATATTAGCTAGCATGTTCGATTATGTTAATTGCAACGAGAGTTAGGTTGCATGATTGAGGGTGTGGGTGTGAGCTTTGGTTAATTAAATTGAAGTTAATTAGTAATTAGCTTAACCGAGAGAGGGTTAATTGCTAGACCGACAACTTTAGACAATAATTGAATGAAGGTCGTCTAGGAAATTGGTGAGAAGGAGAATCGTAAACATTAGTAACCATGTTGAAAGTGTTTACGATTCACTATCTTAAGAGCTAACTGTTGGGATATCGATATCCTTTATGTTTTATTTTGATAAACAAAATCTACTTGTAATAGGATAAGTTGTATTGTATAAACAGCTTCATTATTAATCTTGTAATAGATAGGTTTTTGTCAGCATCAGCTGAGGGGGAACTCAGCTGATGTAATTGAGAAACGCATACAAGCTCAAGATCAGAAGAGAAGAAGACCAAAATCAGAAGAGGTGATCAGCTGAGGACTTATCAGTTGAGTGAGCCAAACACAACTGAGACTAAGTATATCTGACTAACCAGATGAAGTCTACATAGTTGGGGAAACAATCAAGATGCCAATTGTCAAGATCAGAAGAGATGATCCTAAGATCAGTTGAGTAATACAACAGAGTCGAAGGTCACCCGAATCAAGCATTGTATAGTCAAATCAGAGCTAACGTGGACCTATGGGAAGACGACAACAGACATAAAGATTCTGACAAGGCACAAAGCCCAAGGAATTTTATGATGCATTGCTTATTACTAGCCAACGATAATAATCAATAGCATCAACCTAGAAGATTTTGATTCCCGAAATAGTGGGATTTATTTGTTGCTTTCTAACAGTAACATTCACAATCTAATATATAAATATGAGTTCAATTCATATCTCACAAATGTGTGAGGGTGATGCAAAGGCCGAGCAAAATGTTTAAATCAAGAAAATCAGAAGAGCTCAAGAACACCTTCATAGAAGAATCCAGCAAGCATCCATACTCTTACCCCCAGTGAGTGAACTCATGATATCTAAGCCTGCATAGCCACATATATATCCTAAGCTTAGAAGAGAATTTATCAATCCTAGTGTTGGGATATAAATTCACCCTAAGCCCCACTTGATGTTAGAATAGTTTTGATGGCCAAAACACTTAGAGTTTATAAATGTAATAGGATCAGCTGACTTTGTATAGAACATCTTAGACTAGTCTTGTGTGATCAACTGTATTGATATCAGCTGATTAGCACAGCCCTGGCTTACATGCCCATCCTCAAGATGAGAAGAGTAGAAGACATGAAGACTAGAAGATCCTTGAAGACCAGTTAAGTAAGGTGCTTGTATACCTACTTATCTGATGGAGTCCAAGATTGAAGATGGCCTAAAACAGCTTACAGAATTGCCAGATCAGACGAGTGTTACTCGACTGATATCAGAAGACAGAAGACTTAAGGCCAGACGAGTAGTCAGAAGACTATGAGTGAAGATCAGAAGACTATGTGCTCGTCCAGGACTCGGCTGATTCCCAAAGTCATCTTGCATTTTGAATGAAGACTTACCTTACTTAGAAGATTGACACGATCCCAGGATTGAAGCAATCAAGCGGCTGGAATCAAGGAATCAAGTCAATATGGAAAGATTGCCCAACGGCTAGTCAACTCCAACGGCTAGTTGCAGCAATCACCACTATAAATACAAGAGGATGAGAAATCACAAGACACGAAGTCACAACGAGAGAATTCTACAAGCTAAACAAGCAAGCAAGCATAAAGCCATATTGTATTGAGAGTTCTCAAAGAGCCCAGAAACCATTAGAATAACTCTAGCTCTTAAGTGATTTCTATCCAACCAAAGAACCTGAATCCTATTCTTATTGTATATCCATTGATTTAGGCATAGTGGTTAAGCATATTATAAGCTTGAACCATTAGTTGGAAACATTCAAAAACCCCAACCCCACCGAAAGGTTAAAGTTTTTGAACCCTTGCAAAGTGCAAGTGCTTACAATCACTTGTGGAGACCGTAGCAGTTAGGACTGCTCAGATCTCAAAGTCCTACCCTTGGGACTATAAAGGACAAGCCCTTGTAATTTTTGGTAAATTAAAGGGATTAAACATCACGTTAGGACGTGAGAGTGGACGTAGGAACGTATATTCGAACCACTATAAATCTGGTGTCTTTTACATTCTACACTTTACTTTATTGTATTTCATTTATCTTATATAGTGCATATTGTGTTTTCAACTATCTTCAAATCAGGCCATAATCTTCAAACCAGCATCAGCTGAGGTTTTCATTAAATAAACAAGTTGGGATTTTCAAAAGAAACTAAAGAACGAGTCTAAACAAGGCCTACTAAAATTCCGCATATAATCTCTTCACCAGATCACTATAGTCATCTGGACCAACAGACTTGTAGTCCAGTTGACATAGGAATCAGAAGAGGTTCCCAACTCTCTTGAAAAAGTTTTAAAGTCTATTCACCCCTCCCCTCTAGACTTTAATCCCATTCACTACTCGTTCAGGGACCAACACCTAGCTCAAGGTTAAATCAGATTGTAAGGGAAATTCTTATACTTAGTCTTTTTTTAATCCTCCTTCTATCCTAAACCCTTCGAAGATAGGTCGAGTTATACACACTAGGAACATCAAAGTCACTATTGTAAGAGTACTTGTTCTCCCGATAACAAGTAGATTCGTATACACCAAGGCGAGTGTATTTTGATCAAAAGTGTTCTCTTGAGACTATAAAGTTAGCAAGACGTCTTCTCTTGGGACGTTAAAGTTAGAAATGAGTATAATATCACGATGAGTCGTGAGAGTGGATATAGGACAACTTGGTCCGAACCACTATAAATTTATGTGTTATTTACTACTTTAGCATGCATCTTTCATATCGCATAACATGTTTTAAAGAAGGTTTTTGTATCAGCTGATACCAAATCAACTGATACGCTCTTATTTACTCGCTAGACATGGCGAAGCAATAACTATTGACGGGCTCGTTGTTCTGAGTCCGAAAACATATTATGGAGAAAAACTGAGGACGGAGTCAAGAGTTTGGTCTGTTTTAAGAAGTCATCTATATCAGTTGACATCAAGTCAGCTGATCATGCATGAAATAATTTACAAAAGGATTTTCATAAGTTGTAGACGAGTATAATCTTCAAGTGCTTCTGATGATGCACTTTCAGAGATTGTCATGAGAAAGCTTGGACAACTTTCGAAATTACAAGTTCCTAAAACTGCTAAGGAATAAAAAGACAACAGCGACGATGGACCCGAGTCCAGAGCTGATATGGGCACGAACAACGACGAAGACCTTTCAAACGATCAAGTCGGAGGGAACGCTGATGGAGGATCAACTGACACACCAACTGACTTAAGTGGGAGTATACTTAAGCAGTTTGGCGATGAAGCTGAAAAATCAGCTGAGCTAGAGACTGATGATGTGAAAACAACTGAAGTCCCTACTAAAGATGAGTCCTTGGACTCGGAGGCATCAGTGTTAAAACACTGTTAGTGATCTGGTGATGGAGACAATCACTCAAACAGCTAATGCACAGTCCAATGTTCTTCTCGATCAATCACATGAAAATGTGATAGCTGAATCTTCACAGCCCCCGGTCTCAGAGATTCAGGGATCTAAAAATGATGAACAACCAACTTCTAAAGCTGAGGAGAAGGTATCAGAAGAAGAAGGAGAGAAAGTTGTTGATATTGAAGATGGAGATGATGTTGTCATCTTGAATGAAAGTGATGCACCTCGAAAGAGTGACATTCTTACTCGAAGAACTGCTACAGATTTAATAAGAATCCTCTCAGAAGAGATTGAAGATCAGCAAGTAGGCCCTTCAATGAAGTTTTGTTTAAAGGAGAAGATGTAGAAAGCATTGCTCTATACAAGTTGAAGATAGCAGATGACGACATCAAACTCCCTCTCATCTCTCAGATGATTCTTGATCTTTCTAGGAAAGTATTCGAAGAAATTGCTCCAAGAATTAAAGATTCTTACAGGAGGATTCAAGATGCTGAGAAGACGAACTACAACAACATCTATGAGGCAGTTCGCAAGAATATGAAGAGATATTTTGATAAAGATCTTACGAACTCCATCATGATATCAGTAGATGGCTTAATTCAGAAGAATGCAGAGATAACTGCCACGACTTTTGCTGAAATGGATAAAGATGCCAAAGCTGAATTGTTGAAGATCATAGATGACAGCAAGGAAGAAGAGCTGAAACGAAGTCAAGCCCGAGAGCATGCATCGACTGAGCAACTTCTGGCCAAATTTCAAGAATTTGAGAAGATTGTTGCAGCTCAAAAGGCAGATTTGTTGAAACAGTTAGAACGGTCGAAGGACCTTAATCTCGAGATGGAAAAAGAAAATGAGATGTTGAAGCTTACTCAGACTCAACTTTCTCATCATGTTCAAGAAATCAAAGCAAGAATTTAACTTGTTACTGTTGTTTTGAATATCGCAAAGATTGCATCAGAATCCGCCACATTGGTTACTGAACGCCTAGAGAAGACAACATATGTTGTATTGAATAATGCACACTTTGCCAATAAAGATCAGTTTGAACAACTTACTCAACCGCTCACTTCCCATATTGATAGAGCCAAAAAAGGGGGGAGAAGAGGCTAGAGCTAAGTTATCAGAACATGTAACCGAGGAGTTGAAGAAATCAGCAGAAGCTCAAGCTGATCTGGCTAGGAGATTAACAGATGCAGAAGAGCAATTGAAGATGCAAGGAGAACAGATGAAGAAGATCATAACTCAATGGGGAATTTCACCAATTCCTGCTTCATCTACTCATCATCTATCTTCTCCTGACTTAACTTTTGTTGTAGATGTTGTGATTGCAAGGAAAGAAGACATTCGGACTTAGAAGCAGCCAATACTTGCGTTACCTCCTACTCAAACAGAAGAAGACCCAGAGGAAGACATTCCAATAACTCTAAGGAAAGGAAATCGTCATCCTACTCCGACAGATGAGGAACATCGACTGACGGAACTAAAGAGGAAGCAATCTGCACCTCTTGACTCGAACTATAAGAGAAGGAAAACTCTTGAAAAGAAGAAGAAACCAACTGAAGAGCCTATCCCAGAAGGCATCGAGGATGATGTTGAAGAAGAAGTTCAAGAAGAACTCACAAAGCAGACAGATCAACAGATTGATGACTTCATTGATCCAGTTCCCAATCTCAGAAGGCTGAATCTAAAGAACCAATGGCAGAGAGTTTACTACCTTTATCATCGATGGGGAGATCTTGATCAGCAAACGACCTTCAGGCGCTTCAAAGCTTTTCTTACACGAAAGGATGAAGAGTTTCTAGGCATTGTAATTAAATCAGCAGTTGAAAAGAACATCAATGTTCTTCTCCCTGAATTTCCCTACTGGAAAGCAGCTCAGACGGCAAATGGAAAACCAGACTTAAGGGAAGCTGATCTACTTGCAATAAACATTGTCGTAGAAGAAATTGTTCGAGACAAAGAGATTGCTCGAGAAATCAAGAAAATAGTCTACCAGGCCTATGACATCTACTGAAGACATACCTTTTAGCTGATAAGTAATTTTCCTTGTATTTGTAATATCATTTCCTTATCTGATTTTAATACAAGAATTTTATTTTTCCAGCTTTAGACAACTTCTCACTGTCTTCTTTAGAAGCTATTTGTCTTATCTATTTTATCTCTACTAACACATTTAGTTTGATTACAATTTCTTACTAATTGATCTGATAACTTAGCTTAGTTAGTTTTGGCTTCATCAAAAAGGGGGAAATTGTTGGGATATTCATCCTACCCCTAGATCTGATTGTAACTTAAGTTTAAGTTTTGATGGCCAAAATCAGATTTGTAGACCAAGTGTTAGGAGTAATAATTTTTAATATAGTAATAGGTTACCTAAGCTGTTTTATAAAGCTTAGAAGTAATGTAATAGTCTAAGTCTTAGTCAGTGGATCAGTTGTATGTATATCAGCTGATACCACATTCGGATAAACACGCGCTCAAGACTTGAAGAGTAGAAGACTAAAGACTAGAAGACCCTCGAAGCTCATTAATGAAATCAGATTGAAAGGTTCTTGTATACCTTATTAGCTGACATAAGCTATATGATAATCTGCAACAAATCAGAAGACGTATTCAACATATATGAACTTCACCTGATCTTATCTAGAAGAAGCCTTAAAGAGCATTGAAGTCTAGCTCATCTGAATGTTCAGATGACAATTAACATTTAAGATGAAAGCACATTGAAGAAGAGGCGGATCATTAAAGATGTTACACATTGAAAGAATATGCATTTATGATAACAGAAGACAAAGAGAATGTCGGACTACGTTTGATTTACTCCAACAGAAGACAAGACAGATAGTCTAACAACTCGGCTGATGTTGACCAATGAGAAGATGACAGCACAACTATTTGAGTTGACTTGGACTAGGTTTCAGAGACTTTCTGTAGATTCGTACAGAGCATTAAATGGACATTTAATGCACATTTCCATTTAAGGAAATAACGTAACAGAAATTAAGGATTACATCAAATTAGAAAGATCTCTACCCATATATAGAAGGATTGCATGCAACAGCTAGTTTCTCACCAACAACTAGTTTTTTAGGTTTCAATCCTCTATAAATACAAGACTTGTTCTTTGGAACAATTTACAGAAACTCCACTAGCAAGAACTCAAGAAATCAGAGCAGTACTCAAGAACATTTAGTTTTCTGAAATCATTCTTATCGAGTTCTTTAGAGCTAGAAAATATTTTATATCCTTTAGCTCTAAGTTTCCGATCCTAAGCCTGCCTTAAGATTCCAATCTTTAGTGCTTAGAAATAGCAGTGTGATTCTCATCACATTGAGTTGGTTATTAACATACTTTTACATTTCCAGTTTAGAAAACCAATTGTAAAGGGTACTTGTTCTCTCACCAACAAGTAGATCTGTATACACAAAAGGTTGTGTATCTTGATCAAAAGTCTTTTATTGGGACTATAAAACAATAAGGAATATAATTTCACTTTATAATTAGTGAGAGTGGACGTAGAACAAGTTGTTCGAACCACTATAACTATTGTGTTCATTTACAGTTTTATTTACATACATTATATTGTTTATATTGTTCATTCTTTGATAAAACATAAGTTTTAAAAGAGTCAAAACTCACAAGTATAGTTTATAAATCAGCAGATACCTTGTATCAGCTGATATCATTCATTAATTTAAAGTCATTCTTTAATCAAAGGTTTTTCATTCAACCAACGAGTCTAAACATTTAAGCAATCGGTAGGTTTGTTATCTTGATATGCTATACACACCAGCACTCTAGATCAGATCATATTATTTGCATTAGACGATAGAGCATATAACTCTTCTGATCGTCTCATCTGATCAACACGCAAAAAGTTTACAAAATTGAAAGTCTATTCACCCCCCTCCTCTCTAGACTTTCCCAATCATTGATACTCATTTAGGGACCAACACTTACGGTATTAATTAAATCCTATAATTTCTAATTAATACACGCGTTCACCTAAGCCTCACGAGGGCTTGGTCTACACATATTAGTGATAGCCTTTAGCTTAACCCAAAACCTTAGGTTTAATTTGTGCAATTGGTTTGTTTGATCATTAAATCTCCCACAAAACGGAAGCACTCGAGGCAATACTCTCTCTTTGCACTTTCCCACGAAAGTTAGTTCGTTGCTATTTCATTTTGTCTTGTTATTCTTGTTTGTGTTAAGTTTAGTATAATTTAGTTTATATCTTGCTATTGCTTTAAAATTGGTGTTGATTGGTAAATTTCTTGCATATTAGTTAATCTAGCTTCATACACTTAATTAGGTCCTTAATTGGACGATAACTACTAGGTCGTATACTTATCATACTACAATCGAACCCATACTCTTGTGGGGATCGCAATTGTTGTACGCAAAAGTGTGCAAAATACGAACTAAGTGAAGGATCTTCTTCCAAAAGGCAACAAAACCTGGATCTGTATCAACAACCGGCAATAAAATCACATCCTCTCCTTCTTCAAAGACTGTCTTCTCCTCAGCTCTAGGAGCTGGCTGTTCAAAACTTTTGGATCCCTGAACCTTTGAGATCGGGGATTGTGAAGGCTCAGTTGTTAAAATTGCTTGTAACGAATCTGTTTGAACATTGGACGGTGTCTCAACTGATGTAGTGATTGTCTCCATCACCAGATCACAAACAACTTTTAGCACGGATGCCTCCGAGTCTAAGGACTCATCTTGGGCATTGATCTCAACTGTTTGCACAACATCGATCTCTTGCTCAGCTGATTTCTCAGCTTCATCATCAGACTGCTTAGTTGAACTCCCAACTAAGTCATTTGCAGGGTCAGCTGATCCTCCATTAGCGTTCCCTCCGACTTGATCCTTTGATGGATCTTCATCGTTAGTTTTGCCTTGTTTAGCTTCGCACTTGAGTCCATCGTCGTTGTTGTCTTTTCTTTTCTCAACAGTTTCATGAACTTGTGGTTTCGAAAAAGTTGTCCATGCTTTCTAGCAACAAGTGTAGAAAGTGAGTCATCAGAAGATAAACAAAAGACATTTTCTACTTCAGCAGACTCAATATGCTCTAACTTCCAATCGTAGAAGTTGTCGAGACCACCTTTCTCCTCGATCATAAAAGATTCAAATTAATTTTATAAATAATACATATACGTACTACTGAAGATTTATATATAGGACTAGCAGGAGTTGCACTGGGCTCGTGCTTGGTGTGGACCTAAGCTATAAACATACTTCTGCTTCATATGGATAAAATAAGTTTGACAAAAATTTACATGAGATTATTTTTTTTAAATAAGTTTGACAAAAATTTACATGAGATTATTTTTTTTAATTAGATCGTTCATAAATTAACACTATTTTTAAAATGTTAAAACATTATATCTAAATTATAAATTATAGTGCATTTTACCGTGACAACGGTCCCATGCAAGTCCTCCAACAATTTTTTAAGTTTTTTTTTTTTTTGACGGGATCAATTTTTTAAGTTGAAAATGATTATTTTAGGAAACAAAAAATCCGTTTAATATTTTATTTTATTTTAAGTTGAAAGTGATTTTTTGAGGGAAAAAAACATCTGTCTGACAACTTAAAAGTGACGAGACATGTATTATTAGAGTTTGTGAAGTATGTTAGTTTGGTCCACATTGAAAATTCTAAATCTTATCAAAAATATATTTCAGTGAATATATATACGTGTAACTTTCAAAAGAAGAAGAAGTAAATATACGTGTAAGATAATGAATCTCGCCCGGAAACCTAATCATATGGACCACGTGTATTTGTCCAAATAATATTCCATCACTTCAATTAAAGTTACAAGTACACATATAGCTCCAACGTAGCTACATCATCTCAGTATCTTTCTGTAGAATTATTATTTAATATTTTATATATAAGTGTGGACATTTAGGAAATTAAATGGCATAAAGTCGTTTTACTTTCGGAGTAGATGATCGTAGTGTGTTTAAAATTTTTAAATTGAATTTTGATGAGTGATTAATTATTTAATAAAGTTAAAACGTCGGGTGATACACTCTATGAGATAAGGTGCTACATTAGGTTGTGTAAGTAATTTATTCCACATTGAATAATGTGTGAATTATTACACTCCCCACTCCTTATAAATTGGACCTTGTTTGAGTAGTTCATATCATAATGGTTAGAGAGCAATTCAATAGCCCACTCATGTGTTTGTTCGATCGTATTAAGTTGAGTTCGAGTTTGGTCAATGATACATGGCTCGTGGATCTTGGAGTTTGAGTTTAGATTTGGGACCATCTATTTTTTGAAACTTAAGAAAATTGTCCTGATCGATTCTAATCAACAAATGAATTAATCTAAATTTGAACGTCGTGAATACTTAGATACATTGATATTTTGAATTTATTATTTAAAATGTGAGGAACATTGATGCTTGAGTGTCTATATTCATGGATGTTTCAAATTTGAAATTATAACCACCAGTAATTACAAATGCTTTGAATGTTATAATTAAAATGTAATTGAATTCTATGAATTCGTGAATTTTGATGTGGAAGTTAAGGCTCTCTATATGATAAAAACATGACTATAAATAAGTTTTCACTTGAAATTCTGCCGAACTAGTTTTGCTTGATTGCAATTTATACAATTAAAATTAGACTATATTTAATTAAGTCAAATATTGATTTAAATTGAATAAATTAAATATTAAAATTCAAGTGTATCTATCCATTCAATACATAGGAAATTTGACAAAAATCATAGTCTTAAAATTTTATTTTATAATATTGATAATTATGTGATTAGGATGTATTCCGTTTGTCTTCTAATAATATTGAAAATTTATATGATTAGTTAAGATTTAGGAACGAGAAATAAGAAGGATCTGAATGATTCTTGATACTGGGCCATTAATTATTTTGGGCTTAACCCACGCTTGCTTTAAAAGTCACCCCGAATGCTACGAGGACACCCACGCGATGAGGACACACAATGAGACGAGGACACCCACGTGAAATTTCAAAAATACCTTCTCCCATTAAAACTATTAAAACCCTAATTCATCATTTTCACCTCCTCTATCATTTGGTACACCCACCCCATTTTCGCCTCTTCCCCTTCCCTTCCACGAGCGGCGCCGTCCGGCATCCCCCTCCTCTCGTCGCCGGCAGCATCGCCGCCCCCGGTTCGCCAGTGCCACCCTCCCTCTCCACGCAGCGACAGCGCCGCCATCCCGTTCCACACCGCAGCGGCGCAACTTCCCCCACCCAACACGGCGACAGCGCCGCCTTCTCTCCCAATATCGCTGCGGCGCAGCTCCGCCTCCCCTCCCCACGCGGCGACAGCGCCGCCTCACTCCCCACGTCACCGCCCTACAGATCGAAAAAACGTGCGGCCGCCCCCTTTCTCCTTCGAACGCCGCCGCCGCTGGAGAAGGGCGAATCCTACGCTGCTGCCCCTGCCCTCGCCGCCGCCCGTTTCAAGGTAGGTTTTTAAAAGTTTTTGAAAAATTTAGTAATTTTAGGAAAATTAGGATTTTTAGAAGTTCGGGAATTATTTTCAAACATATTGAGTTTGTTTTGGAAAAAATTTCGAACAATTTGTGTTTGTTTTGGAAAAAAAATCAAAAAGTCTGTTTTTGTTTTGGAAAAAATTTCGAACATCTTGTTCGATTTTTTTTTTCGGACAAATTTAAGTTGTTTTGAATATTTTTTCGAACATATTGAGTTTGTTCATTAAAAAATTTCGAACAACTTGAGTTTGTTGGGTAAAAATTTTCGAACAAGATGTCCTATTTTTTTTTCGGACAAATGAAAGTTGTTCATGAATTTTTTTTGAACACATTGAGTTTGTTGGGTAAAAATTTTCGTACATCCTAACTTTGTTCGGTTAATATTTTTGAACATCTTAAGAATTTTTTTTTTTTTTTTGTTGATTTTTTGTGTTTTTTGTTGAAGAATGGTGTTTGTTTTGGTGGTGGTGGTGGAGATGATTCTGTCGTGAAATAGAAGCGGTGGGTGTACTCATCCGTTTATTTTTTTAAAATTTTACAGGAAAGGTACAAACGACATTTCGCATATCTATTGTGATAAAAAAAAAAATTGATGGGTGTCCTCATAGCATTCGTGTGTCTTTAGCCGCGCCCGCTTTACAAATGTAGCTGCGAAACGGGTTGGGAATTGTGATTTGTGTCAGGTTATTCACAACCCCCATATTTAGTAGATACGCCTACCGAGTTTTACGCTATTGATTTGAGCAGGTATTTCAAATTAAATGATATAAAAATAAATTAATTTTAAATGAAATGGTTTTAGTGAAAATTTAAAATCTTTTCAATTTTAACTAAATAAAAAATAAAATAGATGTTAAGTATTTGAAATCCATTCATTTACTTTTTAATCAAACCAGTGGAATGGCTTTAGATTATTGATTTAAAACAAAAAACAATATCTCCTCTCTCACTTCATACACCCAGACCCAGCTTTCCAAATGTTTGTAACCGATCCTTTATTTCATTTTTCATCACTGCCCATTCAGGCTTTAGTCTTAGTCCGTGTTATTTTATTAATAATAATCTCAAACATGTAAAATATTATTTTTAAATTCAATTTGCAATTAAAATACATATTGAATAATCACTTTTATAGTATATAGCTACTAAAATGTAATAAAAAATTTATTTTTAGACAACTTTTATACTCCTTTCGTCCCAACTTAACTTTCATACCTACTTTTTCGGTACTTTAGAAACTCTATCCATACAATATCTAAAATATTATATTTAATGTTATTACACACAAGTCAACTCACTTATTTATTTTTGGGATTATAGTTTTTTTAGTCCTTTAAGTTGGACTAATTTTGAATTTGGTCCTGATGGAATACACATTTTAATTTTGGTCCCATAAGTTGGCCGAAATTTTGAATTCAGTCCAATTACTACCATTATAGGTAAATAAACCGATCAAATTCTTAGCTCGTGTGCAATTCAAATCAACTGTGAATTTGCTCATGTGCAGAAAAATGCAAATATCAATTGATTTGATCGATTTATTTATCTCAAATTGTAGTAATTGGACTGAATTCAAAATTTCGACCAACTTATGGGACTAAAATCAAAATGTGTATTCCATCAGGACCAAATTCAAAATTAGTCCAACTTAAAGGACTAAAAAAACTTTAATCCCTTTACTTTTTTATAAAATTATATCTCAAAATTCTATTTATTATAATATTTTTTAGAAAGGGGATGAACAGTAAGTATGAAAGTTAAGTTGAGACGGAGGGAGTAATAAACTTGCTACTAAAATAATTTATTAAATTAATATACCATTAGTTTTATTTAATTTTAAAAAATAAACTAAAATATTAAATTATATATAAGGGGGGCTTTGTTTCTGGAAAGCACGAAACAAATTGACAATTTGTCTCTTTCTATTGGTCATATACACGTTTTGTAATTTTTACCATTTTGTTCAAATTAATGAGTTGTCTCTCAATATAATATTATTCATTTTTCATATTATAATATGTATGTGAGAATGCTTTCATTGTTTCATATTATAATATTCCGGTAAGCAACTTGATTAATCTTCTCTTAAATGAATTGACTCAGTTTTTTTATTCAATATTATCATTTTTTTTTATCATTTTATTGCTAAATTATAAATTTTATCATCCATCACCCCTATTTGTTATGAAACAATGGTTTAACATGTGACATTCAAGGTATGAAATTAATTTATTTTTTGCTGAGAAAATAAGTAATAATTGAAGAAAACTTGATTTGCTTATTTTTTAATGAGAAAATAAGTAATAACAGAAAACACGTTTAAGTAAGAGATTACATATTAAAAAATTAAAATATATTTTAATGGATAAGATTTGTTTTAAAATATATTAATAAGAATGATGTGGTAATCTGGTTCCATAAAAAAACCGTGGTTCTATATCACTACTAGGGGTGAAAACGGATCGGATACGGACGGATAGTGCTTATACCGTATCCTAAACCATATTTTTTTCTCGAATTCGGAGTCGGATACGGAAAAGCCGAATTCGGATACGAATTCGGAATATTCGGTATACGGATACGGAACGGATATCGGACGAATCCGGGCCGGATTCAAATAACTATAATCGGATAATATATTTCAAATGGAAATCATCAAAATGTGATTGAAACACATAAAAAATCAACAAACATGAAATCATCAAAATATATCATTCGTAAACATCACCACTCCAGCACAACATAACGCCTAAGAAGACATATATAATATTATACCCAAGCATGAATAAAGCAATCAACAAACTACTCCTAAGCCAAAGAATTACAGTTCAAAGTAATTATCAATGTTTTTCAAAATCTGAAGAAAAGAACAACACAAAATCGCACCACCTCCTCGGCCATTGTTGCTACAAAAAATGGGAACAGAGCCGCATTTGTTTCTGTGGGTCGCCCCCATGGATTGTCGAAAGAG
Source organism: Galeopsis tetrahit (assembly GCA_963675135.1). Taxonomy (NCBI): domain Eukaryota; kingdom Viridiplantae; phylum Streptophyta; class Magnoliopsida; order Lamiales; family Lamiaceae; genus Galeopsis; species Galeopsis tetrahit. Next base: position 18,624,981 of record OY776123.1, read on the forward strand.
AGAGAGATAAAAGGGGGGTTCTGAGAGAGTCGATTGAAAGAACAATTGAAACAAAATGTGAAACTATCAAAAGTGGAATAATTAATTTCAATCCATTTTTAAGTTCTACAATTGGTTTTTGGTAAGGAAATGTACACTCTAATTCTTCTCGTAGATTACAAATTGATATGTCCCCATCCATGAATATTTAATTTTTCTAATTTATTGTATGGTGCAAACTTAGATGAACCATTTTAATTTTATCCATATAAAAAAATGGAATGATAATTGAATAATTGACTATGTGTGGACATAACTAATATTAGTAAATTATGATTTGTTAAATTTACATCCAGGTTTTTGTGGTGTAGTGGTTATCACGTTAACTTTACACGCTGCAGGTCCTCGGTTCGATCCCTGGCAGGAACATAACCCTCCAATTCAAATCATCAATCAATCTCCATTCTTTTAAATTCTGGCAGGAACATAACCCTCCAATTCAAATCATCAATCAATCTCCATTCTTTTAAATTCTGGCAGGAACATAACCCTCCAATTCAAATCATCAATCAATCTCCATTGTAGTCACTTTGTCGAATCGCGCGTCGTAACCGTAAAAACGACCGGCTACCTGTATAACAAGTTTCAGTTATTTTTAGCATTATTTAAATTATATTTTGTTATTTACTATATTACCCTTCTTTTTAAATTTTATTTATATTTTACCTGCACCCACTAATTTAATGAGTGCACCCCCTAATCATATTTTTACTACAATTATCTGCACCCGCTAATTTAATGAATTCACCCCCTAATCATATTTTTACAACAATTATCTGCACCCGCTCATTTAATGAGTTCACCCCCAAATCATTTCTTCTTTACAACAGTTATCTACACCCGCTCAATCTATGAGTTCACCCTCAAATTATTTTTTACCACAATTATCTGCACTCGCTCATTTTATGAGTTCACCCCCAAATTATTGTTTTACCACGGTTATCTGCACTCGCACATTTTATGAGTGCACCCCAAAATATTTTTAAAAAAATAATCACATTTAAAAGACTATATTATCCTTTTATTATTTTACACAAAATATAATAAAATAAACTCTAAAAAATCAATTCACCACCAAATCACCCATATTTAAAAAAAAAACGTAAAAATATAATTAATAAAAAACTATCGAAATTAGCCACAAATCTCAATTTTTTTCTTTTTAATTTTTCTTCCCCCTCCTCTTTTTCTTTTTTCTTCCCATTTTCAATTTTTTTTTTTCAAATTTTTTATTTCCTTGTTTTTTTTTCTTTCCCTTTTTAAATTTTCCTGTCTTTCTTTTCCATTTTTTGCATGTGTATTTTTAAAATTTTAATACAAAATAATATTATAGGTATAATTTTATTAAAGTCGATCGGCGGTGCACCTAAATTTTAATTTTAATTTGATGAGTAAAGGACCTGCCGGAAATCCATGCATGTCGGCGGGTGACCCAGCCACCACCATGCCCGACCACCCCTTCGACGGCGGCGCTTCGGTCTCGGCCGCTGAAGCCCGAGACCCCTCCTTGAATCGCAATCGCGATTATTCACTTCCATAACAATCGACATAATCTTCCATCTCGACCACGATCCATGGCGGCCGAAATCCTCTCCTCATTTCGACCACCGACGCGACTGCTTCGATCAATCTCCCTTGCGTTCGCGATCCAGGAGCTTCTCCTACATCAACGACGCTCGCCTGCAACACTCGGATCGACGCTGGCTCTCTCTCATCGTTCATCTCTGTCCAAATCGAAGCTACATTGCTTCATCCGTCTTCTTCACCCTGCTCCTGCACAGCCTCTTCCTCCGGCTGACGACGACCCGACGGAGGACTGTGAGTATGTTGCTGATGGATCTCTGACCGGACGACACTCGGAGCCGGTGACCTTGCTGATGAAATCCCAAGCGACGACTACTGACCTAGGGTGCCCTTCCATTGGGCTAGGGTTTCCTTCAATTGGGCTTGGTAATGTGCACCCTCTATTTTCTTTAGTACACCCCGATCTGCACTCTCTCCACTTTTTTTTATGGTATTATTGTTATTGGTATTATTGATACTGGTATTACTAGTTATTAATTGCGGTATTACTATTAATACACTATTGAATTAATATTAATGATTATTGAGTATTAATTGTGGTATTACTGATTATGTGAAATTATTTATTACTGATTATTATTATTTTTATTGTATTACATATTATTGTTTATGGTATTACTGATAATTGTTTTTGGTATTATTGAATATAATTAGATTTGTGGAATTATTTGTTATTGTATGAGATATTACTATTCAATGTTCATGATATTACTACTTACTGTTCATGGTATTACTGATAATTAATTTTTGTATTATTGAATATAATTAGATGTGTGAAATTATTTGTTATTGTATAAAATTTTACTGATTAATATTAATGGTATTACTGATTAATATTTGTGGTATTACTAATTATTGTTAATGGTATTACTGATTACTGTTTATGGTATTACTGGTTATTACTTGTTGTATTACCGACTACTCCCTCCTTCCTATTGAAAGTTACCCAACTTTCCTTATTCGTTTGTCACAATGAAAGTTACTCATTCTTTTTTTGCCAAACTATTCTCTCTCACATTTCATTATATTATTCTCTCTCTCAATCACATCACCTCTCACACATCCACTTATTATATCATATTTTTTAACCTCTGTGTCTGAAGCTCATGAGGAGCTTTCACTGGGACGGAGGGATTATAATAAAATCATACATATAATATTATTTTGTATTAAAACTAAAAAATATACTAATGAAAAAAAAAGTAGGAAACAAAAAAAACGAAGAAATAAAAAGTTTGGAATAAAAATTAAAAATGGGAAGAAAAATTAAAAAGAAAAAAAAAATTGAAATTTGTGCCTAATCTCGATAGTTTTTTTTAATTATGTTTTTACGATTTTTTTTCTAAAAATATGAGTGATTTGGTGGTGAATCGACGGTAACTCGGCAATGACTCGGTTGTAGATTGTAAATGTATAAATTAGGGTTGATTTTATTATATTTTGTGTTAATTAATAAAAAAATAATATAGTCTTTTAAATGTAATTATTTTTAAAAAAATATTTTGGGGTGAACTCATAAAATGAGCGGGTGCAGATAATTGTGGTATAAAAATAATTTGGGGGTGAACTCGTAAAATGAGCAGGTGCAGATAACGTTGGTAAAAATATAATTTGGGGGTAAACTCATAAAGTGTGGATAACCGTTGTAAAAAAGAAATGATTTGGGGGTGAACTCATAAAATGAATGGGTGCAGATAACTATGGTAAAAAATGATTTGGGTGAACTCATAAAATGAATGGGTGCAGATAACTATGGTAAAAAATGATTTTGGGTGAACTCATAAAATTAGCTGGTGTAGATAATTGTTGTAATAAATTATTTTATTGTATAAGGATAAAAATGTAAATTTACAATAATATATTTTAATTAATTTAATTTAATAGAAAATACAAATTTACGACACATTACGACACATTACGACAATACATATCGTAAAATTTACAAAAGGTAACATGTCATCAAATCTAAACCTTTAAATTAGATTTTTAATGGCTTAGATTAACTGACTACGGTAGTCATTACGACACGTTACGACACCCTGACTACATATAGAAGGTCCATAGATATATAGTATACAACCTTATTACTCTCTTTTACTTTTGTGGAAGAAAAAAAATGAAGCAACCCGTAAAACTATAATATCAAGTTGTATTACTCTCTTGTTAAGAATCTAAAAAGGATATTTCATTTCACAAGTTTTACATTTACAAATGGTGGTGTATATATAGGCAGAGCTTCACACGATTTAGGCTCGCCTTTCATACTTCTATTCTAGACCCTTCTAGAGTGGGTTTGTTACAACAAACTTTCCTATCATCTAAAATATCTAAATGACTAACTAATATATACATTTCTGGTGATTACATTCAGCTGTATGCAATATACATTAACATGCCCCCTTTGGAACCAAACATAATTTCTAAGATGAAAGTAGCTTGTGACTTAAGGACTGAAACCTCAAAGGTGACAATGGTTTAGTCAGAATGTCCGCAACTTGGTCCTCAGAGGGTACATAACGAACATCCAGCTGTTGGGATTGAACTTTCTCCCGAAGAAAGTGCACGTCAACTTCCACATGCTTCATTCGAGAGTGAAAAGCTGGGCTAAATGCAAGAGTAATAGCCCCAGAATTATCACACCACAGGATCGAGGGATTGAGCAATGGAAGACGAAGTTCTTGGAACAATGAAGTGATCCAAAGAAAATCTGTTGTTGCCATTGCCAAAGCACGATACTCAGCCTCAGTGCTGCTTCTAGCAACGACCGACTGCTTTTTCGAGCACCAAGCCAAGATATTCGAGGCAATTGAGATGAAGTATCCACTTGTACTTCGACGATCATCAAGAGAAGAGGCAAAATCAGCATCCGCGAACCCCTGCAATTGAAACTTTGAAACTGGAGAAAAAGTAATGCCTTGAAGTGAAGTACCCTTTAAGTATCTAAGAACCCTTTTGCATGCTTGCCAATGATTACGAGTAGGGGCCTGTAGAAACTGACTCAGTTTATTAACACTATAGGCAATTTCTGGCCGAGTAAGAAGAAGATATTGGAGGGCACCAACAGTGCTGCGATACAAAGTGGGATTTTCATATGGAGCACTATCAAAATTAGATAGCTTTAAGCTTGAGCAAGAGGGGGTGGGACAAGGTTTACAGTTTGAGAGATGTGTTTTTGCAAGGAGATCACGAATGTACTTAGACTGAGTGAGAGTTATAGAAGAGGATGAAACCTTAGCCTCAAGACCAAGAAAATAATTGAGTTGCCCCAAGTGTTTTAAGAGAAAAGGCAGTGTTGAGGTCTGTAATTATTTGCTCAACAAATTTCGAATCATCACCTGAGACAAGAATGTCATCCACATACACAAGAAGAATAAAAAGCTGCCCATTACGAATCATGTGAAACAAACAATGATCAGATGAAGAATGTGTAAATCCATACGTAACCAAGAAGCCCTTGAGCTTATCATACCAAGCTTTTGGGGCTTGTTTCAAGCCATAAAGGGATTTCTTAAGACGACAAACGTGAGAAGGTTTACTGACATCCTCAAAGCCTTGAGGTTGATGAATATAGACAGCCTCGTTAAGATCACCATTAAGGAAAGCATTATTAATATCAATTTGCTGAACTTGCCAACCACGGGTGACAGCCAAAGTGAGTACAATACGAAGAGTGATGGGTTTCAATACAGGACTAAATGTATGAAAATAATCTACCCCTGATGTTTGTTGAAAACCTCTAGCAACCAAGCGAGCCTTAAATCGTTCAACAGTGCCATCCGGGCAATATTTCACCCGGAATTTCCACTTTGCTGAAATAAGGTTCATATTTGGGGCCCAAGGAACAAGTTTCCATGTATTGTTATTAATCAAAGCATTGTACTCACTTACCATGGCAGCTTTCCATTTGGGAGACTGGAGAGCTTCAGCAGCAGAGTAAAGCTCATTAAGATCCGACTCAGTGAGAAATACCTTTGGCTTTGAAATACCAGACCTAAGACGAGTTTGCATGGGATGGATTGATGTAGAGGGTTTAGGAAGGGCTGGAAGAGAAACTTCAGTTTGAGGAATGGGAGAGCAGGTTACTGGAGATAAAGGTGGAGTAGGATTAAAATCCAGAGGTGGTGAAGAAGGAGCAATAGGCTGTAAGTATGCAGTAGGCAGAGGAAGAATTTGGAGTGATGAGCAAATGAGAGGTGGTGAGGTGTGTGATTGGGTAGATGCAAACAATGATGCATATGGAAAGTCAGTTTCATTAAAATCCACAGCTATAGAGACATAGATTCGACCTGACGGATGTAGGCAACGATAGCCCTTATGAGACGAGCTATACCCAAGAAAGACACATTTAGCAGACCTATATTGAAGTTTAGATGTATTATATGGACGTAGATAAGGAAAACATGCACACCCAAACACACGAAAAAACTTATAATCAGGTAGTTTGCCAAATAATTTTTGATGAGGGGATGTTAGATTAAGAGTTGGAGTTGGTAATGAATTGATGAGAAGTACAGCTGTAGAAAAGGCATCCCACCAAAAAGCCATTGGCATAGAAGCTTGAGCAAGTAGTGAGAGACCCATCTCAACAATGTGCTGGTGTTTTCTCTCAATTAAACCATTTTGTTGATGCACATGAGGACATGCCAGACGCATAGAGACCCCAAGACTACCAAAGAAACTCTTAAGAGCTAAGAATTCACCACCATTATCACTATGAACACATTTTATTTTGGCATTAAATTGTCTTTCAACAAGTGCAAAAAAATTCTTAACAACATTACTCACATCAGATTTGAGGCGAAGAGGAAAAATCCAGGTATATCGTGTGAATTCATCTAAAATTGTAAGATAATATCGATAACCATCAGTAGATAAGCATGAAGCTGGACCCCAAACATCAAGATGTAAAGTATCAAAGCATTGAGATGATTTACGAACAATATAGTCAAATTTTATTTGATGAAGTTTCCCAAGTTTACAAGGTTCACAAAACCAACTAGACTTAGGAGTAACATGAATATTCAAATTGCTAAGAACAGTAGAAAGAGTTCTAGTGCATGGGTGCCCTAGCCTACAATGCCATAAAAGGCTATCATCAGATGTCTTCACAGCAGTAAAACATTGATTAGGCGAGGCACATTCCTTATTCAGCCGACTAGAAGCTTTATTCAATGAGGTAATATCAAGCTGATAGAGACCATTCCTAAGTCTCCCCCGGAGGAGGACACGATGGTTGCTCAGAGCCTTAACAAGACAACAATCAACATGAAATTCAATGTAAGCAGAATTGTCACGAAGAAATTGAGATATGCTAATGAGATTCTTAGTAATATCCGGTACATGCAAAACATGATTTAAATGAATAGCAGCAGATTTGTCTAAGCTAGGTAAAGTTATACTGCCTACATTATGAATTTCAGTAGCAGATCCATTTCCAACAATCAAAGAAGACTTACCACTGTAAGGAGAATGAACCTGAAGATTATTCAGAGCTGATGTGATATGGTGAGTAGCACCACTATCCACATACCACGGTCCTGAGGAGGAAGTAGATGCATTAGTATAAAATGAGTGAGAAGAAGGATTGGATGTACCAGTGTGCATAACAGAGTATGCAGGAGGATCCATAGCCTGAGCAACATGTGCTTGAGCTTGTACATGAGGGAGATTGGGAATTGGAGCAGGTGGTGGACCAGGAGGACCTTGATTCACATTTTCTAGCCCTAGAAATGAAGCATCAAATCGCTTGAAGCATTTAGCTGCAATGTGATTTGACTTTCCACATAGTTGGCACATCATGCGTGTTTTTGTGAATCTTCCACCACCACGACCCCTAAATCGACTGGCAGAGATGCGACCACTAGTAGAGACAACATGAGCACTAGGAGAGGAAGTTGGTGCTGGTGGAACAATATGAGAGTCAGAAGCATTGTGAGATATACGAGCCTCATGAGTCTGAAGAATGGAATGAGCCTCAGAGAGAGTAATAGGTTCGGTGCGTGTTGTTAGATTGACAACAACGACATCAAAGTCAGACCCTAATCCAGAGAGAAGTTGCATAACCAGATCATCCTCCGATATAAGATGACCGGTGGCCTTGAGCTGATCACTAAGAGTGCGGAGTTTAAGGACATATTCATCAATTGATGAACCGTTTTTCCGAATAGAATGAAGTTGCAGCTTCAAACTCATGATTCGAGCCTTTGATTGAGAATGAAACAAGTTTTCAAGGATGTGTCATACCTCAAAGGAGTGAGTACAGCTATTAACGTGACCGAACATTGATTCGGAGATAGAGCTAAAGATCCAGCTCATAAGAAACTGGTCTTCGCGAATCCAGGTGAGATACTCTGGATTTGGCACCATAGAGTCCGATTCAGGATCAATAATGGTGAGAGGAGGAATAGATTCCTCAGTGCTCAGAAGAAATTTTTCAAAACCGTGACCACGAACCGTCGCGAGAATCTGCGATCGCCAAAACACATAGTTCGATCGATCGAGGCGAAGAGTTAACGTGAGAAATCGAGGAGGAGGATGATTCTGAGAAGGCAGTTGGGAAGTTTGAGCAGTTGTGGAGGAGGATCCAGTCATGATTCGTAACAGATTGAGCAAATTTAAGAAAATTGAGACCTAAACAACACAAATTTCGAATCGAATTTGAGAAGAACAGAAAATTAAAAATAGATTTAGAACTGAGATAAGAGAAGATCGAGAAGAGCGGAGAGAAAATCAAACACTTTCTGAAGAATTTCAAAGACGGAATTGAGAAAGTCAGTTAGAGATGAGAGGAAAGCATGTGGCTCTTGTGATACCATGTTAAGAATCTAAAAAGGATATTTCATTTCACAAGTTTTACATTTACAAATGGTGGTGTATATATAGGCAGAGCTTCACACGGTTTAGGCTCGTCTTTCATACTTCTATTCTAGACCCTTCTAGAGTGGGTTTGTTACAACAAACTTTCCTATCATCTAAAATATCTAAATGACTAACTAATATATACATTTCTGGTGATTACATTCAGTTGTATGCAATATACATTAACATCTCTTTTGTGGAAAAAAAAAATGAAGTAACCCGGTAAAACTATTATTGTTAAATAAGAAAAATGATTAGTGGTAAAGACACCGATCAAGTTGAATACAAGTGAAAAAGTAGATGAAAAGGCCAGCAGAGTGTGGCAGAGTGCACTTATTGTATTTTAAGTCTTTTTTTTTTTTTTTTTTGCCCTGGCCTGCTCTTTAATTTATAAGAGTCTTGCTTCTGTGCATGTTTGAGCTGTATATATGCTGCATCTTCTAGCTACTTACTATTTTTAATATATGTGTTAATTCGATCTTTTTATATATCCTTTAATTTCCTGACTGACTAAAATCCAATGCAAAATATTCATTTAGAATCAAAACTGTTGCAAATTACATTTTCATGATCAGACTCCAAAACAAAACTAGCTAGTATGAAGAAGAGAACAACTTCAAGATTATTATTATGTCACAACGTTGCACAATTCAATTTAATTATTTGTAGTCCCTCCATCGATTGAAATTGTGATGATCATGAGTTTCGGTCTCTTTGAGAAGCAAGAATGGCATCAATGGCTTCTCTAACTTGACAAAGGTCGGGAGCTTTTCCACCTTGTGCTGGCCAAAATTCATCCGTAGCCAATACCTACAATATTCAATTTAATTTCATTTAATCAGGATCTCGTCTAATTTTATTGAAAAATATCGCAAGTCAATGGGACATTAAAATTTTAATGTTGAACACACACACCTTCACTTGCAACTGGAGAAACTTGACATAACCGATAGCCTTTTCCAGCATCGTAACAAGATCAACCTGCATACACACCAAACATTACAAAATATCTAAAATTAAATACATAATTTTCTAATAATTTCAACAACAAAAGTACGTACCTTGGAACCATTAGGGACAAGTTCTTGTAGTATTTTAAGGCGCTCGCTGATTCTTTCCCTTCGATTCTGTAACACAGACATTCTAATTCTAATCAGCTTAAGTATAATCTATTTCTAAAATGACTTGCTTAATCTGCACACCATGAAACTAGCTCTTGTTACCAAACTATTTATTCTTTCCCCCACCGTGAGGTAAAAATAGTGTTATTTTCACACCAATTAAGAAATGAAAGTTATTATAACATTAAAATTAACTTAGTTATATATTTTCCATTTGGTCCTTATGTCTACTATATATATATTAATATTAGTTTCTAGAAAGAAATTGATTTGAAAAATAAAAAACTGGGACAAAGATGAAAATATAATATTAATAATATATATTAAATATAGTACTCCACTTTTTATTTTGTCTATTCCACGGTAAACTTCACACTTTTAAAATGAAAAAACTTTACATAAACTCCATTTTATAATTTTCCATAAAATGTCATTACTTTTGGGTCCACACATACACACAATACAATCTATTTCTTTATTTTATACATAAATGTTCATTAAATTATTCTTCAATATTTTACTCGTTAGTCAACTTTCTTATTAAAAAGTGTGATATAGCTCCTATACGTGAAGATTATTTTGGAACGGAGAAAGTGATTGACATATCTATCTTGGTGGAACATACGAAAATTAAAAACAGGACGGAGTAAAATTGGAAAATTAAGAATCAAATGAATTAATTAATTACCTTAGCTGCAACACTTTGTGGATCCTTGGATGTGGATTCCGGCTTGGGTTTGGTCTTCTTTGAAGAAGCTGCTGCAACACATTGCTTCTTCACAGATTGCTCATTCTCTCCCTATATATAATTAATCATCAATTACATGCACATATAAGATTTTTTTTTTTTAAATTACTTGAATTTGATCAACTTATTTCAAATAAATACTCCCCAGTCAAATTTCAATTCATTGTTCCCATTTTTATATACACTAATTTTAAGAAATATTGATGAGTGAAGATAAAGTAGGTGAGACACAATAATATTTCTTAAACTTAGTGTACAAACAAAAAGAAAAGTGGAAATACTAAAATTGGACGGATGAAGTATTAAATATGTACCGTAGATGGGCGTTTATTCTTGGTTGTGTCGTGAAGTTCGCCATCTTCAGTATCGACGATCTCTTGATCGTTGAGCCAGGGCACGTCCCATACTGCAGCAGCAGCAGCAGGATCTTGATCACCACCCAACATTAATTTGGGGTACACAAGGGCCCGTTTAGTTTGGTCAAAGGTGAGACAGCTGGATCCGAAATTCCTATATTCGGGCTTGAAATTAATCACTGAATGCCCCTCCTCGGATAGATTATAAATCAATCCTCCTCCGCCGTTAGAATTAGAGCTGCTGGGGCTGGAAACTGAAGAGGAATTCTTGGGCGGGCTTTCGGGCTGTTGATAGACCCGGCCGTACATATCTAATTTAGGCCCGAAATCGTGTTCGTAAAAAGCACTAGCTTGGATTATAGCCATGCTCCTTGAATTATGCAGCTCCTTGTTTGCTAGTGCCATTTTTTGATTTGATTGAATGAATAAATAAATAAATATGGACAAAATTATATTTAAGACAAAAGAGTAGAATTAATCAAAGTAGCTAGATGAGTTCAAACTATGTGCATGCCGCGGGGTATTAATACTAGGATTGATTTGGATTTCATGTACTTGGAATTACTATTTTATTTTATGGGGATTGTTAGCTGGCAGAGTTTTAGTAATAACTAGTAATTAAATTGATGAGAGTGAGATTTGAAGAGGTAGGGTAAATTGATAAATTAATGATGTGCACAAGAATCGGCGATTCTTTCGCGATGCCCACGTTTGTTAATATTCCTTACTACAACACAACGATAAAATAGAAATAGAATCTTTCACTCCTCCCTTCCTTCCTACCTATTTTCCTACACACTATACAACCCATGAGCACGTGGATTCAATACCTTTTACTATATTAGTATTTCTACATTCTATTTAGATCACTCATGGATTTCAACAAAACGATTACTCTATGGTGTAGTCAGCTTCCAGCTAGCCTTGCATTTAATTAATTACTTGCTAATCAATCTTCAATCAATATCTCTGGTCTAGGGTACGTGATATTATTAGGTTTACGGGGTGCACAACTAGGAGCGTTAAAATTATGAGGGGGTCTTGTGTGTAACGGTATGTATATATCATACATAAGAATAATAAGATACAACTTCATTCTGTTATTTGTGTCATGTTTCCTTTTATAATAACCCATCCCATACAATTCTTTTTATGTAAAAATTATCAAAAACATATATCATGCTGATCTCAATTTTTACTTTAATTAACAGGTAATTAATAGTCAGTATTTATGTATGGTCAAATATATATGGCTTATATTTTGACTAACAAACAAGATGAAATGACGTATTGAATATTCTTCGATAGGTGTTTCTAGAGAGAGAACTATATATGTAAGGGAGTTGTATATATTCTTTGTAATTAATTAAGATTGTGTTTTTATTACATGGTCAAATGCAAGCATAAGTTGGCATTGTCACATTTTGGGTGGCCTTAATTGATAGTCACATGCCTTCTTGGGTGTCATTGATCTATTCTCTTTGAGATTATATATGTTACTCACTAATTAGTGCTTGTTAGATGAGATGAGATGATTATTCAATTGACATGTAGGCCGAAATGACTTATGTGAAAGAAAGTCTTTCCGATTTAGGTGGATGTTCGTCCCAAGTGGTAGGAACGTAGAATAGCTCCCTGACCTGACCGAATAGGATGACCCACTAGAGGTTGACCTTCGAGGTGATCGAGCAAGCATAACTGTCGAGGTGACATTGACAACCAGTCTTCGAATCTTTGATGGTTGACCGTTCTTTATTGACTTTGATGCATTGTTGTATTCGCCGATTGTCCTCATGACTGGACGAGACCAAAGACTTAAACTTTTCTTTGTAAAGACTCATAAAGATTTGAGTATAACAATTGCCCCCAAGTCTAGCTTTGAAGCTTTGCTCGAAGGACGAGTTGATGAATAACACCAAGACAAAACATTAATTATTTTATGCGTTCTGGCAACGAGTGTGGCTCGAGGCCGGAGACACTTCGAACTCACATCTTTTTTATGTGTCATGCGCAATGATGATACACGACTTACTCACCGAATTTGAATAGGCCTCCCCCCACCATTTTTTCGTAACATTATAAATATATATATATAACATCAAATGCCAATTAATTTGTACGTACATTACGTACATATATCAAATGAGTAAACTTTTGTAATATATGTTATGTATTAAATTTTTTAAAATACGAGATGAAATAGAAAAATAGAATATAGATAAGACATACGTCAACTAATATGTACGTGCATCAAATGAATAACCTTTTGTGGTTCCGTCTTATAAATCTATGTATTAAAAAAAAAAAAAAATATATATATATATATATATATCAAACCCATTTATTGCTTGATACATGAAGTAGAAGAATCCAAATTCCAAACCAATTTATAGTTAGAGATGGCATATCGGATTCTAGCTATCTCAATCCAAAGTTTTGAAAATTATGGGAAGAATCTATAAGATTACGAAATGGATTCAACTTCATCACTAAAAAGTTTAATTTGTTACCGTAAATATTTAACTTGGTCACCGGGATAATTTTTACCATATTGTAAATATTATCTCTTGATATTATTTCTCTGTGTAGTAGATTAGGATCGATGTGTATAAAATTCATTATACGTACTCAATTGCAAATAAATAAATAAATCTTTAAGAGGAGGAATCAACGACAAGACTGATTTTGAGGAAGAAATGGCAAGTGCTATTGCAATGACAAAACCTATTTTTGTAATGAAATCAAAGAGAGATACAATTTTAGAATATAAAAATATTACAATTTCACCGTAAACGATTTGTGAGGTAAATTTTTGCAGTAATAAGAAATAAGTTTTGAATGAGGCATGTGGTGTGTATAAACAAATGAGATCCAAATGTTTGTTAGTGCTCAGTTGTGGTACATCACAACTCAATTTTCTATAATTAAAGTTTCATGCAACATCACTTATTTAAGTAGACCATTAATTTCAATCAAGTTACGAGGGGGCGTGGAATGTTGAAAAATCGTCGACAATAAAATGCATGATTTAGGACATTCCACTTGTAACTTTAGTGCTCCAACTTGCTTTCAAAGTCACCCTATCTTTAAAAATGCTCAAATTACTATAAAATATACTAGTAATAATTTCTATATTTCGTTGGGTCTTCCGTCTTCATAATCTAAACCAATCTTTCATATATTTTTTCAAATAATTTGTTATAATAGACCTAATTAATTAAATTTCAAAGTGGGTACGTATATACAATGAAGATCGATAATGAAATATAGTTTAAATTACGAGACTGCATGGACTGGTCAATTGAAGATCAACAATAATCCTACCGACCTGCAAATAAGTGCCATTTTTATTTTATTTTTAAAAAGTCTATTAATAAATATAGTGTTAAAATTCAATAGAAAATTATTCTTGATCATTTGAAATTTCCCGGATTTAATCTTGTAAAAATTAAATATTGATAGAAAAATATTATCGAATTCCTTAAAAAAAAAGTGACACAAAAAGTTGCGGGTCAAACCAGGTCAAACATAACTGTCTCGTGAAATACAAACATAAAAACTCGCTCTCGAGTGTGTTACCATAAGAGAAAATGTATGTTAATCTAAAGGTCGTAATCATTTGTTACTTGTTTTTACAATAACACATATTTATCCTTACCACGAGTTTTGTGAAAATATTTATTTAACCCGATTTCCACCAATTTCGATTCACGATTTTTTTTTGACCTTTTTTAAGTATAGTAATATTCCCTCTGTTCTATAATAAATGATTTTTTTATTTTTTTTATTGAAATTAAGAAAGGGTGTGTATTGATAAGTTTGTCTTTAATTAATAAATGAAATTTCTAATCACATTCCCTAATTTTAGAAATAAGAAATAGTGTAATAATATTAAAATATTATTTAATTGCTAACAAGAATAAAAAGCAAAAACATCACATAGAATGAAGTGAGTATTTTACATAAGTATATCCCCCAAAATGAACGACGATATAAGTATATACTACTATTAAACCTCATTAATTAATGGTTGGTTCAGTCAATTAAATTAAAGGCAGTATGAGAGAGATTCAAAGCTGGCTTCGGAATTAGCACAATTCCCTTGTCTCCTGGAGATTGATTATGCATCTCACTCTCTATATTCTACTCCCTCCTATTCAAAAAGTTTATCGCATTTGGACTTTAAATTTGTTTCAAAAAGTTTGTCGCTTTTCCTAATTTTACCAATGATCTCCCTAAATTGCCCCTATTCTTTTGGAAATATATTAATTACGATTTTTTTTTAAAAGGTCAAAAAAATGGTGGAAAAGGAAGGTGGAAAAATAAAAGGAAAAAGAGAAGAAAGGGGGAGAAAATAACGAGGGGTAAATTTGTCAAAAAAATATGTTCCTTAATTCTATACAAAATGAGAAATGCGACAAACTTTATGAAACAGAGGGAGTACTAATATTACTCCTACCTCACAACTACATAATAAATGAAATTGATACGATGATAGAACTGTAAATGAGTCGAGCCGAGCGCGATGTAGTTAAAGCGTGTTTGAAATATTATCGAGTTTTAAAATGATTGTTTGAGTGCGATATAGTTCAAGTTTATTTTAAAATATTCAGTGCTAAATGTCTCATTTATTGTTTATACATTTTTTTCAAAAATAACAGTATTAAATAAATAGTAGAGTATTACAAAAAAATCTTAGATAGACATAATGAAGTAGTTGAAAAAAAAAAAGTAACTTAACATGAAGTGCTTTAAAGGGTAAAATGAAGCACATAGAGTAGTATTATATTTAATTTAAACCGCTTCGCCCTTATCCCTGAATAAAAATACCTAATTAATGATAAGCTAGAAAAACAATTAAATACATACAGCTATACATACATTGCCACTTTAACCCAGCAGCTGATTATAAATTTAGGGCGGCAGAAAAGATTTACTCAGTGATTTTAAAGGATTTATTATTATCATCTCAACTCTCTGTCTAATGTGATTCATGAATGTCAGCACATGGACATGCATTTTTTTTTGTCTAAGTTGATCTGTAATAATTAAATTGTATTTAGTTTTTTCTGAAAAAAAAACAGTGAATATTGATTGTTGTTATGAATGTAAGTTGACTTTAAGAACAGGAGATAATATAACCAAGGAAATTATGAAAAGTCTATTTTCAATTATTTAATTCAAGATATTTTATTTAATTTAAAATATATTTTCACATATACATTTAGGTTTTATTTATTATATATATATATTCAACTATTATAATAATGCAACATCATACATTTTTACACAATTGATTTGACATAAAATTATATTATACAATATAACTTCATTCACTTTTACTCAATTGATTTGATATAAAGTTGCATCATATCCTACTCAAAATTTCAAAACAAATACACATAACGTACTAATACGGAGTATTCATCAAAATTTCTCCGTCCAAAATTTCTCCATCCAAATTTTTTCCATGCTACATAATCCCAAAACAAACCTACCCTTAATGAATTGAGTAATATTTGCAAGTCAATCAGCGAAAGAAAACATACACAACTCTTGATCATTAACAGTTAACCAAGACTCTTTTGGTTTTGGGTCCGAAAGAGAACGTGCCTCACGCGCGATGAGAAAGGCGATTTAGAGTTTGTGTGGGCGATTTACACGGCGATATGGTGCGATTCTCAAGATCTGACAACTTGCAGGGGAATGAACCTAGGGTTTGAGGCACGAGCATGTGTAACCATTTAACTTTCTAGAGCTTTTTGGAGTACACTCTTTAATGTGTCGGAATGAGGGCGTATAAGATTTATTACTCAGATTCTGGCGTGATTATTTGGGTTAACCACGCCGATTTTTTGCTTAACCCTAAACGCCTCTTCGCCTGGAGGTGGTTTCCCGAGGATATCTTCATCATTACATGGTGCTTTGGGCATCTTGCAAAACAGGGATTGGGTGAAGGAACGGTGAATAGGGTTATTTATGCGAATGATTCTCAGTTCATTTCTCCCACTTACATCTTCCATCAAAGCTTCTTCTCCAAAAATTCTTCCTCTCAGAAGTTACTTATGGCTGAACATCTGCACGAACCTCTTCGAAATTTCAGAATTTCTGATGCGGAGGATGCAAACATTCATGTGAATGAAAATGAGCTCGCTATCCCGCAGTTCGCACTACTTGGTCATTTCACTATCCGTCGTCCACAAAGTCTGAATGAGAATCTCATGACCCTTAGGAGGATCTGGAAGATTGAAGGGGCGGTGAGAATCATCTTGGTGGCTGATGGATACTTTATGCTGGATTTCGAGAAGGAGGTGGACTACAACAGAGCCTTCTACCGTCAACCATGGATTGTTAACGGACCGATGCTTATGCTTTCAAAACTGCAAGGAGATGAACTCCCCCGTGATTTGATCATCAACCGCATTCCACTGTGGGTCCAGTTCCATGGACTCCCCATTTTCTGCATGACCAAGGGGCTGGCCTAGAGGCTGGGGGAAATGATTGGTGACGTTATCGAGGTGGACTGCCCTGAAGAGGGGGCTGCGTGGGGAAGATGCCTACGTGTTCGAGTGTTGGTGGACCTTCATCAACCACTGAATCGAAGTACCAATATCACTATCAGGGGAGAGGCTACCCTCATTGCTCTTAGGTATGAGAAACTTGGAGAGTTTTGCTACCGTTGTGGATTGCTGTCTCATAATGAGAAGGACTGTTTGATACGCTATCAGATCGAGGGGCCGCGTAGAGGAGGATTCCAAGAGTTCCCAATGTGGTTAAGGGCAGATGGACAACGTGGCCTATGCCAACTTCAGTATGAGCATCTTCGTAACATCGTTGAAGCGAGGGTTCCAGCTCCGGCGCCGGACATTCAGCAGCAGCAACAACCTAATGAAGAGGTGCGATGAGGTAACAATTCCATTGTTATTAGGCCTAACGCAAGAGCGGGGGGGGGGGGGGGGCTAGTCTTGGCTGAGGAGGAGTGGCACGCTCAAAATCAAGAGAATAGCCAGGATGCCATCATTTTTGCTGATTCGGTGATTGCAGAGGACGCCCACACGACGCTGCAGCAAAATGAACATAGATTCTTGTCTAATGAGGAAAATGAGAAGGAAGGAATTGTGCAGGCGAACTACTATGCGGCCTTGATGGGGAATGAACACAATGGAAGCACTAGTGAAGGGGTGGGGCTAGGGGCAGGAAAAGGTCTCCATAGGAGGAACCAGGATAAGGACAAGGGCAAAGCTATTATGCCATATGATCAACAAACGAATCTGGAAATCGGGAAGAAGCAGGCGCTCCACAAAGCATATCCGAAGATTGCACATAAGAGAGGCAGACACACATCTGGGGCTGTGAGGATGATGACGGATCAAGAGGTGATGACCGAAATAGAGGAAGGGAAGGAAACTGAACGCAAGAAAAGGCAGAAGAGTGAGGATGAGGTTTCGAGTTCCATCATGGCGATGGAGGGCGGAACTCCTCCCCGCCCCTTCCCATGAGTACAACTTGTTGGAATGCGAGGGGTTTGAAGGGTCCCAACGCATTCCACAGAATTAGGCAAGTGATAGCCCTAAATAAACCCTCTATTTTGTTTGTAATGGAGTCTAGACTCCCCCTGGGCATAGCTCAAGCTTGGAAGAATATGTTGAACTTTGAATTTTGTTTTATTATTGAGCCAATAGGCAACAATGGGGGACTCATTTTGTATGCAACTAATGAAGTAAAGATTTCAGTTGGCTCCTATTCGAATTGTCACATTGATGCACTTGTTACTTTTAATGATCATAAATGGTGGTTCACGGGATTTCATGGTCCACCGAATCAAAGCTTAAGATACTCGGTTATGGAGTTGTTTACTCGAATTAAATCTACACATTCTTCCTCCCAAGCATGGTTAGTAGGTGGGGATTTTAATGAAATTTTAAGCCATACGGAAAAAAGAGGAGGCAACTATGATGGTAGAACCCAAAATAACATGAACAGATTTCGTTCTCTCCTTAATGAAAATCACCTACATGATATTGGATTCAAGGGTCCTAAATTTACATGGAATAACAAGAGGAAAGGCCCTTTCAAAATCATGGAAAGGCTGGATCGTTTTGTTGCAAACTCGGAGTGGCGAAGTATGTGGAAATCATATCGTGTTCAACACTCTCTTTGGTTCGGTTCTGATCATAGAGCCATTTCTCTAAGCTTTCAGTATCGTCCGGAAATTTGGGGAGTGGATCGATTCCAATATTTTAGGTTTGAGAATGCTTGGTTAATGGAACCCTCATTTGGGGACGAGATGAAGTCCATTTGGAGCAAGCTGGACAAGAACCTTGAGGTGCCTGGGAAATTAGAGGGTTGTGCTATGGCCCTTCAATCTTGGGCCAATGAAAATGTAGGAAACCTGGACAAGAGGATTAAAACCCTCTCTCGACGAGTTCTTCAGAAGGATGCCATGATAGATGAAGTAGATACCGAGGGGGAGGAAACGTACATGGAACTGGAACTTGAAAAACTCCTATCTCAACAGGAGGAATTCTGGAGACAAAGGGCGCGAACAACATGGATGGTTAATGGTGATAGGAACACAACATATTTTCATCGGAGGGCGTCGGAGAGGAGAAGCCAGAATTTGATAAACAGATTGCAAAAAGAGGATGGAAGCTGGGTGGAAACAAAAGGAGGTATTACTAATCTCATTACAGAATACTACCAAGAGTTGTTTGCAACTAACCGAGCTACCAATACGTCGTCCAATGAGCAACTACACAAGATACTTTCGCTTACGGAGCCTATTATCACGGAAATAATGTCAAGCTTCCTTGATTGCAACTTTTCCAGTGAGGAGGTTAGGAAAGCGGCCTTCGATCTAAATACTGGGAAAGATCCGGGACCAGATGGGTTCAATGCGAAGTTCTTTCAAGAAAATTGGCACATAGTGGGGGAGGATATTACCAAAGGAATTCTTAATATTGTGAATAACGGAGGGGATATTGGGGGCTGGAATGAAACGTGGATTACGCTAATTCCGAAAAACAAGAATCCGAAAGGCATGAAAGATTTTTGTCCGATCAGTCTATGCAACGTGGAGTATCGAATTGTGGCAAAAGTGATCGCAAATAGACTCGAAGTAATTATGCCTGACATCATAGATGAGCATCAAAGTGCTTTTGTGAAAAACCAACAAATCTCGGATAATGTTCTCATTGGTTATGAATGCATGCACTGATTGAGAAACAATAAGAGTAAGATGGGGTATGCAGCGGTGAAACTAGACATGAGCAAAGCGTATGATCGAATTGAATGGCACTTTCTCGAACTTCAGCTAAAAAGAATGGGTTTTTCAAACCCTTTTGTTAACCTAGTGATGAGATGTGTACGAACAGTCGAGTACTCGTTTAAGATTAATAACACGGTGGTGGGAAGAGTAGTCCCTGCCAGAGGCCTCAGACAGGGAGACCCGTTATCTCCGTTCCTCTTTGTTATCTGCGCTCAAGGCCTGTCCTCTTATGTTACAGATAGAGTAAAACGGGGAAGTCTGGAAGGTATCAAAATAGCCAGAGAGGCACCTATAGTATCACATCTCTTGTTTGCGGATGATAGTGTGATTTTCTTTAAAAACAAAGAACATAGCGGCGATGAAGTTAGAACAATCTTGGAAGACTATGAGAAAGCATCAGGTCAGATGATCAATTATGAGAAATCAACGATTCTTTTCAGCCCTAATACTGAGGGAAGCCGTAGACAAAAGACTCAGCAAGAACTTGGAATCCGAATTTCTCAAGGGCATCAGGTATATCTGGGTCTTCCAACGTTTTCGCTTAGGGGAAAAAAGATCTAGTTTTCATATTTGGTGGACAGAATGAGGAGCAGAATTGACAACTGGAAAAATAAGGAATTCTCGGAA
Source organism: Galeopsis tetrahit (assembly GCA_963675135.1). Taxonomy (NCBI): domain Eukaryota; kingdom Viridiplantae; phylum Streptophyta; class Magnoliopsida; order Lamiales; family Lamiaceae; genus Galeopsis; species Galeopsis tetrahit. The sequence goes on from OY776123.1 coordinate 18,645,582, forward strand.
GGAGGGAGAGTGGTTCTGATTAAGTCCGTCCTTCAGGCCATTCCCACTTATACGATGATGTGCTTTAAGATTCCAATCCAAATCTGTCTACAGATGGAGAAGTTGATGGCAGATTTTTGGTGGGGCAGGAAGGAGAAAGGTAGTAAATTACATTGGCAGAAGTGGGAGGATTTATGTAGGCCAAAGGAGGAAGGAGGTATGGGGTTCAGGAGAATGCATGTCTTTAATGATGCTTTGTTAGCCAAGCAAGTCTGGCGATGTATCAATTCCCCAGACCTACTCCTTAATAAAGTTCTCAAGGCGCGGTATTACAAACATGTTGACATCTTAGAGGCTGAACCGGGTAATAATCCGTCGTACACGTGGCGATCAATGTGCAAAAGTAGGTATATCTTGGATGCGAGCGTTAGGTGGATTATTGGGAATGGAGAACAAATCAAAATCCAGAAGCATGCCTGGGTGCAAGGGCTTAATAGTGGTAGAATTTCGTCTGGGATTGCCGCCACTCCAAATATAAACTTTTTCTTGGACGATAAGAGGGAATGGATCGAAGAACTGGTTAGAATGTCATTTTTTACTTATGAGGCAGAATGCGTTCTTACTACTCAGGTGGGGAGCATAGAAGATGAGGATAGGAGATTCTGGATGGATGACCCACTGGGGGAATACTCGGTGAGCTCAGGCTACAGGAGAGGGGTCTATGAAGATAAAGGACATCAAGACATGGTGGGAACTTCCTCCAATGAAGGATCGGAGAGATGGTGGAAAATGGTTTGGAAAATGGGATTACCTCCAAAAGTCAAGATCTTCTGCTGGAAAATGTGCCGAGATTTTATACAAACAGAAGGGAACCTGGCTAGAAGACATGTTCCTATCGACCCTTGGTGCGGGTTGTGTGGAGGATTGTGTCCTTCCACTATTCATGCGCTCTTCCATTGCGATAATGTGAAAAGGATATGGAAGAAAATTGGATTTGGGCAAATTTATAAAAAAAGGTATGGATATGAGAACATTGGATTTTCTGGAATATACCCTTTTGGAATTTGGAAAAAGGGATTTTGAGAAAATCATTATGGTAGCCTGGGGAATTTGGAAAGAAAGATGCAAAGTTATTCATGATACGCAGAACAGGAATATGAAGTTGGATGTTAGAACCGGGGAGAAGGTACTGAACTACTTGGAAGCGTTTCGACATCAGAATCAAAACGTAAAGAACTGTATCCGACAGGATCTGATAAGGAGCTATGACGAGGATACGGAGGAGAGAGAAAAATTCGTTATGGAAGTGGATGGGGCCTACAAAAAGGAGGAGAGAAGATTTGGTGTAGGAGGCATTCTCTTTCGAGAAAATAGGGATAAGTTAGCAGCCTTCTCTGAGAAAACGAGACCCATGAGAGGAGCGTTGGGAGCGGAACTTATGGCTATTCTAACAGGCTTGAGAGTAGCCAGACAGTGGTGCTTAGGATACCTTGAGATCCGGACAGACTCCCAACAAGCGATCTCCCTGTGCAGGCGAACCAAAAAAATAACAGGCCCCGAGGAATGTGTGGTTAGAGAAATCCTGGCTCTATCTTACGAATTTGTAGTGTGCAAATTCAACTATAGACCACGAGCTGAGCTAAAAGAGGCTCATTGTCTTGCTCAAAGAGGAGCTGACTCTACCAGTTCACGTGATTGAAGTGGAGTAGTCGTTGATGAGCTAGGAGCGACCTTTCATGCCCAAAAAAAAAAAAAAAACAGTTAACCAAGACTACAATCTAGCTTTTAATTCATCAAATATCTCCACTAAATTAGACTCATGTCCTCTAAACTCCATTAGTGGAGAGAACAACAAGGGAGAGACAGAGATTAATTGAGGATAAATATGTTAAAGTTTTATATTTCTTAATTATACACAATTTTTATAAAACGATACTTTCTAAGCTCAAAGCGATATTTAATTTAAACCTGAAGAAATATTTGTTTGTTGATATCATTTGTTTCAATCAAAAATATTAATTATTATTCTATAAAGTGACAATTATGAATTAAGTTGCACAATAAAACTGATTTATATAAAGTTACACGGCCCAAAAGGCCCTAAATAAAACCGGTCAAGACTCCTCCGTCCCATGATTATTTGCACACTTTTTTTATTGGGACGTCCCAAAATTATTTACACACTCTTAATATGAAAATACCCCACAAAATTAATACCCTTTCAACATCATTTTATTTTCAAAATTGTCACTCTTTTTTTACATACATTTTACTTTACACCTAATCAAATCCACTTTACATCTCATCAAATCACCTAAAATACCCCTCATTTATCTTACATCACCAATCATTTTACTCCATTTTCTTAAAAATCGCGACGGTCAAAGTGTGCAAAAAATATTGGGACGGAGGGAGTATAAAAAAAGGCCATGGTTATACATACACAGTTATTGAGGACACCCACTTGCCGATGACACACACCGTGAGATGAGGACACTCAGTGAAAAACCCCAAAATATCCCCTCTATCTAAACCTTAATATTTTTATTTTTTTTATGGGGGGTTTACAAGATCATAAAATAAAGTTACAAATCACGAGCCTAAGATCTTGATCTTCAAACCAAACGGATATCGCCGTTCACTCCAATCGTGTGAAGAGGAAACACGAGTTTTCCTTTGCCTTTAACAGGTGTCCCAAGTCTCCAATCTTTAAACGAGTCAACCCCACACTAAGGTGTTCTCATATCAAGAATAGGAAATAAAATAATTAGACAAAGTTCCACCGAGTACCCGATCCAATAGTACCAGAGCACCAGGGCTCCCGAGTCCAACTCAAGGAGCCCAACCACCACAAAAGAGTGCACAGACGCACAAGGCGCAAACGAAACCAAACAAGCAGCATCAAAAAACCAAACTAGACAAGCACCAAATACTACCTAAAAAAAAGTAAACAGGATCAACAAAGAAATACTCCAACGGTCACCGTGGCTCCGTTATGAGTAGTTTCTACATTGATCCCAACCAACAAATGAAGAAAAAATACATAAAAAACAGAGTCGAGCGGCGGAGGCAGCAGTGGCGGCGACGGAGGCAGCAGTGGTGACGGCGACGGCGATGAGAGCTACCCGGATAAAACTCAGCAGATCTAAAGATCTATAGATCAGATCTGGCCAAAAAACAAAAGGAGATGAGAGTAGATGGCGCCAACGGCGGATCGGTGGTAACGAAAACAGTAGAACAAAGACTAAAACAGAAGATCTGCGACAGGGACGGAGGATTTGCGACGGCGAACGGAGAACACCGGTAGAGTGGGGGAGAAGCTACTCTCTAGAGAGAGAAGCTCTCCTAAAACGAAAGTTAACTTGGAAAAAATAAACCTTAATATTTGATCTATATCATACATCATTCATTTTTTTTTCCATTCACACCCACCCATTATCTTCTCCCTCTCCTCCCAAAATCGATCTCGCCGCCACCACCGCCCCTAATCACCACGCTTGCAGTAGTGCAGCGCTGCCCCTACCCCACGTTCACAGCGGCGCAGCATCGCCTCCTCCTCCTCAGTCGGTCGTTCTTGCCCGTCCCCTTCGCGGCCCCTCCTCCCTACTAGCGACCATTGCCAACCCCCTACTCCATCAAGCGGCCGCTGCCCCCCACCGCCTCCCTCCAGGAAAGCCGTCGCCCACCCCCTCCTATGCCGTCGACGCCGTGTTTAAAGGTATGTATTAAGATTTTTACCGATCAAAAAATGAAAATAACGGTTCTAGAATTTGTAGATTTGTTTTTGAATTTTTTGTATTTGTCCGAAATTTTTTATCGAATCTAGGTACTTTTTTCAAAAAATTTACCGAATTTTTTTTGGAACATTTAATTTATTTTCATTTTTTTCCGAATATTAGTTTTTTAAAATTATGTCCAATATTTTTTTATCCAAATTTTACATATTTTTATGAAATTTGAGTTAAGAGTTTTTTTTTTTTTCTAAAATTTTGTGTTTCTTATGAGTTTTTTTTTTTTTTAATTGAATTTCTTATAGTTTATGGTATGTTCATTTGGTGTTTTTATTGTTGGTGCATTGTTGTTTTGATGGTGCTGGTGATGATAGGGGATGATTCTTCCATGAAGTGAAATGGGTGGATGTATTATCTATCGATTTTTTCATAATTTCAGTATAAAATGTACCCTTAAATTGGATTTTTTTTTAAGGTGGGTGTTCTCCATAATTCCGTGTGTATGGATAACCGTGGCCTAAAAAAAAGTCTCTAGCGGGCTTGGACAAAAAACAAAAGGAAGCTGGCCTAACAACACTGAAACCTATTCTTCCATCTCCCATGCAAAAAATTATCGGTTCTAAACAAATTAAAAAAAAAAAAAAAAGAATTGCTAAAAAACTTAATTTAAATTTAAAGAAAAACTTCAAAGAGATTTATTTTGAGTTACAATGGATGAAAATAGGAGGTTTCGGTTTGTATTGCTAAAAAAACGAATATATGTTAATTCTAATTGGTTTACAATTTTTTTTTTTGCGAACATGTATTTTTCGACATTCGTTCATCGGAAATTCTCAAATTTTTTACAAAAAAAAAATCCGCCAGTTTAAAAATAATTAGGAAGTTTTTTCCACAAGTTTTTGAATAAAATATTTTTAAAGATTTTTTTTTTTTTGAGAATTCTTAAAGAAAAAAGGTAATTTTTTTCTAGAATTTAACAAATACTGACAATTTTTTTTGAGATTTTTTAATCAATTAAATCCAATTTTCACTATTTTTGTGTCAAATTCGTGCGACCTCAATCTTATAGTCTCAAAATATCATATTATTTTGCAATTTTAATTAAACGACAAAAGCACATTGAATTTAAGTTTAGAACACTTACTAACCTAAAATTTGGATTTTCAGGGTGAATGAAGTTAAGTAAGAATGGTATAATAGGTAAATGTGGGTGGGGTGAATTCAACCCGTAGATGAACAAAAGGGGGGGGGGAGGGGTAGGCGGCTGGTTTAAGCTCAAGTACTTGCAAAATACGACGAAGAGATCTTTGGCGTGGAGATTTCGACTATCAAATCAGAAAATCGACGATCCCAATGATATATTGGAGGACATTCGATCACAACTTGCAGGTGTATGAACGAGTGATGTGTATGTGACTATATATTTCAATCGTGAATATCAAGTATCAATTTGTGTTGGATAGCAAAAATTGACTTTACAAAAGCCTACGATTCGGTTGACTGGGGCTACTTGGATATCATGATGGAGAGATTTAATTTCAATCCCAAGTGGAGGATGTGGGTAATGGAATGTGTGAAGACAGCCTCAGCAACGGTTCTTGTCAACGGAAGCCCATCTGGTGAATTCAAACTGGAAAGGGGGTTGAGACAAGGGTCCCCCTATCCCCATTCCTTTTCCTAATCGCTGCTGAAGGACTGAGCATCCTCATGGAGAAAGCAACTGAAGAAGGCCTGTACAAAGCGGCAGAAATTAGACCGGAAAAAATTAAAGTCTCACACCTACAGTTCGCGGATGACACAATCCTAATGGGAGAAGCAAGCTTGGAGAATGCCTGGTGATGAGTCGGATTATTGCATACTTTTGTGCTTTAATTAGATATTATTTGAGAATTAATTGGTATTTTAGTGCATCTTTTCGACTCATTATTTCGTGACTTCAATTATCTTGACATTTTTATTTTCTGATTTAATTCAGGTAAAATTGAAGCATTTGAGAATTATTGAGTTTGTGCAGAGTAGTTCACAGCCCATTACTTGGGCCAAATTACTAATTTAATCTACTAGGCCTTGAAATTAAATTGTTTGAGAGCCCACTTGCATTTGAAAAGGAGTGAAACCCACGAGAAAGGGGGAAGGATTATTATATATACAGAAGCAGCCGCTGAATTCTAAAAAAAAAGAAGCAGGCAGGAGGCGGTTGTGAATTGATCTGGGATTGGAAGCAGACAACAGTCGTGATGAGTTTGATTTTATCGTTTGTTCTTTTAATTATGTTTAGTACTTAGATTGTTATTCTAGCCCGAGGATGTGAAACCTGAATTTAATTATGCCTTTTTGATTTTGTGATTCACGGTTTATTTCAATTCATATTTTGATTTCGTTATTATTTGATTTTATGCGAAGCATGTTTTGATTAATAGATTTATTAGGACTGGCCATCCGAGTTTATTTGTTATCAATTCTAGTTAATTCACAATTTATAATCCGTAATTGTTATATTATTGTGGATATCGTAGCAACTAAGACAGAACACCTTAGGGGATAATAACGTCTAGGTTGCATGAAACGAGCGTCTCGTATTCATGGACTAGTTTATTCTATTGTTTTAAGTCTTTAATGCATTCCTTGAATTGAACTTTGAATACATGTTTTGGGGTTATTCGTAGGGATAGATTAATTGGGGGTCGTACCTTCTAGTTAATTAAACATAAGAAACAATTCGAGTTAGTTTGGTCGTACCACTGACTTAGGGATAAGATTTGAGATTAAATTGAGATTACCGGGTTCATTGATTAAATTGGTTAAATTAATAAAAGGGAAGCAATCTGAGGGCTAGATCGTTCTTTATATTTGATTCTTGTTTATTTTTATTGCTTACTTTTATTTTTTTATGCTTTCTAGTATTAGTTAGAAACCATCAATCCAACACCCCCCCTTTATTGTTTTATTAACACGAATTGTCCAGTAGAATTTGCTACTCTCTGTGAGATCGACCCTTACTTCCCTACTACATAGTGGGTATTTAAGGTATTTATTTTTGGGTGCCGGCGACAGCACACCAAATTTTGGCGCCGCTGCCGGGGAGTAGTTTATAATTTTGTTGATCTTTTTGTGTTAATTTTTTTTCTCATATTATTTTGATCACATTGTGTTTTTTTTGTGATTGCAGTTTTGAGAGTCGACTTCCTAGGTCGAGCCAACGACCTTAAGAAAAGACGCTTATTGGGAGGCAACCCAATGTTTACTTAGTTTTTATCTTGCTATTTTTTTGCTGTTATGTTTATCTTTCAGAAGAGGATTTTTGATAAGGCGTGGGCACGCCTTATTGAAATACTTCTCCTGGAATTTTAGTTACATTAATTTCTTTTGCTTGATTAGTTTCTATTTTATTTTATTTAGTTATTTTTATTATGTTATTTTATTTTCTATTTCTTGAAAGCAGGCCTTGTGTAGATGCCCATCATTCAGAAACCCTCACTACTACAAAAAAGGGCTTTAGAGACGCTCAAAAGTGTCACTAAAAATATCTTTTAGTGATGCTTTTAATATAGTGACGCTTAGGCCAAACGTCACCTGATTTGGCGTTTCTATAGTGTGTTATCGTGACGCTTGAAAAGAGTCATTGTAGATGATCATTGTGATGCTTTTATGCGTCATAGTAATACTATCTAGTGACGCTATTCGACGTCACGACGGTGTGCTTTAGTTATGCTTTTTCGCATCACAAAAAAATTCTAACTAATTTAACCACCTCTGTTTAGTGATGGTTTTAGGCGTCATAGTAACATTATCTGGTGACGCTAGTCGGCGTCAAGACAGTTTGTTTTAGTGACGCTTTTTAATGTCAAAAATTATTACTAACTATGTACTAAACATTTACCCCTAAACTGCTAAAACATAAAATTATTTATATTTCATTCATTGATATCATAACAATAAAATACAACACACTTCTAAAACAGAAACAACAAAAAATATAACAATAAAATAACAAAAGCACCCAAAGTTTAAAATATCTCAACTCGGACTTGGTATTAACCAAGTAACTATCAAATCAATATTCCAAATTAAATTTTTTTTTTTAAATTTCAGACCAATGGATTTCTGCCAATTTGCACAAACAACAAAAGCATATATAAATGGATCTACTAGAAATCACAGTTAAAATAGCAACATTCATCTTTTATTGCAGGGAAGTTACACATTGTTACCTATCAAACAGTATTACCAGATGCAGAAAAGAATCTTGATATTAATAGGAAACTATACGTGTTCAATTAATAATTTAATATGTTTTCACTCTATTAAAAAAAAAAAAAAGCAAAATAAATTATTGAGAACTTCATACTTGTGCAGATTACACAAGTTACCAACAAGAAGAAAAATGACACGCTTGATAGACATATAATTTAGAAAAGATGCAGGTGTTAAATCTATTATAACTAAGATATGCATTTCAATTAATGCCTAACTAAGAATTCACCCTACAAAGATACAAACAAATAATGTGTATATTTGTGTTATATACAAAGAAAATTTTGGAGAACAAGTCATATCTTATAATCAGGAGACAACAACAAATGGCAATAATTAATTCATAAGGAAATGATAGTTACCTCAACTCTCGAGGTTTTAATAATAGCATGCTTGAAATGTTGTTTTTGTTGAACTTCTCGTTAGAATAATGAACAGGCCTAAATGGAGAAGTCAACATCAACATGTAATTTGTTCTCGAAGCATGTTTCCAGCCTCTGCAGTATATGTTACCACTTTTATTGACAAGAAAAAAACATTTAAATGAACAATTCTTGAAAAGTAAAAATAGCATAAAATTTTGAAAGGATATAACTGATAATTAAATTGGCCAAATCAATCCCAATGATAGAATGAACATCCGTCTCGCGGTTGTAAGCCAAAAATGTCTCATCTTTAACATCGACATAAAGTAAAGCCTGCAAAAATGTGTCCAAGAAGAAAAAGAAAAAAAACTGATTAGTATCAACAAAATTCCAGCTTGTAATTAAGTAGCCCCGAACATGCTAACAATCTATTGGTTCCCCCAAACTCGGGAAGGTAAGAAATTATGAGAGTTTATGTGTCCAAGATCGAAAAAGGGAATCTTAACAATCTTAGAAGGTCGAGTAATATTAAAATACCTTTGCAAGTGAGATATCTTTTTCCTTAGACTGGAAGGATTATATCCTTGGTGAATTTATCTCCAGCAGGTTCAAGGATCTAATAGATCGCCATAACAAATATCAATACTTGTATATATTGAGAATCAAAAAAAAAAACTTGTATATATTAACAAATTCTACATAAAATCAATGTTATGAGTGATATATATACATGAAAATGCTAGATCAACAACAAATATATGAATTTCAAGAAAATTAAGGAGATTGTATCATATAGTCCAACCCCCCTTATAAAAGTGGGGTGTCGACGAATTAGGTGATTCTTCCATGGAAGAGGAAGCAAGATGTGAACTCTCCAACCCCATCTTCTTTAATGCGGCATTTCTGGTTGTTGCAACAGTCATATAATTCATCTTTCTTTTTCACAATCAATTCAAAAATCACCACGACCATCAAATTCATACCTGATTATCATAAAGAACATATGGATATTGGGGATTGCCAAATACATATACATCTTCTTTACCACAAATTAATTTGCATAAACAAGTCTAATAAATTCATATCCATCAAAACCCCATAAAAAATAGACACCGAATTAATTGCCCATTCCATGAAATTGAGAAACAAATTTAGACAGAGCAATTCTTGAACTTAGAATGATGAAATTACCTTGCACAAGAGTTTGTAGCTAGAGGTAAAGATATGGAAGATGCAATTTCCAGATATCACCATCTTTGTCATCTGCTAATTACAAATTATTGCCAAAAATTGATGTTGAAAATACCTGAAAATTGAATGTAACCCTCCTAACTTTTCAAGAGAAGTAGAAAACGATTGCTGAAATTTGGCTAAATGGGTAACAACTGTTAAACATAAAAAACTACAAAATCCAAGAATGGAAAATCCCATTAAAGAAAATGATGGTTTAGGAAATTCAAGAATTAATCCTTATTTTCTTCAGAAATAGGTGAAGAGAAAGCTTTTCAATAAAATAGGAGAGAGACAAAGGTTGCTGACGATATGAATGGAAGTATATGCAACTACAAGTAGCAGGACATGAATTATAGTGGAAGCTGACGCTACTAACATTTGTAAAATTCCCAAAATCCATCCATAGTATTGGAAGGTGTAAAAGCTGGAATCAACAAATATTAATCCAAACTCAATTCCACTTTTTACTCTACGCCACCCCCAACCCCACCCCCTTTCCAAGGAAAGCAACTATGTATGTACTACAAATTTCTGGTTGATACAGATTATAGTGTAGGGGAATCGTAATTAGTACATACTCTTTCTGCAAAAAAAAAAAAAAAAAGTTGCAACAGATTTAAACGATCGCCATTCCTTACCTGTGACCCGAGAGCCCCATTAAATACACTATTGGGAAATTTTCTTAAAACAAACGCATTTGTGCTTCAAATAGAAATAAGCTTACAATGAAAATAGAGCAAATAACCAACAAAGTAACATATTCTTATGTATATACAAAAAAGAAACATATGTATGTGAAAGACAAAATAAATAAAAAAATCTGAAGCTCGTATGAACCAGCGAAATAGGAGGGTGGAAGAGGCAATACCTGTCTTTCTCCTTTACAATTGTTAGGCTACGCGGTGATGGTAGCGTAGGAGGGCAGACAGTGGCGGTAACGGGGAACGGCCGACGAAGGCTGTATAGTGGCAGGGGTTGGGGCTTGGGCTAGGGAAATTTTGATCAAGGCTATCCCAAATTAATAGAACGACAATCCCAAAATATCAGAATGAAATTGAAAAACGGTAAATCAAAGACCGATAGAATCTCATCCGAAATTCAAACCATGGAATCAAAGACGACCAAGATGTCGAAGGACTCCAATTGAGAAGATGAGAATCTGTTTTCTTATGTTTCAAGCGTTGAAAGATTACGAATAAGAGGAGAATTTCATTAATTTGGCTTTGATGTCCTATTAAATTACTCAATGTAAAAATCATTAACCTGACTCAGATACTATATCAAATTTAATTACTTAATGTAAAAATATACCAGATAATCAAATAGAAACGTGATCAGAAGAATAGAAAGTTGAAATTCATACTTCTAAGTTCTAATACCTACAATTCAAACGTATTCAATTGAAAGTTGCGGCGGAAAGAAAGGAAAAAAATAAACTAAAATTTACAAGGTGAATGAAGTGAGAAAAGAGAATTGATCAAAGAGACAAACCGGTTGATTGCGTGACAACATTCTGGAGTTCTGAAGATCTATAAAATCTCAAACCTAATGGAAATCTTATTACCGATTTCAATTTATAAGCTATGCCATTCGTCGAGCATCAAAATTGATTTCTCCTCCCCTCCAGTTCCATTGCTGCCATTTGTTGAGCGGACTGGATGAGGGTGAGAATGAGCACGATTTCTCCCCTGCTCTGGAACAATTTCTTCTCTTCGATTGATCAATTTTCGCTGAATATTTTTGAACGGTGAGTTAGGGTTTCGAAGAACGCATCACGCAGAAAAGGGGCTGGGAGAAAGGGATCGATTTTCACCAAGGATTTTGGAATGGTGAGCTATCGATTTTCACCAAGGATTTTGGAATGGTGAGCTAGGGCTTTCGATGAAGATGGCGTAGAGAATTAAGAAGAGAGAATAATATGTACTGTACAATATTTTATATTTTATTTTATGTGTTTAGATAATAAAAAAAAAAAAAAAATGGAGGTGTGGGGAATCGAACCCCCAGAGTGAAATAAAATAGAAAAAAATCGCTAAATAAAATTAGGAGAGCGTCACTAGAATTTGTCTAAATTCAATTAGAGATCTTGAGCGTCATTCTAAATTATATTTTATGACGCATACTGAAAAGTGTGATTAAAAAAACGTCACTACAAGGGTTATTTTGTTGTAGTGCCTACCCCATGTGCTCCGCCTTTCACGTTGAAAGTGTGTTGTATATGAAGTGTTTAAGTTTAATAGAATAATGTTGTACTAAATGTTGTGACAATTGGTACAACACTGACTCTAACAGAATATCAGAAATTATGATTCACACAGCGGAAGACTTGAAACACTAAAAACAAACGTGACACAATGGAAATAATTTTTAACATAGATTTTATAAATAAAATATATGCTAGCCTTACGGAGAAATTCAATACTTATCTTCAAGTACAAATGTTGTGTGAAATGTTACAGCATTAACATTCACAACAGAAACTACAAACGAGGCAGGTGCCTTGTTCTAAAAACGAACTAAGTGTATAAGGTATACACTGTCGAAATGCCTAGTCTATCTAATGATTACACTCTCAATAGATAAGAAGACACACAGCCATATGGGTGGGATACTTCGTATGATCTAAAAGGTAAAACTACTGGCCACAATTCCTAACAGGGATAAACGCTCGGTCTAGGAAATTGATCGAATAGAGTACACTGATTTGAGAAGCCTTCAATCGGTATTTATAGAAGTGGGGTGCTGATTCTAGAGGCTTCCATAATGAGATCCTATTTTTTAGGAACTCAACTTCCATGATCTTTCTAGATCCTTCTTGAATGCTCCAGGTCGTTCTAAATGGTTCCAGGCCGTTCTAGCATGTTCTTCAATGTTCTGGAATCTTCCAGGTTCCAGATCCTTGTAGAAGCTTCTAGATCCTGCCAGAAATGCGACAACATTTAGATCAACATTTAATGTAGCATTTCAGAAAAGACTTAGAAAAAATCTCGGAAGGTCAAATTAAGATGTTGTTGATAATGTTAAGGCATTTAAGGATTAACAACATCTACAATCTCCCCCAATTTGACCTTTCGACTACAACACACCTGATGCACATATATTTCTATACATACTCAGTATTATGTACTTAGTTGAGGTTGACATCATTGCTAAGCACTAGTCAAGACAATACCTGTTGTAACCGTTGGATCAAATCAAATGAAGATTAAGGATAATTTTACAATGATCCGTGCCATAAGATCAAGATAAATTTTATCCAAAATAGAACAAGTATAAACACTACACTTATTCACAACATAAGTAACTTTACTAAGATCATAAGTTGAACTGGAAGAATTAACTTAGAATCTAAGTAAGACACAACAAAACAAAAAACAAACATCAGAGCAAAAATAATAAAAAAACATAAACAAAACAGAAACTCACACTATACAACCTGCAGTAGACACATGATAATCTGTAAACAAATTTAAGCAAGAGCAGTAAACAAATATCAAGTGGAACCATAATTAAGCAAGTTGCAATAAACAACCTAACATCTAGAAAAAATAAATAACAAGTGTATCAGACTTTCAGGATTCAAACTTAAACATTAATACAAAGGTTGAACTGAATAGATGGCTTATATTGCTGTGGTAACAGCTGCAGCGTCATCTTCCTGCACCATAGCCATTGTGGAATTCAGATCTCCCCCTGTCTAGCAACTTCCTCCATGTAGATCACCATACAAGGTGTCCATCTCAGCAGCATCATCATCATCTCCTTCATCAACAAAGTAAGTAGATGCAGTAGATGCAAGGTGTGCAACTACATCAGTAACAGCAGCATCAAGTCCATCACCAGCATCAGCAGCAGCTGGAACTCCATCATCATTTATCTCCTCAATGACCACATTGGAGTTGGATGGTGGTGGTACTCCCCCTGTTGTAGGTGAAAGTAGGTTGGTCCACCTGTCCTTCAGGAACTGAAGTTCATCTATTGTTTCCTGCAAGTGTTGGAGTTGGAGTTTGATGAATTCCTGTGAAAGATATACATTACCAGAAATGTTGATACGGATGTTCTCAACATTTGGGGTTGCATTTCTCTGTCTTGATCTGGATGATTCAGGATGATCAGTAGTTGAGGGTCTGGAATGTTCTGGTTGAGCAGAAGTAGAGGGTCTTTGCTGATGTTTAGTACCAGGAGCAATCAGAGGTAAATCAATAACTCTATCCCCAGTGAGTAAGGCAGGAGCTATTGCCAACAGTGGAACTCTCCCCCTCAACACATCAGTGTTCTTGGCAATAAATCCATGATGTCTCAAAAAATTGGAAATCAGAACAGGATAGGGTAAATTGCCTTTCTCAGAAACTCTCCCAGTAAATCTCATCATGTGTTGGAAAATTGTAAGACCCAAATTGAAACTCTTAAGTACAGAAATCCTATACATCAAAACAGTTTGATCCTTTGTGATCTTGGAAGTATTTGTGGTGGGAATCCAATTGTAGATAATGAGTTTGTATAACACAGAGTGTAGGGAAGTGAGGTCTCTGGCTAGCATCTGTCTAGTCCACTTAACTACCCTACCACCAGTTATAGCAGAAATGACCACATCCATGTCAGGTTCTTCATCAACCTCAACATTGGGAATTTCCAAAAACTCATTTATCAATTCAGGAGTAAAAGGTACATCCCTACCCCTAAAATTAACAGTCCCATACCACTTAGAAGATCTCCTACCAGTGCTCTTTTTCATACATGCTTAAAATTCATATGCCCAATTTGTCAAGAAAGATTCACCAAAATTTACAGCATGCATCAAATTCCTTTCTGCTAAGAAACTAATCATGCCTTTACTATCAAAATCAGGTATATTTATCCTCTTCTCTATCAGCAGTTTTCTCTTAGAATAAATGGCCAGTCTATTCTCTAGAGTTTCAAGAGAATCAGAAATACCTTCCTCTTGAGAAGCAAGGTCATCTGAGCTTGGTGTAGAGCTTTTAGCAGAGCTCTGTTCAGGGCTGCTTGCTGCACTGGAAGAGCTAGAGCTATCCCCACTGCCACCATCTTCAGGTTCTGGTGCAGCTTCATTTGCAGCAGCATAGTGCTCAGCATTTTTCTTTAGAGACTTCAGAATGTCTCTCAAGCATCTTTCAGAATCAGAATTGGATTCTGACTCAGCTGGTTCATCTTCAGTGATCATCTTCTCTTTCCCTTTTGGTTCAGCAACAGATTTTCCTTTCCCTTTTTCTTCAGCAACAGCCTTCTTTTTGGATTTCTCAGCAACAACAGTCTTTGTTTTCTTTGCAGCAACAATGGCAACTTCAGTTTCTTCATCAAAATCAGTGAACACTTGGATGGGTTCACCAGCATCAGCTCTAGCTTTCTTCTTCTTCCTCATGGATTCAGAATAATCCACACGAGTGAAAACACGGTTTGATCTCCTTCTTCTTTGTACAGGGCTTCTCTGTCTTTTCCCTTTTTGTGCATTCTTCTTGAGAGGAATGGGGGCAGACTCATCTGAAACAGAGAGTGAAGAGCTTGTACCTTCAGAGATGTTTGCGTCCTCCATTTCAACGTCTTCAGGGTCAGACGTGGCAGTAGTTTCTTCTTCAACAGAAGCTTCAACATTCTCAGTTTGCGTTTCGTGAACAGAGGGTGATTTGGGACTTTTTGAGGCAGAAGCCATTTGGGCGGTTTGCTCAGCCAAATAGCTCGAGATATCCACCGTGATACCTCCAAAAGTCATCACGGGCAGATGGCCTGTAGTTCGAAGAGTATCAGACACCTCTTCGATCGCCCTAGTGACCTGTTCGACAGTTGCATCTTGAGGAAAGTTTGTTTGAGGAGTGGGAACAGTTGTTGATGGTGTTGCAGAGACATTCGAGTCAGCATTTGATGCGGTAGAGTTTTGTGAAGCCATGGAAGCAAGAATTTCGAGAGGATTTGTGCGAGAGTGGGATGAGGTTTTCGAATCAGAGAGAGATTGTGAGGAATTCGAGTTTGTTCCAGCCATTTAAGTTAGGCGGTTGGAATTTCAAGGTATATGATGGGAATTTGCACACACTTCTTTGAGATATACACAACCAAAAAACAATTTTGCAATCTTAGTACTCAACAAAATCAGAAATCACAATTAGCAAATGAATGACATCTTATGTTCGATATTTATAGAGAGAGTAATGTAGTTGGAGGTTAAGAAAATAAAACAGAAGATTTAATCTAGAAATTTCGATAGTGCTCCACATATTTAGCCACAACCTAGATCATGGTTAATTAGTGGGAAAAATCAATTAATTAAATTAATTAAATAATTAAGAAGCTTCCAGTATAAAATTCGCATAATCTGAAAAATAGATGTGGGTCAGTAATTAATTAAATAAATAAAATGAATCTCAATAAATAATTAAATAATTACACAGATAAAAATAAATTCGAATCAGGCAATGTTGTGCTCAAAACTGTTACAAACACCTCAACACGGTTTTTACATGAATTTGCTTCATTTGTGTTGCACCATATTTTTTCTTTTTGTGTTATAGCATCTAATTTGTATTGATCCATTGTTCCTGTAGAGTACATCGTAGTAGCGAACTCCGTGCCCCATACTTACTTAATGGATTACAAATATGTTGATGTTTTTACCAAATATCACCTTTTGAAAAGAAAGCATCGTAGTAGTGAACTCCGTGCTCCATAGTTACTCAGTGATTTGGTACATCTTTTAGTATGCTAATAACATTCTCATTTTTATGCATTTGAGAGGTGTAAGACATGTTTATTTTTGCACTCCAAGGTTCTTAGATTCGTAGATATTTTACAAAGGAATTATTTAACTAAGTAAGAAATAAATTCAACTTATAAAATTTATACAACCCATGATGTTGTCCCAAATGCTGACGCATTTGTGACAACATCCATCCGAATTCTTTTCAGATAGTGCTCATGCCAAGAGATTTCCTCAAGATAGAGAATCTCTCATGGTCTAAGGCTTTAGTAAAAATATCAGCATTCTGTTTTTCAGTAGGTACATACTCCAACTTAACAATATTCTTCTCTACTAAATCTCTCATAAAATGGTGTCTTATGCTAATGTGCTTTGTGAGTGAGTGTTGTACAGGATTTTTAGAAATGTTAATGGCACTAGTATTATCACAATAGATAGTAAGTATACCATTCTCAATACCATAGTCATGGAACATCTTGCTTAGCCACAAGAGTTGTGTGCAGCAGCTTCCAGCAGCAATATACTCAGATTCTGCAGTGGATTGTGAAACACAATTCTGTTTCTTGTTGTGCCATGATACAAGATTGTTTCCCATGTAGAAACATCCTCCACTCGTACTCTTTCTATCATCTATGTCTCCAGCCCAATCAGCATCACTGTAGTCAATCAAAATGTTGTTGGTGTCCTTAGTATACCAGATTCCAAGGTCACTTGTTCCTGAAACATACTTGATGATTCTCTTCACAGCATTCAGGTGTGATTCCTTTGGATTTGCTTGGTACCTAGCACAAACACACACACTATACATAATATCTGGTCTACTAGAGGTTAAATACAGTAAACTACCTATCATGGATCTGTAAAGTGTTGGATCAACATCTGTTCCAGCACTGTCTTTGCAAAGTTTCAAAGTAGATCCCATAGGAGTTTTCATTGGTTTTGAATTCTCAAGACCAAATCTCTTAACCAAGTTCTTAGCATACTTACTCTGGGAGAAGAAAATACCATCACTGCACTGTTTGATTTGAAGACCTAAAAAATAGTTCAAGTCTCCAACCATACTCATTTCAAATGTTGCAGTCATTGCCTCAACAAAGTTAGTCAACATTTTATCACAAGTAGAACCAAACACAATGTCATCAACATATATTTGTGCAATAAGTAAATCTCCTTCAGTGTGCTTAATGAACAAAGTTCTATCAGCTTCTCCTCTGATAAATCCATATTCCAAAAGAAAGTATGTAAGCCTACCATACCATGTTCTAGGAGCTTGTTTAAGACCATACAATGTTTTCTTAAGTTTATATACATGATCAGGATATTGTGGATCTTCAAATCCTATAGGTTGTTCAACATATGCTTCTTCATTCAATATGCCATTTAGAAATGCAGCCTTTACATCCATTTGATGAAGTTTAATATCAATAAAACATGCAATAACTAGCAGTAATCTAATAGATTCTATCCTAGCAACAGGTGCAAAAGTCTCATCAAAATCAACTCCTTCAACTTGGGTGTAACCTTGTGCTACTAACCTAGCCTTGTTTCTAACAATATTACCAGATTCATCAGTTTTATTCTTGAATATCCACTTTGTTCCAATGACATTAGTATGACTAGGTCTTGGAACAAGCGTCCACACTTCATTTCTTTCAAACTGACCAAGTTCTTCATGCATAGCATTAATCCAGTTTTCATCAGTTAAGGCTTCTTTAGCACTTTTAGGTTCAATTTCAGATAAATAGCATTCAACATTAACAACATTACACATAGAAGACATGCATATTGTTCTTACCACATCTACCTTGTTTGATCTTACTCTTCCTCTTGTTTGCACTCCAACTGTAGCATCGCCTATGATCTGGTCAGTAGGATGACTTTATCTATTCTTGAAGAAGGATTCGTTTTGGGAACGTACTGGTCATTCTGTGAAGTTACAACTGTCTGTTCTGTAGATGTTGACCTAGATGTGTTAACATTTGGTGCAACATTTTCAGACTTCAGTGTATTCTCAGAAGTGTCAGTAACCTGTGATACATCTTCTTCATCTTTGTCATCTGTAAGACCTTTATCATCATCAAACACAACATTAACAGATTCTTGAACAGTGTTAGTTCTAAGGTTATATACTCTATAAGCTTTACTATATCTAGAATAGCCTAAAAAGAAACTTTTATCACTTTTAGAATCGAACTTATGAAGTTGATCCCTATCATTCAGAATATAACACACACAACCAAATACATGAAAATATTTCACACTTGGTTTTCTGTTGTTCAAAATCTCATATGGTGTTTGACTTGTGCCAGAACGAATAAAAACCCTATTAATAATATGACATGCAGTATTCAATGCTTCTCCCCAAAATTTCTTAGCAAGAGATTTGGATGTAAGCATGACTCTAGCCATTTCTTGTAAAGTTCTATTCTTTCTTTCAACAATTCCATTTTGTTGTGGAGTTTTAGGAGATGAATATTCTTGCAAGATACCTTTTTATCACAAAAATCATTAAACATGCTGTTTTCAAATTGCCTACCATGATCAGTTCTAATACGGCCAACTTTCAAGTTAAACACATTTTTGAACCTCTTATAAAGAATTTTAAATGCAGCAAATGCTTCAGATTTGTCTCTCAAAGACTCTACCCAGGTATATCTAGAAAAATCATCTACCACAACTAAGGAATACCTTTTTCCTCCAATGCTTTCAGTTTCCATAGGACCCATCAAGTCCATGTGCAGTAATTCAAAACATCGATGTGTAGTACAATGTGACAGCATTTTGTGCGACATTCTTACCTGCTTACCTTTTTGGCATGGTCCACATACAGTGTTGTTGTGAAACCTCAGTTTTGGAATTCCTTTTACTGCATCTGCTTTGATTAGTTTATTCATTGCTCTGTAATTTGCATGACCCAATTTTTGATGCCATAAAATATTTTCATCATATTTTGACAAGTTACACATATTTGTTCCAATAAGATAGCAATTATCAGCTGACCTAGTACCAGTCATGACACAAATTTCATCTTTATTAAGAACATAACATGAGTCTTTATCAAATTTCACATGCAAATTATCATCACAAAGTTGACTAATGCTAATCAGATTTGCAAGTAAGCCATCAACATGTAAGACATTTTTAAGCTTAGGAAAACCTTTAACATTCAAAGTTCCTTTACCAAGAATTTTTCCTTTAGAACCTCCACCATATGTAACACTACCACTATTCAAGGTCACATAATCAGATAAGAAATCAGTACGACCTGTCATATGTCTAGAACAACCACTATCAAAATACCATGAATCAGGTAGACATGCTTTTAAGGAGGTATGAGCAACATTACAAGTAGTTTTTGGTTTCCATGCAGATTTCATAAACTGTTTACCAGGATGTGACAGTTTTTTATGCAGCATTTTCAAAGTTTTCTGTTCTTCAAACAATTTTATACAGTAAGGACGAATATGACCAACTTTGAAACAGTAATGACAGATATACTTCCTCTTAACCTTGTGAGTATCTGATTGTGCAGATGTTACACCAGATGTGTCAACATTTGCCTTCACAAATTTCACAGGTTTTCTAAATTTATCAGAAATAGAAGCAGTAGTACCATTATAACCTAAACCATGATTATTAGACTTACCAGTAGCTATAGCATTATTTACCTCAGAAGCACTCTTGGAATATTTCTTGAAACATAAGGTGGAATTTATCAATTTCTCCTTTAAGTTACAGATTTCCAGATCTCTTTTGGTAAGGATAACCTCTAGCTTGGTGATTGTGTCTTTCAGATCCTCATTCTCTTTATTCAGGGAATTAAGAGTGAGTTTCTGATTGTTCCAATCATCTAACAACTTTTGGTGTTCATTGTCATCAGTCCTTTTTCCTACATCATCAACCAAACCATTAAAACAGTTCAAATCTGGGTGACTCTGTTCTGATGTTGCTGTAGATGTTGAAGCATCAGGTACAACATCAGAATCTGTTTCATCCAGATCATCATCTGAGGAATCATTATAATCAATTCTGGTAAAATTAGAATATTCATTCTGATTTAATTCATCAAGATCATCATCATCAGATTCATCACTCAAGGTAGCACTAAAATTCAATTTTTGCTTAAGTCTAGTGTTGGCACATTCATTTGCATAATGACCATAACCAGAACAAGCATTGCATTGAACTGATTTTCGAAATTCAGGATCATACCTTGGTTTACCTTCACTCTTTGATGGTCTTGGTGTGAATTGACCTTTCCTCCTTTCTGGTTGAGGTGTTGATGTATTGATTTGAATCTTAGGCTGAATGTTTCTAGATTTGTTCACAGATTTCTTAAGAAACTTATTAAAGTGCTTAGTGAGCAAGGCAACGTTGTTAGGATTTTTGAGGCATTCATCAAGCAATTCTTCATCAGAGTCAACTTCAGTAATGATGGGTTGAGCTTCAGAAGTGTTTGATGTTTCCCCTTTAAAAACCACAACTTTCTTATCAACATTAGCTTCATCATCTTGATTAGTGTTTATTTCATATGTTCTAAGAATACTCACTAACTCATTTTGACTTAACTTATCTGTATCTTTTGCCTCTTCAATAGCACAAATTTTAGCATCAAATCTTTTAGGAACAGATCTTAATATCTTATGAACTACTCTAACATTAGAAATAGGGTCACCAAGAGAATGTGATTCATTGATAATCTCACTTAACCTTTCATTGTAGGCTGTAATTGTTTCATCTTCCCTCATTCGGAGATTCACAAATTTTGTTCCCAACATTTGAAGCTTAGTCCTTCGAACACTTTCTGAACCATCACAATGCTCTTACAACCTGTCCCATGCATCTTTAGAAGTAGAACAGTTAGATATAATTTTAAACATTGAAACATCAACAGAAGTAAAAATAGCATTTAAGGCTTTGGAATTGTAGCTTGCTGTTGTTATTTCATCAGTCGTCCAGTCAACTTCTCTCTTGAGTTGTATTTCACCATCTGCGTCTGCTGGTCTTTTTGGAGCTTCCCAACCTGTAAGTACAGTCCTCCAAGCACGTTCATCAACTGACTTGATGTACATACGCATCTTAAGCTTCCAATAAGCATAATTCGATCCATCTAAAACGGGTGGCCTAAGTGCCGTGGATATGTGATGTGTTTCCATTGCTAACCTACACTAAAAACACACTTGACCAAAGATCTAACCTAGTGTCGTCAGGTATCGGCTCTGATACCAACTGAAAGTGTGTTGTATATGAAG
This sequence comes from Galeopsis tetrahit, assembly GCA_963675135.1. Taxonomy (NCBI): domain Eukaryota; kingdom Viridiplantae; phylum Streptophyta; class Magnoliopsida; order Lamiales; family Lamiaceae; genus Galeopsis; species Galeopsis tetrahit. The sequence continues at coordinate 18,667,102 of OY776123.1, forward strand.
TGTTTAAGTTTAATAGAATAATGTTGTACTAAATGTTGTGACAATTGGTACAACACTGACTCTAACAGAATATCAGAAATTATGATTCACACAGCGGAAGACTTGAAACACTAAAAACAAACGTGACACAATGGAAATAATTTTCAACATAGATTTTATAAATAAAAATCTATGCTAGCCTTACGGCGAAATTCAATACTTATCTTCAAGTAAAAATGTTGTGTGAAATGTTACAGCATTAACATTCACAACAGAAACTACAAACGAGGCAGGTGCCTTATTCTAAAAACGAACTAAGTGTATAAGGTATACACTGTCGAAATGCCTAGTCTATCTAATGATTACACTCTCAATATATAAGAAGACACACAGCCATACGGGTGGGATACTTCGTATTATCTAAAAGGTAAAACTACTGGCCACAATTCCTAACAGGGATAAACGCTCGGTCTAGGAAATTGATCGAATAGAGTACACTGGTTTGAGAAGCCTTCAATTGGTATTTATAGAAGTGGGGTGCTGATTCTAGAGGCTTCCATAATGAGATCCTATTTTTTAGGAACTCAACTTCCATGATCTTTCTAGATCCTTCTTGAATGCTCCAGGTCGTTCTAAATGGTTCCAGGCTGTTCTAGCATGTTCTTCAATGTTCTGGAATCTTCCAGGTTCCAGATCCTTGTAGAAGCTTCTAGATCCTGCCAGAAATGCGACAACATTTAGATCAACATTTAATGTAGCATTTTAGAAAAGACTTAGAAAAAATCTCGGAAGGTCAAATTAAGATGTTGTTGATAATGTTAAGGCATTTAAGGATTAACAACATCTACACACGTCTCTCTCACTCTCGCCGTTCCACTCTATCTTTCGTCGGAATCGCGACGGCCACTGCTCGGCCACTCCACCGGCAACACCACCTGAGCCCATGTGCTCCGCCTCTCATCGCCGCGGAATCGCAGCGGCGAGCCCTAACCTGCGTCGCCCACTGATCGACGGCCACTGCTCGTCCGCGACCATTCCACCGACGACCTGAGTCGCCGCCTGCGCACAGAACACAGCGGCCGCGATTAACATCGCCCGACCCTTTCACCGGCGCGTCTGCAGCTGCGGCCGCGCCACTATCGCGCATCTCGCCGGAATTGCAGTGGCCGCGGTTAACCAGTAGCAGAATTCTGATGCCTCCTCGTTTGAAAAATGGTTCGGGCCCTAGTTCGTACAGGTTTGATGGAGCCCGAATTACCTTCGGTGGATGACACACAACTGGTACCCCGTTCCACTCTATTTTTATTTCTATATGGTGTTTGCCTTTTGTAATTCTTACTTCAGTGCTAATGGACCAGCACCCATTTAAGTGTGGGGGGATGATTCATTGTTAGAGCATGTTTAATTGGTTACTTGACTGTGTTTGAAGCATGTTTAATGGGTTACTTGACTATATTCTTAATTGTTGGATTTTTGTTAAATTGCTAGAATTATGAGTTGTAAGTCTTGATTAGTAGCCTGATTGATATTCATATCTTATGCCTTGAAATTAAATTTGTTCTTCGTCTATTCATGCCCTGAAATGGTGTACTTGATTGTTTGATTTTGGTGAACTTTCATTGGTTTTCTTGAGAAGTGAATAATCTTATTTGGTATCCTAAGTTGAAAAAGAGTGATGAATGAGAAAAAAATAATGAGGGGCTGAAACAGCTGCCTACTATAGGGGGCTCAAGAGTTCGTAAACGAATAAACTTAGCTAAAACCCGAAAAGTAGAGAGGAGCTGCGGACCTCATTTGAAAAAAAAAAGGCAGAAACAGCTACCTACTTCAGGGGGCTTAAGTGTTAAAAAATGAATAAACTTAGCTAAAACCCGAAAAGTAGAGAGAAGCTGTAGACCTCTTAAAAAAAAAAAAAAATCCAAGGTGGAATTAAAGCTGAAAAAAAAATGCAGCTCTAAAAAAAAATTGATTGGAGAAGGATGCCATAGGATTTGAACTTCGAAGGAGAATTGAGTCGAGTGATCTGAAGTTAAGGTTTTTAGGGGATCATGAATGTGGTGTGAGTAACCAAGAGTTGATGAGATTTTGTGGTTAAGTGTGAATTGAAATTTGTGGTTTATTGAGAGAGACAAACAACTTATGGATTTGGCTCAAAAATCTAGTTTTGAGAATCATAGAAGAGTAATCCAATTTTCTTGCTTTGAATTCTCAATTACTACATGCAAAATTCCATTATTTTTCTTGAGGTGGTTGTCCATTGAAATTATCCCTCGTGTGCTTTAATTCTCTTTGCTTGAGGACAAGCAAATGTTTAAGTGTGAGGGGGATTTGATGAGTCGGGATTATTGCATACTTTTGTGCTTTAATTAGATATTATTTGAGAATTAATTGGTATTTTAGTGCATCTTTTCGACTCATTATTTCGTGACTTCAATTATCTTGACATTTTTATTTTCTGATTTAATTCAGGTAAAATTGAAGCATTTGAGAATTATTGAGTTTGTGCAGAGTAGTTCACAGCCCATTACTTGGGCCAAATTACTAATTTAATCTACTAGGCCTTGAAATTAAATTGTTTGAGAGCCCACTTGCATTTGAAAAGGAGTGAAACCCACGAGAAAGGGGGAAGGATTATTATATATACAGAAGCAGCCGCTGAATTCTAAAAAAAAAGAAGCAGGCAGGAGGCGGTTGTGAATTGATCTGGGATTGGAAGCAGACAACAGTCGTGATGAGTTTGATTTTATCGTTTGTTCTTTTAATTATGTTTAGTACTTAGATTGTTATTCTAGCCCGAGGATGTGAAACCTGAATTTAATTATGCCTTTTTGATTTTGTGATTCACGGTTTATTTCAATTCATATTTTGATTTCGTTATTATTTGATTTTATGCGAAGCATGTTTTGATTAATAGATTTATTAGGACTGGCCATCCGAGTTTATTTGTTATCAATTCTAGTTAATTCACAATTTATAATCCGTAATTGTTATATTATTGTGGATATCGTAGCAACTAAGACAGAACACCTTAGGGGATAATAACGTCTAGGTTGCATGAAACGAGCGTCTCGTATTCATGGACTAGTTTATTCTATTGTTTTAAGTCTTTAATGCATTCCTTGAATTGAACTTTGAATACATGTTTTGGGGTTATTCGTAGGGATAGATTAATTGGGGGTCGTACCTTCTAGTTAATTAAACATAAGAAACAATTCGAGTTAGTTTGGTCGTACCACTGGCTTAGGGATAAGATTTGAGATTAAATTGAGATTACCGGGTTCATTGATTAAATTGGTTAAATTAATAAAGGGGAAGCAATCCGAGGGCTAGATCGTTCTTTATATTTGATTCTTGTTTATTTTTATTGCTTACTTTTATTTTTTTTATGCTTTCTAGTATTAGTTAGAAACCATCAATCCAACACCCCCCTTTATTTTTTTATTAACACGAATTGTCCAGTAGAATTTGCTACTCTCTGTGGGATCGACCCTTACTTCCCTACTACATAGTGGGTATTTAAGGTATTTATTTTTGGGTGCCGGCGACAGCACACCACCTGGGTTATGCGACGGGTGCTGAGGAACATGGAACTGATGTCTGGATTGAAAATCAATTTCAACAAGTGCTCGATTATTGAAGTGAACATGGAAGGTAACACTCTCAATGAAATGGCAGAAATCTTTGGATGCAAAGTAGACACCATCCCATTCACATACCTGGGAATGAAAGTGGGATCAAACCACAGGAAAGCACTGGAGTGGGCCCCGATAGTGGAGAAAATAAGGAACAGACTAGCAAGATGGGACGACAAGAAGATCTCGATGGGGGGCAGGATCACGCTATTGAACTCGGTCATCTCTTCTCTTCCGACATACTATTTGTCTTTCTATCGAATACCAAAGAAAACCATGAGTGAGATTGTGAGCCTACAACGTAATTTTCTTTGGGGGGGGTGGGAGCAGTGGGAAGAGAGTGGCATGGATCGACTGGAAAAGAATATGCAATATGAAACATCTAGGAGGACTAGGGGTGAGAGATATTAGGGTTTTCAATGAAACACTATTGGGGAAATGGGGCTGGAAATTCATAAATGAGAGGAATAGTCTGTGGGTGAGGGTCTTACGGTCTAGATATGGGGTAGCCTGGGGAGATGGTTTCGGCCTATTCCCAACAAGAAGGGAGGGGAAGGTGTCTCTATGGTGGAGGGATATTCTAAAGGTGATAGGTGAGAGTAATGGGAGTTGGTTCCATGGTAATTTGATTAAGGTCCTAGGGGATGGGAAAAGTTCGTTCTTTTGGGAGGAAAATTGGACGGGGGAATGTACTCTTAAGGAGAGATTTAAGAGATTATACTTAATTAGTATAGATAAGGGGAAAACTGTAGGGGAAATGGGAGTCTGGGAAGGGAATACTTGGAGGTGGACATGGAGATGGAGAAGGGCACTCTTTGATAGGGAACAAATATCTCTTAACGACCTCTTATCTGTGATTGACAGGTTCAAACTGAAAGCAGAAATTGAAGACTCATGGAAATGGAAAGCATCGAAGACAGAGGAGTTCTCCACAAAAGAGACGTACTCAACTCTCTTCAACCAAAATCAAGACACTCAACCAGAAGACAAGCTACTGCAAGGGTTCAAGATCATATGGAAGAATTTTGCACCATTAAAAGTCAAGGCTCATGCATGGAGGTTGTTATGGGGAAGACTACCGACTCGGTCCAACCTCAGAAGAAGAAACATCCTCAACCAGAATGACGACTTAAGGTGTGTTCTCTGTGGCGACAGCGAGGAAACCGAAAGACACATATTTATGGAATGTCCCCAAACATACCTAGTATGGATAGAGTGCCTGTCGTGGCTCAAGTCCCCATCAGCACTCCCGTTGAACATCCTGGACAACTTCCTAAGCTTTGGGGGCATGTTAAAGTGTAGGAATGGGAAAAATATAGCTACTTGTATATGGCTTTGTGTGGTTTGGCTGATATGGAAATGGAGAAATGCAGTACTCTTTAAGAATGAAACTTTTTCGATCAGAAAATTCAAGGAGGAGCTGAGAGCAAGAGTATGGAGCTGGTTCACGATCAAATACCCCAACCGGAACAACCTACCCTTCAGGTCATGGGTGCTAGATCCAATTAAGTGCATGACGTGAAAATTGTGTAGTGTAAGAGTTTTTTTTTTTTTTTACTTCTTTCTTATGATATATCTTGTACACTGACTTTATCGGGTATCTCTTGTACCCAATAATAATATAATCTTTTACCGATCAAAAAAAAAAATTGTGTTGGATAGCTCATAGCTCTGTAATGTGTTCTATTAGAATTATAATGTGTGTATTAGTGTCGTTGTGTATGGAATGGTATACTAAAAACCAGTGACGGACCCATAAATTTTCGGTTGAGGGGCCCGATTAACATTACTATAAAGATAAAATAATACTTTCTCTGTCCCATGATTATTTACACATTTTTTTTATTGGAGCGTCCCAAAATTATTTGCACACTCTTAATATGAAAATACCCCACAAAATTAATACACTCTCAACATCATTTTATTTTTAAGATTGTCATTTATATTTTACATACATTTTAATTTACACCTCACCAAATCCACTTTACACCTTACCAAATCACCTAAAATACCCCTCATTTATCTTACATCACCAACCACTAAATTCACTTTTCTTAAAAAGTGGGTGAGTCAAACCGTGCAAGTCATCTCAGGACGGAGGGAGTATGTCGAAGTATTAATTGTACTCATTAAAAAAAAAATTATGATAAAATTATTCATACATCTCATTCCATTAAATTAAATTGATGGAACAAGTTGATTTCGTTATGATTTGATAAAAGTTCATACTCCCTCAATTTTGCGATGACCCCTGACTCGCCTTTTAAAAAAATTGAATTTAGTAGGGTGTAAGATCAAATAAAGGAAAAATATTTGGAGTAATTTGATGTGATTTGGTGATGTGTAAAGGGAATTTTTAGTGAGATGTAGGATAAAATATGGATCCAAAATTAGTGTCAATTTTGAAAATAAAATAATATTGTATGCATATTAATTTTGTGAGTTATTTCTATATTACTCAGAGTTTTTAATAATTTTGAAACGGTCCAATAAAAAAAGTGTAAAAATAAATATGAAATGAAAAATTAATTATATATGTGTAAAATTATTAAAATACTCCTAGTAAAATATTAAAATTAGTGGAGGGCCCACTACCTCTGGACCTAGCGTAGGTCCGTCTCTGCTAAAAACGTACCTAGGGGAGGAAAACCAATATTCCCCTTAGGGGCGGAGTCAGTGTGGTACATAAGGTACAACTGTACCCCAAAATTTTTTAATTTTTTTTTATACAAAATAAATTGATAATGTCAAAAAGATTTATAGCCAATTCTAAAACTCCGCATCTCCACTATTAATTATGCTTCATGGATACAAGTGTAGGAGGCCCAATTGTTCATAATAGCCCAATTATCAAAGGGTGCGGCTAAAGGCACCCGGATTTCCTATGAGTACACCCACCAAACATTTTTTTAATCTTTCAGAACATGTGAAATGTCCCATATACCCCTAGGGTAAAATTTATAAAAAAAAACGAAAATGAGTACACCCACCTATTCTATTTCACAGAATTATCTTGACCACCACCACCACCATCAAAACAAACACCATTTTTCAACAAAAAAAAACTCCAAAATTGCAACAAAAATAAATCCAAAACACCAACTGTTCGAAATTTTTCCAAAACAAACATGTTTGAAATTTTTTCCAAAACAAACTCAATATGTTCGAAAAAAATTCCAAAATAACTCAAATTTGTCCGAAAAAAAAGATCGAACATCTTGTTCGAAAATTTTTTCCAAAACAAACACAATATGTTCAAAAAAATTCCAAAACAAACTCAATATGTTCGAAAATAATTCCCGAACTACTAAAAAGCCAAATTTTTCTAAATTTTCTAAAATTTTCTAAACCCTAATTTTTTTATCTGTAAAAATTGTAAAAAAAAAAACTTACCTTCGGCGACGTGCGTGGGTGCGATGAAGGGGAGGGGGAGGGGTTGCGGCCGCGAACGACCGCGAAGGGGAGGGGAGAGGATGCGGCCACGAAGGGGAGGGGTGCGAACGGTCGCCCGCCGCTTGGCTTCTTCTTCAACAGCGCGGCCGCGTCGCTTGGAGAAGGGGCGACGGCGGCCGCGTCCTTCTTTAAGGCGGTGGCGGCACGACGACGTGGGAGCTGAGGAAGAGAAGTGGGGGCTGGGGGAGAGAATCCGCCACCAGCGTGCGTGGCTTGGGAGGCAAAGAGGCGGCGTTGCAGACGGGTGGGCAACGCCGGGATGCAGGAACAGGGGCGGCGCAGACTTGGTCGTGGACGGTGGCCGTGGGCGGCATGGTCGGCGTGGGCCGCCGCGACGAAGTGGATAGGTAAGCGGCGCCACTCCGCTCCGACGTGAAGAGAGAAATGGAGGTGGGAGGTGGGTGTCCTGAATTGAGAAGAAGAAAGAGAGAGTGAATTAGGGTTTTAATTGAGATGGGAGTAATTTTGGGATTTCCACGTGGGTGTCCTCATCCATTTTGTGTGTGTCCTCATCGCGTGGGTGTCCTCATAGGATCTGTGTGTGCCTTTAGCCGCGCCCATTATCAAATCTTGAAAAAAATCTTAGAGGCAATTTCTTTTCGGGTGGGACTATTTACACCTCCATTTCGGTTTAGAACACTCCCCCTATGAGTTTAATAATAAAATAATGATGTAAAAAACCAAAAATACCCTTTAAGTCATATTACACTACTAAATGCACCCCTCCTTCACCTTTAAACCCTAAATCTAATTTTTATCCAGCCACCGCCGCCACCACCACCACCACCAAACAACAACAAACAAAACACAACACAACACAACAAACCACAAACAACAAACAAAAAAAAATTCAAAACTTAGAAAATTTTCAAATTTTGTTTTTAAATTTCGACAAACCAGTGTCGACCATATTCACTCTCGTCGACACTGATTTGTCGACGAGAGTGCATATGGTCGACATTTGTTGATCGGAAAAAAAAAATTAAAACTCGTCGACAACTTTAGGTCGACCAAAAAACACTCGTCGACACCCTGTTGTCGACGGGGTGTATTTTGATCGACCTAGAGTGGTCGAAATTAAGAAAAAAGAGGAAAAAAAACAAAAAAAATCAAACCTGTGGAGGGGGACGTAGGGCGGGAGCAGGGGCGGCGGCGCGCGATTGCTGTTGTTTTTTTTTTTTTAACAGATCGATCGAGAAGGGGTCTGGGAGGGGGAGAGCGGCGGCAACGGCCGATGGACGGGGCACCAGTGAGGGGGCGGCCGCAGGAAATAATTTTTTTTTTTACAGAGCAGCGAGGGTGGGGCAAGGGCGGCCGCGGTGGCGGGGGGCTGCGAGAGTGGGGGTGAGGGCGGGTGTCGCCGGCGCCGACGGTAGGGGCGAGGGCGGGTGTCGCTGGCGGCAGCGGGGGTTGGTAGAGTGGTTTGGGGAGGTGGAGAGAAGAAGATGAAAGATGAAGGAACAACTAGGGTTTAGGGGAGGGTGTGAGTAGTAATTGAAATTTTGTGAGATGAGGGCATTTATGACAATTAGGGGGTGTGCATATATCGCAAGTCGATTTTAGGGGGGTGCATCAATCGGGGGAGTGTTCTAAACCGAAATGGAGGTGTAAATAGTCAGACCCTTTCTTTTCTTCTCCCGACGCAAACAATAAGAATTATATCGACTAATTATAATTTATTTTCACAAAAACTTATATGCAATATTGATCAATTAAGGTAAATTAGGTCAAAACTCGTGGGTCCGGGTCAACCTTAATTAAAATATTTATTTTGGCTCTAAAATATTACTCTCTTCATCCACCAAATGTAGTCCCATGGAGGAAGGGCACAAGTTTTAAGAAAAATGTAGATACAGTAGATAAAGTAAGGGTATTATAGGGTATTGTGGGGTCCATTGTGAATAAAGTTGATGGCGAATTGAGTAATTAAGTGATGGTTGAAGGGTGATTGTTTCCATAAAGTGTATTGGACTACATTTGGTGGACAAAGAATATAAGGCAAATGAGACTATTTTTTTATGGACGGAGGGAGTATCTTACTACATGACTAAAATTATGTTACTGCAAGACCTAAATTTTGTCACTATAAGGTCAAAAGTGTATTACTACAAGTACAAAAATATTCTGGACACAAATTTTTTTTGGGCAAAATTACTAAAATAATTCTGACTTATTCAGATACTACATGACTAAAACAATGTTACTACAAGACCAAAATTTTATCACTATAAGGTCAAAAGTGTATTATTTCATGTCCAAAAATATTCTGGACATTTAATTTTTTGGGTGAATTTATCAGAATGTTTTGACACGTAGTATTAAATTGTTGGCCTTGTAGTGGTAATATTTTGACCTTGTAGTAACAATATTTTGGTCATGTAGTAAACCACATGTTTGCGACCCGCAAATTTTTTAAAATTATACAAGATAGATAAGGAGAATCCGTGGCGTATTCAAGATTTGAAATTTGGGGTACGAAAAATATTAAGTAAAATATTATTATCTCTATTTTACGATGACTTGCATAGTTTGATCGATACACGTTTTAAGAAAATAAAATTTAGTATTGTATGGATCAAATAAATTAAGGATATTTTAGGTAATTTAGTGGGATGTAAAAAAAAATTCGTGAGATGTAGAGTAAAATATGGACCAAAAATTGGTGGGAATTTTAAAAATAAAATAATGTTACTAAGATATTAATTTTTTTGGATTGTTTTCAAATTGAGAATGTGCAACTAATCTTAGAACATCTCAATAAGAAAAATGTGCAAGTAATCAATTTAATATAATTTAAATAAAAAATTACATAATGTTTAAAATAAATGGATTAGTTTTATGTGAAATATTGCATACATACATACCTTCCATCCCAATTATACCAAGTTAAAACCCTAAATTTATTTAGCCCAAAAGTCAAATTAAGCTCAAGTGGTTAGAGCACCACTACCTAGGCCTTAGGTCGTGGGTTCGAGTCATGGGGAGGGGAAAAAGGGATTGGGTATTTAACTTCTATAAATAAAAATAAAAAAAAAACAAAAAAACAAAAAAACAAAACAAAACAAAACAAAACAAATTGCATTCTTAATTTTGGCGGAGCTCACTACCATTTCTCTCCCAACCCAGTCAACAGGGTTATCCTCTCATTCAAACTTCTATATTATCCATTCCAATTCTCCTTTATCTCTGAAAATGGAGGGAATTAGTGGAAACACCTTGTTGACTCGATGGGTCTGGATCCGATTCTCAGTAGACCTGTATAAACGTGGACTTGGGCCTTTTCACGTCCCACGTCCTCTAGGCCCGGGAGGATTTGCAACCCATTTACTCAATATATGTGCATAGGCCACGGATAATTGCCACCAATTTCTTATGTGTTCACCCTCCACTCCAATTTAATTTTTGAATTAATGGGTAAAATGACTATTCTACTCCATAGGTGTTGAGTTCACCTCACTTTAAACAAAAAGTCTTTGCAATCCTCCCTTCCTCCCAAAACTACCATCCCTCCCTTTAAAAAAAAAAAAATTAAAACCTTTTACTCTTAATCTATGAAGCCAATTTGAAGAAACTTGATAATAATTGTTGAAAAACGAAGTGTTCGTCACGTACATGTAAGTTTTCGTTGTATTTTTTAAAAGCATAGTTTTAATTTTTTTGTATTGTATAATTTTTTTTGTATTTGATTATCTTGATGTTATTATTGTTTCATTTGGGCATATTGTTATATTATTGTGTAATTGTAACAACTATATAGAAACTAATCTATATATGAAAATCAAATTTTAGAATGTAGAAATTTGAAGAAAAAAAACTATCATAAACCCTAACTTACCTTTGTCCATGGAAGAGCAAGGAGTTGGGGCTGTAGGCGGCGGACAGCACGGTGGTGGAGCTGCAAGTGGCGACGGTCAACACAGACAGCGGGAATTGCACGATTTTGCTTTAAGAGGGGTTTTTTTTAATTGTAGATGAACTCAAAATATTTTGTATTATATATTAATTATGAGTGAAGGGAAAAAGGTTATATGTGGCATTTCATGGGGGTAAAATATGTGGGTAAACAATATTATAAAATTGAGAAAATAATATGAAAGAATACTATCACTTATTAAATTAAAGAATATCATCGTCATCCAAATTTCACTTATCTTTTTTATCCGCATCAATTATATACAATTAAATCTAACAAATACGGAGTATATAAATCTAACAATTAAATTTACAAAATATATATACGTATACAAATTAAATCTAACAATATATACAAATTTAACCTAACAATACATAATTAAACACTTCAATATACGCATACAATACATATATATATATATACACACAAAATTGCAAAAGTGTAAAAGTCTGAAAAAAAGTATTTGGTGAAAAATATATGTACAAATTTGGGAGAGAAGTTGATTGTATATGTTCATAATTGACTAGGGTTACTATTTACTAAGCCTTCGCCTTTTTTTAATACAAAACGAAAAATAAGGTTAAGGTTAACGAAATTCTTGCCTTTTTTAATGTTGTCTCGTTCATTTTTCTCGAAACCTTTGCCGTTGGCGAGTACAAATAAGCTCTCGTCAAACTTTTTTTTTTTTAGCCCTTGCATTTCCTTCGCCATTGCCCTTGCCCTCTATAGATTTTTTTTTTTGTAGTGTAGGGATCTAAATCTCTCATGAGGAAGCTGAATTTTTCATGACATTAATATTCATATAGGTTGTATATAGAGTGGATTCAATTTTTCTGTTGTGGGAATTTCTTCTTCAATTCAGTTCTTACAAGGTGGGATACTATTTCTATTTGGGTTTGGTACGTACCCAGTGATCACCCGTCTCTATTATCTATCTAAAATACATACCCTTTGTCATTATTATTATTATTATTGATGAGTATTATTAGGTGACCTAGCCTTTAACTAAACAAATATTCAAGGTTGACAAAATGAGGATCACCTGTCTCTATCTAAAATCGACAATATAATTATTCATCTTTATCATGATTTATCATGTCCCAACAAACATGATTACTTACTTATTGTTAATTAATCAAAATGTAGCTAGCTAGTAATTAAACAATATATTCTGATACTAAAAGTTTCCAACTTATTTGTCTCATTAAATAATTATGAAATGAAGACATATAGAATTACATGTTAATTTACACACGTGATTGAGATTTGAGTAAATACATCTAGATTCTAGAGATGTTAAAAGAAACGAGTGGACCGAGAGCTTAACTCGACTAGTTAAGATTTGAATTTGACTCAATATTTATATTGATAAATGAATTTAAACTCAAGTTTAACCATTAGACTGATTAATTTTACTTGTAATTTCATTAGGTTGAGCTCAATTCGTTAGATTAATTCAACTTGATTTATTAAACTCGTTAAATTCGTTTGCTCATTAACGTATTTGAGTCGAATTCAGCGGTTGAACAAATGTTCAAATCGTTCGATTTTCAAATAACTTACTCCCTCCACTTTTAATTAAGTGTCATTTTAACAATTTTTAACAAATTAAGATATATAATCATGGACCATTTTACCCTTCATTAATGATAACTAATTTTAATATTAAATTTATGTTTAGTAATGAATGTGGTCAATATTGTAGGTGATATTCATGTATACAATAATTAAAGTTTATCCATGATTTATGCTATAGTACTATGTTCAAAGAGAAAAAGTTTAAATCAAGGTAAAGAAAATGGAAGGAGTATAATGTATAAGGGTAAAATTGTCAAAATTAAAGAAAAATGTGTAGAATGACACTTATTTTAAAAATATTAAAAAAGGCAAAGTGACACTTAATAAAAAAAGGGAGGGAGTATTTGATTTGGCTCGAATAAGAGGTTTACGTGTATCTAATTATGAATGTGATGATGATGGGCCACAGAATTTTGTCCAGATTCAATGCCAACATGCTATTTCGAGAATGATATCATTGCAACTTAGATGTCAACTTCAAAATAATTAGTTGGGTATATTAGAAATTATTAGACTCATTGAAATATTTGAAGGAAAGTTCAGTTTCATATATAATCAATTAATCATTAAACCAATAATTCCATATATACTCTCATGTTGTTTGTCACTTAATTATGAGGGATTAATAACTTTTTCCCTTTGTATAACACATTTTTAATTCGGTTAACATAATTTTTGCCGTATGATTTAATCCCCTGTCCTTTTTTTTTTTTTTTTTTTTTCAAATTAACATCCCTTTTGCAGTTTTGCTGACTATAGCAAGTTACCTGAGACGTGGCAATTTTTTTCATTTTTATTTAATATTGATACTTACGTGGCAAAAAATAATTGGATGGGGCTTTTTTTTTTTGGTAATAATATAATAATTATTCAATATAAAAAAATATTTAAAAAATATCCAAATAATTTGAAATTTTAAAAATTATAAAATCATACTCCATTTTAAATAATTACTTTCATTGCAATAATGTTGAAGATTAACAATCAAATACATGAAAATTATCAACCTGACTCATGATATAAAAATGGCTTGTATAAGATTGAACTGTATGGAATATTGAGATTAGTTTAGGCCTAGTGCTTAAATTGTACTCCTATGTCTAGAATAATATCCTTTAATTACTTCATATTTGGGATCCAAAATAATCTCAAGGTGTTCAAATTTATTTTTTAATTAACATAAATTCATTGAAGATTTTATCAAGTAGGTATTAATTATCACGTACAACTGTGAATGTCATTAATTAGGTGACCTAGCCGATTACGAAACAAAAAAAGGCTTTTATGTCTGTATCTAATTAGCCAAAGCCACTCAATCATACAAAACTTAATCATGAATTAACCTTCCCCAAAAACATGATTAGTTACCTAATATTATAGTTAATCAGAAATTAGGTGGCCACTCATGCAAAATCTGCCCACGTGGGTCTCTTCTTCCAATCGTACGTGGTACCAAACGTTCTAAAATTATTTAATTTAGGTAGCGTATGTTTAAATTGAAATTAATTTTACTATTTTGGTGCAAATATTTCAAGTAACGTAGTGGATTTAATTTAATTAAATTCATTATTCACCATTCACCCCAAAAGTAGTTCACCTGTCATCGACACTTTTAATTATATCATGATACATATGAATACAAAGATATATGTCCATAACTATATATATACGTATGTAATTAAGTATAATCAATATCTCAGTCATGATAAGGATGCACACATTTACTCAAAATGCATGGCCCACCCAATAACCCTACAAGCCAAAATTAATTAATACTCGAATATTTGACTGCCAACTTTTAAAAATTAAGAAAATAGAAGCATCATTGATCATGCCAAGTTTAAATATTTATTCATCAATAATTATATACAGTATGTGTATTTATAGGGTCCCAATTTTTGGTACCGACACGAGCGTGCAAATTAAAGGCTGGAATTATATATGGCATATACTGTATATGTGTAATGAATTTAATTTTATATGCATGTTCCGGATTAAACCAGCCAATTAAGTGTAAAATTGATTAATTGTCCAGATTTTAATTTTGAAATTAACCAAAACCGTTTATTTCATTCAGTTGGATTGAAAAGCAAGTGTACGTGCATGCATGTCTAATTTTCCTAATAAATTAAGAAGAGGTCAGTAGTCGATCAGTACTTAATTCACTAGTTATGTATTTACCATGTACGGAGTATTTATTTATCAATAATTATATATGTGTATTTATTTATAGTTGTCAACAATTTCAGTCGATTAGACGTCTCCAACCAAGTAGAAAACTTGAAAATGTAAAAAATAACTCAGCTAAGATATTAATTCAAAAAGTAAGCAACGAGACAAACAGCACACAAAAGATTTAAGTGGTTCGATCAATGTGATCTACATCTACTGAACCAGACGAGTACTTCTTTGATTGATAAAGAATGTTTACACACTCATTCACTCGGAAAATGATATTTCCTCACTTCGCTCGTGAACTCACTCAAAGATCACAATCATACTTGCATCCAAAATCAACCTTTACAGTGTACACATACAAGAGTATATAAAGACCAAAGGTAGTTGCTTTTGTTAGGAACCATTGAGTAGTTAGCAACCGCTTGTAACAACCCATGTGCTCTGTTATTGCTCAACTTAAATGGTAGTTATGCCCTCAAGTAGTTGTAATTGTAATACAGTTAGTTAAACTAACTAACTTCCGTATCAGAAGACTTGCCCAGAAAGATCAGATGACTACTTACTCATCTGATACCCAACTCTTTTGTTCTGTGATCAAAAGCTGACTCTGCTGATAGACTCCATGCATACTGATACTGTGTTGATCTTTACTCTGCTGAACTACTCTGCTCAAGTATTCTGCTGAACTACTATGTTAAAGTACTTTGCTGAACTAATTTGCATCTCCTCCTCAACTGATTGAAACCTTCAACTCATCTGATTCGACCTAAGTCATTATATCTGATCCTATCAGCTGACTATGAGATTATGAGATAACACTCACAATAGTGATATGGTAAATACATATATAAATACGTAAAAAATATTAACAGATGTGTCTGGAGGAGACTGGTCGGTAGAGGAGGGCGAGCAGACAGGCTCCAAGAATACAAAGACATCAAATATTAGCACGGGAGAGGAGCGAGCAGTTGCCGAGAAAGGGAAGCATTGCTCGTCAAATTTGGCATGTCGGGTGACGAACACCCTGCTCGAGTTTGGATCAAGACGGCGAAAACCCTTGTTAGTGCTGTTGTAGCCCAAGAAAATACAAGGGCGACTACGGGGAGCCAGTTTGTGCGAAGCATAATCACGGACGAAAGGATATACTCGACAACCAAAGGGCTTAAAATTCCCTTAGTTCGGCAACTCAAAGAAGAGAGCCTGAAATGGAGAGGTGCCACTCAAGATGGAGGAAGGCAGACGGTTGATGACATAAACAGCTGCTGCAAAGGCATCAAACCAAAAGCGAGCATGAAGGTTGGCATGAAACATTATAGAGAGCCCTGTCTCGGTGATGTGTCGATGTTTACGCTCGGCCCTGCCATTCTGCTTGGGACTGTATGGACAGGACAGTCTATGGAGAACTCCATGTGCTTGCAGAAAGCCGGAAACTCTGTTATTGACGAACTCCATCCCTCCATCACTTTGGAAGACCTTCATAGATGTGGAGAACTGATTGCAAATAAAGGTATGAAATGTATCCAAAATGGCAGGAAATTCACTCTTAGCTCGCATTGGATATATCCAAGAGAATCTAGAGAAATCATCAACGAACACAACATAAAAACGATAACCATCCGTGGACAACACAGGTGCAGGACCCCATAAATCGCAGTGCACTAAATTGAGAACAGACAAAGCTCGTTTTTCATTGACATTAAAGGATAAACGTTTGCTCTTGGCTAATTGACATGAAGAACAAACTCCAGGAGTAGGTAATACAGACGTAACTGAAATAGCTCCTAACTTATGCAAAAGTTTCAAAACATCAAACGAGACTGCCCCAATCTTAAATGTCATAAATTAAAGGAGGCCTTTGACACAGTGGATCGAACAGCCGCAATAAAAATTGGAAGCGAGGAATCCAACACATATAGGCCTTGCTCACATCTGCCCCGAGCGACCACCTCCTTGGTGTTCCGCTTCTGAATCATAAATGACTTTTTAGAAAAAATAACATCAACAGATAGATCAGAGGTTAATTTGCTGATAGATAAAAAGTTCTTCGTAATATCGGGCACAACAAGCACATCACGAAGCTGAACCGTACTAGAAATGGAGCGAGAACCAACATGTGAGATAGGTAAAGCTGAACCGTTACCGACTATTACCTAACCATTACCAAAGTATGGTGAGCAGGAGTCCAGGTTAGTGGGGCGAGATGTCATATGCGCAGAAGCCCTAGAGTCAATATACCAGTCAGATGTAGGTGGTGGATCAAGCGAGCAAGCAGAGTGAAAGGCCTGAGCCAGATGGGCAGAAGAGTGGTCAGGCTGACGAGCATATGACGGAGCGGCAGAGTGCTCAGGTAGGTGAGCATAGCGACCAGGGCACTTGTCAACATAGTGATCGCCCCGACAGATTTGACAGTGAGGAACATAAGGTCGACGGTCCCCTCGACCGGAGCCATGGCGACCACCCCGAAATAATGACGAACTTCCGTTGCGATGGGTGGCCTGGCCGCGAGAATGCGACGAGGAGTCAGAAGTGGAGCGAGGATGACCACGAGCAACAAAAGCAGCTTGAGGGGGAGCAACATCACGGGACTTATTCATGATCTCGAAGGCTGTGACCTGATGGAGGAGATACCGAAAGGGGGGAACCGGAATCATGGACATGCGAGTGTCGGAGAAACCCCCAAAGTGAGGTCCCAAGCCGCACAGAAACCAATGAGACTTGTCCGAGTCATCGACGGGCTTACCGATAGCGGCCAGTTGGTCGCAAATGAGTTTGAATTTACGACCGTAATCAGCAACAGGCATATCATTACGCTTGAGGAGAAGGAGTTCCCCGCGGAGTTGAATGATGCGAGATTGAGATGAGTGACTGAAGGCGGCCTCAAGAGAGACCCAAGCGTCCCGAGATGTGTCACAATCGATCACTTCAGAAAGGGATTCCTCGGTGAGAGAGGAGAGGAGAAGGCAAATGACTTTCTGATCCTTGGCACGCCAGGTGGTGTAGGCCGGATTGGCAGCGTTGTTGGCGGTGGTGGGTAGGGATGGCAAAATGACATGCCCCGGAGTCGCCCCGCTCTGCCCCGAGAGATTTTGACCTGCCTTGCCCTGCCCCATTCTGAGAATGAGGCAAGTCAGCCCCGCGGGGCAGGCATGGGTTTACATATTTATTGCTCTGCCCTGCCTGTACCGAATTTAAATATATATATATATATATAAATATATATTCATTTAATTAAGTAAATTAACCCTAATTTATACCAATATTTATTTTAGTTTAGTTAAATGATGAATTTTAATGTTTAGTTTATATCATTTTAAATAATTTATATACATATAAAATGAGACTTTGGGGAAGGCAGGGCGGGGCGAGACTAAAAAATGTTGCCACATATCAAGCGTGGAGCAGGGCATAAAATGCTGCCCCGTAGCAGATCATGGGGCAGGGTAGGGTGGATGCGTATATGCGTGGGGCAAGTTTGGATATTGAGATACCCGCCCTGCTCTGCCCCATTTCCATCCCTAGTGGTACCATCAACAAAACCGAACAGATCGGCACAGAGTGGCATTGGAAGAACCTGCTTCTTCCACAGAAGGAAGTTGGTGGAGGTCAATTTGACTGTAACCATATGTATTAACACATTCATGAGGATTGAAGAATCGGTCATTGGAATTTAGATCGAGGGGGACAAGCTCGATATGAGAGAAGAAGGACGAGGGGGACTGGCTCGTCGAGGGAGAAAGAGGTTGTCGTGAGGGCGGAGGGAGAGGAATGTTTAGGATCGAGAGAAGGCTAATACCATGTGAGAATTAGGTTTTGATCACCGTAACTTTGGTGAGTGAGATGACTTGTATATATATAGTGAATTACAAGAGATAACTGATTACATAATTGTAGGAAAGAGATATGTACAATTAAATATAAAATCCAACCCTTCTTTTCTGTGATCAAAAGCTGACTCTACTAAACTACTTGCTCAAGTACTCTACTGAACTACTCTGCATATCCTCCTCAGTTGATTGAAACCTTCAACTCATCTGATTCGGTCTAAGTCATCTTATCTGATTCTATCAGCTGACTATGAGATTATGAGATAACACTCACAATAGTGATATGGTAAATACATATATAAATACGTTAAAGGGTAATAGGGATTATATTTTTTTTAGTCCATTAAGTTACCACAATTTTGAATTTAGTCCATCAAGTTACAACTTTTTTAATTTAGTCCATTAAGTTTCGATTTATTTTGATTTTGGTCCAGTTACCTGCTACAGCAGGTTTAACAGGTCATTTTTTAAATACACCCCATAAAATGTTATAAAAACCCCAAATATTAAACACACCACACTAAAATTTAAAAATCATTTTTTATTACTATACACACCCCCAACTATTTCCTATTTAATAAATTGTCAAAAATAATTAAATTAAAAAAATAAGAATTCAAATTAATATGAAAAATATAAATAAAACCTATATAAAAAATCGCCTAAATCTTTAAAAATTAAACAAAGCCAAAATAATTAATTTAATTAGTTTTGAAGATTTAGCTGATTTTCTACTATTTTTAAATTTTATTTAGCCTTATTTTCGACGTTTTTTTTTTATAGAAGTTAGAACGCAAATAAAACATTAATAAAGCAATGGAGTTTTAAATTTATTATTATTTTTTTAAATATTTATTTTATATTACATGAACCTACTGACACCACATAAATTTTATATACACTCCAAACGTTAAACACAAAAATTAAAAAATTAAATATAGTTAAATAAAATCATAAACATATTTAATAAATTGCTAAAAATAATTAAATTAAATAAAAAGTAAGAATTCAAATTAATATAAAAAATATAAATAAAACCTATAAAAAATCACTAAAATCTTCAAAAATTAAACAAAGCTAAAAACATTAATTAATTTAATTAGTTTTAAAAGTTTAATTAATTTTTTTAGGGAAAATATTAATTTTGATCACCCAGTTTTACCTCTTTTCATATTTGGTCACCCACATTTAGTCACTGTCAAAATTGGTCACCCACTTATTATATTCTATCAAAATTGATCATTCCGTTAGTCCATCTGTCATTAACTAACGGAGAAAGAGTTTTAAGCTCAAAATTTTTAAAATGTTAAAAACTTATGATGCATCTTCTAGAACTAATGAAACAAACGCAGTAGCAAAAATGAAACATGTGGAAACTACTGGAGCGTGAAAAAATACCCATTGAAAAATCTTAGTCAATCACAAAAATTATTTCTTATTTTAATTTAAAGTTTTAAGTTTTTTTATGACAAAATTATTTTATTATATTTATCTTATAGATTAGAAGGAATTCTCATTATATCAAAAAGGAATTCTCATGCATCTTTTAGAAGCAATTTTCATTATATTTATCCTTGATCAGAAAGAATTCTCATGCATTGGAACGTGATTCAATCAACTTGCTGGGTAGTCAAAAAATTTCAGTAAATTTTTAATAATTATTTAACTCAATTATGAATTCATTTGTTGTTGGTTTACTTTTTATTTTACAGGAAATGGGAAACTCAAGAGATAGAATGAAACTTTGTACTCAAGAGATATAATGAAACTCAAAAAAATACTTTCTAGAACGTGATTCAATCAACTTGCTGGTAGTCAAAAAATTTCAGTAAGTTTTTAATAATTATTTAACTCAATTAAAAGATAGAATGAAACTTTGTACTCTATTTTTTTTTTTTGAACAATTGTACTCTGTTTTTCAATTCTAGGTTTCATATTGAATTTGTATAATAAGTGAGTGACCAATTTTGAACTCAAAACTCTTTTCTCCGTTAGTCAATGACAGATTGACTAACGGAATAATCAATTTTGATTAATTTTGATAGAATATAATAAGTGAGTGACCGATTTTGATAGTGACTAAATGTGGGTGACCAAATATGAAAAGAGGTAAAACTGGGTGACCAAAATTGATATTTGCCCATTTTTTTACTATTTTTGAAGATATTTAATAAATTTTAAAAAAATCAATTTGAAAAAATTATTAAATTAAGTAAAAAAAATCTTTAAAAGTATTAAAAAATCAACTAAAATTTTAAAACTAATTAAATTAATTAATTTTTTAGCTTTATTAAAATTTTGAAGATTTATGTATTTTTTATAGGTTTTATTTATATTTTTCATATTAATTTGAATTCTTACTTTTTTAATTAAATTATTTTTGACAATTTATTAAATATGTTTATGATTTTATTTAACTATATTTGATTTTTGAATTTTTATGTTTAACGTTTGGAATGTGTATAAAATTTATGGGGTGTTAGTAGGTTTAGTTAATATAAAAGAAATATTAAAAAAAAAATTAAAACTCCATTGCTTTATTAATATTTTATTTGCGTTTTAACTTTTATAAAAAAACATCGAAAATAAGGCTAAATAAAATTTAAAAATAGTAAAAAATCAACTAAATTTTCAAAACTAGTTAAATTAATTAATATTTTTTTAACTTTGTTTAATTTTTGAAGATTTAGACGATTTTTTATAGGTTTTATTTATATTTTTCTTATTAATTTAAATTCTTATTTTTTAAATTTAATTATTTTTGGCAATATATTTATTAAATAGGAAATAGTTGGGGGTGTGTATAGTAATAAAAAATGATTTTTAAATTTTAGTGTGGTGTGTTTAACATTTGGGGTGTGTATAACATTTTATGTGGTGTGTTTTAAAAAATGACCTATTAAACCTGTTGTAGCAGATAACTAGACCAAAATCAAAATAAATTGAAACTTAATGGACTAAATTCAAAAGGTGGTAACCTGATGGACTAAATTCAAAATTGTGGTAACTTAATGAACTAAAAAAAATATAATCCCTACGTTAAAAATATACTCCTAATAAATACATCAATAATTATATATTCATGCATACCTAAATCCCTTCGTCCAAACACAACCTAAAGTCATAAACACATGGTGGACACAAAACCGAGAAAATTGAAAATTTGAATCGAATCAATGTTTTTTTAGTTAATTTGGTTCAGTTGAATGGTTTGATTCGATTGATTTTTTTTTTTTTTTTTTTAATTTCGGTTTTCGATTTTTATTTTATTGAAACAGTCGAATTAATTTATATAAACTAACAAATATAATCATTTATTTAATAATTAATACTTGCATATTATAAAATTCAACCGTTAAAACAAATATTTAATTAATTTTCAATCTCAAATTTTCGAATCGACCTTTTACTGTGTTTGATTGTGAACTTTTGAAATTGTAATTTGAATATAATTTTTATTGTAAAAAATGTTTAAAAATATTTAATTGCTGAAAAATAATATTTAAATAGGAATCTCGATTTAAATCGAACCAAATGAATTTTTAAATCGATTCGATTTAATTTGATTTTAATACATTTCGATTCGTTCCCAACTTCATTTTTTATTTTTTTGATTATTTCGTTTTGGTTGAAAAAAAGTGAAAGACAGATCCAAACAGATTGAATGTCTACCCTATTAAAAAATTTAAAATAAATGTTCAAGGTGTCAAAATTGAAGTCATAACATTTGGGAAGGACCCTATCATCTATGCAAATTTATATATATATATATATATATATATATATATATATTTAAATAAAAAGTGACAGTTATTTTTATTAAAAATATTATCACTTTTTAATTAACACTTATAAATTTTTAGGGTTTTTTTTTTTTTTTAATATTTTTTTTATCGATTACAATAAAATTGTTGAATATTTATTTTTGGTTGAATGAGCCATGCTGCCAGTGAACAAGTGAGTGCAAAACAACTTTGTTTATATATATATGTGTGTAATTTAATGATAAAATCGACAGCTTAACAAAATCGACTAAAATAGTAAATTATGTGAGAGAAATGAATTATTTAGCAAATTAGGTACCCTAAAGAAAAGAAAGGAGAACCATTTTGTCTGTCAAGCTTGGTTGTTGGGAGGAAATTGGATGGTCACCAAACTGAAATTTAATTCAATTTTCTCCAGATAATATGTATGTATCCCCATCCCCATAATGTGAATTCAATAATTCTCACAACCTTCCTTGTCCGATTCTCAGTTCTGATTCAATTATGTGTACTATTGTGGGTTCTTCTTGTCTCGTTAAATCATAATCATAATCATAATTAATTATTATAGTCCCACCAAATTCATACTACTCCCTAATTAGGCTCCTTCATTTGGTTCTTGGGACCATTTCTCACCTTCTCCATTACTATACTCCTTCAATCACCATTAACACATACCAGAAGTTTATTCTTCTTTTTAATACATAACATAATATATAATACATCTATCATTTCAAGACTATAGCTTCCTTTTCACAGGAGTAAAATTCTCTCCCCCCTTTTCAAGCAAAGTAGATTCACCTTTTCTTTATTCCATTTCTTGCTTTTTTGGGGGCTTTTTATCCGGAAACACAAATGGGGCTTCCAAGAAACAGTTGCATCAACAACTCTATGGAGCCTTGTGAGGATCACGAGACTCACAATTTCGATGATTACCAACTGAAATTCAAGTCTCTACTCTACAAAATGGTCTGGGATTTCGGTCTAGGCTGTGTGATTCCCCGGCGGTGCTCCGACGGAAAATGCGGTGGCCGGAATTTGGAGAACAATAAGGCTTGGTTGCTGGCGGAGTCCGGTGGGTGTGTTTCTGAGGAGCCACACTCTGTTCACTCCTCTTTTAGATTCAGTTTATGCTCCCAAGTCGAGCTTGAATCTATGGCGGTGAATAAAAGCTGCTCCGCTACTGTTTTGATGGTAAATTTGGATAATGGATTGTTAACCGATTCTAAATCTAGGGATTTGAAATGGACAAGGATTGAATCTCTGGAGAGAAGCATTTCTCCTGTGGCTCACTCTTTGATTAGGTTCACCTATTCCGATATTCTCTCTGCCACAAGACATTTCTCCAAAGGTAAATTTTCTTTCACGACTTTTGTCAAACACAACATCTGCATTATTTAATTGGAGTTGATCTTGTGTTGATTAGGTAGAGTGTTGGGAAGAGGGGCATTAAGCTGTGTGTTTAGAGGAAGAATTGGATTTTTGAGAACTTCTGTGGCAATTAAGAGGTTAGATAAGGAGGATAAAGAATGTTCAAAGGCATTTTGCAGGGAATTGATGATTGCAAGCTCTTTGCATAACCCTCACATTGTTCCACTACTGGGATTTTGTATAGATGCTGAGATGGGCTTGTTCTTGGTCTACAAATATGTGTCTGGTGGAAGCTTAGACCGATTTCTGCACGGTATTATTTCAATTCATTCGAATTTTTTAATGGATTTTGTATTTGGTGATTTGAGTGAGATGTATTTCCAATTGTAGATAAGAAGAGGGGAGGCAAGGGGCTTCCATGGTGTACTAGGTACAAGGTTGCCGTTGGAATAGCTGAGGCGATTGAGTATTTACATAATGGAACCGAAAGATGTGTTGTTCATAGGGACATTAAGCCCTCCAACATCCTTATTTCCTCCAAAAAGACACCCAAGGTAGTAATGAATCATTTTCAGAGTTTGGTATTTTTAACATTGAACAAGTTAGATTGTGCCTAACTCTTTTGCTTAATGTTATCGTTTAGTTGTGTGACTTTGGCTTGGCTACATGGACCGCTGCACCTTCAGTCCCGTTCCTTTGCAAGACTGTTAAGGGCACGTTTGGGTACGACCTTTATAACTTACGTTAGAGAAGCACAAAGATGAGTAACACTTGTGTGTCTTGTGAATCTATGTAAACGAAGATTGATTTTTTTTTAATTTTGTAGGTACTTGGCTCCTGAATATTTCCAGCATGGTAAAGTGTCTGATAAAACCGACACCTATGCTTTCGGGGTTGTTCTGTTGGAACTCATAACTGGAAGAAAGCCGATTGAGTCAAACAGAGGACCAGGAGAAGAGAACCTGGTTTCTTGGGTAGGTTATGTGGAATATGATATAAAAATACCAAAAAGATTGAACTGTCTTACAGGATTTACTTCGAGCCTGCAATGATTCGTATCTTGACATAACAATGCATGTTCTTAGAAAACTAGATGATCAATTAACACATTACTTACTTCCCAATGCTGATGTATCATATTTTACGTTTGTTAATTTTTTTCTTACATGGGAGTTTTGTTTTAAAGACGAATTTTGCTGCTTTATCGTTTCAGGCAAAGCCATTATTACAGCAAGGAGGTGTAGAAAAATTGATTGATCCACGTCTGAAATTCACTCAAAAGAACATGAATCATATAGCACGCATGGTTCGTGCTGCAGCTCTTTGCATAAACAATGAGTCAAGGAGACCTGAGATGAGAGAAATCGTGATGATCTTGAGAGGAATAGAATCTAGCGGGGTAACCAAAAAGAAGGCTCTTGTTTCGGTTAACTCCAATGTGGGCGATTCTTGCATTGAGTTGCAGCAAACGAAGAGTGAAATGAAGAGTCATTTTGCATTGGCCATGTTAGGGGTTGAATTCGAAGAAGATGAGTGCCTTTATTGCCGGTAATGATGATAATCCATAACGTGAATTGAATCTCAACTTTTTGTTGTTTGAATGGTTCCATTGAACTCTTTTTATTTAGGTAGTTCTGATTTCTGAAAGAAAGTAACTTAGGCTTAGGACCAAAAAGTTTGATTTTTGTATAGAAAAAAAAGTGCTTCTATTCCAACTTTGGTGCATAGGTTCGGGTGAGTTTGCAAATTCTACAAATAAACTCCAGAGTAACTTTTTATTCAAAAGGTGTGAGGGGTAGCTTTTGAAAAAAAAATGATTCTGCTCTACTTTATAGAGTTTGCAAATTCCATCGAAGTAGTTTGACTTGTGTTGTTTGGTCTATGATCGATTGTATTTTACGTACCGCGAAGAGGGTTGTGTTTTAATGATGCTCTCGTTGAAATACATCGAGTATAACAATGATCGACTTGTCAAAGTTGAAGATCTTGTAACTTAATTCTAGTACTTTTAATGCTCATCCTTTTTTTTTTTAGGTAATTTGGTTAGGGATTGTGAGTAATATTTCAAACTAGATCTTTTATTTGAAGATTTTTTTTTTTTTTATAGTTAGCTGCAGCCTGCATGTTCTTTCTTTTGCAAAACAGAAATGGAATTATTCTGGTAAAAAAACGATGAATGGACAGTATACATCACATCAACATGTGTTAATAATATAATCTAGTAAGTGAAACACCAATACAATAAAATAGAACAAAAAATTCGTTTTTGACTCGAAGTAAAGACTAAAATATTGTGTTTATTCCTTTTTTTCAACTATATCTCTTTTGGTTATAAGATGTTTGATTTGATTAAGAACCTATCTGTCTACGTGCACCTATGATGCACAAACAAAGACCGGTAGCACATAGGCATGCAAAAGAAGAAAACTAGAAAATCTTGGCAACATCCCGGACTAATCCCCGGTTTGCGCGGGCGAATTCGGTGAATTCTTGGTATGAAATGTAGCCGTCTCCATTAGCGTCGATCTCATCCATCATGTTCTTCACTTCTTGAGGGGTGACGCAGCCGAGCGTCTTGAGGGCGTCCGCCAGCTCTGCAGCGGAGATCTGGCCATCCCCATTCGTGTCGAAATGCTTAAAAATGCGCTCCCTGTCCGCTACGTCCTGTGGGTCATCAGCCATTCTTGATACAGATGCTTGTGCCTTGCAATATTGTTTCAGTTGGTTTAGAAATATGTAAGAATGTGCAACAATATTAGCTTAATTATGTTGAGATTCTTGTGTCGGAATGTACGGTTATCCTTGTGAATAGGGATGAATGCAACACATTTGGTATACCACATTTGCAGGGCCCCCACTAATTTAATTTCCTTATTCTTTCTTCCAACAAAATATCCACAAATTGTCCAAGCCAGTAATTAACATTATTATTAGCAATAACCAAAATTATCTTCAAGAAAGTATTTTCTAAAATTCTGCAGATTTATTTCTCTAATTTCACTCTCTAATCCCAAAAAAGAAAAATCCCTTTTATAAAACAATTGTGGTAAAATAGTAATGTTCTCTTGGTAAGGTATTTGTGATTTTACCCACATTTTTTTTTCTTATTTATCAATTAATTATAAAAAAAATTAAAAAAAAATCACATGTATTTATAAAACTCTGTAATTTTATTTAATTAAATAAGTTAATTACATATTTTTATATTTATCCTAATGTTTAAGTGTGAAAAATATAAATTAGAGTCAAACTATTTATTACAAGGTTACTCACACGTTTATTATCGAATTAGATCATAACGAGTTAACGAGTTGAATATCATTGAATTTTTTTTATATTGACAAACTTTATTAAACGAGTTCAAACAAATATTTTTCAAGTCGAATCACAAATAGTTTACGAACCTACGACTTAGTTGGATTACATCCCTATTTATTTTTTTATTCCTTAATTGCATATTATAAGTTCTTTAATTTAATTATATATAATATATGATAAATTATTTTATGTAATTTAATGTATAGATACATTTAGATTTTAATATTCAACTACTTAATTTAATCTTTAATCCAACCCAAATCAATGTACAATCAATTGCACTAAACACCATTCATAATATATCATTATAGTTTTTAGCAAAATAATAAGCCAAAGTCTTGTATGTACTCAAGTACACCGTGTACTTGAGTAGACTTTGACTAGTCAGTCAACGGTCAAACTTTGACTTTTTTATTTTTTTTTAATTTTTTTTTTCAATTTTTTTTTCGATTTTTTTTTTTCGATTTTTTTTTCGATTTTTTTTTTTAAAAAAGTGTATGTTATTATAACTAAAAAGTGTATCTTTGTTTTTTTAATGAAAAGTGTACGTTACTATATTGAAAAATGCAACATGATTTTTAATGAAAAGTGTATGTTATTATAACTGAAAAGTGTATGATCTTATAACTGAAAAGTGTATGATCTATTAATGAAAAGTGTAAGTTATATATTAATGAAAAGTGTATGTTATTATAAATGAAAAGTGTATGATATATTAATGAAAAGTGTATGTTTTATTAATGAAAAGTATATGTTATTATAAATGCAAAGTGTATGATCTATTTAATGAAAAGTGTATCTTATTATAACTAAAAAGTGTATGTGTTTATTAATGAAAATGTGTAAGTTATATATTAATGAAAAGTTTATGTTATTATAATTGAAAAGTGTATGATATTATAACTGAAAAATGTATGCTAATGATACATTATTTGTACTTGCACTTTCATAATCTATAAAAACTGGTGCTATTTTTTTTTAAAATTATTATTAATTTTACACGTTTTATTATTTTTTTACTTGCACTTTTATTACTATTAATGATATTATTAGTAAGTGCAATTAATAAAAGTGTTATTATATAAATTAGGCAACAAAAAATATTTATCAACATACAATGATATATATGATGTTGTCGAATATCATACATAAAAGAAAATACATGCACCTCAAACTAGACCCAACATTCTTGATAGAAATCATAACATACAAAATTCAATCAATATTTCTAATGATTTTATTTTCTCAATCATTGAATTTTTCACATTTTATTATTTATATTGGCTCCAATTTTTTTTTTTAAAAAATTGTTATTAATTTTTCACATTTTATTATTTAAAACTTACACTTTTATGACTATTAAAATACACATTTCTGTTATTAGTAATTGCACTTTTATAATCTAGATAAACGGGTGCCAACGTGCAAAAAAATTGTTATTAGTTTTACAAATTTTATTATTTAAAACTTGCATGTTCATGACTATTAAAGGTTATTAGTAAAAAAAAAAAAATATATTAAAATATAATCTAGATAAACGGGTGTCAATCTTTTTAAAAAAATTGTTATTAGTTTTACAAATTTTATTATTTAAAACTTGCATGTTCATGACTATTAAAGGTTATTAGTAAAAAAAAAATATATATATTAAAATATAATCTAGATAAACGGGTGTCAATCTTTTTAAAAAAATTGTTATTAGTTTTACAAATTTTATTATTTAAAATTTACACGTTTATGACTATTAAAGGTTATTAGTAAAAAAAAAAAAAGGTGATAAAATAAAATTTGATAATTGTTGAAACTGGAAATTGAACAACTGATCTTGTAGTTAAATATTTGAAGGCCAGCCGCTAGGCTGTAACAACTTATATGAAATTTTTTGTGCATTATTCTATATATTTGATTGGATCATGTTTAAAATTGGACTCAAGTACACGGTGTACTTGAGTACACAACAGCCCAACCCAAATAATAATACTAGTAGATAAAATCAAATAAAAAGTAGAACATGCACTAACGTTGACTTCACATGACATCAGACATAGTTAGACCGAGCACGTGCTTCCCATAATATATGGAGTAATGTAGTACTAAATTAATTCTAATTTGTAATTAGGAAAAAAGAATAAAATCAAATTAGTGAAACAATTGATTGAGAGCATTTTAAATTAAGTACATTGTCTGCTCGTCATGTTCTCTGGTAACAATATGACAGTACTACATTTTCTGAAGTGATAAAACCCATGTTTCCAGCATCATTCGACCTTAAAATACTAAACATGTCCCTCCATAAATTTAATTAATTGGAAACAATGAAAATAAAGTAAGTATAGTGATTATTGAGAACAACAAAAAAAATGATAAATAAACTTTTACCATATACTACAAAGTAATGAGATTTGAATAAATTAATAAGTGGTTATTTAATTTTAATTAATTATCTAGCTCTTCTTCTTCTTCTTCTATTAATTAATAAATAATGTAACTAACATTTTTATTACTATATATAATTTACTATTCAATATATAGTTTCATTATCATTCAAAAAATTGAACTAATTAAGCCTCCTATAAATTAATAAATATATTCGTCAACCTCAAATGAATGATGAATCGAATATTCGAATTATCAGAATTCAGAACCACCATGCATGTGCATTGCAGAATTTCAAGAGAAAAAAAAAAAAAGAGGAATATTAATTATTGAATTATGAAATCTTGGTACCAATACAGTGATCGAGCATGTAAACTTTGTCAAAGATTGTTTAGTTGTGTGACTACAACAAGTACAATCAGGGATGGATTTAAGGGTATTGCGGATTTAAGGGTTTTAATTTTTTCCTCAATACATAATTAATTTTATTTATTTATCTATCTAAATTCATCAGATTAAAAATATACTACATATTATTATAATATAAAGATTTTCTCCATGTGAAAGTAAAAAATATTGATCCATCTCTGATCACTATGTTTCTTATTTCCATGGTTTGATTTTTCCGGCCGCTTAATGATCATAATTTTAATTAGTTTCAAATTAGTTTGATTTTCCGAATTTTAGGTGTGTTGATGACTTGATTCAAGCAGATGTTTTTCTTAACTATTCATTGCACTAAATTTGTGGCACGCTAACTAATATATATATATATTTGTTAGCAATAAACACACGCACATGTTGACGAAAAAGAAAATAACACGAGATTTGTTACTCAGTCCGTCTTGCGACTACGTCTGGGGGCGATGTCAAGCCAGGTATTTCACTATATTTTTCGAATGCTCATTACAATGAGAGAACATCTATTTATAATAGAAAACTTGTCTTAACCCGGCCCTAAGCTCATTAGGATCAAACTTGGTCCACATTCCAAGTCCATTAGGATCAAACTTGGTCCATGTTCCAAGTCCATTAGGATCAAATCAGGCTCCACACCCCAACAATATTGAGTAGATTGAGAGGTAAATTGGTAAACTTTTATGGATAAAATAAAAAATTGATTGAATTGAGAGTAAAAGCAATGACATTTTGTATAAAAAAATAATATGTAAATATTGAGAGGGTGAATTTATGAAGGAGTTTCCTTTCAGGGTTGTGCAAACAATTGTAAAATAGACGAAAAATGAAATTGCGGAAACAATAGTAGGACTGTAGGAGTATATGGGAATCCCATTTTGCAATGAGGAAGTCTGATGATTTTAAACATAGAACACATTTTCAATATAGTATTAGAGTCATATTTACGTTTAAAACTTGATTGTGATGGAGCTCCATAAAACAACATATTATAAAACATGAATAAATGTAACTCATTTTATGTATGAGATTGTAGCTTTTATCTTTTACTATGCACCATTACATGTAAGGAGGTGTATAAATTCAGTCAAAAGAAGAGGAATTAAGCATATCAGATATTATAGTCAACATATTTCACCTGGCATAATATCTGCAACACCAAAAAAAGTGTCGAATCTTTACATAAAAAAAAATGGTACTAAATAAAGACCTCAAGGATATTAACCCAAGCATATACGTATATAGCTACATAAAATTGGTAACTAGTAGAATTCACGTGACATATAAAACTAGAATATCTTGGCGACATCTCTCACTAATCCCCGATTCGCACGGGCAAATTCCGTAAACTCTTCGTACGATATAAAACCATCTCCATCGGAGTCGATCTCAGCCATCATGTTCGTCACTTCTTCAGGGGTGACACAACCGAGATCCTTGAGAGATTCTCCGAGCTCTGCAGCCGAGATCTTGCCGTCCCCATTCGCGTCAAAATGCTTAAAGAGCCGTTCCCTGTCCGCCACGTCCTGTGGATCATCTGCCATTCTTGATTGAGAAGTGTATGCAATTTTCTTTTGTGAGTTTAGGAAATTTAGAGTGCCCAAGATTGGTTTATGTTGAGGTTGTTTTGTTGGAGCATATGGCTATCCTTGTGACTCGGTATTGAGTTTCCATAATTGGAAATATGCACATTTGCCGCTCAACCACACAACATACAAACTAGTTACCTTAAATCAAGAGCTTTTCACGGTTCCACACCTTAGAATTGGCATTCTCTTAGATAGTGCAATATCACAATTATTTTGGACAAAAAAAAAAAAAAAAACTTTAAAAAATCAGTTAAAATGGAGTAATAAACAGAGCATACGGAAGATGAACTTTCATAACATATTTCTCCAAGCCAATTTTCAAATTACAATCTGTGTATCCACGATGTTCACTGGCAACAATGATTATAATTTTTTTCCAATGAGACTAAATATTGTTCAAGCTAATAAAATCTATGCTACTGATTTGAGCAGAGCATTGAGGACAGTTTCTCGAGTCGGTAAAGCTGGAATAGCACCCCTTTCAGTCACAGTTAAGGCACCACAAGCGTTAGCAAATCTCAGAGCGTCTCTCAACCGCTCCTCATCCTGTAAACAATTTAAAAGTTAGGGGTATTACAAATGGTTATTGTTAAAGTGGAACGGAGGGAATATCTAGAATTGTGTATTGTGTTAAAGTCGGAGTATATTTACTTTGTACTTCAAAAGTATCTCATGCGCGTTAGTTAGTCATACACAAGCTAAGTAAGTTAGGGTTGAATTCTCATTTGTAAAATCCTTCAGCTTCCGATTCTGTTAGGTGGTTGAAGGTAGCAGCTATAACTAACTCATTTCTAGAAGATTCTGAGCTCTTAGCTCACGTCACGTATATAAGCATGTAAACGCCATGATCTATTCAGCTATGAAATCACATTCACTTTCACATTGTAGCATAATATACCTGGAGCAGCAACGTATCGGAAGCCAGCTGCGTTAGGATTCCAGCAACAAAAGCATCTCCAGCACCAGTCGTATCTACGGGTTCTACCTTCAGACCTTTCACTCTTCCACTAAACTCCTGGAAATAAAAACGAAAACACTCTTACAGCATCATTCACGGTAATAATCACTTATTAAGATGACATAAAATTAATATTTATAAACTCGTTGTATAGCTCAATGACTTCAAATTAAAACATGGAGTTTATTTCTTTTATGACTAAGAGTCCGTTTGGTTAAGCTTATTTTAAACATCTTATAAGTTCTTGAGTAGTTTATAAGTTGTTATAAAGTGTATGACTAATAAAACTTACAAGTTCTTTGATTATTTGAGATCATTTTTATTTTTTAACTTTAATAAAAAAAAAATCTTTATGTTGATGGGAGGGGGGGGGGGGGGGGGGGGGTGTGGAGCGATTTTTAAAAAAAAAAAAATTTAATTAAAACATACTCCATGCTGTATTATTTAAATATAGCTTAAAGATTTTAGAAAAATAAGTTGGGATACTTATTTTTTGGAGCTTATTAGCTATAAAAAGCTTATTTTATGATCTTGTAAGCTGTTAAAAGCCCCTAAACAACTTATAAGCTGTTTTAAGGAGCTTATAAGCTCAGCCAAACGAGCTCTAAATTCTCTGTGATCCATTGGTTAAAACAATTACTAGATCTTAACATGCTAGGACACATGATATACCATAGTTCATTTTTAATAAGCATAAACAACACACCTTGGTATAATATCTGCAACCGTCTGGACCTTCAGTGACAAGGAGTAATTTCAGATTTTCATGGTACAGTTTGCGAACTACGTTATCATCGTATGGGTCTTCAGCTTGTGTTAAAAAGCTTATCTCCTCTTCACTGATCTAATGTTTACATCATCCAAGCATAAGAGTTAACACTTATCAAAATAAATAGGTTTTGAGATCTAAGAGTACCTTAATAATATCAGCAGTGTCCCATATGCTTAAAATGCCTTCTCTAGCACTGTCTGCAGATGGCCACAACGGTAGCCTCAAATTGGGATCATACGACAAAATCACACCGGCATCCTTTGCAGCCGTTGCAGCAGCAATGTGGGCCGATTTGCAAGGCTCAGTAATTAAGCTTATAGAACCATAGTGGAAGATTTTCGCCTGCCATAATATGGAAACTAAGATCACGAAATTGATACTTTTGCATTAGCAGGGTTGTTTGTCATCATTACCTTCTTAATCAACTCCAAGTCAAGTTCATCCTCCTGGAGTAACATATCAGCACTGGGATTGCGGTAAAACATGAACTCGCGTTCCCCGTCTTTCCTGAGAGTTACAAATGCTAAAGCAGTTCGAGCACCAGGATCAAATCTCATCCCTTGGTTATTTACATTGTTCTCCTTTAGAATGTCAGCAAGCATATAACCGAATTCATCTTCACCCACCTGAGCAGAAACCAAAAGCATGAAGGCCCCAATGGTAATGAGACTAAAAATAAGTTAATAGCAACCCCTTTCTTATTAACTACCTACCTCCCCTGCTAGTATCATTATTCCTCAACCAATTAAGCAATCCATTTTTATCCTCAATTATTCCAAGACTAAGGCAAAACACTAACAATGTAACTAGGGTTTTCATTGCAATTGACTATTAAATGAATGTTATTAGCATTCCCATGGAAGAATTAGATCTCAAATCGAACAAGTACCTTGCCTATGAATGCGGAAGCACCACCGAGACGAGCAATGCCGACAGCGACATTAGCAGGTGCACCGCCGGGAGCTTTCTTAAATGCGGGTGCTTCGGCTAAAGAGAGTCCACTTACAGTCGGCACAAAATCAATAAGCATTTCCCCAAAGCAAACCACAAGAGGGGATTCCAAACTCCCGTTGCCACTTTCCACCGCTTGCCCTGCAATCAGAACTTGATTCAACAAAGTGGGATGCATTCTAAGGCTAATGTTCCATAAAACACGCTTGATTGTAGTTGAAAACATAGACTATGAATTTTAAGAGAAGATATTCTGACCTTGCAATCTGAATCTTGGAGATGATGTTGATGATTTTACAGTGCATTTCTTGAGAAAAGAAGGTTGTGGATTGAAGGAGGCGGGGCTGAAGCTCAGGGGAGCACAATAAAGAGCCATTTATTTATCAGTAAATTGCATCAACAAAATTTATGTATGGATTGGTCGATCAATTTTTTGTTGGCGTTACAATTTATGGTTTGAAATGGGGAAATACGACCTAGCTTACATCGAACTAGAAAGATTCATTTCTAGAAAACAAGTTGGGGGCAGTAGTATCACAGATCAAATAGTGTTAAGCGATGGAGAAAGAAGTTGATTTGTTTTGGTGAATTTGTAAAGTGTTATCCTCCCTGTACGGCCTTTCACCTCTTCCACAGCCAACCACACAGGCGGTCACTACTAACTTCTAACTATTGCCGGCCAAATATATATTCCTTCAAAATTATTTATTTTGTCATTTTATTAATTACTCTTAATTCAATGTTATTTTGTCATTTTATTAATTACTTTCTCTAATTGGATCTTAATTACTCTTAATTCAATGTTAATGAATAAACATGAGTAAGTTTAATTAGAAATAAAATTGTCAATACAGAATTTAATATTTAGGGTTAATTGCAAAAAAAAATCACGACCTTTAGTAGATTTATCAATTACAACATATACTTTTTTTCTTTGCAATTCGATACACCAACTTTTTTAGTTTTACAATTTAATGCACTGGCAAATTTTTCGATTAATTTTAAAATGATGTGGGGCCGAAAAGATCAAAATCTCCATATTGGCGCCAAGTAAAACTGTCAACTAATTAATTATTACTATTTTTTAATGAAAAAAACAATTTTAAAACTCAAAAAAATAAAATAAATAAATTAAACAAGCCCTTATTTGCACATAAATTTTAATCACATTCTTCAATTCGTCAATCCTTCAATCGATTTGTTTGTTTATGATGAGCTTAGATTCGCGGTGCTCTTATTCTCCATGGAATTTGGGAAGAGAGCATGAGAAACCAATTTTATTAACTAATCACAATTCTATTTTTTCTATTTACTTAATTTTTCCTAAAAACACACCAATAGCATAAACAAGAAAAATAAAAAATACTCCATGTAATTATAGGGGTTGCAAATTCTGAGTGAATATAATTATGTCTTTGTGTGCGTGTGCGTTTAGAATAATTATTAATAAGGGCTTGTTTAATTTTGTATTTTTTAAGTATTAAAATTGTTTTTTTTTCATTAAAAAATAGTAATAATTAATTAGTCGGCAGTCTTACTTGGCGTCAATGTGGCGATTTTGATCTTTTTGGCGCCACATCAATTTAAAATTGATCGAAAAATTTGTTGGTGCATTAAATTGTAAAATTAAAAAAGTTGGTGTATGGAATTGCAAAGAAAAAAAGTTTATGTTGTAATTGATAAATCTACTAAAGGTCGTGATTTTTTTTGCAATTAACCCTAATACTTATAAAAGAGGAAATGTGGGTTACAATTTTGGACATTAAAAAGAAAACAAAAGCATTAACATTTCCTTTTAATCAAAAGCCTCGATAGCAAGATAATTTCTTTGCAGTTGGGTTTGCTCTCATCAGATCTGATCGATCTATCATAGTGGCTGGGCATAAAAAATCCATAATCCAGGGTCTGTTGTTGCAGTAGAGCTCAAGGCCATTGAAATTGTCTTTCTTTTTGTATTCAAAAGGGGTTAAAAGTAAAGGGAGTCAGGTCGGATGCAAGTAAAGCTATAAAAGTTTTAAGCTCTACAAGTGTTTTGGATGGTTTCGAGAATAGCATTGCTCAAACTATAAAGAGAAATTTTAGTGTGGTATCTCAAATTAAGTATGACACTTCATTGCCTCATAATTGGAATGAAGATGAATGTTCCCAGTATATCAAGGATTTAGCTCTTGTAGCTTAATTTTCTCTTGTTTTCCTTGATTATATTGTTAAAATAAAAAAAAACCTCGATAGCAGTTCCAATGTTAAGCCTTGAACCCTCAACCATCTCTCCTACATACTCATTATTAGTGCTGTTATTCGAACCGAGCCTTAACGAGACTCGGCTCGACTCGACTCGTTAAGGCTCGACTCGTTTAGCTTAATGAGCCGAGCTCGAGCTCGTTAAATACTCGATTTACTAACGAGCCGGCTCGAGCTCGACTTGTTAGGCTCGATAACTAATTTTTTTATAAAAATTTCATTAGGTTCGGCTCGACTCGATAGACTCGTTAACGAGTCGAGCCGAGCTCAATTTTTAACTCGATAAGAGCTCGAGTCGAGCTCGAACCTCAAATACTCGGCTCGACACGGCTCGAATAACAGCTCTACTCATTATGAACCAAAAACCTAGTTAATAGTGGGCTCATTGTATTCCATTCTAGATTGTTGGATAGGTACGAGTGTACGATCAATCCATTTTAAAATAAATTAAAAAACGGATATATAAAGATTTTCATTGTAATTAAGATTAAAGTTTAAATGTTAGGAGAATGTATTTATTAGACATGTTTTATTTAAAGGGCAGTTTAAATATTTGACATTATTATTAAATTAATAAATGAGAGGAAGAGTGTTTCAAACATACTTGGAGGGGTATATAACCCACATCTAATTGAATTTCTTTCACACCACAATATTCCTAATGGCATGTTTGTTTTGGGACTCACACGTCCAGACGTGGGACATAACGTCCCCCGACCCATCTTGTTTTAGTTTGGAATTTAACATTCAAATTTTACCATCCAACTACATCCACCCCTAAAATATATATATATATACACATTCTACTATTATAAATTTATAATAATACAATATCAGTCACTTTTACACAATTGATTTAGCATAAAGTTACATTATATAATACATCACTCACTTTTACACAATTGATTTGACATAAATTACATTCGACCCTACTCAAAATTCCAAAATAAACCCACACAATCACTATTCATCAGGATTTTTTCATCCTAGATTTTCCCATTCGAATTTTTCATGTGAGAAAAATATATGATCACCGTTAATGAGATGATATGAGTGATCAATTATATATAGAGATTACAAGTGAGATAAATAAGAAAATAAATATAAAACATATCTTTGAGAATATATTCAAAGATAATGATTAACATAAATAAAAGATTGTCACTTATAATATATTATTCTATTATACTCCCTTCGTCCCGCAATTACTTTCACACTTTCCTTTTTAAGACGTTCCACAATTACTTTCACACCCTTAAAATGAAAAACTATTTATATATTTCACCCTCACAATATCCTCAAATTTACACATATGTCATTACTTTTTCTCCACACTTACACAAAATCAATTCATTTCTTTACTTTATACATAAAGGTTTACAAAATTACCTCTCAAAATCCCCACTAAATTTATTTTTCTTATTCCACGTGCCACTTCAC
The DNA here is from genome assembly GCA_963675135.1 of Galeopsis tetrahit. NCBI lineage: Eukaryota > Viridiplantae > Streptophyta > Magnoliopsida > Lamiales > Lamiaceae > Galeopsis > Galeopsis tetrahit. The sequence goes on from OY776123.1 coordinate 18,704,856, forward strand.
ATGTGAAGATAATCATGGGAGGGAGGGAGTATTCTCTAATATCCCGGTCAAGCGAAGCTGGGAATGTAAATGAACACGAGCTTGGTACGCAACAATCTGAAGCGAGTTTGAGATAACAACTTCGTGAAGTCATCCAAAAAACAATGCACTTTTGTTGTCATACATCAGGAGAAATAATGAAAATTCGGAATAACCAAATAGGGCATACCAAGCCGCATAAAAGCGGGAAGCAAATGGATCGAAACACCGAAACCCTTTGAAGGACGAACGATGACAAGAAATTAGGCAAGAAATGCTTGCAAGTTTAGTGGAAGCAATTGAACCGAACACAAACAAATAGATTGGAGGGGCGAGAAGCCAATGAAGTCGGTCATGGGCTCTCTGTAGAAGGAGGAAAGTAGAAGAAAGAAGATGTAGTGTGAGGTTATAGAGAAAATTAGAGTGTAGGTGAGTGTGACTAACACTATATGAGTGAAAACGGTCTTGGAGATAGCGTGAACGACCATGAGAAGTAACGAGGAGACTAGCTCGCTCGAGAAGAAAAGGAAGAGGGTGGCGAGGGACACTAGCTCGTCGGGCGGCTAAAATCAACTGGGAGAGGGAACGGGGGAGGCCAGCTCGTTCGAGAAGAAGAGAGGGGACGAGGGATACCAGCTCGTTAGTGGCGGCTAAAAGCGGTCAAGAGAGAGAATGAGGGAGACCAGCTCGTTCGAGATAAACAAGGCGGCGACGAAGGAAACTTGCTTGTCGAGGACGCCAAAAAATAGAGAAGAAAGGGGAAGAGTATTTGGGTTTTTGTGTGAGGCAAAACGGCGACGAGGGATACTAGCTCGTTGTAGACACCGAAAAAATTGAGAGGAAGAGAAAAAAAAAAGTGGAAGGGGAGGAAACGTGAGAGAGAAGGGGAGTTAAAGTTTCACTGTATTAGACTGATATTATGTGAGTTATATTCCATCACCGTTAATGAGATGATATGAGTATATATAGAGATTACAAGTGAGATAAATAAGAAAATAAATATAAATCATATCTTTGAGAATATATTAAAAAATAAGGGTTAATTCTAAATAAATACACAACCTTTAGTCTCAATATCAATTTAATCACGACTTTTACTATTATTGTAAAAAATCACAACCTTTCATCGTGTTAGATACACATTTTTTTTCTCCGGCCAACAATTGATGATGTGGTTTACCGGAGCTTGCCACGTGATATTACACATATTCTTTTTTATTTTATTTCTTTATTTTCCACATCAAATTACATTTTATATAAATAAAAAAAAAAATAAAACTTTCGCTGCTTCTTTCTGCGTCTTTCTCAACTTCTTAAACTCAAGTTCTTCTTCTACATCTTTTATTCTCAAACTTAATCAAGTTTTTCTCTTCTAACCCTAAAAATCAAAATCATAAGGATTGAACTCTAGCACTTAGCAAAAAAAAAAAAAGAATGGTGGGAAGATAAGGAAGAGAGGTCACGAAATTCTATAAAATTGACAAAACATGGGATACAAATGACTTGCTCTGTATATAATGTAGTGGGCCACAAAAAAAAAAAGTTGTCCGTGCAAAAAAAAAGTTGTCCCGTGCAAAAAAAAGTTGTCCCCGTGCAAAAAAAAAGTTGTCCCCGTGCAAAAAAAAAAGTTGTCCCCGTGCAAAGGACTTCAAAAGACCAGAGAAATTGCATGTAAGATTGTGTTTATGATAATTTATACACACATATTTAAAATGTCATGTTATTCTTTAAAAAAAAAAATATATCATGTTATATGTTTGTCATGTGACTCATGTTTGAAGAAAAATGGCAAACCAAGACATGAGTGTATTGATTTGTGAAGCCTTTTGTTGGAACTTGTTTACGGCGTGTAAACTGCAATATCAAAAATTTCAGAATAACAAACTAAATCCACAAATAAGTCGAGTCAAGGGAATCCCTTTTCCCGCAGAACAGAATACGCCCAAGATAGTGCTCGACTGTTACGGCGTTCCGTTCCCAAAGGTAAAACGACTTTCACTTCCTACACAGTAGCACCACTGTATAAGAAGTATCGGCGAACGTACGTAGTACGAACTGAACACTCTCGAATATAAATCCGGCACAAGAAAGAACAGAGGAAGGCTTTCGGGAGCTCAACACACTGCGTAGGGACGAGAGGAAAGTAGAAGGGTAGAGGGGCGAATTTCAGCGTAAGGATTTATGAGGGAAGAGTCTGATATTTATAGGCAGAAGAAACCCTAAGAGGGCTGTTAGAAGACGCGTGGGCCAGGCCCGATTCTTAGGAATATATCGCGAAAATATCGCAACGGTTGAGAAAATATCTCGCACGTGGATAAGTCTTGAAGACCGAATCTTGAAGACCAAGTTTGAGACTTCCAGATAATTCTGGAACTCTTCAACTTCAACAATTAATTTCTCACTCACCTTAACTCGGTTTTGAGATATTAAATATACCACGTTCATCTACTCCGCGAGTAGATCAACTATGTCACGTTCAATTATTTCTTAATTAACGTTTAGTCCGTCTAATTAATTAAATTAGATCAGGGTGTCAAAACCCAATTAATCCCATTAATTCCAACACCTTTGACACTATTATATTGTATTATATGAGGGTAAGTTTCTTATTTTATTAAATATTTGTATATTTCTCATAACTATATTGATATATTCATTTTTCAAGGCATCTGGTTGCAGAGCAGAAGAGGAGGTGGGAGGTGGTGAAGCCCGCCACAGACAGTTAGTTCAGTGAGGGGGTAGAATAAGAGGTGGAAGGAGTGAAAGTGGTAGTGGAAGTGACTTTGATACTTATAGCCTACAATTGTAAATGTTTTGTACATTAGACAGTCTAAATATGAGGTTTAGTATGCTAAATATATTTTTTCAAAATATTTTTGTTGCACTAATCATTAGTGTTAAAAACATTAATTTCTAGAATATTTCTTAAGAATATTTTCCTCTCCCATAAAGCATATAAATTGTAGTTCTTGAACTAGTTGAACAAAATAGTAAAATTATTCAATAGTTGAAGAATTTCTGAAAAAATAAACCACCAGAAAATTTATCATGATCATGGATTAGATGTGTGGTTGTTTTAGGATGATTTTTTAAGGGAGTGGTTGCTTTAGGATGATTTTTAGGGGATTTTGATTTTTAGGGTTAGAATAAAAGAACTTGATTGAGTTTGAGAAGTGTTAAAGATGCAGAAGAAGAACTCGATCTATTGATTTTGAGAAGGGGGAGAAGAAGAACTTGAGTTTGAAAAGAAGAAAATTTGAGGTTGAGAAGCGTGGAGAAGACGCAGAAGAGCGGGAGTTTTATTTTTTATAAAGTTTTATTTTTATTTTTATAAAGTGTAATCTGATGTGGAAAAAAAAAAGAATATGTGTAATCTGACGTGGCAAGCTCCGCAAACCACATCATCAATTGTTGGCTGGAGAAAAAAAATGTGTATCTAATTGTAACACGATGAAAGGAAATGTGTATCTAATTGTAACACGATGAAAGGTTGGAATTTTTTACAATAATCGTGATTAAATTAAATTGATATTGAGATGAAAGGTGGTGTTTATAATATATTATTCTATTATATTCTCTAATAATTTTCATGCTACATAATTCTAAAATAAATGTGACATAAACAAATGGGCTGCCATCACTTCTTTTCTTTATAGGCTGAAAATTGGCTGCTCTCAGGGGTTCAATCAATTTCTTAATGGGTACGATTATCTGCACCTTCAACTTTGTTAATGCTACTTACCCGATTGATGCACTACCTCCGACCCCCATTGAGAGAATGTTAGATGCACTCTCCATAATTTGTCCAAATTATCCTTCTCTCTCTATAAATCATTTACTAAATACACCTCACTCCAAAACTCTATTTTTTTTTATCTCTTTTCACCTTCCTCACTACCCTTCTTCTTCCTAGGGGTGGGCATAAAACCGAAAAAATCGAACCGACGATTTTCTGTTTATTTGGTTCGGTTTATTCGGTTGTTCGGTTGATTTTTTAAAAAAATCAATTTTTTCGGTTCGGTTCAGTTTATATTTTCTAAAAACCGAATAAACCGAACCGACCGAACTATAAATAAATAAAAATAAATATCATTAATTAATAAATATATATATATAAATAAATAAATAAAACCCTAGATCTAATCTAACAGTAAACAATTAAACATTCATTTCAATTTCTTAAGTTTCTTTTCCATTTTTGCCGATTCCCCCAACTTCCACCACCGGCCCACCAGCGCCGTCTTCAACGTCTGCCTCTCTTCGTCGTCTTCGACTTGCTTGAATGTCCTTTTATTTAAGTTATATATGCTAGTTTTGTTTTGGGATTTTTAGATTATGTTTTTAGATATTTGATTTCATTGAATATAAATTGGAGATCTACTACAACATATTAATTATATTTCTAGACAGCAGATTTTGAATTCTCATAGATTTCCTGTTCTCTCAGAAATTGCTCCAGATATTTTTGCGGTTCCCATCTCTCAACGGTAGCTTCAGAATATGCCTTTAGCACGGGGAGTTCATTAAGTCCTAAAATAGTGCAATGTCTCATTTGTGCTCAATATTGACTTATGTCTTTTCCAGTTGAGGTTGAAGTGAAGAAATTGAAAAAAAGTAATATATTTATATTTTATTTGTTTAATTTTAGGCAGGAAAAATTCGGTTCGAACCGAACCGAATTGCAATTCGGTTCGGTTCATTTTTTTAAAACTTCGGTTATTTCGGTTCGGTTGAAAAAAGGTCAGAACCGAACCGACCGAATGCCCACTCCTACTTCTTCCTCACCACACTCCACAACAGTCGTCGCTGATACCTGCCGCCACCGTCCCGTAAGTAAAAAAATCAACTCCCTCGCCCCACCACCGCCCCAAGCTCCTCTTCGTGCGCGCACAACAAAGGTATGGTGTTTTTCTAACTAACTAGGGTCGAACATATTCACTTTCGTCGATAAATTGTTGTAGACGAGAGTGTATATTTTCGATCAACTATTGTCAAAAAAAAAAAAAAAATCGATAATAGTTGATCGAAAATATACACTCTTGTCGACAACAATTTATCGACGAAAGTGTATATGTTCAACACCGATTTGTCGAAAATAAAAAAAAAAAATGATTTGGATGAAGTTGGCCACCAAAAGTGGAGGTGGCGGCGACACCCGAAAGTGGTAATGACGCCCGAAAGTGGTAATGACGACAACTGTAATTAGGGTTAGAGTTTAAATGTTGAAAGGGGAGCGTAGTTAATAATGTAGATGCATTTAGTAGTGGTATTTTATTTAAATGATATTTTAGGTTTTTTACTTCATTATTAAATTAATAAATTGAAGGGGAGTGTCCTTAACAAAGCTGGAGGTGCAGATAGTCGTACCCTTTCTTAGGATTGGACTGCTTCTTTATCAATTTAATAATGAGTCTAATTAACCCCAAGGAGTTGGCCTAGTGGTATAGGCTTGGAACTTAGGAGTATGTTCCTCTCTAGGTCTCAGGTTCCAACCCGGTCTCAAGTTCGAACCCTCTAAGGTGCAAACAAGCGCAAAGCTCTGGTTTTAAACGGGACTCCCGCGGTGGGCCGGATACCCGAGACTTCAAAAAAAAAAAATGAGTCCAATTGCAACTTATTTTTCTTCTTTTCCCTTCTCGTTTTTTTTTTTGTTGTCTCAATTTGTTTATTCGATAGACTCCCACCATATAATAAAGTCGTATTTTGTTCTAAAATTCTCAATTTTCTTATAAAAATAGTAAAACACATATATTTCTCATTTCAATTGCAATTAGTCAATCTAGTATTATCTTTAAACGGGACTCCCGCGGTGGGCCGGATACTCGAGACTTAAAAAAAAAAAAAGGTCTAATTGCAACTTATTTTTCTTCTTTTCCCTTCTCGGTTTTTTTTTGTTGTCTCAATTTGTTTATTCGATAGACTCCCACCATATAATAAAGTCGTATTTTGTTCTAAAATTCTCATTTTTCTTATAAAAATAGTAAAACACATATATTTCTCATTTCAAGTGCAATTAGTCAATCTAGTATAAAAAATACATGAAATCCTATAAAATTATACAAATTAAACACAAAAATTTCAAACAATTTTCACACTAATCAGTTCTCAAATTCTACGGCAGTGCCCGAACCTTATTCTTCACTTGATTTCTCATGCCCAACTCAACATTAATACATTATGGGATTATATTTTTTTTAGTCCATTAAGTTACCACGATTTTGAATTTAGTCCACTAGGTTACCACTTTTTGAATTTAGTCCATTAAGTTTCGATTTATTTTGATTTTGGTCCAATTACCTACTATAGCAGATTTAACAGGTCATTTTTTAAAACACACCACACACCCCACAAAATGTTATACACACCCCAAAGGTTAAACACACCACACTAAAATTTAAAATTATTTTTTATTACTATACACATCCCAATTCTTTCATATTTACTAAGTTGCCAAAAATAATTAAATTAAAAAAATTAAAAATTCAAATTAATATAAAAAATATAAAGAAAACCTATAAAAATCAAAAAAATCTTAAAAAATTAAACAAGATAAAAAAAATTAATTAATTTAATTAATTTTGAAGATTTAGTTGATTTTTTACTATTTTTTAAGATTTTTAATAAATTTAAAAAAATCAACTTAAAAAAATTATTAAATTAAATAAAAATAAAAAGGTAAAGTCTAGTATGCATTCGAGTGCATGTTATGCACCCTAGTCCATGTTGCACTTTTCAGTTTTACTGACTTACACTTTTTGGTAAATGGTGTTGCACTTTTCAATTATTACTAAAAATATTATTATACAGTTTAATAATTAAAAAGTGCAACACCATCTACCAAAAAGTGTAAGTCAGTAAAACTGAAAAGTGCAACATGGACTAGGGTGCATAACATGCACTCGAGTCCATAACAGACCAACCCAAATAAAAATCTTTAAAAATATAAAAAAATCAACTAATATTTTAAAACTAATTAAATTAATTAATTTTTTAGCTTTATTAAAATTTTAAAGATTTTGATATTTTTATAGGTTTTATTTATATTTTTCATATTAATTTGAATTTTTACTTTTTTAATAAAATTATTTTTGACAATTTATTAAATATAGTTATGATTTTGTTTAACTATATTTAATTTTTTAATTTTTGTGTTTAACATTTGGAGTGTATATAATATTTATGGGGTGTATTAATGTTTTATTTGTGTTTTAACATTTGGAGTGTATAAAATAAAATAAATTTAAAACTCCATTGTTTTATTAATGTTTTATTTGTGTTTTAACTTCTATAAATTAAAAAACGTTGAAATAAGGCTATATAAAATTTAAAAATAGTAGAAAATCAATTAAATCTTCAAAACTAATTAAATTAATTATTTTTTTTAGTTTTGTTTAATTTTTTAAGATTTAGGCGATTTTTGATTGATTTTATTTATATTTTTCATATTAATTTGAATTCTTATTTTTTTAATTTAATATTTTTGGTAATTTATTAAATAAGAAAGAATTGGGGTGTGTATAGTAATAAAAAATATTTTTAAATTTTAGTGTGGTGTGTTTAACATTTGGGGTGTGTATAACATTTTATGGGGTGTGTTTTAAAAAATGACCTATTAAACCTGCTGTAACAGGTAACTTGACCAAAATCAAAATAAATCGAAACTTAATGGACTAAATTCAAAAAGTGGTAATTTGATGGACTAAATTCAAAATGGGGGGAATTTAATGGATTAAAAAAAATATAATCCCATACATTATTATACATAATAAGTAAAATTCACATCCCTATATGCCACTTTGCAAGGACCAGCTTGGGTGAAAATAGGCTAGGTCGGGTCGAGTCGGGCATATCATTGTTAGATTCATCATACCCTATTACATGCAATATACAGTATTTTGTAGTAGGTTCTTCAACTTTTTTAATAAATGACCCAGGCTTAAAAGCCTAGCTATTTAAAGTCTTTTTTAAGCCATTACACTTAAATCTAGCTCCATTTAAAAATTATACAGTATCAACATTGTAATGTTAAGATTTATTTGTTTTAAGATAATTTTCAAAGTAACTAATTTATTTATGGCTGAATTGTTTCATTTGAATACTTTATTAGTGATATAATTTTATTAATATTAGAAATGGTTATTTAATATAAAATATTTTGTAGTGAATAGACAACCAGAATTTTCTTGTGAGGGGGCCAAAATATACCGCTTAGGACTAACATATTTTCAATATGAAAATTTAGATTTTTTTTTTTTTTGAAGCAAAAATTTAGATTTTTTAAAAAAAGGAAAAAAGAAATTGAACGTAATCTATGGCACTGGAGATAGATGATATAATTATGTTCTAATCTCTCAAACCCTATTAACTGAAATTAAAAATAAAAATTATTTTTTTCTCTACTAGTGTGAAGCCGTGAGAATAAAAATGCAAAAGATGTACAGTATAATGATCTCCAATTTCTAATATTCAATGTCTATGTAAATATTTTATTTTAATGTTTTTTATTTATGCAATTTGGGCTGAGTTTAATTTATTCTTGGACTTAATTCTCAGAGCCCATTTAATAATGTATGAGATACACAGGAGTCCAAACTAATAAATATAAATCTATTTTATTATAACTCAAACTATAGGTATAATAGAAAAAAAAAAAAAAATTGGAGGGGGGCCATGGCCACCCCAACCATATGCATAGTTCCGTCCCTTATAGACTTAAACTAATCGACCTTTTGAATTTAAAAGGCTTTTGATCACACTATTGATTTGACTCTACTTAGGGGAAGGGAAGCTATGACCGGTAAAGCGTGGAAAATATCCTATACATGCCAACACCGGATCCTGTCTATTTCATATAAAAAAAGCGAGTTTTCACAACCTATATTTCTATTTATAAAGCCTTTAGGCGTACCTATTATGGCGGCTTCCACGGAGGCTTCAGCAGTGTGACTTGACTTGTTGATTACCACATCCTTTACCCCCTCCAGTCCTATTTCTTAAAGAAGCCAGTCCTTGACCACTCCGGAGCTTCCTCCATCCGTCCAGAAATGGCGTAAGATAAGATGGAAGATCATTCATTCATAAATGAAGCTAGACTTTTCTCCTTCAAAGAGCAATCGTCTAGGTCTAAACCTATATTAATAAATAGATTTTTAAAAAGATTAAGAGATGATTTTGTTTATAAAAAAATTGAGTTGAGTTTAACTATAGAGCCCTGGGCCCATGGCCTTGTTCCTCTCTCTCTCTTTTTTTTTACAAAATCAATACAAATACATTGAATATTTTTTATATTTGTATATTTTTAATTGTGTTTAATTGTACAGTGTATTATAATGTGGTGTACATTTGGGTGTATTGGGCAAAATTCCGCTGTTGATGTTGATGGTTGTGGCCTTGTGGGCTAACAATATACCATTGCCTAATCCATTATTAGCAAGATTTTCCATTCCACTAAATGCCTGAACAATATCAATCCACCATTGGTCCTTGTCTTGTTCCAATATTAACATGGCGAACTTTATATTAATTTTTTTTTTTAATTTTTAGAAAATTTATAGTTGTATAAATTTGATACTAATATGTAAAATTTATATAATATAAATATACCACTGTCATGTTCCATTATTAGCATGTCCCGAAGATTTTCCGTGCCATTTGCTAGGACAATCAATCAATTAATTAATATAAATAAAATATTTTAACACCTTATTAAAATGTTCAAACTTTTTGATTGAATAAAATTCTTTCAAATAAGAATTATCGTTAAAATCAACTATTACAACACAAAAATTTCAAATTCCACTGGAAATTTACGGTTAAATATCATTATTTTATTGTAGTGCATTATTTTAAATCTTTAGGACCACCTCACCTCAATTATAGCAAATGCCAGTGATAATGGAGTGGTGCATGGTGATTATTTAATGTATAGAGATCATTCAAAGAATTGATTTTTTATGGATAAGTAAAAGAGAAATGGACGAATGAGCATTGAACGTAAAACGATAGAGAAGACAAATATCTTTCATCATAAGAGCTATGGAATCCACAAGACAATATTGTGAATATATATGTTGGAGAAATTGTTTTAATTAATCAATTTTATTAATTAATTTTATCAATTAATTGTGGCCATTAGAATTTAATTTTTGGGAGATTAAATTTTATAGGATCGTCCTACATGATCGAAGTGTATTAAAATTTGGTTAAATGATACGGTTTTAATTAATTTTAAAAAAAGTATCAAATGATTTTTTTTTCAATTTTTTTTTTTTAGTTTTAGTTTTAGCTAGGTAGAAGCAAAGAACATAAATCATTCATTAATTACCTCTTAAGGTTATAATAATCATTATATACAAATAATCATTAATATTAAAAGAGTTTTATAATTTTTGTGAAAATTTAAAAGTGAATATTATAATGAAACATACAGAGTATTACATGTTGATGATAAATTATACTTCATTCGTCTCACAAAGATAGTCATGTATTCATCTATTTTTTTTTCATGTTTTCTATGATTGTCTTTGGGTCTCACTATTTACACCTCCATTTCGGTTTAGAACACTCCCTCTTTTAGTTTAATAATATAATAATAATGTAAAAAATCAAAAATACCCTTTAAATCATGTTACATTACTAAATGCACCCCTATTACTAAATGCACCCCTCATTCACCTTTAAACTCTAATTCTATTTTTTACCCGACACCACCGCCGCTGCCGTTACCGCCACAACTATCATCACCACCACCATCAAACAACAAACAAAAAAAATTCAGGACCTTACAAAAATTTTAATTTTTTTTCAAATTTTCGACGAACCAGTGTCGACCATATTCACTCTCGTCGACACTGGTTTGTCGATTTTTTTTTTTTAAAAAAATTAAATTTTTTCGACCTTTGTAGATCGACAAAAATACACTCTCGTTGACAACAATTTGTCGACGAGAATGTATATGATCGATCTACAAAGGTCGAAAACAATTAAAAAAAATTTCTTAAAAAAAAATCACAACAGTTGTCGACCATGTGCATTCTCGTCGACAACAATTTGTCGACGAGAATGCAAAGCGTCGACCATGGTGTGTCGGTGTGTCAAGAAAAGAAAAAAAAAACTTACCTTCGCAGTATAGAGAAACAATGAATTGTGAAATTATAATTTCATTAAGTGAATGTGAAGAATACATTAGGGGAGTATTTATAGATACAAAACATATCTACTATATATCTCTAATTTAAGGAAATAAAGATTTACAAGATATATAAAATATATTATACAAGATATATATAATATCTCTTAATATATTTATATATGCCTAATACGCCCCCTCAAGATGGAGTACCATAGGAGAGTCCAATCTTGATCATCAGCATTTGAAGACGAGAACGAGCAAGAGGCTTTGTGAGAGCATCGGCTAGTTGGTCTTCGGAAGACACATGTGAAACACGTAACTGGGTTGTTTTGATCAAATCCCGAACAAAGTGATAGTCAATGGCAATGTGTTTCATTCGAGAGTGAAAAACCGGGTTGGAGCAAAGATACGTCGCACCAATATTGTCGCAGTAGATGGCAGGGAGAGTTTTAATGGTAAAACATAGTTCTTGAAAGAGAGATTTTAATCATTGTACCTCAGAGGCAGCTGATGCAATGGCCCGATATTCTGCTTCAGTGGAGGAGCGAGCAACCGACTTTTGTTTCTTGGAAGACCAGGAGATGGGATTTGGTCCAAGAAAGACAATATATGCACTTGTTGACGTACGATCATCAGTATTTCCGGCCCAATCAGCATCCGTGAAGCAGTGAAGTGAGTCAGATGGGTTGGGGCGGAGGGTAATTCCAACATCTCTAGTTCCATTAAGATATCGAAGGAGGCGTTTTACAGTGCCCCAATGAGTTGTGGTGGGAGCATGCATGAATTGAGACAATTTATGCACAGCAAAAGCAATATCAGGTCTAGTAAGTTGGAGGTATTGGAGACTTCCAAGAACTTGACGATATTGGGTGATATCAGTGGGCGGTGTTCCATCAGAAAGAGATAAACGAGTAGAGGTGGAGAGAGGGGTTTGGACAGGTTTGGAAGTGAGCATATTATATTTGGTGAGTAGGTCAATGATATACTTACGTTGGGAGAGAAAGCAAGCTTTTCTTAGTACGGAGCACTTCCACACCTAGGAAATAGGAAAGTGAGCCTAAGTCTTTGACAGAGAACTTTGTACTAAGGTCTGAGGCCATTTTTGTGAGGAACGAGGTGTTGTTTCCTGTAAGGATTAGATCATCAACATACACGAGAAAATAAGCAGTTATACCGGATTTGTTGTATACAAAGAGAGACTCATCAGATTTGGTGTGAATGAAACCAATACTCTCCAAGAAGGTTCGAAGAGCAAAATACCAAGTTCGAGGTGCCTGTTTTAGGCCATAGATGGATTTATGTAACTTGCACATATATGTAGGGAAGGTTTTGTCAACAAACCCGGGTGGTTGAGCCATAAATACAGATTCGGCTAAGGCACCGTGAAGGAAAGCATTATTCACATCGAACTGACGAAGTGGCCAATCTTTGGTGACTGCAATACTCAGGACTGCTCGAACGGTTGCTGGTTTGACCACAGGACTAAATGTTTCAGAAAAGTCAACCCCAGGGCGTTGGTGAAAGCCTTTGGCGACAAGTCGAGCTTTGTACTTGTCTAAGGAACCGTCTGGTTTCCGTTTGATGCGGAAGACCCACTTCGAACCAATAATGTTTGCAGAATCATCAGGTGGTACTAAATCCCAAGTACCGTTTTTTAGAAGGGCATTAAATTCAGATGACATGGCCTCCCTCCATCGTACATCTTTTAATGCATGAGAGACGCAACTAGGTTCAGTGTCAGAAGATAAAGTAGAAGATAGACCATACCTCGGATTTGGTTTGAAGATACTGTTTTGGGCTCGAGTGATCATTCGAGTTCGTTGTTGTATAGGTGGGGATGGCAGTGAGGGAGCATCTGGCGACTCGAGATCAAGGGTTTGTATAGTGGAATTAGGGTTTGGAGTTGATGGGGGTGTACTTAGTAATCTGGGGGGTGCAGCAGGATTGGGCGTTGGGCTGGTGGGTGTATTAAGAGGAACAGGGGGTGCAGGTAATGGGGGCGGTGGCGGGGCTGGATTCTCGTCGAGAGATGGTATATTTTGGGGAGGGGGTGTATTCGTAAGGTTTGTGGGTGGGGTATGATTGGGGGAAGGGGCCAGGGGTGTATTGGTGGGTGCAGTGGGTGGATAAATTAAAACAGTGGGTGTGTCTGGCAGGTTGGGGGGTGTATCTGTTAAGGTAGGGGGTGTATCAGGAGCAGTTTTAGGAGTGGCTAGAGGAAAGACATTTTCAACAAATTGAACATGACGAGAGGTATATATTTTGTTGGTTTTTAAATCAAGACAAAGATAAGCAGCTTGGGTAGGAGAGTATCCAATGAAGACACATGGAGTAGATCTAGGGTCTAATTTATGGGAAGTGTAGGGGCGGAGCCAAGGATAACATAAGCAACCAAAAACTCTAAGTTTAGCTAGGTTGGGAGTTTGTTTTAGAAGGAATTGATATGAGGACAACATGTTAAGATTGGGTTTTGGTAGACGGTTTATAATATAGGTAGCAGCACAAACTGCATGAGGCCAATATGTAAGGGGCATAGAAGCATGATGTAAAAGGGCTAAGGCAGTATCAACAACATGTCTGTGACGACGTTCAGACATGCCATTGTGTTCAGGGGTGTGGGGAGGAGTTGTGAGATGAGATATACCATGAGTTTGAAGGAGGGATCGTAGGGCAATGAATTCGCCCCCGTTGTCAGTATAAAGGGTTTTGATTTTGGTGTTGTAGAAGTTTTCTACGAGGCTTTTAAAGGATGTAAAGGTGGGGAGGACATCAGATTTGCGTTTTAGAGGGTAAATCCATATATATTTGCTAAAGTGATCAACAAAAATGACATAGTATTTGAAGCCTTCAGTTGACAGGACAGGGGACGACCAAACATCAGAAAAAAGAACCTCAAGGGGGGAACTAGATATAATGCTTGAATCGTAAAAAGGAAGTTTATGACTTTTAATACAGTTGCAAGAATCACAATAATGCAGTTTTGAGTTCGTGATAGGTAAGCTATACTTGAATAAGGTATGTGAAAGGATTTTGGAGGACGGATGACCTAGACGAGCATGCCAGATGGGTGATGGTTGTTTTTCCGAGATGGAAGTTGTGGGGTTAAGAGATGCTCGAGTCGGCCATACGTAGAGATTATCCACGCGACTCCCCGTGAGGAGAATGGTCCCCGTTTTGCCATCCCGCACCTGAAAATAAGTAGATCCAAAAATAATGTTAACATCATTATCTCGACACAAGGTTGAAACAGAGATAAGGTTTTTGGCCATTTGTGGGACAACAAGGACGTTTGAGAATGTTAGCATATTAACATGAGGAAACGACAAGGAACCAATATGTGAAATTTTCAAACCGTTACCATCACCGATAATGACATCATCCGAACCGGAATATGGAGAGGAAACATATAAATTATTGGGGTGAGTTGTGATATGATGAGAGGCCCCGGAGTCCAAGATCCAGGGGATGGAGGGGATCTTTGAAATAGGAGAGTGGGCGGAGGTGGTGTATATACCAGCAGGGTGGGTGTGCATACGAGGTGGGGTGTATGTAGTAGTGGAGTGAGTGCGTAGATGCGGAGGGGTGTATTTACCAGATTTGGGGGTGTAAGCAGTAGTGCTGTAGTGGATTGGGCTCATTAGACAACAATTGAGTATGTAGTAGTGGTGTTTTGATTGGAGAGAGAAGGCAGTATGCGCGACTGTAAAAAAAAAAAAAAAATTGGGCACGGTGATTTAACTAGAGGGTACCGTGAAGAGTTGAAACTGTCGATGTTTTGTTCGGGAGTTGCAAGCGAACGGCAGTTATGCGAGGAGTGTTGTAATCGTGAGTTTTGAACGACAAGAATGCCGAACAACGATTACAAGGATTATTGTAGGATCGAGGCGTGAGCCGAGAGGCTCGTTGATACCATATAGAGAAACAATGAATTGTGAAATTATAATTTCATTAAGTGAATGTAAAGAATACATTAGGGGAGTATTTATAGATACAAAACATATCTACTATATATCTCTAATTTAAGGAAATAAAGATTTACAAGATATATAAAATATATTATACAAGATATATATAATATCTCTTAATATATTTATATATGCCTAATACGCAGAAGGAGAAAAAGGAAAAAAAAAACAAAGAAAAGTAATAAAAAAAGAAGAAAAGCAAAAAAAAAAAACCCTAAATCTAAAATTCAAACCTGAGGAGAGACGGGAGACGGCCGACAAATCGGAGTGGGGCGGCCGGAGTCTGGGCGTGTGGGCATGGGCAGGGGTGATGGGTGGAGGGTGAGGGGGGTGGGTGGGTGGGTGGGCTGGGGTGGGGTGGGGGATTTGATTTTTTTTTTTTCTTTTTGCTGATGTGCGCAGCTGTTGAGGGAGGGGGATGGAGGGAAGGGGCGGCGGCGATGGTAGAGGAGGGGCGGCAGCAGCAGCCGGGAGAAAGAGAGGGAGGGGAGGGAAAAAAAAAAAGAGGGGAAGAGGAAGATGGTGGAAAATTAGGGGTGTGTGTTTAGTAAATGTATTTTTGAGATAAAAGGGTATTTAAGACAATTTAAGAGGGAGTGCATCCATCCTGACAAATTTTAGGGTGGGTGCATCAATCGGGGGAGTGTTCTAAACTGAAATGGAGGTGTAAATAGTCGGTGTTTTAAAAATTGTTAGTAAAGTTTGCAAACGTGATTATTACACAGCATGATCGTTGTTTTATTAATATGAATGTGTGCATCTATATATTGAGTAATCAATTTATAGAATTCACCAGGCACACCGATCGATCATTAAATCATATAGTCCCTCCCTTCATCTACTGTTCAATTTTATTTTATTTTTCACAAAAAATATAATTACTCTAATTAAATAATTAACTTTTAAGGAGTATCTACCAACAATTTGTTTACTAGTTAATCCATCCTTTTTATAATTAAAATATATATATAAATAATATAATGAGTAAGCACACTTTTAATAGAGAGATGGAGTATCTAATATGTAAGCTCTCGCACGTGCCATAGAAAATTGCTACATTACATTTATGTTGGGTTAATTATGTGATGTGAGTCGTGACACGGAAATTATACAAATTTAAATTTGATGAAAAACACATCAAATCACAAAAAAAAAATAAAAAAATTAAATTTGAAAAAATATTTTTATATATCGAATCATAAAAAGAGTATTTAATTTAGTATGTTATACTATTGAAAACAAAATTGAAACAAACAAATATTACAGTTTAAAATGTATGTGAAAAAATGTAAAAGTTCTTATTATTGGGAATGTGATTTTGACAAACAAGTGATTCTGTAGTATTTTGGTCAGACTATTATATTTTAGATATAAAAAATATAGTAGTATAAATATAACATGAAAAATATAAAAAAATCTTAGGACTTGTGACAGCACTCAGCAGCTCACAATAAATGGAGTATGCAATTATTGCTTTGCAATAATTGAGGTTAGGTGGTCCTATATAGGAACAAGTTTCAAAACATTTCTAAATATCAATATTTTAATTAATTTATGAAAACGTCGGTAACATATTGCTAGTATTTTTAAAAAATATTTATAAATGTATTGATATTTGATAGGATTACTTTAATATGATACCACTTTCTTATAAAATACATCACTTGTATAAAATATTAATACATGCTAAAATGTACACAAAATTATTTTTATAAGAAAATTCATCATAATATATATATATATATATAATTACTTTATCCACATTTATAAATTTATAGTAATTTGTATCCAAGTGAAAACCTTCTTAAACTTTTACTCACTCAAAATTATAGTATGGAGTTCAGGTGATAAATTTTTTTGTGTGAAAATAATTTTTTTGATCTAAATGTGTTTTCTGATTTAACATGATAATTCATTCAATTTAAAATTAACTTGTTTTACAGTGTCAAAGTGCACTATTTAATATTATCAAACCTTGATTTTTAATCCTAGATTACTGAGTCTAGTACTCAATCTCTCGTCAAAACTTTTAAGAGAAAATGAACAATGAACAATATTATCTTATTTACAATGCTCAAATATCACTCTTACACACTAACTCTCTCTCAAACTAAGTTGTATAGGGTTTAATTTTGTGTTTCCAACTAATGTGATATTCTTTATAATGATAATTAAAAATAGAATATCACTTTAAGCTAATGGATAATGTGATATTCATTACTTGCTTGTGCTTGAAATTTGGTATAGATTCCGCTCTCTTTGATAATTCTAGTAACCTTTAAACGTTCAAGACATTTTCTATTTATAGGCTTGAGAAATCTTTTCGTTGTTGGGAGAAGACCCTCAACTCAACTATAAATTTGAACTTATAAAACAAAATTCAGAGACTTGCATGCAAATGGTACATTCAATTTTAGTGAGCCGTTTTCTGAAATATAGGATCTTGTTTTCAGAAATATTAGTGCACTACCACATGTCTTTATTTTATTGGCCTCTGTCTATTATTCTTCTGAATTCTGCAATAGCTTTTTAGATCTTTTCATCTGAGAATATGATGATAGGTTGCACTAGATTTGTTTAATGATTAGCAAATCCTTCTGAATCTTCAGTACATTAATGACTTCAACTTTAGCCTTTACTCTTCAACAACTTCTTGAAATAAATATAACTCTTGGAACAACTCATTTGAGTTCTAAGTCTGCTGAAATATATGAAGTGAATTTTCTGCAGCACTTACTGTGCCACGTTTTACAAGTGAGAAACTTCATATACTTCAAGTTTATTGAGTCTTCATTTTTTCGATTATTTGGCTTCAGTCTAGTTCCCCCTAAATTGATTCTTCTTCTTTTCAAGAACTTAACGAAAACACAACTTTTTAACATTTAACTTATTTCTAGATTAACTAGCGTGTAAATTTTTAACTTGACTTCTCTAGACTTAGACAAATCTTCATTTATGAGTGTCAAGTAATTCCAGTCGATTAGACGTCTCCAACCAAGTAGAATACTTGAAGACAGAAGAAATAACTGCTCTAGGATAGTAATTCAAAAAGTAAGCAACGAGACAAACAGCACACAAAGAATTTAAGTGGTTCGATCAATGTGATCTACATCCACTGGACCAGACGAGTACTTCTTTGATTGATAAAGAATGTTTACACACTCATTCACTCGGAATAGGATATTTCCTCACTTCACTCGTGAACTCACACAACTCAAAGATTACAAAACGTACTACAATCTACAATCCTAAACAATCAACCTTTACAATGTACACATACAAGAGTATATAACAAGGTAGTTGCTGCTGTTAGGAACTGCTTGAGTAGTTAACAACCGTTTGCAACCGCTTGTAACAACCCATGTGCTATGTTATTGCCCAACTGAAATGGTAGTTATTCCCCTCAAGTAGTTGTAACTGTAATACAACTAGTTAAACTAACTAACTTTCATATCAGAAGACTTGTCCATAAAGATCAGAACACTACTTAGTATGCTGATACTCAACTCTCTTGTTCTTGTGATCAAAAGCTGACTCTGCTGATAGACTTCTACTGTGCTGATCTTTACTGTGCTGATAGTACTGTGATGATATACCCTGCTGCAGTACTGTGCTGATCCACTCTGCTGAAGTACTGTGCTTGGTATACTCTACTGATCCAGTACTATGCTGACCCAGTACTGTGCTGATTTGACCAACTGTGCTGAAATCTAAGCATCACCTCCTCAGCTGATTGAAACTCTTCAACTCATCTGATTTCGGCCTAAGTCATCTTATCTGATCCTATCAGCACACTACTTACTTAGTGTGCTGACTATGAGATTATGAGATAACACTCACAATTCTCCACCTTTAGCTCATAATCGAACTAACCTCCATCAAAACAAAACACCAACACTATCCTCCTCAAAGAAGAGCCTCCACTACTGATCTTCTCCCACAAGAACAGTAGTCTTCTCCTCAGAGGAATTAATGCAGTCCAATAAGTCTAAGACACAAGCCAAACTTCTCTTTTGGCAATGCCTTAGTGAACGCATCAGCAGGGTTCTCCTCTGTAGCAATCTTCACTACGTGGACCACCCACTTCTCTACAATATCTCTTACAAAGTACAGCTTTACATCTATATGCTTAGTTCTCTCATGATACACCTGATGCTTTGCAACATGTATTGCACTTTGGTTATCACAGAAGACAGTCACACTTCTTTGTGATATACCAAACTCCTTCAAGATCCCCCTAAGCCACATGCTCTCCTTAACTGCTTCAGTCAAGGCCACATATTCTGATTATGTAGTAGATAATGCAACTACGGACTGATGTATTGACCTCCATGATATAGCTGTACCAAATAAGGTGAACACATACACTGTCAAGGACTTTCTTGTGTCTACATTGGCTGCATAGTCGACATCAACATATCCCACAAGTGCTTCTACCTCATCTGATATCTTCTGAAATTTCAGACCCTTCTCAACTGATCCTAGAACATATCTCATGACCCACTTAACTGTCTCTCAATGACTTAAGCCTGGATCACTCATGTATCTGCTGATTACACTCATTGCATGAGTTAAATCTGGTCTACAACACACCATAGCATACATTAAACTCCCTACTGCACTGACATAAGGAACCTTACTCATCTGAGTTCTTTCTTGGCTGTTCTTGGGACACATCTGATTGGATAGCTTCTGATGCTGGCCAATTGGTGTAGAAACTGACTTAGGTTGATTCATCCTGAATCTCTCTAACACCTTCTTCAGATAGGTAGGCTGACTAAGCTGAATTGCTCCCCCAACTCTACTGATTTCCATCCCAAGGATCACTTTAGCTTCACCAAGATCTTTCATCTCAAACTCCCTTTTGAGAATCTCCTTCACCTGATTGATACTGTTAATAGACTCCCCTGCTATTAACATATCATCTACATACAACAAAAGATAGGTAATTGAACTCCCAACTCGTCTGAAGTAAACACAGCTGTCATACAAGCTTCTTGCAAAATCAGCTGAGCAAATGTACTCATCAAACCTTAAATACCATTGTCTAGGGCTTTGTTTGAGGCCATAGAGTGATTTTTTGAGTAAGCACACTTTGTCTTCTCCATCTTCTATGTCCAACCCTTCTGGTATTTTCATGTAGATATTCTCGTCTAAAGTCCCATGAAGAAATGATGTGGTCACATCCATCTGATGCAGCTCCAATTCATACTGAGCAACCATAGCCAATAAGATTCTGATGCTACAATGCTTTACAACAGGTGAGAAGATTTCATTAAAGTCAATACCCTCTTTCTGTGTAAATCCTTTAGCTACAAGTCTTGCCTTGTACCTAATCTTGCCACCTCTCTGAGCCTCCACCTTCTTTTTGTAGATCCACTTACACCCAACAAGTTTCTTGTTCTTAGGCCTCTCAACAATCTCCTAAGTCTGGTTCTTGTTAAGAGATAACAATTCTTCCTCCATAGCAACTAACCACTTCTCTTTGTCATGGCAGCTGATGGCTTCTATGTAAGTTTTAGGCTCTAGAGACTCCACCTCAAGAGCTGCACATAATGCAAATGATACAATGTCAGCTTGACCATACCTCTGAGGTGGGTGGACTTCTCTTCTGGTTTTGTCCCTAGTCAGCTAATAGTCATGAAGCTCAGTATCACTATGAGTAGTCTCCTCCTCATCTGGATCAATCTGATCTTCAGTTAGTCTTCTGGTGTCATCATGCTCCACCTCAACCTGTGTCTCATCTGGTCTGTTGTGTGCTGCACTTGAACTTGCATCTTCTTTCAATGGCATTCTACTTTCATCAAAAGTTACATCTCTGCTGATAATACACTTCTGCATTCCAGCTTCAAGGCACCACAACCTATACCCTTTCACACCTTCAAGGCACCACAACCTATACCCTTTCAAGGCTCGAGGCTCAAGCTTATCTTGCTTGACATGGGCATATGCTGAACAACCATAAACTTTCAAATTACTGTACTCAACTACATGGCCAGATCATAACTCTTCTGGGATTTTAAATTGCACAGCTGAGGAAGGGCTCCTGTTTATCAAATAGGCTGCTGTTGACACTGCTTCTCCCTAAAATACTTTAGGCAATCCCGAGCTGCTCAACAAGCACCTGACCCTCTCAAGCAAAGTCTGGTTCATTCTCTCAGCTACTTCATTCTGCTGAGGTGTACCTGGTACTGTTCTATGACTCATTATACCCTTCTTCTTGCAGAAAACATTGAACTCTTCTGATATGAACTCCAGCCCATTATCAGTTCTCAAATGCTTGAGCTTCTTTCCAGAGACATTCTCATCCTCAGTGAGCCATTCCTTGAACTTTTCAAATGCTTCTGACTTGGATTTCAGGATAGTGATCCATACCTTTCTTGAGTAGTCATATATGATAGACATGAAGTATTTCCCACCACTTCTGGTCTGATTCCTAGCTGGCCCCCATAAATCTGAATGGATATAGTCCAAAATTCATTTGGTAGAGTGTGAACTCTTTCCAAACTTCAATCTCTTGGATTTCCCAAGAATGCAGTGTTCACACAAATCAAGCTTTGTGATCTTGTCACCACCTAGCAATCCTTGCTTACTTAGCTCAAGTAGGCCCTTCTCTCCTACATGACCTAATCTTCTGTGCCACAACATTGAGTTCTCTTGCACCCTTGCCACATCTGATCTGCCAATCACTGTTCATCCCTTAAGAAAGTAGAGATCATTCCTTCTCTCACCTTTAAGAACAGTAAGCTTCCCCTTTGAAACTCTGAGCTCTCCATCTTCTGACTAGAATTTGTAGCCCATTGAATCCAGCATACCAAGAGATATCAAATTTCTCTTGAGTTTAGAAACATACCTGACCCTCTTGAGAATCCTCACTACTCCATCATACATCTTCAAGTGTACTGTACCTTCACCTTTAACTTTGCAAGTGTGATCATTCCCTAACAACAAAAAACCTCCATTCTGATGCTTAAAATCATGAAACCAGTCTCTTCTTGGAGTCATGTGGAAAGAGCACCCTGAATCTAAAATCCAATCCTGCTGTTCTTTAGTGGAAGTGATGGATAGGGACTGAGCTGACTCATAGCCCTTCTGCTCCTTATCTTCTTGGGTTTGATTTGCTTGATTCTTATCAACAGGGTTCTTGGGACCAGATTTTCTCATAAGCTGCATGTACTTGTAACAAGTACTCTTAAAGTGCCCAGGTTTGTTGCAGTGGTGGCACACTACTTCCCCTTGATTTGACACTGCTGATTTTCCCTTATCAGCTCCCTTGGGTTGACTAGACCCCTTCTTGGAGACAAATTTCTTCTGTCCTCCCTTGATTGTCAATCCTTCTCCACTGCTACTTTTATCTCCTTGAGATGTCTTATTATGTAGTAGCTTGGACTTGACAGCCAAGATCACATCCTCCAATGTGATTGCCTCCTTTCTGCCATACAAGATGATGTCCTTTAGGATTTCAAAGGACTTAGGAAGAGCACTCAACAAGATACGAGCCTTATTCTCTTCTTCTAGCTTGACATCCAAATTCTCCAGATCATCAAGTATCTTGTTGAACTCATCCAGCTGCTCCGTAATGGGTTTTTCATCTCCCATCTAAAGGCATACAGCTTCTGTTTCGAATAGAGTCGGTTAGCAAGAGTTTTCACCATGTATAGCTTCTCAAGCTTATCCCAAACCTCCTTCGCTGACTTCTCTTTAGCAACCTCCCTCAAGACCTTATCTCCAAGGCAGAGTAGGATCGTGCTTCGAGCTTTTCTGAGCAACTTGCTTCTTCCAGCCGCATCTGCTGCAATCTCTTCGGATTCTTCGAGAGCCTCGAATAATCATTGTTGTTCAAGGAGGGCCTGCATCTTGACCTTCCACAGCCCAAAATCTCCCGTACCTGTAAACTTCTCTATGTTGTACTTGGTAGAATTCCCCATCTTAGATCTGCAGCTACTTCAGTTTCCCACAAACGACGTCAATTGTCTAGTAATTCTAGTCGATTAGACGTCTCCAACCAAGTAGAATACTTGAAGATAGAAGAAATAACTGATATAGGATAGTAATTCAAAAAGTAAGCAACGAGACAAACAACACACAAAGAATTTAAGTGGTTCGATCAATGTGATCTACATCCACTGGACCAGACGAGTACTTCTTTGATTGATAAAGAATGTTTACACACTCATTCACTCGGAATAGGATATTTCCTCACTTCACTCGTGAACTCACACAACTCAAAGATTACAAAACGTACTACAATCTACAATCCTAAAAAATCAACCTTTACAATGTACACATACAAGAGTATATAAAGACCAATGTAGTTGCTGCTGTTAGGAACTGTTTGAGTAGTTAACAACCGTTTGCAACCGCTTGTAACAACCCATGTGCTCTGTTATTGCCCAACTGAAATTGTAGTTATGCCCCTCAAGTAGTTGTAACTGTAATACAACTAGTTAAACTAACTAACTTTCATATCAGAAGACTTTTCCATAAAGATCAGAACACTACTTAGTGTGCTGATACTCAACTCTCCTGTTCTTATGATCAAAAGCTGACTCTGCTGATAGACTTCTACTGTGCTGATCTTTACTGTGCTGATATACCCAGCTGCAGTACTGTGCTGATCCACTCTGCTGAAGTACTGTGATTGGTATACTCTGCTGAAGTACTGTGCTTATCTAGTACTGTGCTGACCTAGTACTGTGCTGATCTGACCAACTGTGCTGAAATCTAAGCATCACCTCCTCAGCTGATTAAAACCCTTCAACTCATCTGATTTCGGCCTAAGTCATCTTATCTGATCCTATCAGCACACTACTTACTTAGTTTGCTGACTATGAGATTATGAGATAACACTCACAATGAGCGTAGAAAGCTCAGTAGATTCCATGAAGTATTTCAGTATGCTTGGACTTAGATGATATTTGTGGAACGGAGAAAATATATACATGTAGTAAAGAGACACACACTTGTACAACATTGCATAAATCTTATGGGCCATTCTATGCTCCACATGGATCCTCCATTTTTTTTAGTGCTTTGTTTTCGTTGTGTGATTTTCTAATCCTCGTGCTTCCATGGTCAAGCAATTTTTTTTTCGACACTCATTTTCTTCTTGTTCAAGATCTTTCATGGTGTTTCTTAAACTTTATTTATTTTTCCATATTTTTTATGATTGTACTCTATCTCTTTAATCTGGATATTTAACTCACATGTGATTCGTGAAATCCTTTTTATAGAGAGAATATACAAACAAGTATATTGTATTATAATTACATTGTATTTACATGAGTGAGGTTACATGGGTGGTTTATATAGATACCATTAGAAGATAACTTTTCATATATAAAAGATATGAAGAATATATAAAAACAATATCTACAATATTATATTTGTATATATCATAATACGCCCCCTCAAGATGAAACACTATTGGTGATTCCAATCTTATTCATAAGAAGTTGAAGACGAGGATGAGATCGGCAAACGACACATAAGCTACTGTGATGATCGAGACGGAGGACGTCCAACGAACAAAGCGGTTATGGTGAGCGGTTTTGTGGGATATGCACCTTATAGGTGAGATGAACGATTTTCTTGCTATTCGTGAGCGAATCAATATAGGGGAAGAACATGGTCTCGTTCTTAATGAGTTGTTAATTTGTTGGGGCTAGGTTGTTGCAGAAGAGAGTGAAACCT
Organism: Galeopsis tetrahit; assembly: GCA_963675135.1. Lineage (NCBI taxonomy): Eukaryota > Viridiplantae > Streptophyta > Magnoliopsida > Lamiales > Lamiaceae > Galeopsis > Galeopsis tetrahit. Next base: position 18,729,663 of record OY776123.1, read on the forward strand.
CTTAGGCGTATGCAACTACTCGAGGATAAGAGAAAGATTTATCTTCTTGGGTTTGGAAGAATGTTGTCTTGTTCTTGATGAGTTGCCCTCTTGGGCGTATGCAACAACTCGGGGAGAAAAATATGATTTATCTTCTTGAGTTTGGAAGAACGTGGTCTCGTTCTTGTAGAAGAGGACGAACCCTCTTGAGCATATGCAACAATTCGAGAAGAAGAATTGGTAACAATATTGCTAACCAAATCTTGGTGTCTTTTGGTGATTTTGAGAATTAGCTAGAAAAAATAAATAAATGAAGACTTAGCTTTATAGGGCTAAAGGAAAAAAAAAAGTTTTATGTGTGAGTTTAATGAAAAATATATAAATTAATTTGAACTAATCTTAAAAAAAAAAAAAAAAATCAAATACATTTTTTTTTTCTTTCTTTCTTGAAACAAGAATTCAAGAAAGCATGGGGTTGAGCTTGATAGAGCTGGCAAAGCCCAATTCATCGGGCTGCCCGGTCCAGCCCAATTCATCGGGCCAAGTGATGTTCGTGGACTGGGTCGGGTCAGCCCATGAATTAGTCGGGCCTATAAAATGTGAGCCCAGCCTAACCCATTCTAGTCCGCTGGGCTAGCGGGCCGGCCCAACCCATGAAATAATATTATAAAAAATATATTTTTAGCAAAATTTATATATATATTATATATATAAACATTGTTATGTTTATTTATACAAATAATTTATAATTAAAAATATGCAATACTAATGTACATAATTCATAAATGGTCATAACCATTATAGCATTACACTATATAACAACTTCAAATAAAATTATAAATAATTTATAAGCTCAAATTTCAAAGTCAAAATAAATAAAAATGCAATAATATTTATAAGATATTTTACTTATTTTAATTATCTATTTACCTAAAAAAAAATATTGATCGGGCCAAACAGGCAGCCTAGCCCATTAGACCCATCGGACCCATCAAGTAGGGTCGAATAGACATAGTTCTATATGGACCTCTAATTTTAGAGCCCAACCCATACTACCCAAATTACTGACTATAGAGCCTGAGTTGAGGGCAATGATTAATGAGAGTACGGGAGACAAGTAGTATAGGTAGAAATTTGTTATGCGTGATGATGGTGGTTGTAATTGATTTCTTGAGGAACAAGATGTCAAGAAAACGGTGGTATATGCAAGTGAATGATGAATGTGACGTAAATTTGCACGAAATAAAAATTGTTGGGGATAAGTTGTTGAAGAAGAGAGAAAACCCTCTCAGGCATATGCAACAATTCGAGAAGAATAAATTTTATCTTCTTCGAATTGACGCAATCGTGCGTAAAAAAGATAAACGTGTGGGAATTATATTCAATCATGCACCCTTACCACGACGATAAGAATAATCCACTATATATAAGAATTACAAATGAGATAAATAAGTAAATAAAGAGAAAATATCACTTTTGATCACTGAACTTTACCACTTTTCACATTTGGTCACCCACATTTCATCATTATCAAAATTGGTCACTCACTTATTCTTTTCTATCATTTCATCATTATCAAAATTGGTCACTCACTTATTCTTTTCTATCAATTTTGATGCTGTTGTTAGAGAATCCGTCATTTACTAACGGAGAAAAGGCTTTGAGCGCCAACTTTTATTTTTACTCTTTTAATTTCTTAACCCTAACCCCCAAACCCTTTTTTTTTTAATTTTTTTACTGAATTTATCTTCAATTAATATTACTGGTGTGTGGTTAGGAATAGATTATCAAACGCAAATAATTATAAATGGGGAAATGAATTCTAATAATTAACTATTTTAAAATAAGTTTATATTCTCAATCATTATACAAATTCAATATGAAAATCCGTAATTGAAATATTATTCAAAAAAGTCTGAAAAACAGAGTACAAAAGTAAGTCTGGATAATTTTCAACCACAGTGAATACAATAATTATAAACCATGGAACTACACACCATAATTATAAAAACAGAGTTTATAACTAGTACATGACCACCACAATTTGACTAATTTGGCTTGTCATCACTCTCACTTGTTTTTCCTTTGTTTGTTATTTTCCTTTGTTTGGTCATTTTGTTTCTTTACTTGAGTATTGATTGCTGGAGTATTTTCCACACTGATTGACTGAGATTCTCCAATGGCTTCCTTAACTTCTTTTTTTTTATGAAAAGATAAGTCCAACTTTCAACTCAAACTTTCTAGATTCAGTTACTTCATTAAATTTGGGGAATTTAGACAAATCTTCCCTGAATACTCTCAAACTCATCACTACTATTATCAAATGTCTCATTTTCATCCTCTACCCTAGCATAAACCTTCTCAGTCACATACTTATTTTCCATCTTATCACCAATAATTCCAACACGATTAAACTCAGCATCATGATCAATATACTTTTCATTTCATATAACATATCATCCTCATTCATATCATATTCACTATCAACAAGAACGTTACTATCTGCGTAATTTTCAGAATTTGAGGCCCCAGACTCATTTAAAATCACATTATCTAAAAAAGACATATCAACTTCAGGACCAAAATCACCACCATCAACCACACAGTCATTTCCCTCTCACTATCTAAATGTTGAAAACAAACAAATTTGTTTTTGATAAAAATGTAAACAAAACAAAACTAATTAACCCATATATTTAAACGTAAAAGTTATAGAAACATACCGTATTGGGGTGCAAAAGCATTTTGGTTCCTTTTAGACATCTTCAATTCTTCGTACAAACTCAAAATCCCTCTATTGTGTTTGGGAGTTTAGGGTTAAGGAATTAAAATAGGGAAAATAAAAGTTGACGCTCAAAACCTTTTCTCCGTTAGTAAATGACGGATTCTTTAACAGTAGCATCAAAATTGATATAAAAGAATAAATGAGTGACCAATTTTGATAGTGATGAAATGTGGGTGACCAAATGTGAAAAGTGGTAAAGTTCAGTGACCAAAAATGATATTTTCCCGTAAATAAATATAAACTATATCATTGAGAATATATTCAAAGATAATGATTAACATAAATAAAAGATTGCTACATATATATATATATATATATATATTATTCTATTATATTGAAAAGTGCAACATTGTTTTTAATGAAAAATGTATGTTATTATAACTGAAAAGTGTATGATATTATTATTGAAAAGTTTATGAACTATTAATGAAAATTGTAAGTTATATATTAATGAAAAGTGTATATTATTATAACTGCAAAGTGTATGGTCTATTAATGAAAAGTGTATGTTATTATAACTGCAAAATGTATGATCTATTTAACGAAAAGTGTATGTTCTATTAATGAAAAGTGTAAGTTATATATTAACGAAAAATGTATGTTATTATAATTGAAAAGTGTATGCTATTATAATTGAAAAGTTTATGATAATGATACACCTTTTGGTTATTTGCACACTTTCATAATCTAGAAAAACTGGTGCTAAATTTTTTTTAAAAAAAATATTATTAATTTTACACGTTTTATTATTTTTTTACTTGCACTTTTATTACTGTTAATGATATTATTAGTAAGTGTAATTAATGATATTATTACTACTTGCACTTTTTTTATAATGTATAAAAAAACTGGTGCTAATTTTTTTTTTAAATTATTATTAATTTTACAAATTTTATTATTTATTACTTGCACTTTTATAGGGCAACCACTAGGCTACAACAACTTTTGTTAAGTGTTGTGTTATTTATCCTATATATAGGAGATATTTTCTATATGGCTGGACAAAAGTACACCGTGTACTTGAGTACACAGCAGCCCAACCCTATTCTCTAATACCCCTGGTCAAGTGAAGAACTTCGTGAATACATCCACAAAACAAAGCACTTTTGTTGTCATACAACAGGAGAAATAACATAAATTTGGAATCACCAAATAGAGCATGTTAAGACGCATAAAAGCGGGAAGCAAATGGATCGAAACACGAAAACCTTTGAAGGACGAACTATGACAAGAAATTAGGCAAGAAACACTAGCAAGTCTAGTGGAAGCAATTGATCCGAGCACAAACCAGATAGATCGGAGGGGCGAGAAGTCAATGATGTCGGCCATGGGCTCTCTGCCTCTGGAGAGGGAGAGGAAAGTAGAAGAAAGAAGATGTAGCGTGAGGCTATAGAGAAAATTAGAGTGTAGGCGAGTGTGACTAACACCATATGAGTGAAAACGATCATGGAGATAGCGTGAACGACCATGAGAAGGAACGAGGAGACTAGCTCGCTCGAGAAGAAAAAGAGGGAGGGGGTGACGAGGGATACTAGCTCGTCATGACGACTAAAAGCGGTAGAGAGAGGGAATGAGGGAGACCAGCTCGTTCGAGAAGAAGAGAGGGGACGAGGGATATTAGCTCGTTAGTGGCGACCAAGAGAGGGAACGAGGGAGACCAGTTCGTTTGAGATAAATAAGGCGGCGACGAGAGATACCTACTCGTCAAGAACGCCAAAAAATAGAGAAGAAATGGAATGGGTATTTGAATTTTTGTGAGAGGCAAGACGGCGACGAGAGATACTAGTGCGTCAGAGACGCCGAAAAAAAATAGGAAAGAAGAAGGGGAGGAGGCGTGAGAGAGAGAGATGTATTAGGTTGATACTATGTGAAAATTATATTCAATCACCTTTAATGAGATGGTACAAATGATCCACTATATATAGAAATTATAAATAAAAAAATAAATATAAATAATATATTTGAGAATATATTCAAAAGATAATAATTAACCCTATCTATAATATATGATTTTATTATATTCTCTAATAAAACGTTTTTGGGTGGAAGAAGTTTATATAGATATCATATATATCCTGATACTTTTTCTCTTTGCTTTTACAAGAACTTTGAATATGTGTTTATATAAAATTTCTACTTTCTTCCTTAAATATTGTGCCAGCTACCCTGTTCATATGACCCCATATTATAGTAATCAAATTATCTAGCTTTTAAAAGTGAAGGCAACACGTACAATAAAATATAAAATGAGATAAGAAAGTAGACGGTGCCCAGACGAAATGACCCCACCCCCCATATTATCAAAATTTATAACCACAACCACAGGCTGCACCAATATAATATACGGGTGTCATTAATTAAGATTTTTTTTATATTGATTTGATGCTACCTCGTGCTTGCAAATTTTATAAAATGAGATTAAATTATTATTAAAGTTTGCAAACGTCGTTACAGAGAGATGTCATGAATTAATTTTTGTATATTAATTTTTAATATTTTTATTTACTCGTTGTTTGTTTGGAGGATTTGAATCTCTGATAACATAAAATAATTTCATTTTATTTAAATGTTAGAATTTGTAATTAAAGAGGTGAGAAATTAATTTGATGTGACATCCCATTAATTTTGTTTCGCTATAACAAATTATTTTTATAAAATATCTTTAGGACATGTGTAATGACGTCCAATTTGTCTATATATAGATAAGAGGAGTTTGGAGAATACCGATCATCAAACAATTAAAAAAATGTTGGAATTTGTGGTAATTATTCCAGTGATGTCGATTGTGGGGGTGTGGATATGGGTGTAGACAAACAAAATTTAATTAATTTGGGTCTCCAAAGTCCAACAAATCAAGTCGGACCTCTAAAGTTCAATAAATTCAAATCGGGCCTCTAAAGTCTGATAAATGAAGTCGGGCCTCTAAAGTCCGATAAATGAAGACGGGCCTCTAAAAGTCCCATAAATGAAGATGGGCCTCTAAAGTCCAACAAATCAAATCAAGCCCAAATAGGGTATTCTTAGCCCATCAAGTAATTCAAAATTTTGAATTAAAGCCCTAACCACTTGCACAAATATCTCCAAGCCTACACCTATAAATAGAGGCCTCATTTCATTCATTTCAGAATCAAGAAATCAGAAGCATTCAAGGCTCTAAAATTCTCTGCAGAGATTTTAGAGTGTTCTTCAGCAAGCGGAGGATCTTCAAAGGCGTTCTTCGTGCAAAGCGGCGAGAAGTGGTGTTCGAGTGGAGATCAAGGTGCTAAGCCTCTTCGATTCGGCGTTTCTTCAAGGCGTTCACCCTCTTCGATTCGGCGTTTCTTCAAGGCGTTCTTCGTGCAAAGCAGCAAGAAGCAGTGTTCGAGTGGAGATCAAGGTGCTAAGCCTCTTCGATTCGGTGTTTCTTCAAAGTGCTTCGTGGATCTTCAACGGTGTTCGTCCCGAAAAGTTTCGAAAGTCCCGAAAAGTCCCGAAGGTCCCGAAAATCAACGTTTAATCCAAAATACGGCGTCAAGCCCTTGGATTAACGTTACAAAGTCCCAAATTCAAGAACGATCTTCAACGACGTTCATCTAAAAAGTCCCTAAATCCGGCGTTTAATCCAAAATACGGTGCTAAGCCTTTGGATTAACGTTATAAAGCCCCAAATACAAGATCGGAAAGGATTCGGCTGCGGATCCAGCTCCAAAAGCTCAAGAAATTCAAGAAGTTCAAGAAGAGGTCAGATGGAATAAGTCAGTCACGACTCCATCAACTCCCTACTACTAAATTGTAGGTCAAATCGAGTATGATGGAATAAGTCACAAATGACTCCATCAACTCCCTACTACTAAATTGTAGGTCACATCAAAATCCGGAACACGTCGCTGAGACCCCGGTATCAAATTATGTTTAGAGAGTAGAATCAAGAGATCAACGAGAGTTGTAACCCACATTTATAATAAAATATGTTTACCTTATTTCTATCACCTTCTTTTATTTTTATACGTATTTGCAGGTGTTTTAAATTTATTGGTTAACAATGGGAATTGGTGAAGTGGGTGTGGATTAAGCCAAACAAGGTTGAGAGGCTGTTCAGACAGCAAGGCATGCAAGGGAGTTCTTACAAGTTCTTCTATGGCGACACCAAGGAAGCTGATCAGATGTACCAGGAAGCCTACTCTAAACCTCTTGGCCTGCACGATAGCAATATTCCTCGTCTCATTCCTAACATTCTCCAATCTGTCCAAAAATACGGTACCTTTTCGTATTTTCGGTAAATTATACCCCTTAGAAAAAACTGTCCCTTGTTATAACTTTTATAACTAAAAAATTACAGAAAAATAACTTTTAAGTTGAAGGCTTTTAACCCAAAAAAAACTATAATGATTAATGTCATTAAATATTCGTGCAGTGATAGTATCGTTTTTTCTAGAATAGTGGAGTAAGAATTTGAATTTTCAGGGGAAAAGATACCTGTTGGTTTCACCTTTTCAATTTGGTTTTAAATTGTTGGTGGGTTCCGTTTGTTCGAAGAGAAAAAAAATAAAAAAAGATAATGAAACACTAAAAGACAAAAGATAATGACTAAGTATATATCACTGTATAAATATGACGGCGTTAATATAAGCTTGACAATGATCATAAAAAAATTCTACTTACCACCGATAAGCTGGTATGTTAGGAAATCAAATACCAAAAGTAAAATATTTTCCGGTGAAAAATAAATAAACAAAAAGAAAAAAAATTATCGGGCTCTAACACCTCTTATTTAAGTGAAACGTCACACAGTGTAGGTAGCTATCTCTTTTCTCGTTCATATATATAGTATTATGAATTGTATTAATTGTAAATCATATATACCTCAACTAAAGGGACCAAGAGTTATATATATTATATATTAGAAGAAACTCATGATTTATGAAAGAAAATGTTTTAATTAAGAAAACGAGAAAGGTTACACTAATCACGTAGATCTCTATAGATAAGGAAGATCAAACTTGCTATAGGATATATAAATTAAGCCACATAAAAGGTCAATTGATCATATAACGGAGCCAAGAAAAATAATATTGGAGCTAGTACACTAGGACAAACATGGATATTGTGAGGTAATTTGAGATGAGTTCTTTTAATTAACTTGAGATCGAATAACAGCTAATTAATTAAAGTGCAGGTAACATGGGGTTCATGTGGGCGGGACCAAGACCACGGGTGTTTGTAACTGACTCTGATCTGATAAAGGAGATGTTTAGCAAATATCGTACTTATCATAAATCATATCAAGTATCTAATTACATAAATCGGTTGCTGGTTACTGGTCTTGCTTCCATGGAGGGTGATCAATGGAACAAAGCTAGATTAAAGCTTAACACTGCTTTTCATGTCGACAAGTTAAAGGTCAGTCAGTCAATCATACAAACGCATCTTCGATCGATTCACTACTACTTCTCTCTGAAATTTTAAGCATGTGAACAATTTGAGATATAGAGTATACAATTTGAATATGTAAGGAAAATATTTGTGGGACCAGCTTTTCAATAATGCATGGTTAAAATGTTTAAGCACGTGACCGGCACATATGGGTAAATTAACAATGCAATTTTGTTGGTTTTCTGACAATTTAATTGGATCGTAAAGTATTTATACAATTTGAATATATGCATGTGACTTGTAAATTGGAAAAAAATATATATGGGACGTCTAAAAAGTTAATGGACTATTTTGGCTTTATTTCCAATATCCTTCACCAAGTCGCCAGAAACTCTAGCAAAATAATTTATTTTGTTTATGATAGAGAATGTTCCCCGCGATTCAAGTGTGTGGGCAACATATTCTAGATGAATGGAAAGAGATGGCGTCGAAGAATGGGGGCTCGTCTGAGATCGACGTCTCATCGTACATGAGAGTGTTCACAAGCTCAGTACTTTCTCAATTGATGTTTAGCTCTACCTACACTGAACAAATCAAACAAACATTTTTTCAACTCTCCGAACTATCCAATTTGGGCAAATTGGCTATGTATTCAGTCTCTCTACCTGGAGAAAAGTAAGTTCTAAATTTAAAAAACAAGTGAATATTAATATGCGCACATATATATAAACTTATATTTACCTTAATTAATAGGTATTTCCCAACGAAGAAAAATCGAAGAGTAAAAGAAATTATGAATTTTGTACGCCAGTCATTTACCTCGTTGATTATCGAAAGGTTGAAAAAGAGGGAGACTATAGAAGATAGCGATGCAACAGATTTATTGGACTTATTACTAGGGGAGTTGTACGAGGAAAATGGTACTGTAAAAGAGAAAGATCGACAAAAAATTATTGAGGAAGTGATCGAGCATTGCAAAATATTTTTCTTTGCAGGTTATGAGACAAGTTCTAATACATTGTGTTGGACAATGATCATGCTTTCAATACATCAGGATTGGCAAGATCGGGCTAGAGAAGAGATTTTCCAAGTATTAGGCGACAACAAGGAAATCACCCCTGATGAGTTGAGCAAGCTCAAGATTGTAAGTCTCATAATTTTGGTTAATTGATTTAATTGGAAAAGTCCAAAATCTTATTAATTTTAATTGATTGCAGATAACGATGATTGCGAATGAAATACTTCGATTATATCCATCGGGGATGGAATTCTCTAGAGTGGTTGACGAAGACACAAAGCTAGGAGAGTATTTTATCCCAAAAGACACATTGTTAACGTGTCCAGTATTGTTGCTACAACAGAACAAACAAGTATGGGGTGAAGACGCGGAGAAATTCAACCCCGGAAGGTTTGCAGAAGGATTGGCCAAAGTTACTAAAGGGGAAGTGGCGTATTTGCCGTTCGGGTGGGGTCCTCGTATCTGCATTGCTCAAAATTTGTCTCTGACAGAGATCAAACTCGCAACTTCTCGTTTCATCTTTCACCAAACTACGTTCACGCCCCCTACGTTGATTTCACCATTTATCCTCAGTTCGGCGCACCTCTCATCTTCAACAAACTCAATAATGCTAATTGAGATCAAAATACACTATTTATTCGCTATTTGTTTCCATGCTCAATATTGGTTGATCTTGTCTACTTGTAGTGTGCGTGTATTTGAAATAATGATATTATAATATTGGGAGAAATGTGATAATAAGAATTAATATACAAGAATTAATTCTCCACCTGTCTATAAATTCTGACTTTTAAATAAGACAAAATTCTTTTAAGAATTAAAATTCTCACCTCTCAACAATTTCAAACTTTTAGATAAGATAAAATTCTTTCATAATAACAGAGCTTCGGGCAAACCATCCGGGTTACAAGAATTCTTTCGTGTGATTTATATTAATTATGAAAATATCGCTTGTTGTTTAGTAATCGAGGACCCCTTGGCTCTTATCCCTCATGGATCCCAATTTATATATTTTTAAATGATTGAGTGTATATACATAAACTTATAAATAATTCCTTTTGAAGTTATTTGGGTTGTCATTTCAATAGTAGATTTTATATATATATATATATATATATATATATATATATATAAAAAGGAGAAATGACACCAAAATCAAATAATGGTACTATAGACCGCTTCTATAAAATGAAGTCTTGTATGATACACCAAAATCAAATAATGATATTATTCTTACTTATTGTTTTTGTTGTTCAATTTAATTATTCATATATTTTTTAAAAAAATAATATTATTCACACTATTTTATTTTGACCTTTCAGCCATTACTTATTTATTTAAATTGTCATTTACTTTATTCATAAACATCATTTTATTTACAAGTAGATCTCCACAATACTCCATTATATCCCAACTCATGTACTTTATTCATAAACTAATAAATATTTTATTAAAACTAGTTATTCACCCGTGCGTTGCACGGTCAATATATAAACAATTATTATTATTTATTTGTAAAGAATACTTTAAAATCTCAAAAATAATAATATATTAATTAGACAATTAAGTCGGATCGATTTCATAATTAACACAACATATAAGTGGGACATCTATAAAAGTAAAGTGATCAACTAACCTAATGTAATTTAATTAGTGTAAATAAAAAATCAACATCGAAACCGTACCAGGTTTTATAAATACATAAAGCATAACTTAAAAATAATAATACATGTATACAGTTTAATAGTGAAGGGACTTGGATTGGAGGCATGGGAGCCCTTAGATCCCCCCATACGCATGTGTGGATCCAATGGCTCCTCTCTTGCAAGGACATTCTTGTACAGGATGGGAGCCTTCCCTTTTCTCTAGAGCATGTATAATTAGAACCTTATTTTGCATACAAAAAAATTATATTTTTCAGTACTATACAACATGTATAGTCAATTATTACTTAGAAAGTGGAACAATATATTTATTTAAAGGGAAAAATAGTTTGTAAGGACCATATTTAAGGGTGGAAAAATGAGAATTCACTTTGAAAGTCGCAAATTGAGGTCAAATCAGACCAATTGGTCCAATATAGCTTAAATTTCAGCTAAATTTGCAGCTTTTAAAAGTTACCATTCTTAAATTATAAGCCAAAAAGTTGCGGTCCTAAACCTGTCTGTCCAAAATATGAATTATTAAACTCACGAAAATTGGACTCAATTGTCGGATCAAAAGGGCAAGCCAGAGAGATTGAGTAGAAAACTATAATAGATTCCTATTGATATGAGAGGTTCAAAGCAAAGAAATGAGAATAAAAAAGAAATTACTGATAAATCTTGTGATCTTATTTAAAATGAAATTTGTATAACTTACATACAACTTAAAAAGCAAGTAATGTATTAAGTGGCCTAAGCAGTCAATATAAATTCTCAAAAGCCCAAAAAATGTCCAGTTAATTTTTTTTTATGAATGCCCGGATTTAAATATATAAATAGTGTAGACTGGATTTATGCTAGCATGGCTAAAGTATTTGCATTTTCTATAGTAACTATCATGATGTTTTTCTTTCAAATTTTTACATCAAAATTGAACCACTGCTGTTTTTTCACAACTAAGCACTACATATACTAACACATTTCTTGTATGTTGCAAGAACAAATGAACAATGCTACAATGTTGACATTTATGAGCTTAAGTTGTAAACAAATATGAAATTCAAATATATTTACGTAAATCATAATAAATATCCTAAAATTAAATAGCTTTTGTGTATGTTGTCAAAACATAAATACTAACCGCATCAAAACCAAAGTCTAACACAGTAAAAGAAATCAGAGGACTTCGTCTGAACATATACATATAGACATCAATCTCAGATTTTCTCCCATATTGAAATTCTTTACCTCTTCTCCAAGTCTGAAAACATAGATCCTCTTACAACTATAGTAATAAACAAAAGACTCTTACTCAATTCTAAAAACTAAATAGCTGAAGAATTTTATTGAAGGAACAATAAATAAATAAATATAAACTGTCAATGATCTAAATTACCTCTCTGAAGAATCACATTTTTCTTTCTAGACATCATTGTCATTACGTTTTTTCATTTAGGAAACCCCACAGGAAGCGGTGGTGTATGAATACTGATCATTAGAAACAGAACTGTTAGATAATCGAATTACCTATTGTACACAACACAATTAATCTATTGAAATACCTCAAGAAAATTGAATAACTACTTGGTATGAAGAATTTAAAAGAAGTACCTTAAATACATGTATTTGATTTATCAATGAAGTAGGAACTTTCAACGATTCCAAAATAGGTATCTATAAATTGAAAAATTGGTCAAAAAATTGAACTACATGGGTGCGAAGAATTTACAGAAAGTACCTGAAATCCTTATGAGATTTATCAGTATAGCCCAAATTCCCAACATTGCCGAATGAGTATTCTATAAATTTAAAAGGAAAACGGAAAATAAGCAACTACAAAAAATATTTGTAATTCAATAAACAAAATCAACTTCAGAAAAAAAATAAAAATCAACCTGATTACCTGGGGGCGAATCATTTGCACCATAAGAAAGAATTCATTGAAGAATCGACACTGAGTCGACTCTTCTTACGTGTCAGCAACTCATCACAGCAACAAAATTCTACTCCTGATTAAACTTAAGAAAGTTTAAAATGTATTACAATAGATGTAAGCCTCAGATTTAAATTCATAGTATATCCGACACTACGAATACAAACGCCCACATTAATCAATCAAGATCCAATACTTTGAGCAATATGCTCCATTTTTAACTCATATGTCAACTACTCTTCTCTAAGAAAAACAAATTCTAAACAAAGAAAAAACTGGATAAGAACTAGCTAGCTAGCTACTGTAAATTTGAAGGAAAGTTGGGAATTAACTTCCTACGATAGTCTAAGTAGCTAGATAAATTAATAAATTAAAAAAATGCTAATGAATTCTTACTTTGCTTTGGTAGGGAACAACCACATATACAAAGGTGTTAAGCAAAAAAAATAAAATTACTAAGTACTATTGAAATTTTAGACTAACAGATAACAAAAATGGAGCTTATCTATTTGTAACAATTTTTTTCTTTTAGAAAGTGGAAAAGAAATGTGTGATGGTGGTGAAAATGTGGAGCTTATCTATTTGTAAGAAACAAACAATAAGAAAGCAATGAAGTTGTGTGGAGACAATTCTTTCCAGTCAAGTAGACACACACCAATTCACCTGCCACACACCAATTCACCTGCCATGGAAGTTTGAAATTTTACATATGAGTCATGACTAATAATAAAGAACAACAAAAATGAAAAAGATTAAATAAAATTTCATGTGCAAGAAAAAATGGACCTCAGATGGGAAAAGTGCCCCAGCAGGGGAAACTTTATGGTTCACTGGTTCAACTGTCATTGATGGATCTCCCAATGCGTATGCTGAAACACACATATCCCTATTAGAAATTATTTGTGTAATTTCTAATTTTTTTCAAAATACTAATCAAACATTAAACATAGTACATTCACATTTATCAAAGTATGCTCCAATTCTTATCTAATACTACACAACAAATTTAGACACCTAAAGTTCAAATTGCTCTACCAAAATCTCCTCTATATTTTGATACACATAACATTTGATCTCACAGCAATAAAAGATTGGCTACATAATGGTGCCCAATAAAGAATAAAATTGAAATGAATGAAGTAATGAAATTGATCTCACCGTTTCAGAGCAATAGCTAAACATGTAAAATAAAGCTGAAGATTCATGATTCATACAGATAGAAGAAAACAATGAAAACCATAAACAAAACAGAACAGGAAATAATGAAATTGAAAACACTAAAAACATTAGCATGAAAGAACTGTCATTGCTTCAATTGATGCATCTCCTTTCCAGTTCAGAAAAGAAGTATTTTTTTCTTTATTTATATATTTATCTTCTTTTTCCATATTGATTTCACTCATACTTATTTCCATCTTACTACTTTCCCTTTTTTTTTCTAAGATGTCTCTTTTAATTACCTAAACATGACTACGTAATGTTCAAGTAAAAACATTATCTCCCTTATTTATGCCCATTCCTCTGAGAGAGTCCACTGCTCTAAAGCTGCATAATTTTGCAGGTTGGCTTGAAGATGCTGCATACTTTGCTGCCATAGATGACACTGTGAATACTTTTAGTTGGTATGAGTGGCCTGAATCATTAAAAAAATCGCCACCTTTCTGCCCTGGAAGAAATTTATCAAAGCAAAAAGGAATATGTAAGATACTCTTTGACCCTTCTACCAATTTAGACTCACCTTTTCAAATCACACTCCTATTGTGCAGATAGATATCTTCATTGCCCTGCAATTCTTGTTCCAAAGGCAATGACAGAAAGTTCATGATTATGCTCAGACAAAGGGAATCAGAATTATGGGAGATATGCCTATATATGTTGGCTGACTACATTATGCTAAAATCTACCACCTAAAGAAAACACTAATAAAAATTATTGTTAATACCGGAAAGAAATTAAATACTATCCAAAAATAAATAAATATCAAGATTATAAATTTATACATAGAAAAATAGTTGATCAATAAGAAGTTATTAGGGGTATAAACATGCAAAGCATAATATCCCTCAACGTGAAGGAAGCTACAGACTCAATTTGGATGATTTTTTTGTGATATGAAATCAGAAGTGGCTTCTACTCTCAACTACACGGCCAAATTAAGGACCACTTCTTGTCACATTTGGGACATGTTGGGAAGCAAAAGAGGCAGCAAATTGGCAATTAGAATATGGATGTGTTTCGTCCGAGTCACATGGAGCTGGAGGAATAAGAGAATTTTCGAGAATACCGTCTGGGATCTAGAGAAAATTTTAGACGAAGTAAAGGGTAGATTATGGAGCTGGATTTCTTGTTATGGGAACACTTTGAATAGCAATGAGTTATCGGCTTGGCTGCTGGACCCTCGGTCGCAAATGAACCTATAGACACGGATGGTAGAAGCTCTAGGCGATTCTAATAGGATATAATTCTTTCCTTCTATGTTTCTTAGATTCATAATTTTATTTACTGCACTATGTTCTGGTACTACTGTACCTCCAATATTGATCTTGTAATCCATTATATGGAACCTCCATTATTCAATACATGGCTTTTGCTTGATTAAAAAAAAAAAGTAGCTGTCACAGGCAAAACATCAAACACTTGAAGAGCAAACAAATCTGAAAATTAAAGATCCCATACAGATTGGGTAAGTAAAATATTCAAGAAATTGAGAAAAAATAAATGATAATATATAAATGCAGTAATCGGAAGCCTAAAACACCAACAAATCGATAGAAGCAGTGGGAGTACATTTGCATAACATGAATTGACGGGATCGAAAAAATGGACAGAATAAGTGACCTCTCTGCTCCATTTGGCGTCAAACGCGTCGGGCAACTGTGGGATTTGCGGCTCTGCTATGGAGGTTTGACTATGGGATTTCCTTTGGGTGGCAACTGGCAGAAGGGAGACGACGATGGCCCGTAGTGCAGCGGTGGCGGTTTTGCGGCTCATGTACGGCGACGGTCAAAACAACTTTAGGCGAGGTGGGCGACCAAACGGCCATGGCGGGCGGCTTCTTGTTGCAGTGGACCCACCGTCGTGGAGGCGTGATTTTTGCAAAAGGGACGACGCTAGTTTTAGGCGAGGCGTGAGCGGCGTCCCAAGGTAGAGGTGTTGTTGTGGGAGTGAGACTTCAAGCACGCGGCGTTGGCCTCTTCCATGTGATGTGCACAGCTTTTGAAGAAGAGTTCAGATGGTTTGTGTGTTTTCAGAAATTTGATTTGAAGGGAGAGGGTGATAGACCTAGAATTTGAAAAGTTTGATTTTTGAGAAATCCAAAAGTCATCTAAAAAAATGTAGTATCAGATTAATGTAAAAAGCGTGCAAGACTAAAAAATAATTATCCAAAAATAGTATCTGAAAAATGGGCGGGAAACTAAAAATAGTATACTATGTTGTTATTATATATATATAGATACGTGTAAGGAGAAATTGGTGTAATGAATTAAAAAGAGGGAGCTATCAATCAATTGTACGTTTTAAAAAACCTGGATCGGCCCATGGATATGGTGATGGCTATGTTTAACGAGGGTTATAGCAAGGACAATATAACTATAGAAACTATGAAATAATAATTTCATTGAACAATTGTACGGATTTACAAAATAAATATTTATAGATACAAGGTGTATTTATATCTATAAGATATACATCAAATATTGAAGAGATAAGGATGAACATAATATTAAAAGATAGATACAAATCTAATTAAAATTATATTCCTAATACGCCCCTTCAAGATGGAGCACCGTAGTAGAGTCAAATCTTGGTCATAAGTAGTTGCAGTTGAGTACGAGGTAGTGGCTTAGTAAGAGCATTAACAAGTTGGTCTGCAGACGAAACATGTGAGACTCGAAGCTGGGATGTCTTGATCAGATCTCGAATAAAATGAAAATCAATTGCAATATGCTTCATTCGAGAGTGAAAGACTGGATTGGAACAAAGATAAGTGACCCAAATATTATCACGGTAAATAACAGGGAGATTCAGAATTGAGAAACACAATTCCCGAAGTAAGGATTTTAACCATTGAACTTCAGAGGCAGCTGAGGTAATGGCACGATACTCGGCTTCAGTAGAGGAACGAGCAACTGATTTTTATTTCTTGGAGGACTATGAAATGGGATTAGCCCCAAGAAAATCAATATAAGCACTTGTGGAACTACGATTATCACTGTTGTCGGCTCAATCAGCATCAGTAAAACAATGTAGAGAAGAAGACTGGTCAGGTCTCAATGCCATCCCTACATCCTGAGTTCCATTTAAATAACGAAGTAGTCGTTTGACGGCGCCCTAGTGAGTAGTGGTTGGGGCATGCATGAACTGAGATAACTTGTGAACAACAAATGCAATATCAGGTCTGGTGAGTTGAAGATATTGAAGACTACCAAGTACCTGACGAAATTTAGTGGCATCAGTAGGAGGCATCCTATCCGAAAGAGAAAGACGAGCTGGGGTGGATAATGGATTTTGAACCAGCTTGGATCGAGGTGATCATGTTGAATCGAGTAAGAAGATCAACCACATACTTTCGTTGGGAAAGAAAGCGTGATTTCTTAGTACGAAGAACTTCAACACCTAAGAAGTAGGAAAGGGGGCCTAAATCTCTCACTGAAAACTTCGAACCAAGGTCCGTAGCCACTCGAGTAAGGAAAGAGATATTATTTCCTATGAGAATCAGATCATCAACATACACAAGGAAATATGCAATAATGCCAGATTTATTGTACACAAAAAGAGACTCATTAGATTTTGTGTGAATAAACCCAATCCCTGCCAAGAACGTCCTAAGAGCATAGTACCAAGTACGAGGGGCCTGTTTTAAACCGTAAATGGATTTATGAAATTTACAAACGTAGGATGGAAATGTTTTATCAATAAAACCCTGGGTTTCCATGTATACGGTGTCGGGAAGGGTACCATGAAGAAATGCATTATTAATATCGAATTGTTGAATGGGCCAGTTTCGTGTAACTACAATACTGAGAACCGCCCTAACAGTTGCAGGCTTGACGACCGGGCTAAAG
Organism: Galeopsis tetrahit; assembly: GCA_963675135.1. NCBI lineage: Eukaryota > Viridiplantae > Streptophyta > Magnoliopsida > Lamiales > Lamiaceae > Galeopsis > Galeopsis tetrahit. Next base: position 18,747,439 of record OY776123.1, read on the forward strand.
GTCTCCAAAAATTCACCACCCGGACGCTAATGAAAGCCTTTGGCCACAAGGTGAGCTTTAAATTTGTCTAGGGTTCCATCAAGTTTGCGTTTGATACGGAAGACCCACTTGGAGCCAACTATAAGTCCCAAGTGTCATTCCTGAGAAGAGCATCAAATTCAGAGGACATGGCCTCCCGCCACCTTTCATCTTTTAAGGTTTGTAAAATACAACTTGGTTCAATATCAGAAGGTAAAACTAATATAAGACAATACCTCGGGTTGGGCTTGAATATATGTTATGAGACCGAGTGACCATACAGGATCTGGGTAAGGCCGGAGGCGGTGACGGTGGTGCAGGGGGCCGCAGAGGAGCATTTGGCGACCCGGGAGCATGGGTAGGCTGAGTTGGCTGGTTGAGAGGAGGAAATATGGAATGGGGGCGGTGGAGGGTGTATTTATCAGTTTGGTGGGTGTGGTAGGTGTATTTATCGGAGTAGTGGTTGCATTCGGCAGAACAGGTGGTGGATGAAGTGGGACAGGTGGTATATCATGGAGGTGCAGAGGGGTGTATGTATTAGATTTGTAGGTGTGTTGGGTGTATTTAGCAGATCAGTGGGTGTATCAGAAGCAGGACTGGGTTTAGCAAAGGGGAAGGTATGCTCAACGAATTGAACATGACGAGAGTTATATACTCCCTCCGTCCCACAGGAATTTGCACACTTTCCATATATGGATGTCCCATACCAATTTGCACACTCCATAAAAGGAAATATCTTCACAACCCTCACCATTGAAATATACTCATATTTACCCATATGCCATTACTTTTCCACACTCAATCTACTTTTTACTTTACTTTATTCATAAAAGTTTACAAAACTACCCCTCAAAACATCAATCATTACACCTTTTCTTACACATTTCTTAAAATATGTGTCGGTCAAAGGGTGCAAGTTCCTCCGGGACGGAGGGAGTATTTATTAAGTGGAAAGATCTAGACATAAATAAGCACTTTGGGTGAGGGAGTATCCAATAAAGACACATGGTGTGGACCAGGAGTCTAATTTGTGAGCAGTGTAAGGGCGGAGCCAAGGATAGCCTAAGCAACAACAAAAAAATCGGAGTTTGGAAAGGTTAGGTGACTGTTTTAAGAGGCATTGGAAGGAAGAAATCATATTTAGGTTGACTTTGGAAAGACAATTTATGATATAAGTGGCTGCACAAACTACATAGGACCAGTAAGGGGCATGAAGGCATGATGAAGATGGGCTAAGGTTGTATCAAAAATATGTTCGTGGCATCGTTTAGACATGTCATTGTGTTCGGGAGTATGTGGCGAGGTGGTGAGGTAGGATATGCAATGGGTTTGGAGAAACGAGCGAAGGGAAATAAACTCTCCCCCATTGTCTATGTAGAGGGTTTTGATTATGGTGTTATAGTAGTTTTCAACAAGAGGTTTAAAGGCTGTGAAGGTGGAAAGAACATTAGATTTTAGTTTTAGGGGATAAATCCACATGTATTCGCTAAAATGATCAACAAATATGACATATTATTTAAAACCATCATGGGATATGACCGGTGAGGACCATGCATCAGAATATATAATTTCAAGAGGGGTACGAGAAATAATGTTTGAATCATTAAAAGGGAGTTTGTGGCTTTTGATACAATGTCAATAATCACAAGTAAACACTTTTGAAGATTTATTAGGTAATTGAAAATTGGATAAAGTGTGAGAGAGAATTTTAAGAGACAGATGACCTAAGCGGGCATGCTAATCCGGAGCTGAAAGACGATCAACGAGAAAGTTGGTAGGGGAAGGTTGGGATACTCGGGCCAGCTATACGTACAGATTATCTATGCGACTCCCCTCGAGGAGAATGCTCCTCGTGCGGCCATCCCGCACCTGAAACGAGGAAGAACAAAAAACGACATCAACATTACTATTACAACATAAAGTTGAAACATAGATCAAGTTCTTTGCCATTTGTGGAACAACTAAAACATTGGAAATTTTCAACATACCAAGATCGTGAAAAGATAAAGAATCGATATGAGAAATATTTAGTTTATTACTGTCACCAATAACGACGTTGTTAGAACAGGAATATGGGGAATGAAGTGATAAATTCTGGAGACCATCTGTCACATGATGAGAAGCCCCGGAGTCCAAGATCCAAGGGATGGAGGGATTTTATAAAACTGTCGAGTGGACTGAGCATACTGGTTGACTCAGTGGAGAGTGGGTGTATTTACTTGAAGAGTGGGTGTGTTTACATGGGATGGGGGGATCGAGTTGATTGGGTGAGTGGGTACCAAGTCGACTCAGTAAGTTTGACTGGAGGTGAGTTTACTAGAATAACGGGTGTGGTTACTTGGTGAGTAGGGACCGAGTTGACTCGATGAGTGGGGACCGAGTCGACTCAGTGAGTTCTGGATCTAGGCAGTGCACATAGGTTGGAGTTCTGGGCACGTCTTTGCTATGTGGCCTTGAGCTCGACACAATTGACATGTGGGTGGCGTTCGAGGCTGACGGTTGGAAGAGACGTTGACAATCATGGCCGACGCCGAACGTGACTTGGTGGACGAAGGTGTGGCGGCGGCGACGCCCCCTAACCCAGCGCTCTGTTCTCCCCCGCGCGCCGCCGTCGACTAGGTAGTTTTTTGTTTTTATTTTTTAATTTATGCTCACGCGGCGGCGGCACCGTCCCTTCGCCCAGCAACGCCGCCGCTGCCTCCCTCCCACGACAACTGTCTCCGCCCCCTCCTCCCTCACTCCCACGGTCAGCAGTCGTCGCCCCTCTTTTTTAAAATTTTCTACCATAAGTTGTCGAAAATTTTATTATTTTTTTAAAATTTTATTTCGATAAAAGTTGTCGACAAAAGTGTTTTTCGTCGACAAGAGTGTTTTTCGTCGACAAACCAGTGTAAAAAAATATACAGTATTTTTTTAATAAAATTTAAGTTTTTTTAAAAAAATTCTAATGGTGCGACGACCGGAGATGCAGCGATGGCGGCGATCGGAGGTGCGACTCCTCCTCCTTCAATTAGGGTTAGGGTTTAGGATTGAAAAATGGAGGGAAAGTGTATTTACCATGGTCATTTTAATATAAGGGTAGTTTATATATTTTACATTATTATTAAATTAATAAATGGAGAGGGGGAGTATAGGTGGGGTATATAGCCTCGCCCTTTAATTAATTAATGGGAGTCCAAGCCCATGAAGAAGCTCATTTTCAAATTAATTGTGATTTATGAAGCCCAATTCGATGGGCCCATTTAATATATCAAATTGTCATCAATTGAGTCCAGTCCATTGCTAGTGTTGGCGTGGGCGAATTAAAGAGAAAGCAATCAGCTGGGCCCATGCTGATGAATGGGATCATCTCATATCTAAAATGGAAAGGGTTGAGGTATATACCCCTCCAGCTTTGTTTAATGCACTCCCCCTTCTATTTTTTAATTAAATATATATATGAAATACCATATTTGTTCTTTAATAAAATGTATAGATACATACACACCCCATTAACCCTAATTTCCTCTTCTTCCCCAACCTCTCTACCGCCTCTCTCACTTCCCCTCCCCCCCTTTTTTTTTCGTTTTCTGCTCTCACCCTCCATCTCCCTCGCCGTCGCTCTCCCCCCTCTCCCTCGCCGTCGCTCTCCCTCTCCTCGCTCACCTCGTTCGTCACCGCAGCTATGCTTTTTTAAAAAAAAAATTATGTAACAAGCGACGGCGCCGCCCCTCTCGCCCAGCGACGCCGCCGCCCTCCTTCGCACCTAGCCGTCGCGGCCCGCCAGCGCTCGCCCCCAGTCGTCGCCGGCGAAGAACAAGTATGATTGTTTTTTTTTTCCCGACCATTATTGGTCGCTCAAGAACACTCTCATCGACGATAGGTTGTCGACGAGAGTGTTTTTGAGAAATCAATAATAGTCGAAAATTTCAATTTTTAATTTTTTTTTAAATTTTCTTTCGAAATTTGGTCGATTGGTCGACAAATCAGTGTCGACCGTAGTATTTTTGGCGACAAACCAGTGTCGACCGTAGTATTTTTGCTCGACAAACCAGTGTCGACCAGAGTGTTTTTGGTGACTCTGGTTTGTTAAAAATACTAAGATTTTTTTTTTAATTTCTAAATTTTATTTGAGGTAGTTATGGTGTCGGTTGGAGTGTTATTGTTATTTTATCTGATCAACATGTTCATTTTTGTGGGTGTTAGAATTTGTTTGGGGCGGCGGGAATGGCGGCGCGGCAGCATCGGCGGCGGTGGCGAAATTCTAGGGTTAGGTTAATGTTTAAATGGTAGGGGGAGTGTATGTATCTAATATGATTTAGTAAAGGGCAAATTTGGTATTTTGCATGAATTTTGAATTAATAAAAATGTAGGGGAAGTGTATTAAACAAAGCTGGAGGGGTATATACCTCAACCCAAATGGAAATAGGCTCGTAAAGACAAGAGAGAAGGAGAATTAATTTTGGGCGCGGTTATAGACACCCACCATTGTATTGAGGACACCCACGAGATGAGGACACACACCGTTCGGATGAGGACACCCACGGGGAAAAGCCAAAATTGCCCTCCAAATTTCTTTCACTCCTTCCACTGTCTTCTTTCGGTACACCCACCCATCTCCCCCATTCTTCTCCCCCACTCCACCTCTTCTCCCCCCTCTGCCCCAAACTTCTCCCCCACTCTCTCCGTTCTCACGGCCACATCGAACAAGATAGAGAGACACCCCCGGCGACATCAAACAAGATAGAGAGAGATACGGGCGGCGCGCCGTTTTTTTAGAAGAAGAGGACGTTCGATCAATTTTTTTTTCTTTTTTGCAAAAATGGTTAAAGGTTAGTTCATCTTGCTTATATTTAGAATTAGTGTTGTGATAACACGTGTTTTCTTGTTGAAACATTGATTCTATTGTTATAGGGTTTCATGATTTAGGTTTTGTTTTTTGAATTTTGTGTTAATTCATGAATGTGTTGATTAAGGTAGGTTTTTGTGTTTATAATCATGTTTATGTGTACAATGTATCAATATTTGATGTGTTAGGATTGAAATAAACCAATGGGCATCTAATTGGCATGGTTTAGCACGAATCAACTGTTGTTGACTGGACAAAGTGGGATAGCTCAAGTGGTTAGAGCACCACTACCTAGGCCACAGGTCTTGGGTTCGAGTCATGGGGAGGGGAAAAAGGGATGGGGTATTTAACTTGTAATAAAAAAAAAACTGTTGTTGACTGGTTTTTCGAACATTCGATGGTTGTGCGGAACTAATTTTCGGACATGTATGGTTTGTTTTGGATTGAGTTTCGAACATTAGTTATTTGTTTTGGTATAATTTTCGAACATTAGTTATTTGTTTGGGTTTTAGCTTCGAACATGGCTTGGTTGTTTTGGTCTTAGTTTCGAACATGGCTTCTTTGTTGTGGTTTAGGTTTCGAACATGGCTTGTTGATTTTGGTATAATTTTCGAACATTGCTTGTTTGTTTTTGTTTTAGTTTCGAACATGTAGTAATTTTTGAACATGGGTTGTTTGTTTTGGTTTAGGTTTCGAACATGGCTTGTTTGTTTTGGTTTTAATTTCGAACATGGCTTGTTTATTTTGGTTTTAATTTCGAACATGGCTTGTTTGTGTTGGTTTTTGTAGAGGGTGTTAGTAGGGCTCGACCGACTGCTTCCAACAGGAAAAAGAAGTAACATATTAGCGATGAGGCCGCTCCTCAAGAGCCCAACCCTCAAGAGGCCATTCCACAAGATGCCAACCCTCAAGAGCCCACTCCACAAGAACCGGTGCCCACTCTACAAGAACCAGAAGTAGATAAGGGAAACGACGACGGAGATGGACAGGACGAGGAAGAGGAAGAGGGAGAGAAAGAAAGAAGAGTTGTGAATGTTGATCGGCCATTGGTAACCGCACCTCCCCTTCTCAAAAGCTTCCAAGAGCATGTAGCCAAATACATATGGTTGGGTGAGGAGCGAGATGTGTTAAAGTGTCACTGTCATGTGACGAAACTATTGCATTGGGAGTTTGATGATGATGAAGATTGGCGTCATTGGGGGAGGTTTTTGAAAGGATCTAGGTTGATTCATGTTAGACGTGGGGCTTACAAGTATTCAAACAAGAATCTTATCACAGCCTTCGTTGAGAGATGGCACGAAGAGACCAACTCATTCCACTTGCCCTTCGGGGAAATGACAATCACCCTCGATGATGTCTGTTGTATCACGAATCTGAAAGTTAATGGTCTCCTGGTGCAGTCTACGTCCGAAGAACATATTTTGGCTTCAGATTATTTAATGAAATATTTGGATTTATCATTAGTACAAGCCAAGGAAGCATTAAGTGGGCAACGAGGGGGTTCCGTGAAGCTATCGTGGCTAAGGGAGACTTTTATGCCCATGATGTCCTCGGACAACGAGGACGAGGTGTTGTATTTAGCACGAGCGTTTGTGTTGTACATGTTTGGGACCACCTTGTTTCCGGAAAAAAGTGGTACTCGTGTTCACGTACAGTGGTTGCAGTATATGGACGACATGGCAGAATTTTCTCACTATGCTTGGGGTACCGCATCGCTTGCCTATTTGTATAGACAATTGGGGATGGCGTCAAAGTTCAAGTGTAGGCAGATTGGTGGTTACCTTACGTTATTGGAGGTATTAAGTATTTTAAATAAGTTTGTTAATATTTCATGTTTTTCATTTGATATTGACCTAATAATATTGTACTTGTAGGCTTGGATTTATGAGCACTTCCCTACTTTGATCTTGCCGCCTCATAATCCAGACTTGGGCCGTTCGGATCCACTGTCGATGCGTTATGCACCCGAAGCTCATACATGCCCCTGTGTCGACCGAGTAAGAGGCTTTAGAGAGCGATTAGATACCCTCCTACTCTCCTAGGAAGCGAGGTACGTTACTAACCAAATTAATATATTTGTCTGTTGTTTATTTGTTTTTAAGATAAATAAGCATTTTTTAAATTTAATTTGGTGTTGTAGGTTAACTGGAATCCATATCGTCCCGAACGAGAAAAACATCCATTTGATGAGGTATCTTACTTTCATGGGTGCATTGTGTGCGGAGATATTGTTGAGCCGTACTTGCCGGATAGAGTGCTCAGACAGTTCGGGTACGTGCAAACCGTTCCCGAGAAGCCGCTTGCTGCCCGTGTTAAGAGGACCGGTTCCACATCCAAGAAAACAAAGCTAGTGTGGGGTGCTATGGCGGAGTACTTTTCTACGTGGGACGCACACATGCTTACGGATGATAGACTTGGTGAGCGTTGTATCCAAGATTCGGATTGCAGCGATGGTTATATTGATTGGTACCTCGCCAACGGCCGTCCTTACGTTTCAAATCCTTCTAATATGAGACTTCCTCCTCGTGAGCCTCCACGTAGGGCTGAGTCAGGGCACTTGGTAGATTTTGCAAAGTTTGAGTTGAACTTGTTGTTGCAAAAGTGGAGGAACGACGAGCCATTAACAATCGATGGGGTAATGCAAAAAATTGAAGAAGTTGTGAGAGGCAGATTGGCGGACAAACTTCCGATGACGTAGGAGAAGATGCACCGTCATCATCAAGTGCACGTCGTGGACGTGGAAGAGGTCGGGGATGTGGAAGGGCTAGGCGTCCTTGACAAAAACTTGTTTTATATCATTTTGAACAAAAACTTGACAATGTTGTTTTTTAACATGTATAACTTGTATGGTAACTTGACTACTTTATGAATGTTATGTTGTATTTATTGAATAGTTTATATATAATGTTGTATGGTTTTATATGGTTTCTATAATGTTATAGTATGGTTTATATATAATCTTGTGTGTTTTTATAAATTTCGGATGACAACACCCACGTGGTAAAGTTATATGGATGAGGACACCCACTATGTACGGGACAAATTTTCGAAAAAATGAAGACCTTCCGGGACAAATTTGCCGAACAATAAATATTTTTGAACATTTGTAGTATGTGCGGAAGTAATTTTTGAACATTGGCACATTCTTGGGACATTTTTTTCGAAAATGGCCCTAATGTTCGAAAAAATGTTCGTCACAGAGACTTTTGATTTAAAATTCGACCAAGTAAAACGCGCGGAACAAAATTTCGAACATGGAACAATTGTTGTGACCTGTTTTTCGAGCATGGACCAATTGTTTGGAACAATTTTTCGAACATGTCCCCAATGTTCGAAAAAAAGTTCGTTACAAAAACTTTTGGTTTAAAATTCGACCAAGTAAATCTCGCGGAACAAAATTTCGAACATTGGCACGATGTTGGGAACTGTTTTTCGAACATGGCTCCAATGTTTGAAAAAAACTTCGTTACAGAAACTTTTGGTTTTAAAATTCGACCAAGTAAAACGCGCGGAATAAAATTTCGAACATTGGCACGATGTTGGGAACTTTTTTTCGAACATAGCTCCAATGTTCGAATAAATGTTCGTCACAGAGACTTTTGGTTTAAAATTCGCCCAAGTAAAACGCGCGGAACAAATTTTCGAACATGGAACAATTGTTGTGACCTTTTTTTCGAACATAGCTCCAATGTTCGAAAAAAAGTTCGTTACAGGAACTTTTGGTTTAAAATTCGACCAAGTAAAACTCGCGGAACAAATTTTCGAACATGGAACAATTGTTGTGACCTTGTTTTCGAACATGGACCAATTGTTGGGAACTTTTTTTCGAACATGGCCCAATGTTCGAAAAAAAGTTCGTTACATAAACTTTTGGTTTTAAAATTCGACCAAGTAAAACGCGCGGAATAAAATTTCGAACATGGCCTTATTGTTGTGACCTTTTTTTCGAACATGGACCAATTGTTGGGAACTTATTTTCGAACAAAAGTCAATTTTTTGAAAAAAATGATCCCAACTATAGGTTTTATACAACATATTATACTTTTAACACAATTGTAGTGCCTCATTCAAGCACGATAAACCATTCAAAAAATAGAGCAATTAAATTACACAAATCATCCATTGTAACGTTGAAACCGTATACATGTTCCAAAAATATTACACATCAAGAATTTGTACGCAAATTATCTATAAATGTTGTTTGTTGACAATTTGTACACAAATTACACCAAAAAGACAAAAGTATTCCAAAGTTTCTAACCACAAAAACTAACAAAAAGATGGTAACTACATCCATACACTATCATCTAATTAATTCCTCCGGACGCATATGCATTTTTTCATCCTTCCAAAATGTGTTGACCCTCATGCTTCCACGAAGTAATGACCGGGGGCAAAGTGCGCCCAACACCCATCATAACCTACACTCATTCAAGATTTATGTCTTATATATAAAATATGCAACATATACGTGTAAATAAATTCATTAAATCAATGCAATCAAATACCTGGACGAAATGGTTCTCATTAATTAATCCCAACCAAATACTCCTCGATTCTTGAGGAGGTTCTTTGTTGAACGGCAGATACGTAAGGGATAGACGGGTATCAAGAACCACCACCGCCACATTATAGTGTGACGCCACTAGATATCCCATGTACGGCAACCCGAACCAATATTTTTTATGTGCAAACTCTGTAAAGCAATTCAATTTTTCAAGCACAACATGGATGTAATCATTCAACAAGAACACGTTGTTGTACAACGTTAGATTGCGGGACAGTTCGTTCATCAAGTCCATTCGAACCCTCGCCTACTTATCCTCACCCCATCCCATAAGTCCAGCCACTGCTCGAAAACCGCAGTGTCCGTCACCCTTTACGTTCTTGATATCGATAATGTAGGGTTGATGCTCGATCGGTAAATTGCCGATGAAGTCAATTCCTTGGGATTGTCGGGTACGCCGACAGGATACCTACGCACATTACCAAAAATTTTACCCATCTACAACCAAATCACCAAAATACACCCATCTACAACCAAAATACACCCATCTACAACCAAATCACCAAAATATTACCCATCTACAGATAACCAAAATACACCCATCTACAACGAAATCACCAAAAATATTACACATCTACAAGAACACCAAAAAAAATAAACACATCTACAACCAAATCACCAAAATATTACCCATCTACACATAACCAAAATACACCCATCTACAACCAAATCACCAAAAATATTACACATCTACAAGAACACCAAAAAAATAAACACATCTACAACCATATTATACTTTAATATTATACATCTACAACACCACCAAAATAAACATGCAAGGGCTAAGAATTACCGGTTGTTTTTGTGGAATCCCTTTCTTTTGGAAGGACGGGGATGAGAGCGAGTTATCTACTGTGATCACCGCTTGCTCCTTTTGTACCGAGCAACTTGCAACTTGACTCTCTACTAGCTCAAATAGGCTCGGCTCACGTTTGGTGGACGCATCAGACTTCTTCTTTTTCTTTCCCTTTTTGGGTCGACCACGAGTGTCTTCCTTAGGGGGTGGCTCAATAAGAGTCGTAGTCTCGGGGTTTGCAAGCTCCCTCATACGCTTCAAGAAGATGAGTTGCTCCTCCGCAGAGAAGCTCTTATAAACCTCAGCCATATCGTCTACGGCATCTTCAAACCGATTTTTGTTATGGATGATAGGAGGGTCATCCACGAGTGTGGTGGTTGGGGTAGGCTCCATATCCAGCTTCCTCCAGAAGGGATCAATGGCATTCACGGATATCGGTTTGTCACAGTAAACATACTCCTCGATCTCATGACCACAGGGCAAACCATATACCTTCCTCAAGATATGTTGGCACTCTTTAGGATCAAATCCAGGTTGTTTGATAACCTTGATTTCATCAAAGATATTTTCTAGAGCCACCAATGACACCACCCCTCATAAATAATCAAAAACATTTGACGAGAACCTATGTTGGGCCACATTCAAACTCTTTTCGAAGGAGGCTTTAATTGCAACATGGCATGCCTCGAATAGAGTGTGGCATTTCTCCCAACATGTCTCAAAATTTCCTAATGAATTGCCGAGCATTCTTTTCAAGGCGGCATGCTGGCTTTCTACCCTGATAAGCGAAAATTTAAAACGTTAACGTTAAACAACTTACAAAATAAAAGAATTACTTTAAATAAATACAAAAGTATAAACATACCTGTTGGTTGTGGTATTGTCAAAGTGCATAAAATCATTCGTCCAAGCCCTTACGAACCTCTCTTTATAAGGGGTAATCCAACTGTTCAACACGTAATTCACTGGCTTCTTTGGAAATTTGGACTTGAACTCTCGAAGAGCTTCTTCAAAGTCAGACTGGGTATCGGACCTCCATAAACGGTTGAAATAAAAGTTGAATACCTCCCATTTTTTGACATCTTTAAATTCACCCTTGCAGTTGGCTAACATATTCCGATCAATGTGGAATGTACAAAGAAAATGACGGGCTTCTGGAAATTTCTTGGCCACCGCATTCATCAATGCAAGTTCACGGTCCGTGATAATAACATCCGGAAGAGAAGATGAGCCCAACACGTCTCGAAGCACCTCCAATGCCCATTGATAATTCTCTTCTTTCTCATCCATTAGGTACACCGACGCAACACAAAATGTGATCCCAGTCGATGTAACTCCCACAATCTCCAAATAAGGTAACCGGTACCTATTCGTCTTGTATGTGCAATATATCATGAGGACCTTTGGAAAAGCATGCACTAATTGGAGTGAGACGGGATGTGCAAAAAACAACTCGTTAAGAGTGTTTGTCTTCTCACATCTTCGCGTGGCATGAAAGTAATTGTGCTCGACAAGTTGACTCATCAAATATTGCAACTGACTACGTCCACAATATCGATGGATTCTATGCTTCGACCTTGCATTGTAGATCGTTCGAAGAGTCGAGTGATTGTGCACATTCTTCGTCTTCAACCTAGACAATACAGATTTAGGAGGAGCGTGTAATTTGGACATTTCAATTACGAACTCCTCTTCCTCAGTAGTTAGACGGCCGGCATAAGAATGACCCTCAAGGTAATGGGATATTGGATGGTTATGTGTACCGCATTTCACCTCCAATCTCCACTCACATTGAGCTTCTTCTGTACCCTTCAACAAAAACGGACACCCACGTTTCTTGGTGCCCGTAACCCTTCCTCTCTTTTCTTCTTCCCCCTCATTCTTCTTAGCCTTCTTCTTAGGAGTCGCGGGCTTCTTCTTTTCACGATACGCACCGCCACGCTCACACGTTAAGAAAATACGTGCCTTTTTATTCCCTTGTCCATTATCCGAACGCTTCACAACAATAACTATGTTGTGTTGTTTTCCCGTACGACGCACCCAAGACAAGAGTGCGTCATGAGACTCAAACAAAGCCATATTCGTGAAGACATCCGTGTAGTCCATAATTATTTCACGATCCCGGACGTCAGGATTCATAGCATCATCATTCTCAATTTGTTGAATAGCAGATTCTTCCAACCACTCATCATCATCATCATATTCCTCTTCGACTCCATATTCATCCACCCAAACGTCATCCTTATCATCATTCAAATCCTGAAATTAAAAACAAAAAAAATTATACAAATGTTCGAATATAACTACCATGCAAAATACCAATGTTCGAAAATAACATCAAAACAAGAGACAAATGTTCGAAATTTTATTCCATGCAAATGACCTATGTTCGAAAATAACTTCAACACAAATGACCAATGTTCAAAATTATCTTCAACACAAATGACCAATGTTCGAAATTATCTTCAAAACAAATGACCAATGTTCGAAAAAAAAACATGAACATCGTCGTCTTCTTCGCGAAACCAGACGCGAGTAAGGACTTTTTTCGTTTCAAGCAAATGTGATTCATATTGTCAAAATGTATGTCCTAAATGCATACTATTTAAACTAGATACCATTATAAACTCATATTATGCAAAAAAAAAAAAAAAAAAAAAAAAAAACAAGATTAAACTACCAAAATACAACAAAACCCTACACATAAAAAACCTTCCATTTTTCAAAACTAAAAAACCTTCAAAACATGTTAAACAACTTACTAATGAATATTTGGCACCTCCACGAGTCATTTTTGCATCACTATCGGCCATTTTCGAGTTCTTTCACAAGCAAAATCGTTTTTGCAATTTTTGGAAAGCTTTGGAAATGGAATGTTGATCGACATCTGCTCTTCCCGCGATAGATACAGTGGTGGGTGTACTCATCCGCTGTTTTTTTTTAAAATTTCAAGGAGGGGTAAAATAGACAAAAATAGCGTTATAGGTTTTGGATCTAAAGAAAGGAATGAGGTTTTTGCTTGGTCAATACAAAAGAAGGGCTGGTTAGTGAAAATCGCGGCTTCTTTTTTATTCAAAATTTCTTTCTATTCGAATAATGATTTGAAAATATAAAGTTTGAACCTCTGTTTCAATTGCTTCGATAATAAGAGTAGTCCAATAACTGTATTTACATCAATCCAAATAACCCCCGTTCAAATTTCATTCAATTAATAAGTATCCTAAAAAAAAAAGGATAACTTCTTTTTTCCTGGTCAGGTCAACAAAGCCATGAAATATTTCGATTTTTTTTTATAAAATCAAATGGATTTACCTGGACCAATACATGATTTTCTTTTAGTCTTTCTGGGATCGGGTCTTATATTAGGAAGTCTCGCAGTAGTATTACTTCCGAATCCAATTTATTCGGCCTTTTCGTTGGGATGGGTTCTTTTTTGTATATCCTTATTCTATACTCTATACAACTCATATTTTGTAGCTGCTGCGCAGCTCCTTATTTATGTAGGAGCTATAAACGTTTTAATCATTTTTGCTGTGATGTTCATGAATGGTTCAGAATATTACAAAGATTTTCATCTTTGGACCGTTGGGGATGGAGTTACTTCAATGGTTTGTACAAGTCTTTTTATTTCACTAATTACTACTATTCCAGATACGTCCTGGTATGGGATCATTTGGACTACAAAATCAAATCAGATTCTAGAACAAGATTTGATAAGTAATAGTCAACAAATTGGAATTCATTTAGCAACAGATTTTTTTCTTCCATTTGAACTCATTTCAATAATTCTTTTAGTCGCTTTAATAGGTGCGATTGCTATAGCTCGTCAATAAGAAATCTTTTAAATGAGTAATTCAAAGAGAATCAACGCAAAAGGAATGTTATAATTCGTTAATTTGAATTTCTGTCTAAAAAAATAGAATAAAAAGACTTGAATTTGATATTGATCTCTTACCAACCTATTCCATTATTGCATATTTGTTAGAATCGAATCGATTGAATTATTGTTCAGATTAAAAATGAATAAAAAATGAGTTGCTTAATGATGCTCGAACATATACTTATTTTGAGTGCCTATTTATTTTCTATTGGTATCTATGGATTAATCACAAGTCGAAATATGGTTAGAGCCCTTATGTGTCTTGAACTTATATTAAATTCAGTTAATATAAATTTTGTAACATTTTCTGATATTTTTGATAATCGTCAATTAAGAGGAGATATTTTCTCCATTTTTGTTATAACTATTGCAGCCGCTGAAGCAGCTATTGGATCGGCTATTGTTTCATCAATTTATCGTAATAGAAAATCAACTCGTATTAACCAATCCAATTTGTTGAATAAATAGTATTAATCATATAAATCCTAATTTTGAATATTAATTCAAAATTTGCGGGTTTGATATGTCTAGAGTAGGGTATAATCGTAGTTGCAAAAACATAAGAAATCAAAGTATTTTGGCTCTACCTCATAAATCAATTTGGAAGTAAATTGATTCTTATCACTCATTGATTCGTCTGGTATCTAACTATAGCATTCATTTATAAGTTAGTTTACTAGACCGAAAATTTATGGCGTTAAAAAACGTATAGATCCAATGTCACATCAACCAATAACTGGAAATAGAGACAAAAATAATTTTGATTTACTTGTTCCCGAAAATATTTTATCCTTTAGACGTCGTAGAAAATTGAGAATTCTAATTTGTTTCAATTCCAAAAATAGAAATTCTATAGATCAAAATCTGGTAGTTTGGAACGTAAAAAACAGCATCCAAGTTTCACATGACAATAACCATCTCGATAGAGATAAAAATAAATTAATGAAGTTAAAGCTCTTTCTTTGGCTTAATTATCGATTAGAAGATTTAGCTTGTATGAATCGTTATTGGTTTGATACCAATAATGGCAGCCGTTTCGGTATGTTAAGGATAGAGATGTATCCACGATTGAAATTTTTTTGATAATACACTTTTTCTATATATCCTATATCCTATACCCTATATATATAAAGGGTATATGAAAGCAAACAAATACACAGATCACACGTCTTATCTCACATTTCATTCTAGTATCCAATATCAAATGAATAATGTCTGAATTAGATCTCGAAATGAATCAACGGAACCTTCTTTATTTTAGGTCTAAATTCTTTGATCCAAAAATGTACCAAGCTTTTCTATTCGTATCTAAAACCTATTCAAAATTGGATTGATTGATTTGAATTGAGGAAATATGGATTTGAATTCAGTAAATTAGGAGTTCATAAAGAAATTTTGATTAGATTATTGTATACACCACATTCCAATTAATGGCATTATTATTACTGATCGGTAAAATCCATATCTGTAAAAAGGGCAAGGGGCGTTTTTTTATGGTAAAAAATTCACCGATTTCGGTTATTTCTCAAAAAGAAAATGAAGACCCAAAGGGGTCTGTTGAATTTCAAGTATTCAGTTTCACCACCAAGATAAGGAGACTTACTTCACATTTGGAATTGCACAAAAAAGACTTTTCATCTCAGAGAGGTTTGCGCAAAATTTTGGGAAAACGTCAACGACTGCTGGCCTATTTGTCAAAAAGAAATAGGGGGCGCTATAAAGAATTAATTGGGGAGTTGGATATTCGAGAGATAAAAACTCGTTAATTTGAAGCGTGATACCATTTGAGCTTAGTCGTTTAAATTTTGATGAACTTCTTTCTTTTTACTTTCAGCAATGCATGGAAGAATGACTCTAGAAAAAATTATGATTCCACCAACTACAAGAAAAGACCTCATGATAGTCAATATGGGCCCTCACCACCCATCAATGCATGGTGTTCTTCGACTGATCGTTACTCTCGATGGTGAAGATGTTATTAACTGTGAACCGGTATTGGGTTATTTCCATAGAGGGATGGAGAAAATTGCGGAAAATCGAACAATTATACAATACTTGCCTTATGTAACACGTTGGGATTATTTAGCTACTATGTTCACAGAAGCAATAACCGTAAACGGGCCCGAACAGCTAGGGAATATTCAAGTACCTAAAAGGGCTAGCTATATCAGAGCTATTATGTTGGAACTGAGTCGTATCGCTTCCCATTTGTTATGGCTCGGTCCTTTTATGGCAGATATTGGGGCGCAGACTCCTTTCTTCTACATTTTTCGAGAACGAGAATTGATATATGACCTATTTGAAGCTGCTACCGGCATGCGCATGATGCATAATTTTTTTCGTATCGGAGGAGTCGCTGCTGATCTACCTCATGGCTGGATAGATAAATGTTTAGATTTTTGCGATTATTTTTTAACCGGGGTTGCTGAATATCAAAAGCTTATTACACGGAATCCCATTTTTTTAGAACGGGTTGAGGGCGTAGGCATTATTGGCGGAGAAGAGGCACTAAACTGGGGTTTATCGGGACCAACGCTACGAGCTTCCAGACTACAATGGGATCTTCGTAAAGTTGATCGTTATGAGTGTTACGAGGAATTTGATTGGGAGATTCAATGGCAAAAAGAGGGGGATTCATTAGCTCGGTATTTAATACGAATTGGCGAAATGACAGAATCTATAAAAATTATCCAGCAGGCTCTGGAAGGAATTCCGGGGGGGCCCTATGAGAATTTAGAAAGCCGTCGCTTTGATAGAATAAAACACCCTGAATGGAATGATTTTGAATATCGATTTATTAGTAAAAAACCTTCTCCAACTTTTGAATTGTCCAAGCAAGAACTTTATGTAAGAGTCGAAGCACCAAAAGGAGAATTAGGAATTTTTCTGATAGGAGATCGGAGTGTTTTTCCTTGGAGATGGAAAATAAGACCGCCAGGTTTTATCAACTTGCAAATTATTCCCCAGTTAGTTAAAAGAATGAAATTGGCTGATATTATGACGATACTAGGTAGCATAGATATTATTATGGGAGAAGTTGATCGTTGAAATGATAATTGATACAACAAAAAATACA
Source organism: Galeopsis tetrahit (assembly GCA_963675135.1). Lineage (NCBI taxonomy): Eukaryota > Viridiplantae > Streptophyta > Magnoliopsida > Lamiales > Lamiaceae > Galeopsis > Galeopsis tetrahit. The sequence goes on from OY776123.1 coordinate 18,764,604, forward strand.
AGCTATCAATTCTTTTTTCAGATTGGGATCCATAAAAGAAGTCTATGGGATCATATGGATGCTTATCCCTATTTTCATTCTTGTATTAGGAATCACACTAGGTGTACTAGTAATTGTTTGGTTAGAAAGAGAAATATCTGCAGGGATACAACAACGTATTGGTCCCGAATACGCGGGGCCCTTGGGAATTCTTCAAGCTTTAGCAGATGGTACAAAACTACTTTTCAAAGAAAATATTCTTCCATCTAGAGGAGATACTCGTTTATTTAGTTTTGGAACATACATACTCCCTTTTCCAAAAAAAACTTCTCGTGGGTGTCCTCAATACAATGGTGGGTGTCTTTAACCGCGCCCTTAATTTTGGAGAGTATGGGCCCATGCAACCGATTCAAGCCGTGAGCTTCAGGGATAAAACAGAGGCAGCAGCTCCATTTCACTAAGGGGAATTTTAGAGAAAAATAGCTAGGTTTTGGGCGTCCCTACTCTTCCACACTTCATTTCGTAGATTAGTTTAGCTTTGATTGTTCTTTCATTATTAGATAAATTTTAATTTAGTATTTAGTTTTGTTGAGAAGATTCAAATATTTAAAGACTAGAGGTGATATTTTTCTTTAATCTATGTTTTGTTGCTTATTTTACATGTATAATCTTTCATTTGTTGATTTAGATATGAAAAAACTCTTATTGCTTTGGGTGTTGGAATTATGTGGGTAATTAGTTGATTTATGGACTAATTACTTATTTGACATATGTTTTGATTTTAATGGTTTCTATTGTTGTGAATTGTATGATTAAATTAGTTAGTCATTTCTATTAGCTAGTATTTTCGATTATGTGAATTGCAACGAAGGTTGAGTTTACATGATTGAGATGTGTGTGAAAAACTTGATTAATTAGTTTGAGTTGAATATAGTAATTAGTTTAACCGAGAGATGGTTAATTATTAGATCGATAACATTAGACATTAATCGAATAGAGGTCGTATAGGAGATTACTGGTGGGGCGAACCGTAGGCATTAGTAACCGTGTTTAAAGTGTTTACGAGTTCACTATCCTAGGAGCTTATGGTAGTAAATAAATAGACTAATTAGTGCACATGTTCACTTAAGCCTCAAACGGAATTCCTCTACACAATTATTTGATAACTCTTAGCACACATTAAGACAATTGGTTTAATCTTGTAGTTAATTCGTGAACTCACATAAGGAAGATACCCGAAGTAATTCTTCCCCTTGCACTTACTTTCATATGGAGAGTTAATTTTAGTTGTTTATTCAGTGTTTATTTTTCTTATTGGTATTTGCTTAATCCTCCCATTTAGCATCTATAACACCATGTCGACATATGGTTTTGGGGCTCCATGCTCTCCTAGGTCCTAGGTCGATACTATTTGCAATACTATAACGAACTTTTACACTTTTAGGTAAGTTATTTTTGTGCTTATAAACATGCAAAAATACGAAAAAGTCAATCCTCTATTTTACCTCTTGTGCATATGATTCCTTCGTAATTTGGATCAATCAAAATAAGAATTCTTATAATTTACCTCGTTAAAAAAAAAAGTTAATTCTTGTGAACCAGTTTTATCATGCACATATCTAACAACTAAATGACTAATACCTAATAGTAAAATAAATAAAACCGTTTAAAGAAGCAACTTATAATACTATCAAACTATACATTTTAATTAAACAACTCATTAATCTATATATATATATATAAAGACAATAGTGTCTTCCTCAGCAAGATCCCGCCCAAATTATAGAATATTAAAATACTAGTGTAAGACCCGTAAATTTCGTGGGATTGTAAAAAAAATTATATTACGAAGTATTATTTAATAATATCCAAAATTGTAAAATGGCTCAATAATTTTGGATTTGTATCATATTGTGTACAATAAAAAGTACTCCCTCCGTCCCATATTAATCTTCATAGGTAGATGGGCACGAAAATTAAGAAAGTGTAATAATGAGTGAAGTTTTGAGGGGTAATTTTGTAAAACTTTATGTATAAAATAAATAAATGAGTTGACTTTTGTGTATGTGTGGAGATAAAGTAATGACATTTGTGTAAAATTGAGGTTATTGTGAAGGTGGTTTTTATAAAGGATTTTCCATTTTAAGGGTGTGAAAGTTATTGTGGGACGGAGAGAGTACATTAAAAAGGTACTCCCTCCGTCCCATATTAATCTTCATAGGTAGATGGGCACGAAAATTAAGAAAGTGTAATAATGAGTGAAGTTTTAAGGGGTAATTTTGTAAAATTTTATGTATAAAGTAAAAAGATAAGTTGACTTTTGTGTATGTGTGGAGATAAAGTAATGTCATTTGTGTAAAATTGAGGTTATTGTGAGGGTGAGTTTATAAAATATTTTCCATTTTAAGGGTGTGAAAGTTATTGTGGGACGTCCCGAAAAGGAAAGTGTGAAAGTTATTGTGGGACGGAGGGAGTACAATTTTATTGTACATATAAAGCACTAAATTCAAATTTCATAATTTGTAGTTGTATAGCTATATATATGCAACATACATGAATTTAACAATTCATGTAATAGTTAATTAAAGAATTGTTTGATTCATGAAATAATATATTACAATTTGCAGTGAATAAGTAGAAAAAGTAATATTCCCTCCGTCCCACAGGAATTTGCACACTTTCTATATATGGATGTCCCATATCAATTTGCACACTCCATAAAATGAAATATCTTCATAACCCTCACCCTTAAAATATACTCATATTTACACATATGTCATTACTTTTTCACACTCAATCTACTTTTTACTTTACTTTATTCATAAAAGTTTACAAAATTACCCTTCAAAACATCACTCATTACACATTTTCTTACACATTTCTTAAAATGTGTGCCATCCCAGAGGTGCAAATTCCTCTGGACGGAGGGAGTATAAATTTCTAAACACTTACTTGTAAACTACCATTAGAATTTGCAGTGAATAAGTGGAAGAAGTAATATACATTATAAATTTCTATAACTTCCTTGTAAACTACCATTACAATTTGCAGTGAATAAGTGGAAGAAATAATATACATTATAAATTTCTAAACACTTCCTTATAAACAACATTGGTAATATAGTTGCACAGTTTGTCTTCATCATCAGTATTTTCATATACAATAAAGAAACCTTTATACCTGTTTTGGACTTTAGCATAGTCCAAAACAATTATAATAGACTGAGATGGACAGTCCAAAACAATTATAATGGACTGAAATGGGTGATTGTTTCGATAGTGAAGGAGGTATTCATATAAGAACATAATATTTTGTGTAAATAAATTGTAATTTGACAAAATTTTAGAGAATGGAGTAAATACTTTTTATTCCGTAGCTCGATATCCAATACCTTTTTAATGGGTCTATTGACAGTGACGGGTCAAATGTCAAAAATATCCACAACGAATGCTATAATGTCGAACTGTGATTTGATATTATCAAAGTCAATAAAATCAAATTCAAACTGAATAAGTTTAGGTCTAGAACACCTTGTCATTTGTGTATAAGGTTGTAAAATTTTAGTTTATAGAGGTATTTTGCAGGTAATATGAGGGTGTTAGACTTTTCAACTCTGAAATTATACAAAGTGTATGTGCGTTCCGATACTTGCCAAATGATACTTGTGCATGAGGTATCTTGGTGTTGGTGTAGTAGTTTGTATTTTTGTTTCCACATAAAAAATTAACATCACATGAAATGAAAAAATTAAAAGAGTAAACAGAAGAGAAGAAATAATTTAGAGCACTATGTAAAAACAGGGAAAGATTTAGAAATATTCACACAATTCCGTAACTTTTATTTTTAATCTCCATATTTTCTTATCTGTACGAATATCATCTATCATGGATAATAGGTAATTGTGTATAAAAACCTCCGATAATTGGTGTTTTGTGGATATGGTTTAAACTCCGATAATTGGTGTTGTGTGAATTTGGTTAAATAATTGTTTTTCAAAAACAGAATATGAAAGAAAGTAAAGCGGAACGGAAAAAATAATTTAAAACTGTAGACCGAGAAAAAAAAGGTGAGAGAGAGCTAAAAATAGGTAAAGTCTAGTATGCACTCGAGTGCATGTTATGCACCCTAGTCCAGTTTTACTGACTTACACTTTTTGGTAAATGGTGTTGCACTTTTGGTAAATGGTGTTGCACTTTTGGTAAATGGTGTTGCACTTTTCAATTATATAGTTTAATAATTGAAAAGTGCAACACCATTTACCAAAAAGTGTAAGTCAGTAAAACTGAAAAGTGCAACATGGACTAAGGTGCATAACATGCACTCGAGTGCATACTAGACTTTACCTACCAAAAAGTGTAAGTTAGTAAACTGAAAAATGTAACATGGACTAGGGTGCACAACATGCACTCGAGTGCATACTAGACTTTAAAAGGGTTGGTCTGCTATGGACTCGAGTGCATGTTGTGCACCCTAGTCCATGTTATACTTTTCACTTACTGACTTACACTTTTTGGTAAATGGTGTTGCACTTTTCAATTATTAAACTGTATAAGTAATAATTGAAAAGTGCAACATCATTTACCAAAAACTGTAAGTCAGTAAACTGAAAAGTGCACATGGACTAGGGTGCACAACATGCACTCGAGTGCATACTAGACTTTACCTTTTGCAGGGTTGGTCTGCTATGGACTCGAGTGCATGTTGTGCACCCTAGTCCATGTTATACTTTTCAGTTACTAACTTACACTTTTTGGTAAATGGTGTTGCACTTTTCAATTATTAAACTGTATAAGTAATAATTGAAAAGTGCAACACCATTTACCAAAAAGTGTAAGTCAGTAAACTGAAAAGTGCACATGTACTAGGGTGCACAACATGCACTCGAGTGCATACTAGACTTTACCTATAAGGGTAAAAGTCTAGTATGCACTCGAGTGCATGCTATGCACCCTAGTCCATGTTGCAATTTTCAGTTTTACTGACTTACACTTTTTGGTAAATGGTGTTGCACTTTTCAATTATTACTAAAAATATTATTATACAGTTTAATAATTGAAAAGTGCAACACCATTTACCAAAAAGTGTAAGTCAGTAAAACTGCAAAGTGCAACATGTACTAGGGTGCATAACATGCACTCGAGTCCATAACAGACCAACTCAAATGTGGTAAAGTCTAGTATGCACTCGAGTGCATGTTATGCACCCTAGTCCATGTTGCACTTTTCAATTTTACTGACTTACACTTTTTGGTAAAGGTAAAGTCTAGTATGCACTCGAGTGCATGTTATGCACCCTAGTCCATGTTGCACTTTTAAGTTTTACTGACTTACACTTTTTGGTAAATGGTGTTGCACTTTTCAATTATTATTAAAAATATTATTATACAGTTTAATAATTGAAAAGTGCAACACCATTACCAAAAAGTGTAAGTTAGTAAAACTGAAAAGTGCAACATGGACTAGAGTGCATAACATGCACTCGAGTACATAGCAGACCAACCCCTAAAAATATACTGTACTAGTATAGAATCCGTGTATTACACGGGACTTTAACTAAACATTTTAATATTTAACACAATACTATGTATACATTATTCCCAATACTTCTACCTAAAATTTTTGGAACCTCCAACACATGATTTTCCAGTTTTGTAACAATCAATTTGATATCATTGCAAAACCTTCTTCTTTATCTATGTGACGAAAAAGTATTATCGAAATACCAATCTTCAATATATAAATGGTGATTTGAAATACCAAAATACTAAATTGAGTTTAAAAAAAAATGAAAACAACTCTAGATTATTGAAAGATTGGTTGGGCATTTTTTACACACTATTAGAGCTAAAGAACACTTTTTCTTCACCAAGTATTTTAGACAACACATATTCATTTGATAGTTTCAACTCTCAAAAACTTCATGAGTCGAAGCTAGAAGCTAGAACTTTCCTATCTTGAAAAATGCCTCAAAGTGACAAAAATCAGTGTCAGTCGATGGGTAAAAAACATTAACGTACTATTGCCTCATTGGAATCTTTTACATCCATAACTAAATTTTATTCTGAGATTTCTATTAAACAAAAAAGTATGCAAATTTTACTTATTGAAAGAGGGAACACCTTTATCGAGATCACCGTGCAAAAAAAAAAAAGTATTGTATCATTTTTTTAGTTGTAGATACTAAATTAACATTGGGATTAACACATGTTTAAACAACCAATGAAAAGTGTTGTAAGTTGTCCTTCAATAACCTACATTCATCCGAAGAAAGGTCAAAGGTAATGCATACTCAAAATTTTAAAAACAATACAAATTCTCAAAACTAAAAAAATAATACAAATGATTTCATTCCTTGATGATCAATTTCGGAGACATAACCCGTCCTTGTTTGTTTTGGGACTCACCCCCACGTCCTTGTTCTATTTCGAAATTTCACATTCGAATTTTCCCATCCAACTACATCCACCCCTAAAAATACCTATACATCCTACTATTACATCTCATCCAACTACTCTAACACAATTTGATTTGACATAAAGTTACATCTCATCCTACTCAAAATCCCAAAACAAACACACACAATTACCATTCATCAGGATTTCCCCATCCAAGATTTTCCCATCCAGGATTTCCCCCATCCTACATAATCCCAAAACAAACATCCCCAAAATGTCCTCCTAATCACATCATCTCTTTGAGCCATGCTTGTTCGACTATTCACCTTTTACTTTCCATTCATATAGTCATCTTTCTTCTGAATATTAATTAACAAACCATCTTCTGCACAAAGGGACAATCATAGAACATAAATATATAGTTACTGTGGAAATAACTCTAACTAAATAAAAACCAACATCTAATTTTCACTTCTTCAATACCCCAACCAAGTGTACTTCAACAAATCCAACTTAACCCCAATAACTTTCCATCAACTGCAGACCCACATTTTATTTATCAATACAAACACCCAAAAGAAAAGAAAAGAAACAATTTAATGTGTATTCACATCTCGTGATATATTAAAACAACTAATACTGTCAAACTAAAATGAGATATTTAAAATTTCTAAATTGGAAAGAGAAACACAGTTTCATATCGTATTCTTGAAAATAACAATTGAGCTCACCTCTACACCGAGTTCTACTGCAGGTGGCTGGAAGACAATATAAGTAAATGCCTGTTGGAATTGCTGCTATATTAGAATGTTAATGGCGTTTGTTGCACTCAAAGAATTACAGATGAGAAAAGATAGAACATTTTTCTTAACTTTCATTTATTTACATTCCTCTTTGCTTTTGATCTAATTTATTTGTTTGTTTAGATATTCAAGCTTTTCAAAAATGCACAAAGGCCTACAAAAAGTGGTCTAGTGTTGTAGCTTTGTCTTGTGCTTTTAAAAGTATGACACGCCTAATATCTAATACATACAATGATGCTTCGTTTAAAACATTGGGTTAGTAATGATCAAGCAAGGCAACCAAACTTCTTATCAAGGTTAACACGGGAAATAGAGTTAAATCATTCTATAGAAAATTGAAGCCCAATCATTTATAATTGGCAGGACCACTGATTCTGTATTCAGAAAGTGAACAAAGAACTCTGCAACTATGACAACTCCATTATTGTAAATAGTTGACGAAAAACATTCACAAATCAAAGGAATCTGATACACATTCACAGAAAATCAAAGTTCATTCCACAAATTAATGTCAAAGGCCAGTGTAACACATGAAAAGAAATTTGCAAAATAGATTTAAAATAGAGAAAGACGGCTCACCCTCCAAACTGAGATTTTAAGGGCAAATGAGCCTAATGAGCTGGGAAAAAGAAATGCATTGTACAACTAAAGAAAAACACAATATAAATCAAATGAATCAAATGTGGAAAAAAAAAAACACAATGTGACAAAATTTTCGAAACCCATTAAATAAACATAAAGAATCTACAAAATTCTAGTGTTTTACATTCAATTTTCACGATGTCCAACATTATATGGTGCTCTTTTATCTGAAGTGATAAAAATAAATTGCAATTTAACAAACAATGTAAAGACAAATTGCAACACACCATTAGTAAAAGTTAAATCAGTAAAACACTACTTGCTTCTATTTATAGAAAACTAGCGTTCTAAAGAGGCAAACGACTTCAAAGGCATCCAATTGAATTGTAAAATGTTGTTCTAAAGACAACAAAATGTATTACGGATTTACCTCGGTGTACTCCAGCAAAATCACTAATTAGTAGACCCATTGATCCACCGGGAGTTACTTAAATTGTATTTAGACAATAAAAGAAAATTATAAAAAATAATTTTCACTTTGTTGTCATTTTAAAGAGAACATTTAAATTTCTCCCGTTGAATTCTAACCCATTCTCAACGGTGTACTTCTGCAGACGATTTGCATAAAAAATGAACTTATCAACTTTTTTTAGTCACATAACCAAATGATCATAACCATTTTATTATCTGCTTCATAAAAAAATAGATCAATTTCAAGTTATGAAGAGCCCGATCTCATTTAAAATTTGCATGATGAGACTAAGTTTAAAGTTAAAATCAAATGACGGAAACTATTTTCAATACAATGAGTACTAACAGTGCATAAAACATCTAGAGGTGTACTGATTGTTGAAGACGATTCTTCTGAATACGATAGAAAAGTACATGGAGAGAGAAAAAACAATTGCTAAATATACAGACCATTCTAAATATGATACAAATCTTAATGGTATCTTTATCACAATATCTCTTTGCTTTATTACACGGTAAATCAAATTAATGGAGATACATTTCATATATTCGCTATGAAAAACTAAACTACAAATAAAAAATTGGAGAACTAAATGTCTAAACATAAATTCAACGGTAGAGATAGACATATAGATAAGGAGTTCATATAAATCTGATGCCCAGTATACACAAATAGGTGAAAAGGAAAGAACAGTTAGTGGAGAAAACCAAAAGAGTACATACCCAATTAATTAAGACATAATATTGATCAGTTGATCCATTATCTGGGACGTAGCAGCAGCGACATCCAGGAAGGCGGTGAGATAGTGGCGGTGAAAATGAATTTGAACAATTAGTTGAGTAAAAAGAATTGCAAGAAAAGAGAAGAAACCAACAATTTTCAAGGGAGAATTGCACTGTAGATATTGCAGAAAAACTTGAATCAAACATTAGGAAATTCTAGGTACAAATTTGATGAGAGATGAGCTGAAACAATTTGAAAGAGGTTCAGATTTCTCAAAAAATAAAAGACAAATTAGAAAAGAATTATCATCACATTACCTGCAAACTTTTAATTATCATTACATATTTGAGGACCAAGCCAACCTTAAATCTTGTTGCAGACCTTCAATTCAAAGAACAAAAGGTACATATACAGAAAAAGCCAATAACAGTAACAATGCTGAAATTCTACAAAAATAAAAGAAACAAAATATTAGTAACAGTAACAATGCTGAAAACATTGTATTGCAGAAAGTAGAGCATGGTACCCAACGTTCACAGCGTAAATATCATTGTGCGTTGAACAGTATAACTCATCCATTCAAAGAAAACTCAAATGAAATATACAAAATATATGGTAACAATTTAAAGGATTTTGAAACAGAGCTTTTCTAAAGCATTAGTCAAACAAAACATATCATTTGTCCAACAGAGGACTGAGGATCAGATTTGAAATTACAAAGAAGATAGATATCAAATAATACAAATTGTCAAAAATGAAATGAAATGCGATTAAATTGTTCACGCACTTGTCATGCATATGTTTTTCACATATTAAGTTAAAAGTTCTAAATTTCTACTCCAAGTAGAGAGTCAAGTACCCAAGCCTGTAACAATTATAAGAATTAGTAAAAGTTCTAAATTTCATTTTATCAATTGTGAAGTAAGTTGAAGAACACAATTGATGCCATAAAAAAATAGCTGATGCACATGATAAATTCAGAGAAATTGGTCCAAATTACATATGTGACTTAATCCCTTTGAAAACTAATAAAGATCACATGCCTGCAACGATTGAATAATTAGTAAGATTTTGTAAACTAACAAAGATCACATGCCTCTTAGAGCGACACCTCAGCAGAAAGGAACTCCCTATTAGTAATATAGGGGATTTGAAAAAAATTGTAAAAAAAAAATAATTGAGAAAAGAAAAAAATTTATAAAAAATAAGTAAAGAGAGAGAAAATGAGAGATGATTTGATGGCCCTTGTTTTTTTTTTTTTTAAGATTTGAATTGTTATCCCATTTCTCTCTGTCACATCTAAGGATTATTTCTTCCATCACTTCCGTCTTCATCTTTCTTATGGTGCAAACGATTCATCCCACAGGTAAATGAACTGAAGCTTTTTTTCCTAAGTGGCTTATATGTTTATCGAATTACAAATTTTGTTTTTGTTGCTTATTTTCAATTTTTTCTTTTTAAATTTACAGAATACTCATTCTAGAATGTTGGAGTTTATACTATATTGATAAATCTCATAAGGATTACATGTATTTTCTATAGATTTTTCGCACCCATGTAGTTCTTTAGTTTTTTTGACCAATTTCTTACATTGTATGTCCGTTTGTGTCAACGTGTGGATGTAATACTTCAAATGGTTGGGTCTTCAAACTGTTTTGCACCTAAACTCAATTATAAATCTGAGGAGTCATTGTGCCCTGTTCAGTGATAAAAAAAAAAAAAAAGGTCCTTCAGTTGCAGCCTGTATCTAGAATGGCATAACATGAATGATGTGGAAGGAGAGGAATGGTATAATCTTCGAAAATAAGGAGAAATCATCGGAAAGGATCGTATTTGATATTAAGGTGAGACTATGTAGTTGGTTCTACGTAAAATGAAGTGATTGTTATAAATTCTCTTTTATTGATTGGATTAAAACTCCTAGAGTGGTACTTGGATACTAACCCCTGTTGCTCTGTTGCTCTATTTTTTGATGCAATGAGAGGAATCCCTCATGCTTAACATTGTTCTGGAATAACTGTTGTTTGTTTTCTAAAAAAAGAAAAGAACAACTATTCTGGAATCTTTGAGAGTTTCCACCTCATTAATAAATCAAATATGTAATATTTCAAATTCTTCATTCCAAGTAGTTATTCAATTTTCTTGAGGTATTTTAACAGATTAAATTGTGTGTTATGTACAATATATAACTCAATTGTCTTAGGGTTTTGTTTCTAATTATCAAAGTTCAGATACCACCACGTTTGCGTTTTTAATGAAAAAATGTAACGACAATGATGTCAAGAAAGAAAAAGATGATTCTTCAGAGAGCAATTTAGTTACAATGGTCTAATTAATCACTTTACTTTTCTAATGCTCATTGAGAGTTTCTATTTATTTATTGTTCATTCAATAAAATTATTTAGTTATTTGATTTCTAACACTAATTTACCTGTTATTTGATTTCCTTGACCAGCAATCTATTCAGACATTTCCTAGACCAGCAACCGATTCAGAAAAATGTGGTTGTGTGGATCCGAGTAAATCATTGTTCTGTACTATTCAAAAAATTGACAATTCATTAAAAAATCAGCTTGCCTGAAGCTGAAAACTAAGAGGTTGAATCGTGAATCAGCCTGCTATGTGAATGGAGTTAAATGATGACAATAAGCTTATAATGGTATGTCTTCTGCATTATGCTTCTTTAGTGTCTTCCATTTTTACTGCTTATTTACTGTTAGATATAAGTGTAAATTATGTTTTTTGATATATTAAAATGTCATTGGGATATCCTATTACGTAAGAGGTATATTAAAATGCCATATGAGCGTAAATTATGCTTCTTCATGATATTTTATGTACACAATGAAAATAAATATTTTAACTCAGTGCTCTACTATATATCTCTGTGAATCTGTGATGGGTACTACAAATCTACAATACACATAAGTGGTGAATTTAATTTTCTTGGTGGCATTGTTTATAATCAGATTATTACTTCTTAATGTCTCTCTAACAGTTATGCTACTAAAAGTGTGTCACCATAATGTGCAATATGTCTTCTTCTGTTTCTCCTTCCGTAAATATGTGCCTAACTGCATTTGTTTTCTGAGTTTTGTGAGTGAATCACTAGATTCTTAATTATTTGTTTCTCAGACAATCATTGTCAACACACTAGGAGATTTAGTCTCATCTTCATTATAATCGAGGTGAGGGATTATCAAGTTTCATCTTCTATGTCAAATGTGTCTCATCTGAAAAATAAATGTTTGAATCTGGTGTGCATATATATAGGTATATCAAATTTTATGGATAAAATTGATACTCCATATGATTTTTACACAAGTATATCACAACTACTCCGAACTAGATTAGAGGGACCCTATACTATGTGTTCTTTTTTATGATATAGTATTACTTTCTAGATAATCAACATTCTTTAGATTAGTCTTTCGTGATATATATTTTTAGTGATATAATTTGATAGTCTTTGTTTAGTTCATTAAATATAGAATTGCATGGAACTGCGGTAGTTTTGAAACTGTGATCACACTTTAGAATTTAGGGTTTTATGTATTTGTTATACTGGTAGTTGACTTGAACGAATTTTAGTCACTATATTTTTTACTAACTACTTCCCCTCAAGCATAAGGGATCGTAGTAGTATATACGTAAGTATTTCGACCAAGTAGTATCGAACCACGGGAGGTAGACTAGTGCAATGGATCCCTAAAGTTGTACGTCGTCATAACTAATGTAGCTACGTTTTCTGGAGTTGGATGCAAAACTAAAGCTAAACAATAATCTAAAGACAATAAATAAACTAAACACAATCTAAAGGCTAACAAGTAATTCAACAACTAAATCAACAAAACAAGAAAATGACAAGTAAGAACAAATAACAACTACGAACTAGATTCGAAGAAGTGCAAGTGTGTGAATGCTTCGGGTGTTCTCTACCTAGTGAAATCGAGTGGGATTGCTTATACCGTTTTTATGCTTCAATTTGGATTTGCTAAGAGCATCAAGATGCTAGGATGAAAATCATTTCCCTTCGGGTACTATAGCCTTACGTCTAAGGTGTTCCCAAACCCGGTAATAAGACATCTTCCTAATCCTCATCAACTACCCAAATAACCATTCAAGTAATTAATGTCTCCTAATGGGGTTCTAATACGATTAACTCTCTCTCGACGAATTAAAAGTATAATAAACGCATTTTTATACCAACAACTCACACCATAAATTTAAACATGTTCATGTAACTCTCGTCTACGCTAAACATGCCTCAAAATATGTATTAATAGAAGCAAATACACAAAGCACCGATAAAACCCAATAAGAGAAGCAATAATCCAAATATCAACAATAATCAAAGTCTAAACAATTCACACATTCAATATTCACATGGTTTCAAACACCCAAAGCATAAAAAGCTTAGCCCATGGTGTTTGAGAAAACACCCATGACTAAAACAACAAGAAAACTAGAAATAAACATGAAAATAACAATATTTAGAAAAGAGAGAGTTTGGGTGGAAGTCACCTTGATGATTCTTCAACAATCTAAGCTATTACAAGTGAATGTAACCTTAATCTTCAAAAGCCCAAACTAAATACTAAATTTGAAGCTAATCTATGGAATTAAACTTGCAAAATATGTTGAAAATCTATCTAAGAATGAAACTAGGGTTTGAGTGTGTGAAAAAGTGAGGCCAAGCCTCCTTTACAAATTGAGTTTTGAAGCTATTTAAAGCTTCCAAAAGTGTGTGAGACGAAAATAGCATTTGGGTCCTTGAAGTTCTTCAAAATTCACAAAAAACCCCGAAAACGAAGGTTCACTCGACCGCCAGTGTGAGGTGAAACGGTCGGCCGAGTGAGAAAAAGTTCCAGAACCAAACTGGGTTCCAGATCCCAAACGGGTGCCAGTGTGGGCTCAAACGGCCGCCAGTGTGAAATCATTTCACTCGACCGCCAGTGTGGGCTCAAACGGGCGCCAGTGTGAAACCATTTCACTCGGCCGCCAGTGTGGGCTCACTCGACCGCCCGTTTGGTTTTTGCTCCTTGGACTTTTTCTTCTATTTTTCTTGGCTTTCCTTGCTCGTCCTTCAACCGAACATCAATTCCCATGCGTCAATGCTCGTTTTCCTTCTAAAATGGACTATTTCACCTTGTTTCCTACACTTTGAACACATTTCTTGACAACAAGGTTAGTAGCACCATTTCTATCAATTACGACCAAAATCACATCAAAATGCTACAATAATATAGCAATAATGAGCACAAATACGAGCAATCTCACACCCAATCAGTAGTTAACGTGACTGCTTTTCTCTACTAACCTTATTTCTTGCCTTTTATATAAACTTTTAAGACTTCTTTTTAATTAAGATTGAGTCCTCTGTATTTAGGTGACATTATATTGCTAAACATATTTATTATTAGAGCTTTCCTTGAAGTCATATGATGAATGTTTCAGATTTTTTCTTGATTCAGAAACTCATGGTGGTTGGTTGATGGTTGCTTACAAAAATTATTTACTAAATGTCAATCACATCCTTCATTTATCATTTGTCTTTGGATTCTTTGCCAGTAAAGAACTTGATTGCAAAGAAATATACCCCGTATTATTTTACGTTAAAATAACAAACTTCTGTAGGAGCTGGAACTCTTGATAAGTGGGCTGCCGGATATTGACTAGGAGTTTTGAACTTCATTCAGGCAATTATCCTTTTAACTGTGAATATATGGAGTACTCTGGGTATACTGCTGCTTCACCCGCCATTCAGTGGTTCTGAGAGATTGTTCAAGGATTCAGCAAAGAAAATAAGGCTCAATTTTGTAGTCCACATTGTTGTTTTTCCATGGGGTTTTATTTTCAATTTGTTATCCACATTATATTTTTGTGAACTTGATTCCATTTGGGAATCATGTGAACTCTGTTATTTGTTCAGTGTTGAACCTGCAATATTCCAACCAGATGTGTTAATATACATAGTTTTCCTTGGATTTGGAATCTCATTACCTTAGTTAGTTGGTAAATTGCATTCTGTATTAAGTGCCAATTTTTTTCCAACTCTAGGTGCCTTATGGATTTGGTTCCCTACAAGGAATTTCAGGGTCTAAAAAATTGCATTTTGTAACAACATTGATATCTATTTTCAATGGTAAGGAGTTGGAGCTGTGGAACTCTTGATAAGTGGATAAGTGGAGTAAATGTTTTCTTTTCTACTACCTCATCTTTAAATTTAAAGACAATAATTTATTAGGACTTACTTTCTCTTTTCTTTAGTGAGTATTTTTTTTTGTCCAATTAGTTTACTTAGTGCAGTGATCGGTCCAGTTAGTTTACTTAGTGAAGTGATCATGCTAAAATATTACTATTTCGTGCTAATTTTGAATATAAACAATTAATTAAGAGTAAGATAATTGATGTTACATATATTCATAATTCTAAGAAATAATTATACAGTAAAATTTAAAACTATATGACTACAAGTCTACAACTATGTCAAATTTGATTCCAACTCATGTTTCTTAAAAACATTCATGTTTTGATTCCAACTCATGTCTCTTTAAAACATTCATATTACCGTGCATTGAAATATTTGAGACGTAACCCATAAATGTGGATATTAAAAGATGTATTTTGTTAAAAGACTAATTGTGTACCAACTTAAATATTTTTCATTGTACTCTTAAAAAGAGTTTTCTTTAAGATACTCAATAAAAATTACTAATAATTAATTATCTATAAATATATATAACCGTGCATCGCACGGGTATAATACTAGTTAAGTTAAAAGTTCTAAATTTCTACTCCAAGGAGAGAGTCAAGTACCCAAGCCTGTAACAATTATAAGAATTAGTAAAAGTTCTAAATTTCATTTTATCAATTGTGAAGTAAGTTGAAGAACACAATTGATGCCATAAAAAAATAGCTGATGCATATGATAAATTCAGAGAAATTGGTCCAAATTACATATGTGACTTAATCCCTTTGAAAACTAATAAAGATCACATGCCTGCAACGATTGAATAATTAGTAAGATTCTGTAAACTAACAAAGATCACATGCCTTTTAGAGCGACACCTTAGCAGAAAGGAACTCCCTATTAGTAATATAGGGGATTTGAAAAAAATTGTAAAAAAAAAATTGAGAAAAGAATTTTTTTTATAAAAAATAAGTAAAGAGAGAGAAAAGGAGAGATGATTTGATGGCCGGTTTGAGTTTTTTAACGTCGGTCGAACCAGCAATAGCGCATATGATTTGATGGCCGGTTTGAGTTTTTTAAAATCATTGCAAGGTTTCAACTTCAACCAATAAGCATAACTCTCTCTCTCTCTCACTCTCACTCTCACTCTCACTCACTCACTCACTCACTCACTAACACACGGGCGATGCGATGCGAGGGGCGGCGGCTGATTTGGCGATCGTGATTAGCCGAGCTCTGCTCACAGCATCCAGCCAACGCCTCCCAACGCCGCGTTGGACACCGTCGTTAGAACACACTCTCCACCAACTCGGCTGCCGCCACTCACTGAGCCCGAACCTCGTCGCCCGAGTTATCGACCCCTTTCTCCTCAACCACCACTCCCTTGCTTTCGGCTTCTTCAACTGGGCATCCCAGCAACCGGGCTTCTCTCACACCTCCGCCACTTACCAATCCGTCCTTAAATCCCTCTCCATATCCCGCCAATTCACCTCCATTGATAACCTCTTAAAGCAAGTCCGCGCACAAAACATTTTCCTGCCTCCCGCCGTTTATCGCTCCGTCATCGCTTCCCTTGTCGTAATGAAGAGACCCCATATGGCGTTCTCGCTTTTCAGTGAGCTGGGTTCCATTGTTCCTGAGATCGGAGCTGAAGTTTGTAATTCGCTTCTCGCTGCATTGTCGTCTGATGGGAGTATGAAAAATGCACACAAGGTGTTTGATGAAATGCTAAACAGAGGTGTTCGACTCAGCACTCTTGGCTTTGGGGTTTTTGTATGGTGGGCTTGTAGAAAGAGGGAATTGAGTGAGATTTTGAGTTTGATTGATGACGTTAGGAAGGTTGATTTTTCGGGAATTAATGGATCAGTTGTAGCGCTTTTGGTTGTTCATGGGCTGTGTGTGGAATCTCGGGTGAATGATGCAGTATTTGCTTTGGAAGAGTTGAGGAAAAGAGAGTGTAAACCTGACTTTATGGCGTACAGAATCGTCTCCGAGACATTGCGCAAGATGGGATACGTGGCGGAAGTGGAAACGCTTCTGAAAAAGAAACGTAAGCTAGGCGTGTCACCAAGAGCTAGTGATTATCGGGAACTTATTCTTCAATTCGTCTCAGAGAGACTGATGAATGAGGCAAAAGAATTAGGTGAAGTAATTGTGAGTGGCAATTTCCCTATTGAGGACGACGTCCTCAATGTGCTGATAGGCTCTGTTTCTGCTTCTGACCCTTTGCACGCAGTCTCATTCTTGAAATTCATGCTCGAGAAAGAACGA
Source organism: Galeopsis tetrahit (assembly GCA_963675135.1). Taxonomy (NCBI): domain Eukaryota; kingdom Viridiplantae; phylum Streptophyta; class Magnoliopsida; order Lamiales; family Lamiaceae; genus Galeopsis; species Galeopsis tetrahit. The sequence goes on from OY776123.1 coordinate 18,782,021, forward strand.
TCGCCAACTCAACTTACTTTGATCAACTTGTCTGAAAATCTTTGCAAGCATGAAAAAGGGGATGAGTTGGTTGAAATTTTCCATCTATTGTCAGCAAAAGAGTACTTCAATAACTTGGAGAGTTACAATCTGATGGTTTCCTTTCTTTGCAGAGGTAGCAGAGTTAGAGAAGGTTATCAAGTGCTTCAGGAGATGAGGAAGAAAGGTTTGAGCCCAGATATTTCGACTTACAACTCTCTTCTCGAAGCCTGTTGCAGGGAAGATCTTGTTCGTCCTGCAAAACGTCTCTGGGACGAGATGTTTGCAAGTGGTTGCTATGGGAATTTAGAGAGCTATAACATCCTTATCAAAAGATTTTCTGAATTAGGTCTAGTTGAAGATGCATGTCACCTTTTTAACGATATGAGCGGGAAAGGATTGGAACCGGATGAGTTAACGTACAAATCTCTGCTTCAAGGCCTTTGCCAAGCGAAAAAAGAGGAAACGGCACTTGAAGTTTTTAACAAGGCAGTCAAACAGGATTTAAAGCTTGCCAACATCATACTGAATACATTTGTTCACTGCCTATGCAAAGAAGGTGTGCATTGCCTCTGAATACATTTTCAACATTATTTATTAAAAAGAATAGATTATTTTGATTATAAAAATGATACTGCTGCTTAAAAGTTTCAACTTTTTCTATGCTATAGTTTCAACTTTCTTGGTTCCAAGTTTTAATTTATTCTCTGCACCATTTTCATTTCCTCTCTAGCTACTGCCTAAATTATTATTTTTCATTTTATTTCTTCATTCATCCTCTGGTTTTAACTCTAAATTTATTCAATTCTTGAATGTTATTTTGAATTATAAAAATGATTTTGTTGATTTTCTGTTTTTTAGCTGTTAATGGGAAGTAACAGTTATTACTAATTTGATTACATTCACTTACAAAATGTGAATATTAAGTAGAGTTATGTGAATTGATTTTTGAATGGTAATTGAAAGCTTGTGCTTTAGAGACTCAGATTTAAAGGTCAAGTGGCAATTTTAAATAATTTATTTTATTTTTTGTAATTTTCCACTGACTAGATAGTTATGTACTCAAAACACCAGATATACATCTAAGATTGTGATTATCTCTCAAGATTGGAATTAGAAAATCACAGTTTATTGATTTGGGAGGAGGGGAATTATAAATGATTTTGCCATCTAAGTTGAAAAATCTTTTCTCGTTGCAGGGTTTTTCCTTCCGGCCTCTAAATTACTGTGTGAGCTCAGATGTGGTGTAGGGTGTGTAGAGTCCCATTTGACTCTGCTGAGATATTTGGGTGACATCGGAGAGGTCTCGCTGGCATCTGAACACGTAAAATGGGTTGCAGAAAAATCACCTGCAATGCTGCATGCTATTCAACCTGAATTAGCTGCATTGCATTCATCATCCTCATGATTAAGCTGATGGCTGTATTAAGGTAATAACTTTATTTAATGATTAATTCCAAACATGATTCTCAATTGCTCATCAAGCCCCCTACACAAGTGCACCTATAAGTAAAGGATAAATTTATAGCATTAATTTTCAATTAGATTGGAGCTTGACTTAAGTAATCCAGCAGTAGAGCTTGTAAATTTTGTTTGCTTGTAAAAACTAGATTTCCTCAGCCTTCCCAAGAAGTTGCCTCTGTCTTGGCGCTCCTTCACTTTGCTTGATTAGTGCTTTGGTTGAAAAAAGGTTTTTGAGCTTTTGTGGTCAAACTGCAAATTAAGAGAAATATTAGACTAAAATTATAAAAAAAAAAAACTAAGGAGAAAAAAATGGAGCTTGGTCAAGAGTTGTTTCAATGAATTTTTTTTTAATATCTACATGAGGCCATTACAACTAATTCCTCTTTATCATACAATTAAGTAAGAACTAGGGAGATTAGTTTGATCACCAGCAGTGTTGTAAAAACACTGCCTTATTCCATCATCACAATTATACAGAGAACAGAAAATACAACTTCATTGACTACCAACCTATGCAGCTCCAAGCTGGGAGCAGCTTGTTCCATTCAGCAGGAGTGAAGAGCTAAACCCGAACCTCGACGAAGCCAAATCAAACTCAAGCAGATGATTCTCCATTTGATACCCTCCTACTACTATTGAGGTTGTGGGCCCTTTAAGATTTAATTGTCCCTCCACAAATGCAAGGCACATTATGTTGTTCCTAAGTCTAACCATCGAGTTTGATCCATAAAACCTCCAGTAAACATTGTTGCTTTGAAGAACCAGATCAATACTTGGCACCTTAGGCCCTGTTTTCGAGCTGGTAATCGTCTTAGAGTCGAAGCAAGCACCAAACGGAGCCACAGATGGCACTCTTTTAATACTCTTGGCAGCAGCAGCCTTCACAAACTCGTTGATTAGAGCTCTGTAAATTGATCTGTGGAGACTAGTATACGCTTTCACAGTACGTATAATCGTCCCTCCACTCCCCGTTTTCTTGTCAATTGAAAGCAGAGTTTTATTGAAAGTAAGAGCTTTTCCTCCAACTCTAGTCGACTTAACGTTGATGAAATATTCAACTGTCAAATTACCTATCTGCCCATTTTCGAAAGTGCTCACAGGGTTTCTGATGAGGGGTGTAGTGGAAAGTGATTTAATGATTTCTTTAAAGGGATTCTTGTAATCCCCCGAGCCTATAATCAGATTTCCATGGCTACCAGAGGATGGAATACAGAGAGTGAATTTGTGAGGAATGTTGAAATTAGATGCAATTTGTGCTTGCAATGAAATTCTAGTTCTACCAAGGCCAATCAGGCCTGCTGTAGGACTAGCAAGGCCTTCCCTTAAAACAGAATCTGAATATTGGAAAGAGAAATAGCTAACATTGTATTGATCACCACTCATGGAATACACAGGCAGGACGTCCTGACTAAAGCCCATGTAATCGTGTGTCCCAACAAAAAGAGTTGAAAGCATAGTCGGAACACACAAAGCTACAGTAATTCGCCGGAGGCAAACTGTAGCAATAGAGACAATCAACTCCATTTGCAATCCAGCAATTTAGGGATTCACATAAGATGGGGCGCCATGAGTTTGATGCGGATTTGTAGTTGATGGAGTTGAACCAGAGGAATTTAGCTCCAAGATCAATGACAAGATTGAGGGTGGTGCTATTGGAACCTATGTGAATGGTGGTGTAATATTGGTTTGTGGTGTTATCTTTGTTGATGGGAAAAATGAAGGCTTGGGGTTTTGGCTTTGGAGGGATCTTATTCTTAGCATATGAACAAAAAATAATCAAGGAGAAGAGGAAGATTAAAAGGGGCCATCCTATGCATATATTTATAGAGAAATTCTGGTGTGAAACGGGTATAAATTGTATACACTAATTGATGAATTTTAATTCCATTACAAGTTGCATGATGTAACTAACTATTTTTCTAATAACATTGTAGAGGTTTTAGCTTCACGTAGCAGCAACAGTGGGACTACTTTACTAGGTTTGGAAGGAAGACTTTTTTTCATGAAAAAAGGTGGATACAAAAGCCCGGCTGGCTTCTCTATTCTTTTTTAGGTCGGAGAAGCACAAATCTTCATCTCCGCGCTCCTTTAATATGATTAATTACTGTAATATACAGGTTTCTTGGTTGAAGTCAAATCCTCCTAGTCAACCCTGGAAAACATTAATTATACACACTTGAGCTTTGTTTTTGTTTCACAAAAAACATGCTTTCAGGATGATGGAGATATTGATGAGAATCAATATTAATATTTGATTAAATATTTATGCTTGATTAATAAAATATGAGAGTTTATCTCGCTCTCTCTTTTACGGCATTCTTCGTGAATCAACGTATATGAGTTTTATCACCTTTCCGGAATCAACGAATTTGTGTGTTTTTGTGTTCTTCGTATGTTCTTCTTTATTATACGCTCTCGCTGTCGCATCACATGAGAAGGCTACTTTTTTAATATACTCCCTCCGTCCCGGAATAACTTGCATAGTTTGACCGGCACGTTGTTTAAGAGAAGTGGATTTAGTGGTTGATGATGTAAGATAAAAGAGGGGTATTTTAGGTAATTTGATGATGTGTAAAGTGAAATGTATGGAAAAAATGAGTGACAATTTTGAAAATAAAATGATGTTGTGAGATTATTAATTTTGGAACGTCCCAATAAGGAAAGTGTGCAAGTAATCACGGGACGGAGGGAGTATATAATTTCACCTCATGTGCCCGTTGCTGATGTACTAAATGAATCGCATCCAAACAATATTGCTTGCTCCCTCATTCGACTGTATTTGTCTATTTGACTTGAACACTAAATTTAATGGAAATGTTGCTTATTATAAGAGATAAAAGTAAAATTATTTTTTTGTCTTTTTCTAGAAAAGGTTAATTTCTTGAGGGATGGATCAAAATGAAATAATACAATCTAATTAAGTGGTTTTAATTAATTAAACAAAAAAGTTGGATCATAAGTTGAAAAATTTGTAAAAGCGGTTGAAATTGAAAAATGCGCTTTTCCAAAAGAATGGAGAGTTAGGTGGGGTACACGCGCGGTAGAGGGAGATGCAACGTGGAGCAACGCCCAACTGCCTTCCCTCCCCAATTCCGCCTATCGATCGACGAGTCTCATGAATACATCATTTCGTGGATTCACAATTTTAGAATCAAGCAGTCATGGCAGCTCTGCTCTCTCACCGCCCCTTCATTTCCGTAAGCTGCTTCCACTACTTTTCTATTTTCCAATTGCATTCACTGGCAAGCTATTCACTTGAAAAATTGCTAAATTCTGTTATTAGATCGCAGTATTTCCTTGAGCAACGACAGTTTTCTAAACGCTGCTCTGACCCAACTCTTAATTTGGGCAACTTATGCGTGATATCTTGCCTTTGTGGGTGATTTTGACATGCTTTTATGAAAATTTTAAGCTGACTTAAATTTGAAGTTGTCACAATTTAAAGTGTGATAGTAATACCAATTGGAGTTTGCATGTCTGACCAAAGTGTTCATTGCCTATGGACTTCTATCACTTAGGGGCATGTTCGCAAACCATGTGAAAGGGGATAGATAGAATCACTTATTTTTAAAAGCTCCTTCTCACAGCTTTTGAAAATATGTGATTCTAGAAGCTATTACTTGTTCTTGCAAACATCTTGAATTGCATTGACCACTATATTTTCACTATGCATTATCAAGGTTGAGAATTGCTAAAAGGCTTTGGGTATTTGTATGAGTGTGAAAGGGTTCTGCTTTTTGTTGGTATTTTAATAACTCATGGCCACCCGAACCATGCAGAAATTCAGTGGTGCAAGAGAGCTGTTGAGGACACTATTAATTGGCAAGTTTTTTCAATTGAGCTTGTGTGTAGTTCCATCATTTCTGATCTCCAATGTGTTATTCTTGTTCTCAATTTGTCTGATTATCACAAAAATGCTTATTTTTGGCAGACACCAGCCAATCTATTGGTAGAAAAATTGAACCTTTGTGGAGGCCTAGATTCATATCTTCTCAGGGTTCACTCAGGCTTGTGCAAACTAAATATCGCATTACACCTACTGGGGCCTCTATGGAAAATAAAGAATTGCCTTCAGATTTTCTAAGAGACAAAAAGATGGTCCCTAATGCGGATCCTCCAAGAGTTGAAGATATCAATATTCTATATCAATTCTTTGATAGAAGGTATACATAGTGTCTCTTAGGTGATGTTTGTTTTGGGTTTTATTTTGTTTTTAAAAATCGGTTTTTGAAATCTTGATAAGGTGTGTGTTGTTGTGGTATTTTAAGTAGGATGAGATTCAACTTTATGTCAAATCAATGTGTAAGAGTGAATGATGTTGTATGATTATATTGTTGTTCGGTGTGATTGTAATGATTGGATAATGCGGGTTATGATTTAAATATACTAAAGTGTAAGGAGAGAGAATTGATTGTATTGGAAAGAGGGATAGTAGGTTTACAGGTGTTGTAGTGGTCGACTGGTCGTTTTATAGAACCGAATTTAGGTTTGTAATTTCAAAACATGGTTTTTAGAACCCCAAACAAACATAAAGTTTGATGAAAAACATTTTCAAGTTCAACAATGTTGAGACATGAATATTCAGAAAGATGTATACTTTATTAGAATTTCAAAGAGAACTTGATAACAATTTATGTTTCCTGCTTTCACATTAAGACAAGTTAATTCTTTACTTGAAATTCAGTTTTTTGAAACTCAGCCAGCTATAAGATCTGTATGAAGATGCACAGTGAAGAGAGTAGGTTTAGATTTTACTTTTAATAGAGCAGCTGAATTTCTTGTTTCAAGTGTCGGAATTAAATTTGGCCTCATAGTGTTGGATGCTAATTTTCCAGTTGGTTCTCACATTCTAACTGGGTATTTCATCAATTATCAAGATTGTTTGCTCTTAGTTGTGGTTTTTAATAGAAAATTAGATCTGGCTTCACAGTGTATTGATCCCAATTTGCACATTCGTTTGATCACTCTCCTGCAGCTGATTTCTCATTCAGATTTAAAGATAGGTTTCATCAAATTTCATCTCTTGATTAAACAGAAAGCTGTTCCTGGTTAAATGAAATGTGTGACTTATTTTGCAGTTCAAAGCTTGTTGTCCTGACTGGAGCTGGGATAAGCACAGAGAGTGGAATTCCTGATTACAGAAGGTTTCTTTTCAACTTTGTATATGTGGTCGCCCTCCACTGATATGCAGATATTAATAATTATATGATAATTATGATTATCTGTGTTCCCTAGATTTTCTGCAATTCTTGATATTTTCATAATGGTCACATGACTCCAAAACAGAGAAACAGCTAACTTTGTTTCTCATCTATGTTATAGGGTAAAATAAACTACTTAAGATTATAAAATACATATTACATTGTTGGTTTTTCATGAATGTGTTTATCTTTTTGAATCCTTGATTGAGCTGATTCTTTATTTTGTGATCTAGTTCTACCATATTGTTGCTAAATGTCCTAAGTTTCTCGGGTTATTTTATTCTAATATTTTTCCGTTGATGCCCATTGTCATTGTACTTGTCTTATTCAGACCACATGCAAATGAACTCCATAAACACTATGCGTTGTATTGTCTGTATACTGTATTTAGTACTTAGTTTATTCCTGAGGTTATTGCTTGTAAATTGTAATAAATGTGATTTGGGATACCCACATAAGGGTTCTTTCCATGATCGTAAAGAGCTGCCTGTTCGTCATGGATAAGTCAGTTATCAATTCTTACTGAAACCATAAAAGGCAGCATGATAAATTTCAAACTGCAATGTCTCAATTACCTTATCTTAACTTTACCATGCTCACCTGACTTTGTTTCGATAATTAAAACTATCAGCTATCAATGTTATTCAGACATAATTTTAACTGCTAGATTCTCCTTGCAGTCCCAATGGAGCTTACAGTACTGGTTTCCGGCCAATTACTCATCAGGTGATCTGATAGCACGTTGTGTGGTTTACAGTTTTGTTTCATTTTGGAATGTCCGCATTCCTTCCCTACATTTGGATCAAAAGTGAATTACCTAATCTGGTAATGTGAAGAGTTAAAAAGTACTTTGTACCATAACTTGTCTTTCTGTCCAATTTTGGTCCAAAAAATTAACTTTTTCGATTTAGATCTGATATTAAAAAAATTGTCAAATTTTGGGCCCAATATCGCCTTAAAATTTAAACCGATGTTGTTTTATGTCACACAAGGATTTAATTAGGGGCCAAAATTGGACATTTGTGCAACATAAAACGGCACTGTTTTCACCTTTTTGGTGATTTCAAGGTCAGTGTTAGACAATTTTTAAAATTTTAGACTAAGTCGAAAAGGTTAACTTTTTTGTGACAAGAATTGGACAGTAGAAATTTTAAGGGACCAAAAAACTTTTTAACTCATGATGTGAATGTACTGCCTTTGGAGACCAGTATGATAATTGAGCTATGCAACTCTATTTACCTGTGCTAGAGCTTAAAGAATTCCACGCATCCTTTCTTGATGCAAGTAATTCACTAGTATAATTGAGCTATACAACTCTATTTACCTGTGCTAGAGCTATGCAAACCTTAGTATGATGAGCCTTGAAGTAATGTTTGGTTGCATTTTTTCAATGCACTTATATTGTGGTGGATGATTCAAATATTTAAGTTCTAATTGCTCTATTTCTTTTACTAGGAATTTACTCGTTCCATTCGTGCTCGAAGACGGTATTGGGCTAGAAGCTATGCTGGATGGAAAAGATTTACCAAAGCACAACCTGGGCCAGCTCACATTGCGTTAGCTTCTCTTGAGAAAGCTGGGCGCATAAAATTTATGATGACGCAAAATGTAGACCGGTAACGGCTATTTGTTCAAGTTTTCAATTTTCGAAAACTTCCAAATCCCATTTATAAACCCATACAAACCAAGTAGATGCAGAAAACTTTCTCTAACTTGTGATTAGGAATGACGGTTCTATAATACTAATATATTCAAGGTTAGGTGCATGTTAAGTAATGGGGTAAACATGAGAATTTAATCATCTATTCAAGCATACATATTTTAAATTCTTTGTCACAATTAATTATTAAAATTCAAAATAACTTTTTGCTACCCACAAATTATGATTTGTTTTTGTTTAGTTGATATTTTTGTCTTTATTACCTACTTGACTTACAAAATAATGATCAGGTTCCATTATTAGTATGCTTTTGAATTGCGATCAAGAATAAGTTGTAAAAGTTGACTGTAAAATAAACTAATGATTATCATACCTGAACCTGTTGGTTGAAAAGATAATTCTGTTGGTTAATTTTTTTGTTAAATTGAATTTTTCTTTGAAAGCTAACTTGGTTATCATTGTCTTTTGATTGCACTTAAATGGCCTTTCGTGTGACAATAGCATTATATTTGTTTCTTGTTATCAGGCTGCACCATCGTGCTGGAAGCAATCCTCTAGAGTTGCATGGGACTGTATATGTTGTTGCTTGTACAAATTGTGGCTTTTCTCTCCCTCGAAGTTCGTTTCAGGATCAAGTGAAGGCTTCTAATCCAAAGGTTGGTTTTCCCATACTGTTTCCATAGTTTTATTTGCCCAAGAAATTAAGGTTACTTTTAACTTGGCATAATGCTAAAGGTTCCTAAAGTATTCACATTTATTTCGAAAGGTCCTTAAAGTAATTTTAATTTTAAAAGTCTTTAAAGTATTGAAATATAATTTCAGGAGGTCTTTTTTTAACATTCTGTCAAAGCGTTTTCTTATTAATTTGTAAATCAATTCAACTTTAATAAAAACACCGGTTCAATAACTGAATAGAATGTTAAAAAAGGACCTCGTGAAATCATATTTCAATACTTTAGGGATCTTTCAAAATAAATATTGATACTGCAGGTGATGTTTGTTATGGGTTTTAAAAACCAGGATTTGGATTTTGAAATCGAAAACATGTTCTGCTTTGTGATTTTAAATCTGGTTTTCAAAAATCCAGTATTGCACCTCTACAAAAATCTATAAAAACTAATCATTACACAATCAATCAATCATTACAATCACACAAGAATACAACATTAATAACCCTTTCACATTGATTTGACATAAAGATAAATCTCACCCTACTCAAAATCCCAACACAAACACACCTAACTATTTATTAGGATTTCAAAACCCTCTTAATTTAAAAAATCGGTTTCTAAATGTCACTTAAAACCCAAAATAAACATCACCTCAGGGTTTTTTTTAGAGATTTTTTGAAATGTAAGTTTGTATTTTAGGGACCTTTAGATGCATTATGCCTTTTAACTTTTTAAATTGTTTACTGAACTAATTTAGCATGTTGATCTCCGTTGTTAAACGAATATTGATACCTTGATTTATTTTATCAACTGACGTCTACTCAGCTTACTGAACTATTTGTTGTGATATTGTTTTTATTTTATTGATTACTTCTCTTTGTCACAATATCTACACTAGCTTTTTCATTGCCCAACTGCGTGCGTGTAAGCAATATACAGTGAAAAGTACAACTCTCATTTATCTTTCTTCAGTTTAATCGAACTTTTTGAACTTTCTTTTGGTGAATCTGTGACTGATGTCTTATCGTAAACTGGAGCCCAGACCTGTAAAATTCTATACAAAATCTCCTTCCCATTTTTGCTTGATGCAGGCTTATTCATAAATCACCAGTCAGTTAACAATTCATGCTACAACTTTTAACATCATTGCAGTGGGCAGAAGCAATTGAAAGCCTAGATTATGATAGTCGTTCAGACAAGAGCTTTGGAATGAAGCAAAGACCTGATGGTGACATTGAGATTGATGAGAAGTTCTGGGAGGAGGAATTCCACATTCCTAATTGCCACAAATGTGATGGAATACTCAAACCAGATGTAGGTCCTTTTTCTTTTCACTTTATTACTCCTAGAATATTTGAATTTTTCCAGCAGTATAAAAGAAACTAGGCATAATGCATTTAAAGCTCCGTAAAATATTAATTTTTAATTTTGAAAGACTCCTAAGGCATGTTTTGTTTTAAAAAGCCCCTGTAGTATCCATTTTTATTTCAAAAGATCCCTAATAAAATATTGAAATATGATATCATGAGGTCCTTTTTAACATTACGTGAAAGCTTCTTTTATTAAATTGGTGTCATTATTAAACTGATGTTTTTATAAAGGTTGAATTAACATACAAATTAATAAAAGAACTTACGGCAGAATGTTAAAAAAGGACCTCTTGAGATCATACTTTAAGGGCTTTAAAAAAATAAAAAATTAAGGACCTTTAGATGCAATTTGCCTAGAAATCAGGTAGCATATGCTTAACTTAACTTTAGTATCTCATACAAAGAGTAGATGTTGTACTATAATGTGTCTTTAATTTAGTGAAGAATTATGCAATGTTACATGGATTGTGCCAAGAACTATAAGGGTATGTTTGTTTGGGGATTTGAAAGACGGATTTGAGATTTCGAAATCTAAAAACAGTTCTATTTTGGGATTTTAGAATCCAGTTTTGGAAAACCCAATATATCCATCTATACACAAATACCTATAAGCCCTGCAATTTCATTTTTTCTCCATCACATTTTCTCCAATGACTTATTAACGGCTTAATGCAAATATGATTTTCTTATTCTCACTCTTCTTTTATTTATTACTTTTCACACCTTTTTTCTCACTTTTATAACTTCCTATAACATACATTTATTATTACACAATCATCTATTCATTACAATTAACAATAATAAAATAACACAACATTATACACTCTTATACATCGATTTGACTTAAAATGTAATCCTACCCCACTTATATCTTAAAACAAACACATCACTATTACTATTTATGAGGATTTTGAATTCACTAGATTTTAAAATCTAGATTTCAAAATCCATTAAATCCCAAATCAAACACACCCTAAACAATTTATCTGGAGAATTCTGTTAATATGTGTGTATAGCACATACTGATGAAAATGATGTTATGATGGGTCAACAATGTGTAGCTGATGAAATGTTTCTGGCCAAAGCTTTCTTGTCTAAGAAGCCATATTGTGCATAAGATTAAATGTTTTTGAAAGTGTTGTTTAATCGCCAAGGCAAAACTTAGATCTTATAGACTTGTTATTGGAGGACTCTGTATGACACTATAAGAGCTCAAGTAAAATGTTAAGTTAGGTTTCCTTTTTAAGAAGTATGTGCTTTTATGTATAACTGGGATTGTGTTAGTTTGGGTGACTAATAAGCAAATAATATGTGCAATATATAAAATCTAGACGAATTGGTTTAAATTGTAATGGTGAATTATTAGTTATTTTTTTAGTAAATCGAAGAAAGGATAAAAGTAGTTGAACGATGAGACTAGTAATGTTATTTTTTTAAGATTTGAACGATTGAAATAATATTTGCACAGTAAAAAGCTAACAAAGAGTAAAAGAAAACGAAACTTAAGAATAATTTAATTAGCTTAAGAATTATGCATAATGAAACAAACTTTGAGAACTTCATATTTTTTCAAGGTTGTGTAGACATCATAGTGTGAAGCACACACTATCAACCAAATGGTATTTTTATCCAGAAATGACCAATGAGAAGCCATTTTTCCTCAATTTTGATTTTCAACGCTTTTATGAAGGTGTTGACTTTTTTCTGGGCCAAAATTTACCTGAATGATAATACTGATGAAGATTGTATTAAATTAATCTCAAAATAGATGGTTACTTTTGTGTATATAAAGACTTGTGGTAGTTTCAGTGTAAATATCACTTGTAAATATCTATATTTGTTTCTAATATAATGTTCTTTTAGTCCTTTTGCTTTAATCCAAAAGTATTTCTTAACTTTCTATAAACTGTTCTTGAAAATGCTGATTGTCTTTTGAATCTTCGCAAATCATTTTGTGATCTTGTAAGAAAAATCATTCACTTGTCTATATATTCACTCGGTGTAATATCATTTTTGGTCCCTAAAGTTTACCCTTTTCTAGATTTGGTTCTCCTCTTTCACTTACTATCAAACTTGGTCCTTGAAGTTGAAGTACACGTTTACTCCCTCATTTGGTCCCACCGTTTGTTGGCCATCCGTTGTCTGACGGAATCATCTATTTGGAGGTGCTAAATGTAATTATTACGTATTTGGGGGTGCTAGATGTAATTAATAATTTTTAAATAATTACATTTAGCACTCACAAATAGATGATTTCGTCAGTCAACAGATAATCAACAACCTTTGGGACCAAATGTGGGAGTAAAAGTGTAATTTCAGAACCAAGTTTTATATTGCGTGAAAGAGAGGCCAAAACTGGAAAAAGATAAATTTTAGGGACCATAAATGATATTATCAATTTTCACTCAAATCATCTACTGTTGTACTCTTTGCTTGCATTTTGTATTATCTACCCCTTGTTTTCTTACATCCATCAATTGTCATTGGATTCAGGTGCCTTTCACTCTCTTACATGGGTAAATACCTTTTCAGGTTGTCTTTTTTGGTGATAATGTCCCCAAGGGTAGGGCTGATAGAGCGATGGAAGCTGCAAAAGAATGTGATGCTTTTCTTGTACTCGGTTCATCATTAATGACCATGTCTGCATTTCGACTTGTTAGGTAAAATTCGTAACCATATTATATTTAATATGGTAGCCTTTTGCATTTCTCTCTCATTTTAACATTCCACATCATAAATCAAAATATTATAGTGCCCATCACGTTTTCTTAATTTTGATTATAATAACATGAAGAATGCACTGAATATAGAACTTATTTCGACTTGCAATTTACCAAAAAACCAAATGTAATAGTGGATTAAGACCTGTAAGTTAATATAATTGGTGATCAGTGAATTATTTAGTATCAGTTTGAACTTTTTCTTTTTGCCGTTCTTAGATATATGGATTCAACGCTTTGCTGCCTGAGATCACTAATTAGCTAAATATCACTGCAAAGAAATTAATTGATGTCAAATAGAATATACTGTTTGTTATCATAAAAATACTTAACCAAAGTAATTTATTCATATGAAATATCTTATATCCATACTAAGGTATGTTCTGTTCTATTTGATAATTTTACTCAGAATCCTATCTGCAGTACCTAGTGAGCAGTTTGCAATCTTCTAAGCTCAGATTAATTTGATATTATCTCAAATTTCCCGCTGAATTTTATTATTATTATTTTTTTCCGACACTCTTGTGGAGATACCTAAGAATTCAAATCTGTTTTTATCCCATAAATTTTGCCCTTTCCACAAAAGGTCCAAAAAAGTAAAGGTTTTCTAAATTAAAATCCCATAACTCCTTAATTGGTCCCAAAGGTGCCGGAATGTGAAGTACAACGTCATTTTGGTTTACACTGTTTAAATGCTTTTTACGGATCTGCACAGGGCTGCTCACGAGGCTGGTGCAGCTACTGCAATTGTAAATCTCGGTGTGTCCAGAGCTGATAGTTTCATTCCGTTAAAAATTAACGCTAAACTTGGAGAGGTATGCTATTTTTATAATCTCTTGTGTCGTAGTGTGTGTGTGTGTGGGAATTCCTGATAGGGTGCGGCTATTGACACCCTGATATTTGCTCAATACACTCAATTTATAGCTGTATGTGATTGTGCATGATGCTAAAAAATGTCGTACATATGGGTGTATTGAGCGAAAATCCGTGGTCTTGCTGATATTAGATCTGGTGGTAGTGCAGATATTACCAAGATTGCTTTCGGTTGGGTCCCTCAGTGTCCCTGCTGTCTAGTCTAGTATCTGTACATGTGATGTGAGGAAGGAAGTATGATTAACTTGCCATGCAGATTTTATTTGTTTGAAATTGTAGTATAAATATGATGCATGGTTTTTTTAATGAAAAGTTGTAAAAATAGTAACACTATAATTCTTAATAGAACTGATAGTCATACAGTGAGAGCCTGATAGCGAATTCATATTCTTGTATGTAAATGTAGTACTCCTTTTTCTACGTTAATGTTGATTGATGAAGAATAAGAAAATGAAATGGATGTAACATTTATGCGTTGTGCCTTGGGATGACTACCAGTTGTGAATCAGCAGTTGGATGATTAGGAATTGTGTTTCCTTTTCTTAGAGGACTTCCATCATTTTGAATAGACGAAAATATTTCCAGATTTCGTCTTCAGTAGTCACTTCGACGATCATTTTCTTTCAGTTGTCATCACAATATTTGATTGTCGGACTCTAGGTTATGCCTTACTTTACGTACTATACTTATTTAAACTGCTGGTATGATTGCATTGTTGCACTAATGTTGAAGTTTGTAAAGGAACGAGAGAGAGGTTTGTGCTTGCTGCCATATTCATGGATAAGGTTTAAGCTTTCATTAATTGATTGAAAGAGAAATACAACGAGACCTATTTATAGAATATGCTAGCTTATGATGTGGTGACACCTATCACACTAAACAACAAATATATACTCTATCCAAAATAACAACCTGTACAAGAATTGCAGGTGTTCAGTCTTTGCATTTTGGATAAGAGGAATCAAGAGGGAATATTCCCTTTTGATTCCATGTTGACGTGGATCATCCATAATCTTCAATATGCCCCCTCAATTTTGACGTAGAGTGAGGAAAAATCTGGAGTTTGTTCCTTAATCTACAGAAAAATTGGTTTGAGAGAGGTTTGGTAAATATGTCAGCCACTTGATCGATACTTGGGACATAAAGAACTTGAATTTGCTTTCGTGCGACTCTTTCTCTAATAAAATGCAGATCGACCTCCAAATGCTTGGTTCTCGAATGAAAAACGGGATTTGCTGAAAGAGATATGGCACCTTGATTATCTATCCAAACAACCGGGGGTTTAGGACTAGATAAATGCAACTCCTTAAGCAGCGATTGAATCCAAACTAATTCACATGTGACGGATGCCAAACTTCTGTACTCAGCCCCAGTGCTTGACCGTGAAACAATTGATTGTTTCTTAGCACACCACGCAACTAGATTTCCATCGAAAAACACACATTGACCTGAAGTAGATCTCCTATCATCAAGGTCATTCGCCCAATCAGCATCGGCAAATGCAACAATATCAAGACTCTTTGGCTTGTGGTATGTGAGACCATGATCAATGGTGCCTGAAAGATAACGCAAAATCCGTTTTACAGTCTTCCAATGTGTGTTGAGCGGATGTTGCATGAATTGACTGACCTTGTTCACAGCATAAGCTATATCGGGCCTCGAAACCGTGGCATATTGAAGACCTCCAACTATGCTTCTATAGAGCTGAAAATCAGAAATTGGTTGACCATCATCCTTAGATAAGTGATTCCCTGTGATCATAGGAGTGTTAATTCCCTTAGCACCTGCCATACCAGATCTTTGAAGCAATTCCAAAATATATTTCTTCTGATTGAGTATCATTCCATCTGAAAACCTCTTGATTTCAATTCCCAAGAAATAGTTGAGTTCGCCCAAATACTTGATAGAAAAGAATTTATGCAGTGACGATATAACACTTTGAATCTGAGAAGAGCTCGAACCAGTTACTACAATGTCATCGACATAAGCCATGACAAGAGTGAGGGCACCATCTTTGTTCCTAAGATACAGGGAATTGTCCACTTGTGAAGTATGAAACCCAAGTTGTTGCAATGCAAATGCAAATTTGGAGGTCCAAGCACGTGATGCCTGCCTTAAACCATATAAAGACTTTTTAAGTTTGCAAACAAGATTTTGATTACCAGCCGACACAAATCCCGGAGGTTGTACCATGTACAAATCATTGTCTATCTCACCATTTAAGAAAGCATTATCAACATCTAATTGGTGAAGGGGCCACGAATAATGAAGAACAAGAGAGAGTATTAATCGAATGGTGACCGGCTTAACTACGGGGCTGAAAGTATCAGTAAAATCCATACCAGGAATTTGTGTATAGCCCTTTGCCACTAGGCGTGCTTTGTATCTGGAAATGCTACCGTCTGCATTTTTCTTCAGCTTGAATACCCATTTACAACCAATAATAGAATGGTTCCGAGGTGGATGGCAAAGTTCCCACGTCCCATTTTTAATCAAGGCTTCGTATTCCTGTTGCATAGCCCCTTTCCAATGAGGATGATCTAACGCATCTTTATAGGAAACAGGTTCTTCTTGAGAAAATGTGGCAGTGAGTATTTTTGGTTTGAAGATCTCTGCTCGTGATCGTGTAGTCATGTGATGTTGATTAGGATGTGGTGGAGGCTGCACCTGTTCCTGAATATCTGAAACTTCATGAGAATCATTAGAAAAATCATGCAGATCATTATTATCATTCTCATTTGGTAAATCTACATAAAGCTGCCCTGATAAGCTATGAGATGTAGAATCATGAGATGAGACGGGTTGAAAAGGTGAGGGAGGCTGATTTATGGGCGTGGAAGGACAATCAACAAGTAGAAGTGGAGAAATATTATTGGGAGGTTCTTGGTGAAGAGTGTTGGTCTTGGCAACAGATTTGAAGGGAAAATTAGACTCGTAAAAAATAACATGCCTCGTAACAATGATCTTATTATTAGGCAATAACACCTTGTATCCCTTGTAATGGGGATTATATCCCAAGAAAACACATTGATCAGACCGGAATTGAAGCTTGTTCTTGTTATACGGCCTGAGAAAATGATAGCAAAGGCAACCGAAAACTCTAAGGTAAGAGTAATTGGGTTTTTTATTAGTGAGAATTTCAAAGGGAGATTTGAACGTGAGTTGCTTGGAAGGGGTTCGATTTATCAAATGGATGGCTGCAACAAAGGCATCATCCCAGTGCTTTGTTGGAACATAAGAGTGAGCCAAGAGAGCCAAACCCTTTTCAACAATGTCTCTATGCTTTCTCTCGGCTAAACCGTTTTGTTCTGGAGTATATGGACAAGAAATTTGGTGGTGAATACCAGAATCAGAAAAGAATTTCGTTAAAGATTTGAATTCGGTCCCTCCATCACTTTGAAAACCCTTTATTTTTGCATTGTACTGAGTCTCAACAAGATTTTTGAAGTGTATAAAGGCTTCTTTGACGTCAGATTTGAGTTTCAACAAATAAAGCCAAGAAAATTTAGAGGTATCATCAATAAAATTAACATAATATTGATAACCATTTGCGGATGGAATCGGAGAAGGCCCCCAAAGATCTAAATGGACCAAAGTGAACGGTACAGTAGTAGTGGAATTAGAAATGGAAAATGGAAGTCGATGACTTTTTGCTTTCATACAAGCACTACAAATTAAACTAGAAACATCATCGACATAACTAATTTGGCTATGTTGAAGAGCCTTCTTTGTAACATTAAAGGATGCATGGCCAAATCTGGCATGTCAAGTACTGAGAGGAAGAGACTTTGTAACTTCGGCGGAATGAACAGCAGCAGAAGATGATGGAATGTGATGATTGATTTGAGTGGCAGAATGACTGGAATTAGCAAGCTCAAACTTGTATAAACCATTCTCAAGAGCTCCTTGCAGAAGGATTTTGTGGGTAAGACGGTCCTTCACAATACAAACAGTGGGATGAAATTCAAAGAACACATCATTATCTTTTGCAAATTGTGAAACACTTAACAAATTCTTTCTCATGTTAGGAACATGTAACAAAATTTTCAAAAGAAATGGATGAGAGGAATGCTTATCTAAGGCAGTTAAAGTAGAAGAACCAAAGTGAGAGATATTCAAACCTGCACCATTTCCCATTTGAACTCTTTCAGTCCCATGATATTCTGAACCGATATTCAAGTTGTTCAGATCAAAAGTGACGTGGTTCGTAGCTCCTGAATCTGGATACCAAGCGTTATTCCCAGAGCTATCACTGCGGTCAAGACTTGCTACATTTGCAGATGGCTGGAATCTTCCATTTGTTGTGGCTTGGTTCAGACCTCTACCTTGATTCTGAGATGGTGGAGAGTAGTTGAGGTCTGCTCTATAATAACACTTCTCAGCAGTGTGATTATCCATGTAGCAGATTTGGCACTGTGGACCACTTCCTCGACCACCTCTCCCTTTCTGAAAACCTCTTCTTGAGAAACCTTTGCCTCCTCTATTTCCTGAAGAATTGTTGTTCTTTCCTCTACCGTACTGATGGTTGAAGCCTCCATTTCTATTTCCTTGATATGTAGTGAAATTAACAGAAAGAGTTGATCCTTCTGAACTGAAATTTTGTTGAGCCACCACATTCTCAAGTCTAGATTCAAAGCTCAACAAGAGAGAACTTACACTTGCCACACTTATGGGACCAGTTTTGGAACTGACATTAACCATTACAGGGTTATAATCAGCTCCAAGTCCTCCCATGATATATAAGAGGTGATCTTCTTCTGTTACTTTATGCCCAATGGCATTTAAAGTGTCACAATGAGATTTTATCTTGCTAAGATAATCCCTCATTGTCATGGATTCCTTCCTTAAGCTTTGGAGCTGTTGCTTAATCTGCATAACTTTGGCCAAAGATTGATGCGCAAAATTGGTTTCCAAGGATTTCCACACTTCATGTGAAGTGTTTAATCCAACAGTGTTGATAAGAAGACTTTCTGTGAGAGAAGAAAGCAACCATGATACTATTAATTGATCCTGCCTCATCCATACCGTGTAGTCTGGATCAATAGTAGTCCCACCTTCTTTGAACATAGTGGGACATTTCTTTTCTCCGGATAAATAACCTTCGAGGCCGTACCCTTTCATGGTGGCAACGATCTATTGTTTCCATACCAGATAGTTATCTTCAGTGAGTTTAATATTAACTAAATGGCTCAAAGGGAGTTGATATTGTGAACTGGGAAATATAGGGATAGGCTGATTTTGGGATGCCATTTGTGATTTTTTTTTTTTTAAAGGAAAGTGAAAATGGGAAATGGCACAGATTACTCTAGATAAGCCTAGAGCTCTGATACCATGTTGAAGTTTGTAAAGGAACGAGAGAGAGGTTTGTGCTTGCTGCCATATTCATGGATAAGGTTTAAGCTTTCATTAATTGATTGAAAGAGAAAAATACAATGAGACCTATTTATAGAATATGCTAGCTTATGATGTGGTGACACCTATCACAAAACAACAAATATATACTCTATCCAAAATAACAACTTGTACAAGAATTGCAGGTGTTCAGTCTTTGCATTTTGGATAAGAGGAATCAAGAGGGAATATTCCCTTTTGATTCCATGTTGACGTGGATCATCCATAATCTTCAATAACTAATAAGTTTAGTCTTGTGTCTGCCATGTACTATGTTGTCGACTTCTTATTGATCCACCTGCACAATTAATATTCACTACTCACACCCTGAAATTCTGTAAGCACACTTCAAACTTTCACATACAATCATTTTGACCGAACATAATGCTTAGCATACGTTCATTCTAGCCAAACATATTGTTTAGTGTAGGGTCGAAAGGGTTAGCTTGTGACCAACGCTTCTTTCAAAAGGGAGTATTAATGTTGTCCGTTAAAATCTCAAAACATAATGGTGTGTGTTAATAATTGAACCAACTTAATCTAGATTAATTTCATTTCAACTTTATAGTTTATTCGATAACTTAGATTGAAGGTGGTTTATGCTTTAAAATTAATAAAGTTTATATTATTTTAATCTAGTATAATTTGTACTTAGATTGAAGGTGGTTTATGCTTTAAAATCAATAAAGTTTATATTATTTTAATCTAGTATAATTTGTACTCCCTCCGTCCCGGTATAAGTTTTTCCTTTCTTTTAGGTGAAGTATAAGTGACTGTTGGGAATAAAATGATACATGTTTTGATTAAATACCAAAACCCCCTGAGACATGCCTAAGTCAAATTGATAGTGTTCTAAAAATGTTAGAACACATAGCATAAGGCTAGATGAGAAGCTGAAATGTTAGGCAGCTCTTAAACAATTAGATGCACAATTTGAGGGGGAACCTATGCTTTGAAGATGACCAAGATCAAGTCCCCTCAAGGCTCAAATTCTGGAACTATCACTTATGATCAAGGACACTCTATGAAACATCAAATGCTCTGATCAGGAGAGTTGTCCAGAGAAGATGTCCTTATGCAAAAACAAGATTGTAAAGCTCAAAAGGACAAATCCAATAAGATGCTCTGATCAGGAGAGTTGTCCAGAGAAGCCAAATCTATGTGATAAGTGCTCTGATGCTAAAAGACCAAATATGCTGATCAGAAGAGTTGTCCAGAAAAGTTATCTCAGCATGAGTGAATCAGAACAGATGCTCTAAAGGTTGAAGGTCAACTATGCTGAAGATTTAGAGACAACCATATCCTAAAGAAATGCAATGCAACATGCTAAGATCACTGTGAAGTGAAATAAAGGGAAAGAGCCAAGTCATCTGAAGAAGAGCAAGCCAACCTTGCTGATAAGCAAGACTGCTGATAGTGATAAGAAGAGTTGTCCACTTGATAAGGAATGTTGTCCTATCATTGGATCAACCTTTAGAAGCCATGTCCAAGTCCTAACAAGAAGTCAAACATTGGGAAAAGTGCTGAAGAATGAAGACAAAGTCTTACAAGCCGTTTATTACCCAAATGAGGACATGTCACTATCAAGAATCTGTCTTCCAGTTTGAAGAACTAAAAGAAGACATTTATGGACATTGGAGGCTGCCTCTCCAACGGGCAAATCCTTCATTTGTCTATAAATACAGAAGCGTGGAGACCATTTGAAAGCATCCAACTAGAACCTCAACAAAGCACATCCAACCTTAAGTTCTTACAAGCTAGAGTGCTTTCAAAGCTTTCAAAGACTATCTTAGTCTTCAAACACTTCATCTAAGCTGTACTACATTGTATATCCATACACAAGCTTAGAGAGATATTCTATCCTTATACACTGATCTTCATTGTAAAGGATATCTCATTAGTTGGAACCTTACTTCAATCCTCATATCTTTCAAGAGTGAAAGTGAGAAGGTTGTAGTAGCAGAAGTGGTAGGAGCTGACTGTTGAGAGAAGAACAGTTCAGTTCTGAGTTGAGAAGAGGGTACTAGGACTCTAGACATCCTAGGGATCAATTCACCAAGGAGTGGTGTTCTTGATCAAGTGCACCTTGGCACTATAAAACAAGCTAATTCCAAGAGAGAAGGAATTATCCTGTTAAATCAGGGAAAGTGGATGTAGGAGCTTGAGTCTCTGAACCACTATAAATCTCCTGTGTTGATTTACCTTACAAGTACTTACATTCATTCAACACTGCACACAAAACTGATCTTTCAAAGATATCTATTCAAAGACTGTGCAAAACTGATTTGGACAAGTTCCCTGAAGCTTAACTGGACTGTTTTGGATTGACAAAGTGATTTCAGAATCTTAAGGAGTCTAAATTTAAAGGGCCAACCACTATTCCGCACATATAACTCCTTTAGATAGTTATTCAACTAAGTACTCAATAGTACTTAGTAGATTGATTATCTTAGAAGAGTTAATTATCTTCAGCAGAGTTGTCCAAGACAACCTTGCTGAGCTCTGGTTTGATCAAAGTTGAAAAGAATTGCATACAAGTGTATTCCCCCCCCCCATACACTTGTTATATACTCCTTTCAGGACCAACAAGTGGTATCAGAGCAGGGGTTCAAAGACCACTGCTTCTGAAAATCCATCTTGATTTTCAAAACTCACATATTTGGTGTGGTCACTGAACTGATCTCTATCTGAAATCCATCACTCATTGACTGACTGATTATTATTGAAATATGGCCAACAACAATGTTGTTCCTCCACCTGCTGTTCAAGGATTGGACAATATGGCCACAAATCCAGTCAACCACATTTCTCATCACAAACTGCCCATGTTTTCCATAGACAATTATGATTTCTGGAAAATTAGAATGAGGGCTCATCTTGCATCTCTTCATACTGATATGCTTAGAGTAATCACAAGAGGACCTTTTGTGTTTACTCAAACTAACCCCAGATTGACAGATGAGCAAAGAGCAGATATAAGGGAATTGAATCCCAAAGATGAGGATGACTTCACTGCTGATGAAAAGAGGAAAGATAATTTGAATTATCTTGCCATGAACACCCTCTATCAAACAATTCCAGATGCAGTTATGGGTAGAGTCTACCACTGCACCACAGCCAAAGAAATTTGGGATATCCTTGCTGAAATGTATGAGGGCACTGAAAAGATCAAGGAGAACAAGCTCCAAGTTGCTGTGCAGAAGTTTGAACAATTTTCAAAGGAGTCTGATGAGACCATTGACAAATTTGCTGGTAGATTCACTGATGTGATGAATGAGATTAACTCATTGGGCAAGGTCTACACCAAGAGAGAAGTTGGATTGAAAATCCTGAGAAGTCTCACTCAAAAGTGGGATGTCTATGCTGTAATGATGCAGAATACCAAAGATCTCTCCACCATGCCCATGCAACAAATATTCTCAGAACTCAAAGCCTATGAGTTTGACCTCAATAGAAGAAAACCTGTTGAGGAATCTTCAAATCCTACTAAGGGAGTGGCATTCAAAGCCAAAGTTGCTGAACCTGAAATGCAACCCACTCCCAGATCATCAAAGACAGTCTCTAAGACTGAAATGAAGGAAGAACTAGCCTTGATGGCTAGAAGGTTTGACAAGCTCAACACAAGGTTTGGTAGATACAAGAAATTCTACCAAGACAACAAATTCAGGAGAAGATACAACTCCCCTGAAGATCAGGCTGAGGACAAAAAGCCTGAAGAGAAAAGATCAGAGGACAAGTCCTCTGATAGGAGAAGATCCAGTAGAGCTGATCCTTCTTCATCTAAGAGAAGAGAAGAATCCAAGAAGGATGATGATGAAGACCTGTGCTATAATTGCAAAAAGAAAGGGCACTTTCAGTATGACTGCCCTGAATTGAGCTCTAAAGAAAGAAGAGAAAGGCAAGCTAAAAGAGACAGAAAGTTCACCAATAGAAAGGCCATGATGGCTGGTGAAGAATCTGATAGTGCTGAGAGCTTCAACTCTTCTGATGGACTTTTCTCCAACAGTGAAGATGATGATGATGTTTGCAACATGGCTCTTGAGGATGATGAGGTATCCTCTACTTCTAGTTCACCATCATTCATCTCACAGAACAATAGTGAGGTCAACTTGAAGCTTTCCCTTGGAAAGTTGATGGAAGACTTCACTTTGTTACAAGAATTTCATGATAACTGTGTGAGAGAAAATGAAAGATTGGCCATTGAACTTGCCAAAAACTCTGAGGTAGTTGTTGATGTCAAGTCTACTGAGTTGTATCAACAAGTCTTGAGAGAGCTTGAGGAAGCAAATCTCAGGATAGTTGACCAACAAAAGGAGATTGATGATCAACTTCTCTCTCAGAAGAGAAAAGATTTTGAACTTAAAATTCTCAATGCCAAATTTGAAAACCTCTCACATGAATATGATATTCTTAAATCAAGTGAAGAGAGCCTAAAATTAAAGATGTCTGCTCTGAAGAAATCCTCTAGAGCAATAGAGGAAATTCAGAGTTATCAAAGACCTATGGCTCAAAGAAGTGGATTAGGTTTTGATCCATTTGAATCTTCACCTTGTCTTAGTGTTGCTTCTACAAGTAACACTAAGAAAATCTTTGTTAAATCAGTGGCACAACAAGCTGAAAATGAAATAATTCAGCCACTGAACAAAGGAAAGGGCAAATTGAATGAAATGCCTACTCAAGTGCTTCAGGAGACTAGACTCAAACCCTTGGAAAAGGTCAAGGCTCCTGAACACAAGAGGAATGTTGGTCAGCAGAGTAGACCCAATGGAAGGGCAACTCTCCTGAACAATGTTCAGAGGAGTTATCCAAGGTATAATCAGCCTAGGCCAACTCATCTGAGAAAGCCTCAGCTGAATAGACCTAAGGACAACTATCCTCAAAGGCAGAATAAAATGAGACAACCAAAACCCTTCATGCCAAAGGGTAATGGTCATAAAAAGGCCTTTCCTCAAAGATTTCATCAAGTTGCACAAAGAACTCATAAGTTCAGGAGAATTGACAACTCCCCTGAAACTTACAGAGTTAACACATTCACACATACTTTCCCAAAGGCATTTAAGGGAAAGACAGTGTATGTTGATGCACAAGGAAATCAACTTAGCCACCTTGAATCAATCAGGGTTATTAGGCAAGTTTGGGTTCCCAAAGGTACAGCTAACCTCTCAGGACCCAAAACTCAAAGGGTACCTAAACCTATCTAAATGCAGGTACCAGTGGGCCACAAGAAGAGGAGCATGAACAAAAAGACAGCATGGTACCTTGACAGTGGATGCTCAAGGCACATGACTGGAAATAAGGAACTCCTCACTGACTTCATTGAAAAAGAAGGCCCAAATGTCACCTTTGGAGACAGCTCACAAGCAACAACAAAAGGTTATGGTACTTTGATGATTGGTAACATCAAAGTAACCAATGTATCTTATGTAGCTGGTCTCAAATATAATCTCCTAAGTATCAGTCAATTCTGTGATAAAGATTTTAATGTTGAGTTCTCAAGTGGAAAATGTCTGATCAAAGATAAGACTCAACAAATTCTATTGACTGGAACTAGGAAAGGAAATGTGTATTTTGCAGACTGGGACAAGTCTACTGATGCTGCATGTTTTATTGCTAAAAGTTCTAGTGAACAAAGTTGGTTATGGCACAAGAGGCTAAACCACCTGAACTTCAAATCTATGAATAAACTTGCTAGAAATGCATTAGTTAAAGGACTGCCTAATGAGGTTTTCATTAAAGAACATGTGTGTAAGCCATGTCAAGAAGGAAAACAGATTAAAGCCTCATTCAAAGGTAAACCAGTCATCTCCACTGAAAGGGTACTTGAACTTCTACATATGGATTTGTTTGGACCAATTACCCCTTCAAGCATAAATGGTAGAAAATACACATTGGTGGTAGTAGATGACTTCTCTAGGTTCACATGGGTAGTATTTCTCCTTAATAAGAAGGAAACACAAGTCAAGCTACCTGAACTTCTTAAGAGATTGTCAAATGAGAAAAGCCTTAATATTATCAAGATAAGATCTGATAAAGGCACTGAGTTCATAAATTCATACATCAATGAGTACTGCTCATCAAATGGAATAGCTCATGAAACCTCAGCAGCTAGAACTCCTCAACAAAATGGAGTTGCAGAAAGAAGGAATAGGACCTTAAAAGAAGCTGCTAGAACCTTAATTGCTGATTCAAACCTACCTAAGAGGTTTTGGGCTGAAGCTATAAATACTGCATGCCATACTCAGAATAGATGTTTGATTACAAAGGGGCAAGGCAAAACCCCCTATGAACTCTGGAAAGGAAGAATGCCTAAAGTGTCATATTTTCATATATTTGGTTGTAAATGTTTCATTCACAATAATGGGAAAGAACAATTGAAAGCTTTTGATAGCAAAGCTGATGAGGGAGTATTCCTTGGATACTCTCAAATCAGTAGAGCTTTCAGAGTCTACAACAAGAAAACCCTTATTGTGGAAGAAACCCCTCATGTTGTGTTTGATGAATCTATATTTGAGATCAGGAATGATCACTTGGAACCTGAAGAAATCACACAGAGGACAACCAGATTAAGCCTAAAAGACAAAGACACTGAATTCATAGATGTTGTTCAAGCAAACTTACCTGAAAAGCCCACATTGGACAACAACCCTGAAGGCAACCTTCCTAAGACAAACCTCACTGATGGAAATGGTGAACTGAATGATCCAATCCCAGTTCACATCCAGGTAACAACTACCAATGAAGAAACAGTTCCTGCTGAGGTAGTTAATGGGTCAAATAATCAAGGGGGAACTCAAAATGTTGAAAATGCCAATGTCCCTGACATTGAGGACAACACCCCTGATTATGATCCTGAATTAGATACTGCATTAAATTATCCTGAATTCTATGATCAAAATGACTCACCTTCAGTAGAGGACAACTCTACTGAAGAGATCAGAAAAAGAAGGACTTGGTTATCTGACCATCCTGCTGATCTAATACTTGGTGATCCAAGTATTGGAGTCAAAACTAGAAGATTTCATGGTGAAAGTGCTCTATTCTGTTGTTTCTTATCAGAACAAGAACCAAGTGACATTGAGGAAGCTCTTCAAGATGCAAATTGGATCACAGCCATGCAGGAAGAACTCAACCAATTCACCAGAAATGAAGTATGGGAGCTGGTTGATAGACCTTCACATCAAGATGTTATTGGAACCAAGTGGGTATTCAAGAACAAAAAGAATGAGAATGATGTGATTGTCAGAAACAAAGCAAGACTAGTGGCAAAAGGCTACTGCCAACATGAAGGCATTGACTATGATGAGACATTTGCACCTGTGGCAAGGTTGGAAGCAATAAGACTCTTCCTAGCCTATGCAGCCCACAAGAGGTTCAAAGTGTACCAAATGGATGTCAAGAGTGCCTTTCTAAATGGAGTGTTGAAAGAAGAAGTTTATGTGGAGCAACCACCAGGTTTTGAAGTTGGAAACCAAGTTTACAGACTGAAGAAAGCTCTATATGGACTCAAGCAAGCCCCTAGGGCTTGGTATGACACACTGTCACAATTCCTCTTAGATCATGGATTCACCAAGGGAACTGTGGACAGAACTCTCTTCAGAATCTCTGAAGGAGAGGACATCTTGCTTGTCCAAATTTATGTAGATGACATAATTTTTGGATCCCCTAATGAGAAGCTGTGTGAGAAATTCTCCAAGCTCATGCAAAGCAAGTTTGAGATGTCCATGATGGGGTTGATGAACTTCTTTTTAGGTCTACAAGTCAAGCAAACAAAAGAAGGAATCTTCATCAACCAAGCTAAGTACACCAGAGAAATGATCAAGAAATTTGGGTGTACATCAAGCAAGCCAGTGAGGATTCCAATGAATGCTAATTGGAAGATGGATCCTGATGAAAATGGTGTTCCAACCAACTCCACTGAGTATAGAGGAATCATTGGATCACTCCTCTATCTCACTGCCAGCAGACCTGACATCACCTTTGCAGTAGGTGTTTGTGCAAGGTTTCAAGCAAATCCTAAGAAAAGCCACCTTGAGGCTGCAAAGAGGATCTTGAGGTATCTTAAAGGCACTGAGAATCTAGGCCTTTGGTACCCTGCTGATGACAACATTGAGCTAACTGGCTACTCAGATGCTGATTATGGAGGATGTAGGATTGACAGAAAGTCCACCTCAGGGACTTGTCAATTCTTGGGCAACAAACTCATATCTTGGTTCTCCAAGAAACAGAATACAGTGGCCACCTCCACCACTGAAGCTGAATATGTTGCTGCTGGAAGTTGTTGTGCTCAAATTCTTTGGCTAAGACAACAACTCAGAGACTACAAAGTCAACTCTACTGAAGTGCAAATTTTCTGTGATAACAATAGTGCCATTGCTATATCACAAAATCCTGTCTTGCACACAAGATGCAAACATGTGGACATCAAGCATCACTTCATTAGAGATCATGTGGAGAAGAAGGATGTCAAGTTGGTGAAAATTCACACAGACCATCAAAAAGCTGATATACTAACTAAACCACTTGCAGAGGCAAGGTTCCTGGAATTATCAGCAGAGTTGGGTCTTCTTGATCCAGGGAAGTTGGACAAATGAGTCCAAAGAAGTTCATTGACTAAGGGGGAAATAAACTCAAACTTCAGCAGACTTGGTCAAGTCTACTGAAACTCAGAAAAGATGACATTACCTCTTCAGGACACTTGTCCCTTGAAATTCAGGACACTTGTCCACAGCCTTTCAGGACACTTGTCCATGTAGGATCAGATAAGTTGTCCTAACTATCAAACCAAATTTTGGTATGATAAGCACCTATTTTTGGTGATCAATGCCTATTTCGAAATCTGTCCCATTGAAATACAGTTTTCACCTTTCTGGGATTTAATTTGTCTCCCACTCAAAAGGTCACTTTCCATGCATTAAATGCTAAGATTTAACTCTTGTTTGCATTAAACTTTTTGAGACATGATCTATCTCGAAAAACCCCCAGCCTTAAACAACATTAAAAACCACCCACGTTTTGAATAAAACAGTTCTTTCACTGTTACATTGGTTTTTGACCATTGGATCAAAAATGGACAACTCCCCTGAAATCAATCCTAGCCGTCCATTTTTTATTTCCATTTTTGCTCACCTTTGAATTGCATGAAGACCTTACCAACTCATTGACAAACATTCTTTTTAGAATATTCACAAGTCTTCAGATCCCCACAAACACTTCTTCCCCAAGTATTCGAAACCCTAGCTCAAATTTTCTTCAAACTCTCTCAAAGCTTTCTCTGCAAATTTCAATGGCCCCCAAAGTTAAACCAGAGATGATTGTTGATTTCTCCAACAAGGCTCTAGACCTTGACTTTGGCTACCTAAGCAACAGAAACAACCTTCATTTTGAGCCCATAGTATCCTTTGAGAGTGAGGATCCTGAGATTAAACCAACTCTAAGATGGCTGAGAAGAGCTGGTTTGCAAAAGTTCATGGAGGAAAGACCAAGTTCATGCTTGGAAGGTTACATGGCTGAATTCTTTGCCTTCCTCAAGTGGAGTGGTCAACCGGCAGATGGTGAAGTGTCCACAAGGTTGTCATATACTGCAGAAGGAGAGGAAGAAGAGAGATTCCACAGAGTAAAATTCTCCTCAGAAGATCTGGAAGGAGCCTTTGGATTGCCTAATGAGGGAAGGAATCCAGAAGTTTATGGCACTGGCCATGAAGATGAAATAGCTCAAGAATGGCTATTAGTTCCAGGCCCCATCTCTTCAACACAGAACAAGAAGACTCTCAAGCCAGAGTTTCTCAATCTCTTTGAGGTGGTTGCTAAGAGCCTCTTAAGCAACACTGGAAGCTTAGAGCAGGTCAGCCATCCAAGAATCAGAATCATGGCTGCCATTATTGATGCCAGTGACAAGGGCATCAAGTTTGATTGGAGGACCTTCATCATGTCTGAGATGATGAAGGAAAAGGCAAAATTCAAGGTGAAAACCCACAACAAGGTTGTGCTAGAAGGGAAAATCAAGTATTGCACCAGGGCAAGCTTGTTGATTGAGAGGTTTTCCCACTATTCTCAAATGCAGACCTTTGCAAAACCCCTCCCAGCTCAAAAGATCTTGTTCAGAAAGCTTAGCAAGAAAACTGAACAAAGAAGGATGCTCATGGCCAAACCTGCTGAAGAACAGGAGGAAGAGAAGCCTAAGATGAAAAAGAGAACAAAGGCCAGGGCTATCAAAACAAGGAAAATATCTAAATTGTCCTCAAGAGAAGCCTCAGGAGCATCAGCTGAAGTTGATGCAGTGGCAGAAGAGGGAGTGAGTGTGCCTTCTGACCACTCAGAAGAGTTGAGGAGGAAGTACAATGAGACTAGGAAAAAGAAGAAGGGTGATAAGAGAATCAGGGTAGATGTCCCTGAAAAGGAAGGAAGTGGAAGCAGTAGGGCCAGCAAGAGAAGGGCCAAACCTACTGAGAAGGTGTTGGAGCTGCAAGAAGAAAAGTCTCTTCAATTGGCTCTAAGGGAGAGCAGAGCTGAAAGCAGGACCAAATCCATGTCAAGGACTAATTCATCTGGTTCTGGAACTCCAGAATCCAAAGTCCCTGAAGTTCAACCTATAGAGGCCAACATCCCTGAAACTCAGTACCTTGAGCCCAACTCCCCTGAAACCCATGTTACCCCTTCCAACCAACCCATTACCCCTGTAAATCTCACTAAGAGATATTCTCCTGAAGGGAATGTGCAAAGAAGTGGCATAGATGTGCTTGCAGACTTAGCTGTAGATGAGACAAGACTCCTGTCTCCCCTTGACTCATCCATGCTCAATTATTCAAAGCTCTTAGAACATGCACTCAATGAGCCAACCCCCCTAAGTAAAGTTCCTTCAGATTCATTGCTCTCTAAAGCAACTGAAGTACCTTCATTTGAGCCTAACCCTTCTGAAGCCAACATCCCTGAACTTAACCTGCCTGAAGCCACTCTAAGAGAACCCAGAGCCAACTCCCCTATAACCCAAAGTCCCCATTCAAGTGGAGATGAGGAGGAGTATAATTATGAAAGTATGCTCAGAGGAGGAGCAAAGGCTACTGTGGACAGTTTGTATCCACAACTTGCTGAATTTCCAAGAATTCAGAAAACCTTTCATGATCTAAGGATGCTTGTTGATGTAAAAGACAAGTCTATGATGGAGATATCACAAGTCATCCAAGATAAGGGTGCAAACTGGTGGCAAATAGAGGAGAACAGATTGCTACACTTTGCTGGAGTTTCAAAGACAAGATTTCTCATTGATGAGGAGATTTTTGCAAAGCTAGTAGCTGATAAGATTGAGGAAGAGAAAGAAAGAAAAGCCAAGGGAATCAAACACCCTGACAGTAGCTCCAATGATGATGATTCCCCTGATGATCCATCAGATCCTTCAAACCCCAACCCTCCTGAAACCCCTCAAGCCAACCTCCCTAAACCCTCTCAACCTAAGTCTTCTGTAGCAGATAGACTTTCCAACCCTCCTAGAACCTACCATAGGAAAGGCTCTGTGTCATCAGAGGTGTTGACCAAGGGTGGTAACACAACCAAAGACACATCTGCCAATGAAGGTTCTTCTGAACCCAAGGCACAGCCTAAAGATGTTGAGGTTCCTATATTAGAGGCTAGTTTGATTAAGGCCTATTCAGTGTTAGAGGAGTTGGACACTGATCAGCCCTTAATCATTCAGGATGACTCAGTGGCTGCTGAGATAAGCACTGTGATCTCCTCACAACTGCCATCTTTGAACCTTGTTGAAGGTGAAGATGTTGCAGGTTTAAGAGAAGGAGTTGAAAAGGAGAGGATAGTTGAAAAATCAGAGGGTGTTGTGGATGAAAGAGAGGTAGTCATCACTAAGATTGTGAGTGTACCACCATATGAGGGTGGAATAAGTGAGGATGGACAGGTTATTCTTGAAGTCAAATCTGAACTTCAAGAATCCCTTGATGAAAGGAGGCCTGATTCCTTGAGTGAGAACATTATTAAAGAAGGGAGAAAAGAACAAGTTGAAAATGAGAAGAAGACTGCTGATGTATCAGAGTCTTATACAAAAGAAACTGAGGGAGATGAGTGCTTATTTCCTAACTTGTTTGATCTGTCTAATATTGCAGGTATCTCTCTTGACCAAATTTTTGCAGATGAGTTCTTAACAGATGCACCTATCCAAGTAGACACAGGCTCAGCTCAAGCCTTACTTGGGATGCAATCAGAGAAGTTGGACTCCTTGGCTCATCAAGTTCAATCTGCTCATACTGAAACTTCAGGAGCATTGAATGAGCAAGGCAGGACTCTAGCATCTGTGGAGATGAGGCTCACTGGCTCTGAAGATGTTGTGCTACCAACCCTTGAAGCAAGGATCAGTGGTGTGGAATCTGGTCTCCAAACCATTTCCACTGAAGTTCAGAATGCCAAATCAACCATGGAAGCCATCTCAGAGGAGGTCAAGAAAGAGCAAAAGCTGCTGAGAGACAATCACAATGCCAATGTCAAAGCTCTCAGGCTCACTGTCAAGCAAGCTCTTGGAAAGAAGACAGCACTACAAAAGAAAAGAGCTGAAGAGCAAAGGGTAGCTATGGTAAAAGCAGCCTCTGAAAAGTTTTCTCAAGAGGTATTGGCCAACATTGCTGAAGGTGCAGTGGCCAACCTCACTGAGCTTCTTAAAGCCCAACTGGATGCATCTCTAAAAGCAACCTTGGAGGAGGTTGTCCAACAAAAGATGAAGCCTGTTCTAGCTTTTCTTAGCTTGAGCAGTGATAGAATGCAAAATATACATGATGAAAATGTATATTTGTTGGAAGAGATGAAGTCCCTAAACCAGGCCCAATCCCTGATGGCCTCAACAATGAGTGACCTCAAGCCCCAGTGTTTTGATGCTGCCAAAAAGGGGGTAAGGGAAAGAGCTAGAGCAAAAGGTGCCTTAGTGATTGGAAGCCCAGTCAAAGGAAAAGACAAAGCTGCTGAAGGAAAAGGAAAAGAGCCCGAAGTGCTAAACTTGGAAGAATTGGATGAAGAAGAGCAATTAACACTTGCATTAAAGAACTCTATGGCCTCAGCTCAAAAAGAAAGGATGAGGTTACAGCAGAGACCAGGTGGTGAAGTGTCTGGTATGGACAAAGGTGATGAAGGTGTCCAAACTAGAGGAAAGATCAAGAGGGCAAAAGGAAAGAAAAGACAAGTTGAAACATTCACTGACTTTCCTAGCAGCCTTGATCTCCCACCTGAATTCAGAATTGATGAGGATGAGCCTACATCCAAGAAAGCCAAAACTGCTGAAGAGCCCAAAGCTGCTGAAAAGGACAAGTCTTCTGAATCTGACAAAAGTGCTGAAGGTCCCAAGTCCACTGAAGACATTGAAGAGTTATTTGCTGAAGGATTTGGACCTAAACCCAAAAAGAAGACAACTGTCCTAGCCCATGATCCATCAAAGCTGTTTCATGAAGGGTATGGCAAAGACCCTGAAACACAACAGAAACTGGCCATGATGAGGGCCCAAGAGAAAATGGACTTGATGGAAGAAGCTAACAGAGCAAGAGATAAGAGAAGAGCAAACTTTCAGAAACCAAGAAGGAGGAGAGCAACTTACAGCAAGATGAAGCCTCAGCTTCTAATCCCAATGGACACCAAATATCCACACTTGGATAAATGGGTGCCAATTCAACTGAATGATACATGGGAAGAGGCTAAAAGGGAGTTTGTCTATGACTACTATGTCATTGACAGATGGAATAGAGGAGATGCAAACTCTGCCTTCACTGAGTTCATGCTAGAATACTACAGAGAATTGTATCAACAACTACTTGCAGCTGCTGACATTGCAAGAATTGAACTCAATGCTCCCAAGCCTATCATCTATATGCCTCCAAAGCTTGAAGGATGGATTGACCAAGCAAGGATCCTAAGGGAGTTCACAGAAATTCTGAAGCTGAACAAGATGACCCTTGGACCTAAAGGAACCAACCAGGAAGCCATGGCACTCAAGAGGAGAGTGTGGGCACAATATGGGATGCTGCCACCTCCTGAGGATGATCTTTGAATGGCTAAGTCTTCTGATTTTTTTTCTGGGTGAAAAATTATCTTATCTGAAGATATTTTTGCTATGTGGTCAAATCTGCTGAAATTGGACAAGCCTGCTGATATATGCATTGACATGCTGTTTGCTCTGATATGGTTTAGAATGATCTGATACAAGAATTGATGCATTCTACTTTAATATCTGGAATATCTTGTATTAGTTAGCTCTAGGTGTTAAAGCTCTGATACCTGAAATAGTCTGTTTTGCTCTGATCTTATGTTTAGTATGTATATCTTGATTTGTAATGATTCCATGCTCTGATAAGTTATCTTCAACTATCAACATACTTGTAATGATTTTATTTATGAATGATAGTTGAACCACTTTTGAATCAAGATACATTCTTAACAAGAAATCTCTCTATGCCTATCTGTGAAACCTACTTGCAAAAAAAAACAGTGAATACACTAACACATTATCTTTTCAGGAATATTGACCTTAGTCATATCTACTGAAGACATATGTAATAGGTGTAGACAAGTCACTTTTGCATAGAATATGTAGGTTTTGGCATCATCAAAAAGGGGGAAATTGTTGGGAATAAAATGATACATGTTTTGATTAAATACCAAAACCCCCTGAGACATGCCTAAGTCAAATTGATAGTGTTCTAAAAATGTTAGAACACATAGCATAAGGCTAGATGAGAAGCTAAAATGTTAGGCAGCTCTTAAACAATTAGATGCACAATTTGAGGGGGAACCTATGCTTTGAAGATGACCAAGATCAAGTCCCCTCAAGGCTCAAATTCTGGAACTATCACTTATGATCAAGGACACTCTATGAAACATCAAATGCTCTGATCAGGAGAGTTGTCCAGAGAAGATGTCCTTATGCAAAAACAAGATTGTAAAGCTCAAAAGGACAAATCCAATAAGATGCTCTGATCAGGAGAGTTGTCCAGAGAAGCCAAATCTATGTGATAAGTGCTCTGATGCTAAAAGACCAAATATGCTGATCAGAAGAGTTGTCCAGAAAAGTTATCTCAGCATGAGTGAATCAGAACAGATGCTCTAAAGGTTGAAGGTCAACTATGCTGAAGATTTAGAGACAACCATATCCTAAAGAAATGCAATGCAACATGCTAAGATCACTGTGAAGTGAAATAAAGGGAAAGAGCCAAGTCATCTGAAGAAGAGCAAGCCAACCTTGCTGATAAGCAAGACTGCTGATAGTGATAAGAAGAGTTGTCCACTTGATAAGGAATGTTGTCCTATCATTGGATCAACCTTTAGAAGCCATGTCCAAGTCCTAACAAGAAGTCAAACATTGGGAAAAGTGCTGAAGAATGAAGACAAAGTCTTACAAGCCGTTTATTACCCAAATGAGGACATGTCACTATCAAGAATCTGTCTTCCAGTTTGAAGAACTAAAAGAAGACATTTATGGACATTGGAGGCTGCCTCTCCAACGGGCAAATCCTTCATTTGTCTATAAATACAGAAGTGTGAAGACCATTTGAAAGCATCCAACTAGAACCTCAACAAAGCACATCCAACCTTAAGTTCTTACAAGCTAGAGTGCTTTCAAAGCTTTCAAAGACTATCTTAGTCTTCAAACACTTCATCTAAGTTGTACTACATTGTATATCCATACACAAGCTTAGAGAGATATTCTATCCTTATACACTGATCTTCATTGTAAAGGATATCTCATTAGTTGGAACCTTACTTCAATCCTCATATCTTTCAAGAGTGAAAGTGAGAAGGTTGTAGTAGCAGAAGTGGTAGGAGCTGACTGTTGAGAGAAGAACAGTTCAGTTCTGAGTTGAGAAGAGGGTACTAGGACTCTAGACATCCTAGGGATCAATTCACCAAGGAGTGGTGTTCTTGATCAAGTGCACCTTGGCACTATAAAACAAACTAATTCCAAGAGAGAAGGAATTATCCTGTTAAATCAGGGAAAGTGGATGTAGGAGCTTGAGTCTCTGAACCACTATAAATCTCCTGTGTTGATTTACCTTACAAGTACTTACATTCATTCAACACTGCACACAAAACTGATCTTTCAAAGATATCTATTCAAAGACTGTGCAAAACTGATTTGGACAAGTTCCCTGAAGCTTAACTGGACTGTTTTGGATTGACAAAGTGATTTCAGAATCTTAAGGAGTCTAAATTTAAAGGGCCAACCACTATTCCGCACATATAACTCCTTTAGATAGTTATTCAACTAAGTACTCAATAGTACTTAGTAGATTGATTATCTTAGAAGAGTTAATTATCTTCAGCAGAGTTGTCCAAGACAACCTTGCTGAGCTCTGGTTTGATCAAAGTTGAAAAGAATTGCATACAAGTGTATTCCCCCCATACACTTGTTATATACTCCTTTCAGGACCAACAGTGACATAAATAAATCTATACACAATTACAAATGTCAAAATATTTGGATCTGGGTCAATTTTTTCGATTGTTGTTTCTGTGTTATCAACCTTAATTAATATACACCCTCCGCTTTAAAATAATAATCTCCTTTCATTTTATAAACGGATATCTTTTATTGTGCTTAAAATTCGGAATATTGAACAATAAAATAATAATTATTCAATAGGTGTATTTTAAGGATGGAGGGAGTATTACAGTAATTTATTAATACTATAAAATACTCCATTAAATACACTGCTCAAATATAAAAAATAGTATTCAGTACACAAAAATAAACCAATTTCTAATACTTCAATAGACAATACTTAATATTTAGAACAGAACCAAAACTTGGATAAATGACATTTAGCAATAAGAAATCTAGTAAGGTAAAGTTAACAAGTTAAAACAAAAGTTAAGCATCTTATATTAGTAACATTCAAGTAAATTGTTCAGATTATTATTATTATTATTTTAAAAAAAAAAGGACAATCCTTCTCTTTATTTTATTTGACAATTTTTTAAGACTAACAATTGTGTGAACTCGTTTCACGTGAACTCTTTTTTTCGAGTGTTACTATTTTAAAAAAAGAATTTTGATTTTTTAAAGTAACATTCCATATGTACAACCGTGAAAAAAAAAGAGTTCATGTGAACTTGGGTTCACATAAATTTTTACCATTTTATAAACATCTATTAATCAAAGTTATAATTGATACTCCTTAGACCTTCCCTCGTGTGATTACTTGAATATTTTTTTTATTAAGAAGTTCAAAATTACTTATGCACTTTTTATATGAAAATAAATATTCCACAACATTAATATTCTCACAATATTATTTTACTTATAAAATTATCACTCATTTTAAACCCATATTTTATATACATCTCACTAAATTACTCTTCATTTTTTCTCAACACTCTACTAATTTATTTTTTTTATAAAAAATAAGTCAATTAGGGGCTGTTTGGTTAGGGATTGTGGTGGATGGGGATGGGGATTGGAAAAATATGGATGGGGGTAATCCATGAATAGTAATTGAATAAAAGTTGTGTTTGGATAGAGATTGAAAAATAGATGTGGATGAAGAACTTTATGTCAAATCAAGTAGGAGATGGAATAAATGTGTGTAAGAAAGTAGGAGAGAGAATAAATGTGTGGAACAAAAGTAGGAGAGAGAATAGATGTGTGAAAGAAAAGTATGAGAGAGAATGAGTGATTAAAAGAAAAAAATGGATGATGTGATTATATAAAAATAAGTTTGTAGGTGTATTATAGGAATGAATGTGTATTTGGATGGAGAGGGATGGACCATTATATATTAAAATTTTAATGAAAAGGTGTTTGTGGTTGAAGATCCACATATTCTAACTAACTGAATAACTCTCGCATCTAAACAAAGTATTCTTGACAAGAAAGCCCGGAGAATTTAATTTTCTTGAATTTGTATGGATTCCATTTTCTGTTTGGCAAGCTTCTTCTCATTGCAAAGGTATAATTAATTGAGTTATCAGAATTTGGATCTTGGAATCCAACCCGGCAAAATTCAAGTTTGGACAAGGAATAAACGCATGAATTTGCAAAGAATCAACCACAATTATGCTTTAGATCCGAAGCAAGAAAAGGCAAGAAAGATATATAAAGAATGAATGCTCAAGTAAAAAGGCCCATACATAAACAGCTCACATTGATTATTGACTTTAAATTAAATTAAAAAAATTCAAGAAAAGACAAGTCCACACCACACCCACCACACAATAATATAACACCTGACTAGAGTTGTTGAATAGATAGAGTAGAGAGTAAAAATGAAGAGAGGGAAGTTGATGATATTTATGATCATAGTTTTAGTGGTTTTGTGTGCATCATGTGGAGAAGGCTGTGATGATCAAAATCAGAAACTAATTAAATGGAGAAAATGGGGGCCTTCAAGTAAATATGCCTCATCAATTCTCTTCCCTCTATATGGCAATGTGTATCCCAATGGGTATGTAGCTGTTTTTTATATCTTTAAATTTTGAGTTTGGGTACTAATTAGTTGCAGTTGCAGGTTTTATTTTGTTCAAGTAAACTTGGGATATCCTCCAAGGCCCTACTTTCTTGATCCTGATACAGGAAGTGACCTCACTTGGCTTCAATGTGATGCTCCCTGTGTTCGTTGCACACCGGTAATTCTCTATCTTTTACCCCATCAAGATTATATTGAATTTCGGTGAATGATAAATTAATACAATGTTGCAAAATGTGATGATTAAGACACTGAATTACTCTGGTTCTAGTGTGTAGTTGTTTGATAGATATTGTATGTACTAGGGGTTTCACCCTCTTTACAGGCCTAGCGATGACCTTGTTGTCTGTAGAGACCCCCTCTGTGCTTCTCTTCACTCCACTGATTATAACTGTGATAATCCACAACAATGTGATTATGAAGTTGAGTATGCCGATGGAGGCTCGTCTCTCGGGGTTCTTGTCAACGATTATTTTACCGTTAATCTCACCACTGGAGTTCGCACCAGTCCTCGTTTGACCATTGGGTGAGTCCCTTGTCATTAAACGTCAATTTTCTTATGTTTTCTTGCTATGTGGAACATTTAAATCTAGTACTTATAGGTCCACAATAATCTCTTTAGTCATGTAAGTTTTGAGGACTCTTTCACTTTATAGAATTTCAACATTTTAATTGTGTGTTTTGTGGAGCAGGTGTGGGTATGATCAGTTGCCTGGATCAAACGACCACCCCTTAGACGGAGTATTTGGCCTTGGGAGAGGGAAATCGAGCATCGTGGCACAACTTCGTGATCAGGGAGTTGTCAAGAATATCATCGGCCACTGCTTAAATGCACAAGGAGGATTTCTTTTCTTGGGAGAAGACGTTTATGATTCTTCACGCGTAACATGGACTCCAATGTCGCGTGACTACACGTAAGTAACTTGCATTTTCTTCTCAACTCTCACATACAATTGATGACATGATTTGAGTGCAGAAAGCACTATGCAGCTGGATCAGCAGAGCTTCGCTTTGCTGGGAAAAGTACAGGTTTTAAGAACCTTAATATAATTTTCGACAGTGGGAGTTCCTACACATATTTTAATTCTCAGATTTATCATACACTTGTTACTTTGGTGAGTTAGCTCTGCTGTCTTGTCTCAATCATAGTTTAGTGGTCTAGTTTTCTGAAATGTGTGGCGTTGTAGATAACGAAAGAGTTAAGGGGCAAGTCCATGAAAGATGCAACGGATGATCACACGCTTCCGATCTGCTGGAAAGGCAAGAAACCATTCAAGACGATGCAGGACGTCAAGAAATACTTCAAGCCTCTAGCATTGAGCTTCTCCAGTGGTTGGAGAAGTAAATCTTTGTTTGAAATTCCTCCTGAAGCATATCTTATCATCTCAGTAAGATCTTAAACCTAACTCTTCAACAAAGATTCAACCAAACTGCTTTTTAGTTGTTTTTCACGAATGACACAGTCGAAAAGTATTAGTTCGTGTGAGGAAAAGATACTAGTATTGTTCAGCCTACAAACTAATACTAATACTTTTCTTCGAATGAACAAATACGTCTCATTATACTTGTCTTTGTTTTATGTAAATGGGTCAAACTAAAATTCTAAACTTGCAGTCGAAGGGCAACGCGTGCTTGGGGATTCTAAACGGCACGGATGTTGGATTGAACAGTTTCAACATGATTGGAGGTAAAGAAACCACACAATGATTTGATCTTACTACCACACAAAGCTTCACCTGGATTAATACACATTATATGTGGTGCAGATATATCAATGCAGGATAAACTGGTGATCTATGATAATGAGAAGCAAACAATAGGTTGGACTCCTGCAAATTGTGATCACCACCCCAAATCCAGTACCAGGCATCAAGATTTTTAAATACACCCTATTCTTGCGTACATAAAGAATAAGAAATGAATTCTCTTTAAATATGGCCATCTTTTAGCGTCCATTCTGAGATGTAATTCAGCTGATATTACATTATAATACAGATTAATCTACTTTGTTCATTTTCCTGATATTTGATTAGGATGACTTTTTCACCATTAGACAAAGATTGATGGAACATGCTTTTCATTCTGTGTTCCATCAGATCAGACTTGCTGTCCCTCAAGGTTTGCCCACAAAGATTAGGGAGAAAATATAAATATATTTCACATTTTAACTATGGCAAAAACTTGTGTGAACTCCAGTTCACGTGAATACTTTTCTTTTCTGGTGTCACTATTGGGCATACGAGTTGAAAACTTCTTGTCGTGTTTATATTGCCCTTATGATCAACACACGTTTTGTCTCTTTCTAAAATACAACATCTTAGATAACGTAAGGACCTACATACTATATTTACAACGGATTTTACTAAATTAAATCTTATTCTCTTCTGCCTGTTGCATGCTACATACTAATCAAACAAAACAAAGAACGAATATGCTACAACATATTCCAAGGTTCTAAATTACAAGAATGCCCTACTACTCAGTTTCCTTTCACCTCTGATCCACCGTTAGATCAGAACCAAGCCATCAAATTTGACAAGATGCTCTTCTTCCCCTCCTCGTACAAACAATAACCACACGTGTGTAATTTCAAAGACTTTGACGATTCATCTAGCCATTTTCCCCTATCTTTAAAGGGAAAAGGAGATAAAACAATGTTCAAGAATTGCTACACTATGGCTACCTACACTGTAATGTCAAGGATCAAACAAATTGTGATCCCATTAATCCCATATACTTAAAAGGGCTTCTGCATAAACGCAAACATGTCCGGAAACGCAGAGAACACATCATTGTACTGCACTTGCGAGCTGAAAGGGTCTTGAGAGGCATCAAAATCAAGATAATTTTCCAACTCATTCCACTTGGGCTCACTTTGAACCTCCTTATGATCACACATTAACTCAGGCGACGATGATAATACATGCTCAGAGCTACTCGAGTCGGTGTGCAACTTGGGTACCGAATCAGACGCGTCAAAATGCATGTAGTCATTCATCCTCTGTGAATATGTCGTCAACCCCTGTGGTTCTTGAGCCATTGGTGTCATTCCACCATAAGGGATTGCATCAACATTGGGCTTTTGATCTTCACTGTCTGAGAACTGAACTTCCTTCTGATCTACATTGTAATGCTTTTCAAGAGTTCCTTTCTTGTTGTATATGCGACACAAAACCCAATCATCAAGCTGCAATATCGAAAGAATGAAATGATTAGTTCTATGGAAATTGCGCTAATAAATTATTCAAACACCATTACTTTAACAATTGAGCTAATAATTGACAGCAAAAGATTTACCTATACCTAAGATTCGACTCTTGAGTATGCTTATCATTTATCAATATGAATTAAGAATATAGATTCAAATACAGAGTGAGGTAACAAGTTTTCATCCAATAATCG
The DNA here is from genome assembly GCA_963675135.1 of Galeopsis tetrahit. Lineage (NCBI taxonomy): Eukaryota > Viridiplantae > Streptophyta > Magnoliopsida > Lamiales > Lamiaceae > Galeopsis > Galeopsis tetrahit. The sequence continues at coordinate 18,823,231 of OY776123.1, forward strand.
ACTTAATTCATTTCCTCCCAACAATCAAGTATCAAGAATAAAAAAAACAGAGTAAGATGATTAAGTGAGTATACCCTTAAATTATTTCGCTTTCCAGCAGATCGATCAACATTAGCAAGACGATATTCGTGCATAATCCAATTGGTTTTGACTCCTCTGGGAGCTTTTCCGGCATAAAACACCAGAGCTTTTTTGATTCCCAAAGTCTTAGGCTTCCCCACCGGCTTATCGGCTCCGGTGGCCTTCCAGTACCCGGTTCCCGCCGCCCGATTCGGCCGTGAACCGTTGGGATACTTCCGGTCTCTTGGAGAAAAGAAGTACCACTCTTTTTCACCGTACAGAGCCATAGCTGTAATCAATTTCAAACATTAGGAACCCTAATCCCCAATTTATTCAAAAGCCAGAGGATTCATAAACGGAAAATGCTAGTTGTACAAAATTGGAAGTATTTTCTAAATATCTAAGCTCGATTAGTGCTACTTTTAGTCCTTTCCCCTTCATAAAATCAAACTTGTTATTCCATTTTATTTTTCAAAAGCTCGAAGATGCATAAATGGAAAAAAAATCAATACAATTAATACTAAAATTCTAGGCTCGATTTGTGTTACTTTAAATTATTTCCACTTCACAAATCAAACTTGTTCATAAAAAGGTGAAGTGAGAGAGAGAGGGGGGAATAATATATACCTGGAAGATCCCATGGATCGAATTTGTAGAGATCAATTTCAGCAATAATCGGGGCAGAAATCTGGTGGCCGGCACACTTGCGGCAGAGATAATGCACAACAAGCTCGTCGTCGGAAGGATGGAACCTGAATCCGGCCGGTAAATTCAATTGTTGTTGTTGCTGAGTAACGCTCTTCATTCACTTTCCGCAAGATCCGATTCTTCTTAGCTCGATTGAGTATACTTTTCTCGTGAGTTGCAACTTGCAATTACAGCTTCTTCTTCTTCTGCTTTGAATTTGAAACGAACAAAGCTTGAGAGATTGGTTGGTATATATATACATGAATATGAATGAATGGAGTATAGGTATAGGTATAGGTATAGCTGGGCTGTGGCCAACTTGCAGTACACGTGAGTCATTGAATCTGCTCAATATTTTTTTTATTATTATTATAATACACTAAAAACGTGCTTTTTCTCTCTCTCTCACCACCAGTGTGTGAATCTTGACGGCCAAGTGTGTGCGCGCCGTGGCACTACAGCTGCTACGACTTTTTTTTTAATAGCGACTTCGAGACTAATCTAATCCACTCCAAAATAATTAAATTGATGAAAATTTGTATGAATTCCTTTCATGATATAAGTTTTTCATTTTCATTTTGTATAATATATGAACTTATAATTTTGTTCGAATTCTGTTGTAAAGCTTAATAGTACTAGTATTCTAATTATAAAAAATCCATTTAATTCTTTTATATATGAATTAGGATGTTGAAGGAGTCAATACGGTGTTGATTTGTTACTCCACACCTCCCAATTTTCTAACATAGATGAAGTAATAAAATATGGATCATTTGATATTTTATTAGTTTTTTTAACTCTGTTAAAAAAAAATTGTTTTTATAATACTATTTCGGCTGCATGAACAGGGTCTTAGCTATGAATCTTACTGTATAATATCACAATTCACGTAAGTATATTTTAATTCGCTAAACAAGAAGTCGAGTCAAGGTGCAATGAATTGTACCCTCAATAAATAATACTCCATATTTCATTAGTTCCATTTTAAAATTTACATTTTTTTATTTGTCTGAACTTAAATTTTGTACTCCATTTTTTATTTGACAAAATGTATTATATCTTTCATATATTTTCTATTCATATCTATTTCTTCATTTTTTTTTTCATTTATATCTATCTCTAGTTCTCTATATTTTTTTCCTACCTTTTTCTATTTATTTTTTCTTTTTTATATATACATCTCTCTATCTCAATTAGTCACTACACATTTAATAGTATATTCATTAATTCTTTTTTTTTTAAAACATTATAAACTCATTTCTAATTAATAACATTCATATGTATGTAATAATGAGTAAAATTTTAAAGGATAATTTTATAAATTTTTATATATAAAGTAAATAAATGAATTGACTTGTGTTTATGTATAAGTAAAAAATAATGACATTTTGAAAGATATTGCAATGGTGACGTTTACTGTATAAAAATTGTTGTGAAGAGACAAAAAAAAATGTAAAGAAATACTCCCTCCGTTCGCCTATAAGTTTCCCATTTTACTATTTTGGTCAGTCCGTCTATAAGCTTCCCATACTTTTTTTGGTAAGTACTTTTTCTTACATTTCACTTTATATCTTACTTTTTCTCTCTATCTCTCTCCTCTCTCAATCACATCAATTGTTCTATATCTATTATTTAATCACTTTTCTTAATCTCTGTGCCAAAAAATAACGTGAAATTTATAGACGAACGGAGGGAGCAATACTCGTAAGAACCAAAAAAAAAAAAGAAGATAATTATTGTGTTAGTCAATTTTTGTGATATGCAACTTGTGAAGGCGTTTGCTTGGGGCGAAAGGTGGGTTGACCGCCGCCAAAGAAAGAGAGGAGTCGAGTCGACTGTCTAATAATGAGTTGCCACGTAGGCTGAAGTGCCCCCACGTGTGGCTAATTCGTCACTGCTTTCGTCACCCAGAGTCGGCCATAATTTTCCATCAAAGGTCTCTGGTCAAATGCTGCCTCACTCACTCCTCTCTACCCCTTCTTTCCAAAAATATATACCATCTACCCCTTCTCTCCAAAAAAAATATAACTTGTATATCATTTGATTATTTGTACATTTTTTTTTATTGGAACATTTTAAAATTATTTATCCATTCTTAATATAAAAATATATTTTAGAGTATTATTTTATTTTTAAAATTATCATTTTTTATCTCTATTTTACTTTATATCTCACTAAATCACTTAAAATATCACTCATTCATCTTACATTACCAATCACTAAATCCATTTTTCTTAAAAAGTGTATCGATCAAAATGTACAAGTCATTCCAGAACGGAGGAAATAATTCCCAATACTTATGATCTACAATGGTTTACACACTTATTTTATTAATCTATTTTACAATTGTTTGCATAATTTTTAAAAAATTATGTTTCGATAAATTTTACTTTCACAATATTTACACAAAATCATATCATTATTTTTAAACTCAATTCAACTAATTTATTTACTTTATTACATATATATAGGAAATTAATAAATAATAAAGGGCTAATTACATATATATTTGAAAACTGTACGAAACCTTCTAATATTTATTAAATCAAACAAATTGTTTTTCTTTTTTATGAATGTATCAACAATTTTAACCATTCTCCATATTTTTTTTTCAAATATTAAATCAAAAAAATGTAATTAATGAGGTAACGTTAAATATGTGAAGTTCCTATTTAATTTGGGAGACTGTCTTATCTTCAAAATTTTATACATGTACGCACATATTTTTTACTATTTTATTTTCGGTAAAATGTACACACATAATAAGAACAGTTATAATAAGGGCAAAAACTTATATGCAATATTAATTAAGGTAAATTAAGTTAAAATTTATGGATCAACGCGGATCAAAGCGGGTCAAATCAAAACTATGTTACTACAAGACCTAAATTTTGTCATTACAAGGTTAAAAGTGTATTACTGCAAGTTCAAAAATATCATGGACACTTATTTTTTTTTTGGCAAAATTACTAAAATAATTTTGACTTATTCGACTACTACATGACTAAAACAATGTTACTACAAGATCAAAATTGTATCACTATAAGGTCAAAAGTGTATTACTACTACATGTTCAAAAATATTCTGAAGACTTAATTTTTTAGCGAATTTGTCATAATGTTTTGACATGTAGTATTAATTTTTTTTGTCTTGTAATGGTAATATTTTGGTCTTGTAGTAATAATATTTTGATCATGTATATAGTAAATCACCTGTTTGCAACCCGCGAATTTTCTGGACAACCCGAATCCAGACTTATGACCCGCGAATTTTTTAAAATTGACTTATTTTAACTTTTGAGCTTAAGATTTTGACTTACCTAATTAAAATGAAAGGCATGTATGCAAATATTTCACGCAAGTCCCATAAACTATTACAATTACACCTCTTTAGTATTTGAGGATGTGCCCCCAATATAATTGCATTAATTCCTGCATGCAAACTAATAATTCATGGGTAGCGTGGGAAATTCAAATTAAAAATTATCGCTTTGAAATCTACAAAATATCTTGCAAACAATTTTAACTCCTAATTTAAGCATCAACTATTCTTTTAAAGTCTTTTGGACACGAACGTGCCATTACATGTAAGAGGTCGGTATTACTGACGTGCATAGACCCACATGTTAACCAATAACCATACAATATATATTTCACTTTAATATTTTACCCATCATTTTTTCACTTTTATATACTCCCTCCATTCCACAAAATAGCTACATATTCATTTTTTTAATGTATTAAATTATAGTTACATTCCCTCTTTTACCTTAGTATTAAATGTCTTATTATCAATTTTATCCATAATTAATAAAAATAATTAATGCATAAACGATTTTGAAGTATGAGATTTCAATGACAAAATTGGTACATTAGCTAAACCTGACTATATTTATTGATTTTTTTTAATTTGTGTGTAAAGTTAAATGTAGTTATCTTTGTGGGACGGAGAAAGTATATATCTTCAATATTATGACATGTTTATTTAAGAAAAATAAATTAAATATTTATTGAAATGTATATTAACTTAATTGAATTTAAATATTAATTTAGTTAAAGATAATTTTGTAGATGGCACTCATCGCCAGCTTGTTCGGTTCGACCTGGGAACACTGACCATTTATCTTACTCGTGGTCGTCTGCTTTATCTCGCTTCACCCTGATGAAAGTGTTGTAGAGTAGCTTGACACTTGAATTACATGACTTCTTAATTCCTTAAAACTAGCTTTTGTTAGAGAATTATAGGGTTCAACCTGAGTGAATACTACTCGCTTGATTTCAGGTTGTTGAAGAATAGCAAACAGTAGCATGCAAACCCTCGTGCATGCAAAACCAATCTTATATATATACATGCATGCAATGCATGCAATCTATAGTTGTAAATACACACACTTATATACATACAAAGTGTATACATATAGAAAGGTAGTTAGATTCCTAACAAACTATTGTTAGATAGAAGACTCTAGAATGTGTAGCCTCTATATATAGTGTACTCCTCATACTTGTAAAACTTGAGTTGAATATACACTTTTAAACATGGTATCATGAGATCAATCTTTCTTTTGATTTTGATGTGAATTTTGCAAACTACCTTTCATTCTTCTTCTCCTTCATTCAGAAACCGTTGTGTTCATCACAGCCTTCACATCTTCATCTGCCTTTAACCGTTTCTCTCTTCATCTTCGTTCCTTTCCTATTCACATCTTCATCGTGTAACCGTTTCTGTTCCTCTCATCTTCAACTCCCGATCCATTCCGTTCGTTTCTGCTTCGTACTACTTTGTTCTTCTCAAGCTCTACTCATGGCCAATCTCAGTTCTTCTCCCACTCTGCCTCGATTTATCACTTTGTCGATTCGTCTTGATAACGACAATTATCCGTTCTGGCGAAATCAGGTGCTCGCTTCAGCTCGTGCTCATAATATTGAGGATGTTCTCCTCTGCACAGCAGTGCCTCTAAGTTCTACTGAATCTACTTCAGATTCTCTTTCATGGCAGAGAAAGGATCAGTTTCTCCTCAGCTGGCTCTTAAGTTCGGTGTCTGAGTCCATGCTTGGCCATGTTAGTCGGTGTGAACATGCATTTCAGCTATGGATGGTGTTTGAGCTCTTGTTTCAATCACAGTCAAGTGCCAAGGCCATGATCCTACACTTACAACTACAAACTCAGAGGAAGGGTGATATGAGTATTGATATGTTCATCCTGAAGATGCGATCTATTGCTGATGGTCTATTTCATGCGGGACAACCAATCAAGAATGATGAACTGGTACTGTATATCCTTGGTGGCCTAGGTGCTGATTTTGATGTTGTGGTTGTTTCACTCACAACTAGAGGATCCATTCCATCTCTTCCTGAAGTTCAGTCCATTTTGCAAGCGTATGAGGTTCGTTTGCTTAGTCACAGCTCTCACTCCATTCAGCTTCAAGGAGGTAACATTTTCTCTTCTATTCAACCTTCAGCCAATGTTGTTTCTAGAGATCATAGAAGCAATGGAAAAGGCAGGGGTTACCCTAAACCTAGGGTTGTTTGTCAATTGTGTGGACGCAAATATCATGTTGCAGCTAAGTGCTACAAAAGGTTTGATCAAAACTATACTGGCCTTGAAAATTCCAGATCATTCACTCCAAACTCCAACTCTATGTCAACTCATCGACCTCCTATATCCACTCCCTTTCAAGCTCACCTTACCCAATATCAGCCTACATACTCTCACTCCAGTGCATCCCAATATCAGCCTACATACTCTCACTCAAGTGCATCACCATCTGCTCTCACTGGCTATGCCAATCAAGGTGCATCCACATCTGGTAACTCTACTCCATGGTTTGTTGATAGTGGAGCAACACATCATGTTACATCTCAGCTTGCCAATCTGAATATCAACTCACCATATCAAGGTATGGCCTCTCTTATTGTTGGAAATGGTGCTTCATCTCCCATTCTACATACTGGTTCTTTCAATATTCCATTGAATGGGGGCTCCAGCTCAATTGTTATGAACAATGTACTGCATGTACCAGCTATTACTAAGAATTTGATGAGCATTTCTCAGTTTCTTAAAGACAATGATGCTGTAATTGAGTTTTTTGCTGATTGTTGTCTTGTTAAGGATCTGAAGTCTCACAAGATACTATTGAGAGGGGTGCTTAAGGATGGGTTATACATGCTGGATTTTGGATGCTTGAAGGTCAATAAAGAATCTGCTCTTGATCAACAGTTGTCTAGTTTTTGTACTAGTGTTGATAATAAATCTCAGTCTGATGTTAGTGTCAATCATGTTGCTAGTGTTAATCATGCTGTTGGTGTTGAGAATAAATGGAGATTGTGGCATTGTAGATTGGGACATCCTAGTGGTTCTACATTGTCTAGTGTTCTGAGAAGTATCAACATCCCTTGTAATCCTTCTCATGCTAGTTTCTGTGATGAATGTAAAATTGGAAAGATGCATATGAAACACTTCTCTTCTGTTATTCATCATATTGTATCTCCATTTGAGCTAATACATATGGATGTTTGGGGGCCTGCTTCAACTATGTCCATAGAAGGGTATAAATATTATCTGTCTATTGTTGATGACTACACAAGATTTGTATGGATTTTTCCTCTTATGGCCAAGTCTGAGGTCCTATCAGTGTTTACTCAGTTTAAGAGTCTTGTTGAAAGACAATTTGGTAAACAAATCGAAGCAATACAACATGATATGGGCTCTGAGTTTCTACCTGTTGCAAAGTTGGTTAAACCACTTGGTGTTATTGTGAGACTATCATGTGCATACACTCACCCTCAAAATGGATTGATTGAAAGAAAGCATCAACATGTCACTGAAATTGGTATGGCCTTGCTTGCTCGTTCAAAACTCAATATGTCTTTCTGGTGGCATGCATTCTCCACTGCTACTCACATTATCAATATGCTTCCCTCTCCTATCACTCAAAACATATCTCCCTTTGAACTCATTCATTGCAGGCCACCTGACTACTTGTCACTGAGAGTTTTTGGGTGTGTTTGCTTCCCATTTCTCAGGCCATACAACACATCTAAGCTACAATTCAGAAGCTCCAAGTGCATCTTTATGGGCTACAGCACTTCTCACAAAGGTTATAAGTGCCTCCATGAATCTGGCAAGATCTTTATCTCAGCCTCAGTTCAATTCAATGAAGCTGAATTTCCTTTCTTCACTCATGACAAACCTCCTCTTCCAAATTCTCCACTCCTCTCTGCTGAGATTCCAGTACCTTGTCTCTCCTCTCCAATCACTCAAAACATATCTCCAATCATTCCCTCACCTCCACTGTCACCAGATACTCTCAATTCCTTATCATCAGCTTCTGCCTCAACTCATCAGCATACCTCTCATTCCTCTTCTAGCTCCTCAAGATACATGCTTCCTCCTACATTACACTCCCCTCCCTCATCAAACCCTACTGTTCCAATCATCTCATCTCCTCCATCACCCCCTATTCAGAATGCTCACCATATGCAAACCAGGGCTAAATCTGGCATTTACAAGCCTAGTGCACTTATCTCTACTACACTTGTTCCTGAACCAACTTCTGTCACTGAGGCAAGCAAGAGTTCTGATTGGAAAAAGGCTATGCAACTTGAGTATGATGCTTTGATTCAGAATGGTACTTGGACACTTGTTCCCCCTTCATCAGATATTCACCCCATCACCACAAAGTGGCTCTTCAGAGTCAAGTACAACAAAGATGGTTCCATTGAGAGATACAAAGCCAGATTGGTTGCAAGAGGTTTTCAACAACAAGCAGGTGTTGATTATTTCAGTACTTTCAGTCCAGTTATCGAACCAGTTACTCTTCGCATTGTGTTCACTCTAGCTGTCACAAAAGGATGGCCTATACAGCAGGTTGACATCAATAATGCATTTCTCAAAGGGTTACTGCATGAAACAGTATACATTGCACAACCAGAAGGTTTTGTTCATCCTGAGCACCCCAACTATGTTTGCAAACTGAGAAAAGCTCTCTATGGTCTAAAGCAAGCTCCCAAGGCTTGGTATGATACTCTCAAGGAATTCTTGGTTCAGCAAGGCTTCATACACTCCACTTCTGATCACTGTTTGTTTCACAGAGTTAGTCAAGGCAAAATGACTCTATTACTGGTTTATGTAGATGATATTCTGATCACTGGTGATGATACAACTCTTGTGAAACAGCTCATTCATGCTCTACACACTCAATTCTCCCTCAAACACTTGGGAGAGGTCAACTACTTTCTGGGCATAGAAGCTTATTCCACTCCTTCTCTCATTAAGCTCACTCAGTCCAAGTATGCAAAGGACATCATCTCCAAAGCTCACTTAACTGACTCAAAGCCTTGTCCAACTCCAATCTGCCCCTCTTCCAAATTATCTCTCTCAGACAGCCCTCCATTTGAGAATCCCACCTTATATAGAAGCATTGTTGGAGCTCTCCAATATCTTACTCTAACCAGACCAGACATAGCCTTCAGTGTCAACAAACTATCCCAGTTTTTGCAAAATCCATCTCAAAATCACTGGAAAGCTTGTAAGAGAGTTCTTAGATATATCAAAGGCTCCTTAACTCATGGCATCTCCTTTTCTCCTATTTCTGATTTCAGGTTGCAAGGATTTGTGGATGCAGACTATGCCTTGAGCATTGATGATCGACGCAGCACCTCAGGCTTCTGTATTACTCTTGGACAAAACCTTGTATCATGGAGCTCGCGCAAACAATCAGTTGTGGCTAGGAGCAGCACAGAGGCAGAATATAGGGCCCTTGGCCTTGCTACAACTGATCTCATCTGGATTGCTAGCCTTTGCAAAGAACTTCACATTCCAATCACCACTCCTAGTTTACTTTGGTGTGACAATCAAGGGGCAATTACTTTGGCTTTCAGCCCAACTTTTCACTCCCGTACCAAACACATTGAGGTGGATGTACATTTTCTTCGAGAGAAGGTGCAAAATGGAATGCTTGATGTTCGATTTATCACATCTGAAAACCAACCTGCTGATCTCCTCACCAAACCAGTATCTCCAGCTCGGTTTACACATCTTCTCAATTGGTTCAAACTGTCATAGATCACCATGGCTTGGCTTCTTCCGGGCCATGTTGAAGAATAGCAAACAGTAGCATGCAAACCCTCATGCATGCAAAACCAATCTTATATATATACATGCATGCAATGCATGCAATCTATAGTTGTAAATACACACACACTTATATACATACAAAGTGTATACATATAGAAAGGTAGTTAGATTCCTAACAAACTATTGTTAGATAGAAGGCTCTAAAATGTGTAGCCTCTATATATAGTGTACTCCTCACACTTGTAAAACTTGAGTTGAATATACACTTTTAAACACAGGTCTCTTACTTAGAAGATCAATGGAAAGATCAAACTATAACAGCCATTTAATTTAGAGAAGTGAGTCGATCTATCCAAGATATATAATAGAAAGATTAAATTGAATTGAACAAAAGAACTACTTTTATTCATTTCTTTAAGGAGAAACTTCCATTAAAAAAAGAATTTGATTAAATTTTGAATTGAGGTGTATGAATTTTCCCAATAATTGCATACTACTCCCTCCGTTCCACAAGAATTTGCACACTTTCTATATATGGATGTCTCATACCAATTTGTACACTCCATAAAAGGAAATATCTTCACAACCCTCACCCTTAAAATATACTCATATTTACCCACATGTCATTACTTTTCCACACTCAATCTACTTTTTACTTTACTTTACTTTATTCATAAAAGTTTACAAAACTATCCCTCAAAATATCAATCATTACACTTTTTCTTACACATTTCTTAAAATGTGTGCCGGTCAAAGGGTGCAAGTTCCTCCGGGACGGGGGGAGTACTATATGAAACTGTATTAATTAATTTGTTATGGAAGTGGAGAAAAGGAGCCGGTTTTCTTGATAGTCAGCGTATTGGGAGTAGCGGTGACGTTTGTAGCATGATCTCACCTCCCATGTCATCTCCATACCTTTCAAACTTCAATCTCCTTATTTTTTAATTTGTTCTTTAAAAAAATTGAATGATTGAATTCCCAATCATAAGATTGAGTTTTACTGTGCAATTAATTGATTTTTTTTTTTTATATTCTCAACCTCTCGTGTTGATACTCTAATCACTTGAATTATTCCGTTTAATTAATCATATATTAATCTTGATTAAATATTGTAGAAAGAGTTTTACACTACTTAAATATATATATGCTACCTACGTTTTTATTGATCTTTAATTTGTTTATATATAAATTTATAAGATTAAGAATTCTAACTTAATTTTTTTGTCATCACTTTAATTGAACGTTGACATATATTATTAACAATATGATAAGAGGAGGCGTAATATCGGCCAACAAAGAGAGAGGTGGTGTGAACTTGAACATTAAAAATCTAACAAAATGAGATAGTAGTAATATATAGAATTGATCGCTGACTTAATATTTTTTATTACTATTATAAACAAAGTAAACTGAAAGAATATTAATATATGAGTGAATTACAATTAACACAATGCCAAGGGACAAATGGACAAATTAGTTTAATTTTTATATTTTTTTGCATAATCGCTAAAAAAAAATTGTAGTTTAGCAATGAAATTTACAACAAGACTGTCGCAAAAGGCATTTGCTCCCTTGGCTCCGAAGAGGGAGACTGTGAAGAGTTGGATGGAGGCAGAAGTACCCATCCATCGGCTAGGATCGTCCATCGGAAGTCTTTCCTTGACAATCAGGATTTTGGTCCCGGTTAGGAGGGGGTCTCGTCTGGATTATATATTCAAATAATTAAATTAATACGACTACATGATTTAAATTAATTTTTACGAAATTTCGACAAAGAAACAATTGTATATAGTCGTTTATAATTTTTCTAGTCAACCAACAACCATTTTTTTCTAGTGAACCAACAATTTCTTACTCTTATTTAATATTCCCAATCTAACAATTCAAATAATAAAGCAATTAAATTAAAAAGGCATACATAATTCAACTAATTATTTACAACAAAATTTTACAAAGAAATTTTTTGTCGCAAAGCTGCCCATTTAAATTTACAACGAAAAATTTCGTCGCAAATCGTGTGGTAATATCACGACAAACAAGATGTTGTGGGACCCATGTCGATTTACGATGGAAATTTCCGTCGCAAATCTCATTAAATGGTGTCGTTTCGTCCCCCAATTAAAAATTCTTCGCAAAATCCATTGTAACTTGAGACAAATTTGAATTCCCTCACAAAATCTATTGGCAGTTGCAAATAAGCCCTCGATAATTTCTGCATTTTTTATTAACATTTTGTTTTAGTGGATTTACATTTTTTAACCAGTTTAATTTACATGTTAATTCATTCCTAAGATGATTACAACAAAATTATATCCAAATGATATTTCATCCATACATAATATTGAACGACAAAAGCTTCTCTTTTAATTTTTGGGCGATTAAAAAATATAATATAAAATGTGTAATTGATAGAAAAGATAAAAAAATGTAGAAATAAAAATAAAAAGATACAATCGGATAAGAATGCAAAAAAACAGAAAAATATAATAATTTTTGTCATTTTAAATAATGAGAAGTTTATGCCATAAAATTTATGGCACGGGGTATAATGTGGATAAAATTAATAGTGTAATAAAACAACATAATTCAACATTCTCCGGCGGTGGGTTGGAGATAAATTAAGTTGAAACCTGCCCGAGATATATCCTATCCACATACACAAAGGCTTAACTTAACTGAAAAATACTGTAAGACAATCAATCCAAATTGGCAGTCAAAGATATATATAACCCCATACATTGACCATTGAATAAAATGCAAATATTCCATTCAATTATGAAATTTGTTTGTGTTAAAACCGTGAACGTTGGATGGACGTGCCTAAGTGACATACAATGTTTTATTTATTTACTCAACAATATTCTTTTTTTCAATTAATTAATTATTTTATTTATTCATTTACCCATAAGAGAATGTTTTCATTTTTAACTCTTAGGCAGTGTGAATCCTAAAGGAAGACCGTCCCAGTCCTCAAAGTTAAGAATATACTCCGTATATACTCCATTCGTTTTATAGAGTTTAGCGCATTTGATCTTAAATTTTATTTCATTAGTTCACATGTTTTAATTATAGTTAGTAATATTATTTTTGTTACATTTTAATTAAAATTAGTATCACATTTAATTTATATGTTCAATGTGTAACTAATGCAGAAAAACTCCCTCCCAATAAATCAACTCAATGTGGCCCTTCAAATCCATTTGGACTATGGACCAAATTAATGTGTGCTCGTGTACATGTATATGTTTTTTTTTTTAATAATTAAAAGTAATTGGCAATCTGATGATTCTCTTTTTTGTATTGTGGTCGATCAGATTGTAATAAGAGTTGAGTAGGACTAACATATTAAATGTAGTATTTAAATAAATAAGTACATCATCAAAATTAACATTATAGTAGTAATAAAAAAGGGTAGGGAGGAAAGGTAGAGGAGACAAAAAGATCAAAGGGGGTCCAATATATGTCCCCCGGTGATTGCGATTTCTGAAATTAATTTGTTCTTATCGAAAACAAATATGAAGATATATGTAATTGTGTGGATGACGTGATCCATGACCTAACCCTAGATAAGGATGTTCAAACCTCGAACCTGCTATGCTGCTTCCTCCCAAATACCACTACTTTTTGTCTAATTTTAATAACTATATATTTATTTATTAATTATTGTCTCAAGTTTCCTTTCCGATCTAGTATGCATTATATTGCACTATACAATTAAAGTGAGTTTTTAAACAGAGTTATACTTTACAAATTGATAGTATTATATAGCAAAAATATTTATTAAAAACAATCAATATTAGGTATTTAAAAAAGCATTTAAATTGTATGATACACTTAATTAGTGCAATACTATTTATTTCGGGCTCAATATATGTTTTCAACCAAGTAATTATGTTGTAGCTAACATGTACATGTGGATCCCATTAAATCAGAATCTTGAATCTGTATGTAATTATGGTTTCCAATTTTACTTTTTTCCTATCACTTTTTCGAGTTAGATACTTTTCAAATGGGATCAAACTCATTTGTCGACATGATTAATTATTCTTTAATTAATAAAAAGTAATCGAGATAGTTCAGAAAGTGTCTAGGTGATATGTATTCTTTGATTTTTCCCTTTATTTCGTCAAACTGCAAAACAGCATCTATTTTTGGGTCGTTCCGAAAAATATATTCTATGCATTTTTTATTTATTAAGTACTGGATTCTTACAATGATAATTAACAATATCCACAACACCAAAATCAAACCTATAGAATTATGTTTCAAGTCCAATCTTTGAGTGAAAATCGACGCGAGAAGTCTTCTTTTTTATTGTTTATTTCATTTGCGAATTAATGACATTTTACTCATTTAAATATATATAAATTAAATGAGGGTAAAAAAATTAGATTGAAATGGTGAATAGATTTCTAAAAAAAAATTGTGATCAACTGAGAAACTAACTTGCATACAAGTCGGCTATAAATAATGGTGAAATTTTTGAAGTCTCGGTGTTCAATTAAAGGAATCAATCTCATCGTCCACGTACTAATAGAGGTTTCACTATATAGACTGGCCTCATATAAATTGTTTGCAACTTAATTGGGGTTTCGAACTTGAGATTTAGAGAGGGGCGCACTCTTAAATCTCAAATTTACACCACCAGGCCAACTCGTCGGATTACAAATAATAATTGAGTGAGTGAGAAGTGTTCAACTCGAACTAATAACTCTCATACTAACTGCTAGAGTAAATTGATCAGTTTGACAACTATCAAGACAAGTTGAGTACAAAAATATGTACATCTTGAATTTTATTCGTCTAATGAAAACATGTCTTTTACTTTAATGTCTTGGTTAATTAATTTTTATACAAGTAAAAAACATTATCAACTGACTTGGTCCACATCTCACTACTACATATTTGGCCTTGGAGAGCTAAAGGGCTCTCCAAATGCAATTTAGCTTGGACAGCTCCCACTTGGAGAGCTCTTTTAAAAGTTCTTCAATGCCAAATATGTAGTAGTGTCTGATAGGTATGCGTTTGGTGTTTTTTTTTTATCAAACTAAATGAGATGAAATATTAGATAATGTAAATAATAAATAACACATTGATTTATAGTGGTTTGAAAATTTGACTTCTACGTCCATTTTCAGTTTCACTGACACGATTATTAATTCTTTTCAAAGAATTACTGGTTTAAAGTGGCAACTGACATGGGTAAACTTATCACCCTTTGTGAATTTTGTTTCCCAAAATTTCTATGAGTTTCAACCCTTTAATAATAGTTGAACTAAACAAACTAGACTAGCTCTCACACTACAAAAAATTGCTCAAATAACGAGGGGAATTGGCGAGGGGTATTTCACCCTTGCTATTTGGCGAGGGATTTGACGAGGGGCATAAATAACGAGGGATTTGGCGAGTGGCGAAATCACACTCGCTATTTAGCGAGTGGAAAAAGATGTCCTCGCCAATTGACGAGGGATTTGGCGACGGCGTGTTTTGCACTCGCTCATTGGCGAGTGCATTGTGGCCCTCGGAAAATGGCGACGGTCCCCCACTCGCTAATTGGCGAGGGGGGTGGGGCCCTCGTAATTGCCCTCGCCTATTTCCCAATTAAAACCCTTCTTCTTCCCCAAATTTGTACAGCCTCCTTCACCCCACAAAAATAGCACAGCCGCGGAGCTTCCGTCCACCGCACCACCGCCGCTGCCGGAGCTACCGATCGAGACTAATTTTTGGATATTTCTGTTCTACACTTCGAGGGGTTCATTTCTACGGTAAATTTATGCGTTTTTATTGATTAAATTAAAAGTTGTATATATATGTTTGTATTATATTATATATGTATATATATATATACATGTATATAGTTTTGTTGTGTAATATTGTTAGGATTGTAATTATGTTAGAAAAATATGTATATTGTTTATTAGGATTAATTAAGATTGTTAATATATTGATGAAAGTTATAAAAATTGTTAATTGTTATGAATGTGTTAATATAATTATTGTTATATATGTTTTATATATGCATGTATATATATGTGTTAATTATTAATTGGTGTGTTAATTGTTATGCATGAATGTGTTAATTGGGAGAATTAAATTGATGTTGGGATGAGTTGTTTGTTTGTTGTAGATTGTGCGTTCCGACTTGAGTAATTTTACTCGAGTCGGAAATGGATGCACTAGTAATTTGATCTAATATATAAATGAATTGAGTTAATAGCATATAGTTGGTAATTTATTAAATAAATTGAGTTAATAACATATAGTTGGTAATTGAGTTAATAAGTTATTAAATTTAGTAATGAAGGGCTTTTGTTAAATTAATTAAGTATTGAGCTAATATATAAATTAATTGAGTTAGTAATCTATTCAATTAATTGACTTAATTAATAATAAAAGAATAAATTTGAGTTAATACATACATAAGTATAAATTATTAAATTTAGTATTAATGAAGGGATTTGTTAAATAAATTGAGTTAATTAATACATATATATATATATATATATAAGTGTAAGTTATTAAATTTAGTAATGAGGGGTTTGTTAAATTAATTAAGTATTGAGCTAATATAATTAATTGACTTAATAACATATAGTTGGTAATTTATTAAATTAATTGAGTTAAAGAATAAAAACAGAAATTAAAAGGGATAAATATATAATGCATTTGAAATATTACGACTAAAGCTCCTAGCCTAATTGGCACACGGGGGGCGCATAAACTCTTCAGAATCCGGGAGGTCGCGAGTTCGACCCCCCATGCGCGCGCCCAGTGCCAAATAAATACAATAAAGGGTGGCCTGGTGGTGAGGGGTAAGGGTGGTGGCCTTAGAGACCTGAGTCTGTTTTTTTTTAAATACAGCTAATTGGCGAGGGTTATGACTCTCGCGACTGGGCGACGGGACACACTCTCGCTAATGGGCGACGACACGCGCCCTCGCCATTTCGCGAGTGGGTATGCCCTCGCTAAGAGGCGAGTGAGTTTGGCCCTCGCCAATTCGCGAGTGCGATTCTGCCCTCGGGATTTGGCGAGGGTGCCCTCGCCAATAAATTAGCGAGGAGCACTTAGGCGACGGCGACTGCCCCTCGCCTATGCCCTCGCCAAATCGTTTAGCGAGGGCTTTTCCCTCGCCAAAACCCTCTCCATATGGATGGTTTTTTGTAGTGTCAATCTTTCAACAAGTTGGTAGATTTGCAAAGCATTATCCAACAATATAGAATCTCTCTTACAAGTTTTACAAGTTGGACTGAGATTTCTTCTAGTCTTACAGGATTTGGGATTGTAAGGTTGGAATACAAGGTAGAACACTTAAAATATGACTATGAAGTGTTCTTGAAATTTTCTTGACTAATCTTGCTTAAATGTGTGTAAGCTTAGTTTCGCTTTGTGAATTTTTGTAACCATACTATTTATATATTGACTTGTTACTATTTTACACTATTTAAAGCAACAATACGATCGCCGGCCACAAGTGTATGGGTTCAATTGTAGTATGCAAATACAATCAAGTGGTTTTTCGTTTCAAGGACCTAATTGAGTGTAAGTGAAACCTCAAAGTTACGAGTTATCATGCTATTGTAGTAACTAAACGATTGCTTTAGGGTTTTTGAGAAAACTAAGGTAAAACTATAATTGAAACATAAACTAGGATGCAAATATCACTAAAATTAAGTTAAGCAACACTCAAATGAAACAATGATTAAACTAACTTTGATGAAATTAAAGTGGAGAGATTGCTTCGGGTGCTTCTGTTTTGTGGGCTTACTAATGAATTAAAGAACTAATCACAATAATTAAGCCTAATATCTTGAGTTATGCTAAATGTTATCACATATATGTGTAGACCAATCCCCCGTGAGGCTTAGGTGAACACGTGCACTAATTAACAATTATATGATTTAATTAGTACTATAAGCTCATAGGATAGTGATCCGTAAACACTTTCAACACGGTTACTAATGTTTACGACTCGTCCTCTCACTAATCTTATAGATGATTCGGGTGGAATTTACACGTTTTTAATGCACATTTGAAGCTCATTTTGTTGATGATTTTATTATTTTATTGATCAATTACGGATGTTTTGGTCAAATTGAGTGAAATGTAGTGTTTTTATCGTTTTTGTAGGAAAAATGACTATTTTGGAAGGAAAAATAAACTTACCTAATTTTTAGTGAAGTCAACGAAGGAAGAAATCGAGCTTGTGGAGTTGTGGGTAAAACGAGCAAAATTTATTCAAAGAAATAATTTGGGCCCAATATGCAGCTTGAGCCCCAAGCTAGTGACCGAGAGAAGAAAATGAAATTTGAAGAAAAAGGAAAGAGAGAAGATTTGGAAATTAAAGAAGAAAAGAAAATTATATTTTTAGAAAGATTTTTTTCTAGAAGTTTTAGCCCTAATTTTCAAGTTATAAATAAATCTTCTAGTCATACTTTGAAAAAGAAAAAAAAGAAGAGGAGGGAGGCATACGTTTGGAGAATCCGCTCACGAGGAGAACACCTTAAGAAGAGACTAAGCTTTCTTTTTCCTTTTGTTTTATTTTTCTGTCATTTAAATTTTTCAAGACTTTGATTATATTGATTGTTGGCTAGAACACTTTTGGTTCTAGGGCTTTGTAAATATTTGGATTGAAGTTTATGAACTAATTTCTTATTTTAAATGGTGTTTGTCTCTTATTTGTGTGCTTAATCCTTATATGAAAGCATGTTATTATAGGTCATGATAATGTGTTTGATCTATTGTTAATTGGGGTAGTATCGAGAGATTTATTCCATTGATCGTACATAAGCATGCAACCCAATATTATTACGAACTTATATTGTATTTTCCTTTGGATTAGTTATATCGAGAGATTGATTAATTCTTTTTAGTGGTCAACCTTATAAGAGGACAAACTTAATTGCCATTTGAATGAGTCATAAATCATAGATAAATATCTAAATATTGTAATTGCCATTTGAATGAGTCAAAAATATAATTTCATTTTCTCTCTTCAATTTTCAAATATTCTCTCTTTCATTTTTCTTCAAATTTCCTTTTCTTCTCTCGGTCACTGGCTTGGGGCTCAAGCTGCATATTGGGCCCAAATTATTTCTTTGAATAAATTTGGCTCGTTTTACCAACAAACTCGTTTTCTTTCTTCGTTGACTTCACTAAAAATTAGGTAAGTTTCTTTTTACTTCCAAAATAGTCATTTTTCCTACAAAAACGACAAAAACACTACATTTCTCTCAATTTGACCAAAACATCCGTAATTGATCAATAAAATAATAAAATCATCAACAAAATGAGCTTCAAATGTGCATTAAAAACGTGTAAATTCCACCCGAATCAATAGACGACCTCTAATCAATTAGTGTCTAATGTTGTCGATCTAAGCAATCAACCCTCTCTCGGTTAAGCTAATTACTATTTAACTCTAATTAATTAATCAAAGCTCACACACACAGCCCAATCATGCAAACCCAACTTTCGTTGCAATTTATAAAATCGAAAATGCTAGCTAATAGGATTGATCAACCAATTAAAGCATATAAATTACAACACTAGAAACATTTAACCAACGAGAAAAAAATGTTTTACGTCCCATAACTTTCAACTTTTTTGAAAAACGTCCCAAAAAAGATAAATGTTTAATTTACATCCCATAACTTCACAAATTGGTTAATTTACGTCCAATTTACGCCAGAGATAACAAAACGACCTCGTTTCGCTGACGTGGACAATTTTTATTAAGGGAAGTCCGGCTAATTGTACCGCTTGGAAAAAAATGTCAAGTGAATATGCCATGTGGATAAAAAAATAAGACAAGTTAAATAAAAGAAAAGGAGTAGAATTAAAAACGTGTTTTTCTCAATTCTTAAGTAAAAAACGCATTTGTTTATTCAACTCAAATAAAAGAAAAGGAATATAATGATAAAAAACAAGAAGAAGGAAGAACCCTAATTTTTTACGCTGCTGTGAAGATTTGGTGGTAAAGTGTCTGATTTTAATTTGAGTGTTGATGATGTTCGATGCTATTGTCATCGACCGGCGACCATCAAAACCAGTTGGAAGGGTGAAAATGTTGGACGAAGATTTTTGGGTTGTGAAAAGTATTTTGTAAGTGTGTTCGCGATTTTTGCATTTGTTTTATTTGTTCGTCTCAATTTATTTGATGTTTGTTTGTTTGTCTTCTCTAATAGAATCCTGGTTACTGTAAATTCTTTCAATGGAAAGATCCGGTCGTATGTGATAAAGCTAGACAAATAATTCATGGCTTATTGAAGAAAACGAATGAATTGAGAGCAGAGAATACAAATTTTGAAAAGATGACTGAAAAATTGGAGGAAATATCAAGAATTCTACAAGATGCAAATGGTAAACTGGAAACAGACATGAGGGAATTGAAGAAAGAGAACAAGTTATTGAAATTGCAAGTTTTGCAACTAAAGATGTCAAAATCGTTTTTTACAATTGTACTTAAATTCTCACTTGTAATTTTTGTATGTGTAGCTTTGTTCAAGATGTCATGTAATTTGGTTGGTGGTGATTTTAACAAACAAGATGATAGTTTGAAGATGTTAGGTTGTTTGATGCAGCAGCAGAAGCGTATAAAAGAAGAATATATATGAATAACACACAAGAAACACACAAATCCGTTGATTCTAAGAATACCCGAAAAAGTGACAAAAATTCAAATACGTTGATTCAATAAGAATACCGTAATTGCAATTCAAAAGAAGCTAATTTGTTTTTTTTTTTTATTGAGATAAACTCTCATTTTTTTTATTAATCAAATCACCTCCCCTTACAATGAAGAACACTCCCTATTAATAGTAGGACAAACATCAAGAAACCCTAATCTAAGGCCCAACACTATCGTGGGCTTATAGTACTGAAATAGAAAATAACAATTATAATTAAAATATGAATCAAATCAAGCCATCAATTTCCAATCATTCCTTAATTGCTGCTAATTGATCTCCATCAATCTCCATCATCTCTCCCGATGTAGGAAAGATTCGCCCTCGAATCAAAAATCTATAGAGCGCGTCGGGATCGATCTGCCACAACATCCTTAGAGTAACCAATATGTAGTTTGTGTATTGGCATATCGTTCCCCATATAGTTTGCATATTGCTCCTTCGAAGACACGAACACCAAATAAAGTCGTGGTGTGGGACACACATCCACCAATGAATCAACCATGACAAAAGACACTTTGAAAAATGACACAAACATTGCACCATCTTTAAAAAATGAAGAGTCGTCATAGTGAATAATGACCTCTTCATCAAATTATGGAGGACCCTCATAGTCTCCAACAGTAGACATCAAATCTTCAAAAATATCACTTTTTACGAAAAGATCATCCACCTCTTCATCAAAAATTGGTGGACCCTCATAGCCCACATTGACATCATCATATGTATGTGAAAAGCTATCAGAAAACAAATTTTGGGTGAGACTGACATCCATAGTGGCTTGATCAATGTGAATAAACATATTAGAAGCATTGACTGGACTCTGAATACCAACTAATGCAGCAACGGAAGCGTATAAAAAATAATAAATACGAAGAACACAAAAGAACACACACTATCCGTTGATTCTACGAATACCCGAAAAAGTGGCAAAACTCAGATACGTTGATTCACACAGAATACCGTAAAAGAAATCTTGAGATAAACTCTCGTTTTTTTTTTATTAATCAAATCAACTGATGCAGGCTGCAGACGCCTATAAAAATGAATGTATAAAGAACACAAAAGAAACACACAAATCCGTTGATTCTAAGAAAGCCCGAAAAAGTGACAAGAATTCAAATACATTGATTCAATAAGAATAACGTAATTGCAATTCAAAAGAAGCTAATCTGCTCTTTTTTTTATTATTATTGAGATAAACTCTCATTTTTTTTATTAATCAAATCACCTCCACTTACAATTAAGCACACTCCCTATTAATAGTAGGACAAACATCAAGAAACCCTAATCTAAGGCCCAACACTATCGTGGGCTTATAGTACTGAAATAGAAAATAACAATTATAATTAAAATATGAATCAAATCAAGCCATCAATTTCCAATCATTCCTTAATTGCTGCTAATTGATCTCCATCAATCTCCATCATCTCTCCTGATGTAGGAAAGATTCCCCCTCGAATCAAAAATCTGTAGAGCGCGTCGGGATCGATCTGCCACAACATCCTTAGAGTAACCAATATGTAGTTTGTGTATTGGCATATCGTTCCCCATATAGTTTGCATATTGCTCCTTCGAAGACACAAACACCAAATAAAGTCGTGGTGTGGGACACACATCCACCAATGAATCAACCATGACAAAAGACACTTTTAAAAATGACACAAATATTGCACCATCTTTAAAAAATGAAGAGTTGTCATAGTGAATAATGACCTCTTCATCAAATTTTGGAGGACCCTCATAGTCTCCAACCGTAGACATAAAATCTTCAAAAATATCACTTTTTACGAAAAGATCATCCACCTCTTCATCAAAAATTGGTGGACCCTCATAGCCCACATTGACATTATCATATGTATGTGAAAAGCTATCAGAAAACAAATTTTGGGTGAGACTGACATCCATAGTGGCTTGATCAATGTGAATCAACACATTAGGAGCATTGATTGGACTTTGAATACCAACTGATGCAGCAACAGAAGCGTATAAAAAAGAATAAATACGAAGAACACAAAAGAACATACACTATCCGTTGATTCTACGAATACCCGGAAAAGTGGCAAAACTCAGATACGTTGATTCACACAGAATACCGTAAAAGAGATCTTGAGATAAACTCTCATTTTTTTTTTTTATTAATCAAATCAATTGATGCAGACTGCAGAAGCGTATAAAAAATGAATGTATAAAGAACACAAAAGAAACACACAAATCCGTTGATTCTAAGAATACTCGAAAAAGTGACAAGAATTCAAATACGTTGATTCAATAAGAATACCGTAATTGCAATTCAAAAGAAGCTAATCTGCTCTTTTTTTTTTATTGAGATAAACTCTCATTTTTTTTATTAATCAAATCACCTCCCCTTACAATGAAGAACACTCCCTATTAATAGTAGGACATACATCAAGAAACCCTAATCTAAGGCCCAACACTATCGTGGGCTTATAGTACTGAAATAGAAAATAACAATTATAATTAAAATATGAATCAAATCAAGTCATCAATTTCCAATCATTCCTTAATTGCTGCTAATTGATCTCCATCAATCTCCATCATTAATGTAATGCTAAATGTTGTTGTAACAAGAAATGGTACTTTGTTGATTACATTGAATATCCATTTTGCCAAATTCAGATCTCCAGAAGGTTGCATAAGGGTCTGTGTATAGTCCTGATGCTTGGGTATTGTAGAGCATTGCCCAGTAGTGAATTATTAATCTAATTTTCATGTAGAGGGTTCTGAATGAGGAATTAGATTGATAATTTCTATATTACACGACCTGTCTCCTGCAATTTGTTTTGTTAACTGAGTAGAAGTGAAATATTTAAAATACAATTTTTTCTGGATTGTTGCACGTTACTTTCTGGAGGAGCATCTATACTTTGTTATGCGCTACCATGCTTCTCAAGATGTTCAGCTTGAGTCAAGAAATTTAACTTTTTATGAAAAAAGAATAGTATCTGATTTGGCTTCTTGATGTTGATCCAAAAACTTTTTTATGAATATATTGCCACTGAGTTTTCTAATCCAATTGGCAGGGAAAGAAAAAAAAAAGAAACAACTCTAAGCAAAACTACTTGAAACCTATAATTAATTACTTTTATGTATAACTTTTCTGCATGATCATTTTTGCACCAAACCAAACAGCCATACATACTTAACAAAAAAAAAAAAAAATTGACAGCAATATCTGATTTAGCTTCTTGATGTCGATCAATAAACTTTTTTATGAATATATTGCCACTGAGTTTTCTAATCTAATTGGCAGGAAAAAAAAACAACTCTAAGCAAAACTACTTGAAACCTATAATTAATCACTTTTCTGTGTAACTTTTCTGTATGATCATCAACACAGCATCACATCAGAAAACAGCAACTAAGCTACATCAACACAGCAACTAAACTACATCAACACAGCAACACATCAGAAAACAGCAGCACATTAGAAAACAGTAGCACCATCCACCAATTTGCTTAATCTTAAGGTATCAATATTGACCCTTTACATCACAAAAACATTGCAAAATACAAAACTTGACATCAAAATGTTCAAGATGTCATTACTTTTTCAAATTACATCAAAATAGTTGCAAAAAATAACTAAGTCATCGTCACTTCTTCTTGCCCTTCCCCTTCCTACTATTCTGAGAAGACAGGTGTATATACTTTTGTCCACCTTCCACAATAACTTTGTTCTTCTCCTTTGGTTGAGGGGGTACAAATGGAGTCCTACTGAAATTAAACCCTTTTGTTTATCTGAAATGAAGGTAAACTCCTCCCCATCAATCTCTAGATCCCTCTTGATCATTCCTAGAAACCACTCTCATATCTTTGGATTCTTTTTTTCTACAACAGCATATGCAACATGAAATAAATTGTTGTAAATTTTCATCAACTCCCATTGTTGTCAATAAGTTGCCCCCATATTTGGTTTTCAAGAAGCTGCCATCAACCCCTAAGATAGGTCTACACCCAGCCAAAAAACCTTTTTTCATAGCACTCCAGCACACATAGAACCTATCAAACCTTCTATCCTCATTTGTCCATAGGATAATGGTTGATCCAGGATTACTTTTTCTAAGTTCCTCAGTATATGACCACAGTTTTAAATACTGCACATCAGCATCGCCCTCTATCTTTGCTAGAGCCATGTATTTGGCTCTATAAGCCTGGTTCCTAGACACTTCACATCTAACCTCATGTTGTGCATCTAACATAAACCCATTTACATCCCTATTTCCATCAGATTGAAATTTTTGAACAAACTTTTCCACTAACTAAGTGGCAGCCATATTTTCACCTTTTGAGAAGGTGCACAAGTGTGTTTTCTATAGTATTTCCTGATCTGAAATGTAAGCTCACCTTCTTTCTTCAATGCATGAATATGCCACTTACAAGACTTTTCAATACATTTGGCATATATTATTCTTTTATCATTTTTTGGAAAGTGCACATTTCTTCTATTTTTAATGACATGTGATTGTACAGCTTTCCTAAAATCTTTTTTAGATGCAAACACCTGACTCAAGATAAATTCAGGGTTAAAAGTTGTTTGTGGATTAAAAACAGGAGCACTAGGGGCCTCATCATCATCTTCAGAAAACCTATATTCATCAAAGTCATCCAAATCCCCATCAACCACATCATTTTCAAAATCATTTTCATCCTCATTCTCACTTTCACTCTCAACTTCTACATGTTTTTTACCCTTATCCTCCCCATTTATAAACTATGGAACACCATTTTCCCCCATATTAATCCCACCCCTAAACTCACCAGGATTCTCACTTTCACCCATGCCCCCCAAATTCTCAAGTTCAACCCAAACACTCATTGTACTATCAAACATATTGTTAGGGTCTACTGTTTCTAAATCACCTTCCACACTTTCCACTTCACCCTCAAAAATTTCATCATCATTATCAGTTAATTCACACCCAATAACAAAATCAGAGTCCTCAAATGAGTCATAGTCAGAGTCTAGGTCATATTCAATTTCAAGGATATTTTGAGGCTCATTTTGATGCTAATTTTGAGGCTCATCTTCTATTGCAGTCTCAACTTCTTCAATTACTTCAATATATATATGTAGTTCTCTATCAACTAGATACATATTAGCCCATAGCCTAAGATCTTCATCATCACATACCAATTTAAATGAACCATCCCTCATTCTTAGATGGTATTTACAGTCAGTTTAATACCAGCTTTATCCCTAAATTCAACTAAGTTAGAAACTTTGAATTCATCAGCTTTAATCCAATCGAATACAAGCCTATCACCCCCCTCATACACAGTATTAGGCATATTCATAAATTGCCCCCCAAAATATACTACAACAGTAAGATATTTACTTTTGGAATCTGCAAAAAAAAAAATAATAATAAAGAATAGTAAGATTCCATCACAGACAAAGGGACACACACAAAGGGACCACACATTGTCGGGAAAGGGACCTACGCATTTTTTATACTACTTTACACAACAACCCATGTTCATTTAACACACACACCTATATTTTTACCTACACACTTTAAAAAGAGAAAACTTACAATATTTGGGTGTGGCCATTCCATGGCTCATTTCTTTCGTACAAACATCATTTCTCATTTGCTTCGTGAGAATGCTTATACAACCAGCTCGAAGGTTGTACAAATTGTCTTCCTTCTTGGATTATCACTCCTCATAGACTCGATTTGTGAATGAATTTTGGTGGGTTCATTGATTAGGGTTTTCAATTTGGTGAGTTCATTGTGGAAAGATTCGTAGGTACGATTTTTTTTTTTTCATTCTTCTTCTTTTTTGATTAAGCGTTTAGATGTGGGGAAAATCATTTGTTTGAATTTCATTTGAATTTCATGTACATCTCACAGACATTTCATCTAACTTTTTTATTAATTTGAATTGAATATGTCATATTTATTTTATTTTTCATTTTTTTATCAATTAGAAAATGCCACAAAAAATCCACGTCATTATTTTTTGTCGGATTCCCCAATTTTTATGGGCACGTGACATTTTCCGGCGTGTTTTGTTGTCTCCGGCGTAAATTAGACGTAAATTAACCAATTTGTGAAGTTATGGGATGTAAATTAAACATTTATCTTTTTTGGGACGTTTTTGAAAAAAGTTGAAAGTTATGGGACGTAAAACATTTTTTTCTCTTTAACCAACAAGACATAGGTTAATCATGTAATTATTCCATTAATCCACTAATCACCCACTAAACATTCACGTCCAAAGCAATTTAAGGTTTAGTTCATGATATTAGATGAAAATCCCAAAAAAACAACAACACTAATCATCAAACTCATAATGGAATGCAAGAAATTGAAGAAATGAAGAATTTACCAAAATAAATTTGCAATAAAGATAAATATCACCTTAATGGTTGAAATGAAGCTACAATTTGAAGTAATCAACAAAGCCCAGCCTTAATCCTTGCTTGAAATGAAAATCTATCAACTAATCTATGCTAATTTGTGAATTAAAAGTGCAAAAATTGAAGAACGCCACTAACTATGTGCTACTATGTGTAATGATCTTCAAAAAGGGTTGGGAGATGAGTAAAATCTGAAAATGTGGCCTTAAATAGGATTCCCAATGAGTAGGGCACGTGTCCCTAGGTAAAAAGTGGGGGGAAATGAAAACATAGGCTGACTTGGCCGAGTCGGGTTGCTCGCCCGAGTTGTCTTTGGCTTGGTCGTAGAGTGCAACCTTTCAAAAATCTGAGGTAAGGCATGAGCCACTAAGTCGAAAGAAAAATGGGAGTTAGCCTGCCCCATAGTGGGCGTTACCTTTCATCAGTCGTATTAGGTCTCATCTCTTCTCGGGTAAGTAGCTCTTTCATAGACAACAACTGTCACTTTAGGATTGACCTCCCGCACAGCAGCTTAGGTACCTCGCGTTATACCCCACCTCTTAACATTGGGCAAGGTTATTTGTACTTTCATGAATGTTAGATACATTTTCAATATTAATTCCCTCCTCTAAAATATCAAAATTACTAGATACATTTTTCCTAAATTGTCCAAACTACATTTTTCTTCCTAAAACACCCTTAGTAGATATCCACCATAAAACCCTAATTTCTCTTTTTATCCTCTTTTTATTCTTCTACAGAAAAAAAAAATGTGTTCCACCATACCGTCCCCACCCCACACCCCCCCCCCCCCACGCCGCCGCCTACCACATCCCTCCCCCCCCCCCTTTTTTGCTATTGCAGAAAATAAATTGTCCCCCCGATCCACTCCACGCCCTCCACATTCTCACTTCCTCCTTTCCTTCCCATTCACATTTTTTTCACAGTGTCGATGAGTTGAATTACATGTAGATTTTTTTTCAATGAATTAACCAGTGTTGAAAATTGTCAACATAACATAGTTAGTTAATTAGTTGAATAACTAATCAAGATTAGTTATAATCTCTCTTGTATATATATGACATGTATCACTCTTTCAAACCTAATGAAACTATTCTAAATACATTCATATGGTATCAGCCTAACTGCTAAAAACCCTCTTCTTCTTCTTCTTCTTCTTCTTCTTCTTCTTCTTCTTTCGTCATTCATGGCGGATCCGTCGCCCACCACCACCACGGTCACCTCTGTTTTCGATTCGACCCTTACCCTACATGCTATGACTCATCTCATCACGGTTAAGCTGAAATCGACAAAATACCCTACGTGGTTTGCTCAAATTCATCCTTTGTTGGCTACTCAAAAGTTTCTTCCATTTGTCGATGGATCTTCGCTGGCCCCGCCGCCTACCATCTCCAAAGATGGCTACACCGACCCAAATCTAGAATATGCTTCCTGGTCCGCTAGAGATCAAATTGTTCGCGTTTTCTTGGTCCCCACTTTAACAGAAGAAACCATGACTGTTATTGTTGGTTGTCGCTCTTCGGCAAAAATATGGTTAAACCTCGCCACAGCGTTCAATAAATCATCCAAGGCTCACGAAATCCGTCTCAAAGATGAGCTTCAAACTATCAAGAAAGGTCATCGCACAGTTGCCGAGTATGGCATCTGGTTCAAGAATTTGTGCGACCAATTATCATCCATGGGATGTGTGCTTGATGACACGGACAAATCCCATTAGTTTCTTCGCGGTCTAGGCCCTGATTTTCATGGTTTCTCCACCTCCCAAATCAATATTTCCTCTCTTCCTGACTTCTCTGAACTCCTCGCCATGGCTGAGTCCCATGACCTGTTTACAAGATTGCTCAATAGTATGTCCTCATCAGCCCCTAATGTTCCCTCGTTCTTCGCTCAAACTACTCGCCCTCCCCGACGAGGACAAGGTATTCTTGGTTGCGGATATGCTTCCTCGCCTAGTCGCTTTCCAAGCCGCTCAAGCGGTCGTGGTCGTGGTCGCTACTCTCCGCGGTGCCAAATATGCAAATTTGATGGTCATTCTGTTGATTCATGTATTTAACGCTATATGACTCCTCATGCTCGCCAATCCAATTGTGTTGAGTCCTTACTAGCATACTCCTCAATCACTCCTTCTAACATCTCTGACTGGTATATTGACACGGGAGCCTCTGCCCATATGGTCTCCTCGCTGGCCGCCCTCAACTCCTCTTCTCCCTATGCAGGTTCGGATCGTGTTGTGGTCGGCAATGATAATTCTCTGCTGATCACTCACGTCGGATCTAAAACTTTCACTCCCAATATCTCTCTTTCTAATGTTCTTGTTGTTCCTAATATAACCAAAAATTTATTATCGGTTAGTCAACTCACTTCTAATCATCCTGTCTCTGTTCTATTTACTAATTCTTCCTTTGAAATTCAGAATCGAGCTAAAGGGACTTTGCTCGCATGGGGGTGCCGTGAAAATGGCCTTTATATTTTGGATCGTTCGTTTGATTCATTCATTTCTGCACTTCATACTAAAAATAAAGCAAATGCCTCTTATGAACTATGGCATGATCGACTTGGACACTCTCATTTTAGCAATGTGAAACTTCTCACTAGCTTAGGCCTTATTTATGTTACTTCTGTTTTACATGCTCCTATATCTTGTACCTCTTGCCAATTTGCTAAGAGTTCTCGCCAGTCATTTCATATAAATAACAATCGAGCGCATTCCTTGTTAGATCTTGTTCACTGTGATTTATGGGGTCCTTCTCCTACTACATCTTGTGATGGTTATCGGTATTATGCTATTTTTGTTGATGGCTTTTCTCGTTTTGTTTTGTTTTATTTTATTCTACCCTCTTAAACCAAAATCTGACTTTTACTCTGTGTTCGTCCAATTTAAACAATTGGTGGAAAATCAACTAAACACCACAATTAAGAGATTTCATTCTAACGGGGGAACTGAATTTACTAATAATAAACTTCAAACCATGTTCTCTCAAAATGGTATTCTTCACACTATGTCTTATCCTTACACTCCTGCTCAAAATGGTCGAGCGGAAAGAAAGCATTGACATATTACTGAAACGTGATTATCTCTTTTATTTCACTCCTCGGTTCCTTCCCAATATTGGGTTGAGGCCTTTGGCACCGATGTATATTTTATTAATCGCCTTCCCTCTTCTATTTTAAATAACAAAAATCCTCATGAACTTGTCTTTTCCTTTCCCCCTCGCTTTGATAACTTACATATTTTTGGTTGTCGTGTTTTTCCTTATCTTCGTGACTATGCCGCTAACAAACTATCTTCTCGTAGTATTCCTTGTGTTTTCATTGGCTACATTTCTCTCCATCAGGGTTTTTGCTCCCTAGATCCCTCTTCTTCTTGGTTTATTTTACTCGCCATGCTTAGTTCGACAAACAAACATTCCTTTCAAAACTCTAGAGTCTTGTTCGTCCTCGCCTACTTCTCTCTACCTCTCCACATACACAGATCCAACCCCCTCCATTCCTCTATCATCTTCACTTCCTCGACAACCCACTCCAAGCTCCTCCTCGCCATGTTCGGTTTGCATATCCGCAAATGACTCTCTTCCTACTATTGCTCCTTTGCATACGACACCTCTTTTGCCTACTTCTCGCCCTCCTCCCTTCCCTCCTACTCGCTCTCCAACTCACAGTATGGATACTCCCCGACTAACTCATGCTATGCACACTCGCTCTAAGTATGGCAACTTCAAACCTAAACATCTGATCAATGCTTCCTTCCTCGCCACAAATGCCCTTCTCACCTCGATTCACTCTACTAAAGAACCTAAGGGATTCAAATCTGCCTTCAAATCCCCGGAATGGGTTGCAGCCATGGATACCGAGCTCCAGGCACTCCATTCCAATAACACGTGGACTCTTGTTCCTCGCCCTTCTACTGAAAACATTATAGGCTCCAAATGGGTGTTCAGAACTAAATACCTATCTGACTGAAGCATCGATCGCCACAAAGCTCGCCTCATCGCCCAAGGGTTTTCTCAGCTTCCTGGTTTTAATTTCGACCACACCTTCAGTCCGATCATCAAAGCTTCCACTATTCGCATTATACCCTCTCTTGTTGTCCTTAAAAATTGATATCTTCGCCAATTAGATGTTAAAAATGATTTTCTTCATGGTCGACTCACCAAACCGGTCTATATGGAGCAACCTCCTGGTTACACAAATCCTGCTCGCCCTAACTATGTGTGCCGCATAAATAAAGCCATTTATGGGTTAAAACAGGCTCCTCGGTCCTGGTTTCTTCATTTCAGTACCTTTCTTATTTTTATAGGCTTTCTTGAAAGTAAATCTGACACTTCTCTCTTCATTCTTCATCAGGCGAACATAACTCTCTATCTCTTTGTCTACGTTGATGACATTATCATAACTGGCAACGATGATGTTTTTATTGATCGCCTCATATCCCGCATACAAAAGGAGTTCGCCATCAAAGACTTAGGTAAGCTTAACTACTTTTTGGGCTTAGAAATTACTTACACCCCTTCTGGTCTTTTTCTCAGCCAATCCAAATATGCTCGTGATATTCTTCTTCGCGCTGACATGCTCAACTTTAAATCTGTTGCTACTCCACTTTCCTCCACCGAACATCTCTGCGTGGTCAACACTCCTTACTCAGACTCCACAAAATATCGCTCTTTAGTTGGTGCCTTTCAATATCTCACCATTACGCAACCAGATCTCTCCTTCGCGGTCAACACGGTCAGCTAGTTTCAATCATGTCCAACAATAGGCCACTTCCAGGCGGTCAAAAGAATTCTTAGATATGTGAAGGGAACTCTTCTATACGGTCTCGATTTCTCTCGCGGGCTGTCTCATATTCTCGCATACTCTGGCGTCGATTGGGCTCGCTGCCTAGATACCCGCCGATCAACTTATGGCTACTCCATCTTCCTTGGTCTGAATCTCATCTCCTGGAGTGCTAAAAAGCAACCTATTGTCTCCAGATCCAGTTCGAATCAGAATACTGAGCAATGGCATACACTGCGTCTGAACTTATCTGGGTCACTTCTCTACTTCACGAACTACGAGCTTTTCCCACCGAACCTCCTTGCCTACTATGCGACAATAAAAATGCTCTTTTCCTAAGCCAAAATTCGGTCGCCCACAAACGAGCTAAGCACATTGACTATCACTTTGTCCGGGAACTCGTGGTCGCTGGTCATCAATCAACTTAATTTGTTCCATCAAATCTTCAAGTGGCAGACATTTTTACAAAGAGCCTTTCTCGTCCGTTGTTCGACTTTTTCCGGTCTAAGTTTCGCGTCTGTCCCCATCCGTCTAGCTTGAGGGGGGTGTCAACATAACATAGTTAGTTAATTGGTTAATTAATTAGTTGAATAACTAATCAAGATTAGTTATAGTCTCTCTTGTATATATATATGACATGTATCACTCTTTCAAACTTAATGAAACTATTCTAAATACATTCACAAAAATTATACTATCAATTTTCGATCAATTCTTTTAGACAAATCTAACAATTTTTATAACTCTTTGTTGAAATTTGTCAATATTTATGGGAAAAAAAAATCAGTTTTATTTTCGACTACCTACTATTGAAAAAGAGTGTAGATTTTAATACTAATTTGTCAAAATATACCATTTTTAAAAAAAAATCTTCTTATGAAATTTTGAGACGGTAGTGTGTGTGATGTGGTGGCAGTTGCAATCTGTTGGGAGGAGCTGGTGTATCCTCTAATGGAGTATATTTACTAGTGGAACTTTTATTAAAAAGTCATTGTGAGTATTTTACAGTTTTATTAAAATAATAAATAAACAAGGGATGTATCAAAGAAAGAAGGAGGTGCAAATATCTATACAAAGCCCATTTAAAACTCACTCCATCTCAAATTCTCAGCTCAGTAGCAGTCGAGTAACATTTAACATGATCTTTCTACCTCAACAAAATCTAATTTGAGTCCCTCCCTTCTCTATTTTTATTTTAATTTTAAGACAAGAATCTCCATTAACAAGGTACAATTTTTTTTTATGTGATGTTCTTAAAATCTCCCTCCACATCATTTTAATTAAATTTTTTTATTACCTTTTGTTATTATTTAGGATTTAGATTCTATTATTGAGTCATTTTAGTGTGTTTAGAATTAGAATGTGAATTCTCTTTTGGTAGGGAACTTGGGGCGTTTATGCCGTGGAAATTAAGGGTGTGTTTGCAAATTATAGTAGTTGATTCAAAGTGATTAAAATTGATTTTTGTAGTAAAATTGAAAGTAAATTGTGTTTTAAAAATAAGCACTTTTAATCAATTTTTTAAATGGTGTGATGTATGTCACATAAATCACTTTTTTGTAATTTTACAAAAAACACCTTTATTACATTTGAATAAATAATGGGTAAAAATAAAATATTATTTAAATTGTGAGGGCAAAATTGTAAAATTAGTGAGTGTAATGATTAGAAGCACTTAGAAGCTGTTAGAAGCATGGGGAGGGGTGCTTCACCAAAACTGCTTTTAAGTGATTAATTTAATCACTTACTTGTGTTTGCAAACACTTCACAAGTGATTGTATTTAAAAAAGAAGTGCTTTTAAGCACATAGTAGTGCTTGCAAACACCCACTAAATATAATTGAACTATGTTATTAAACAATTTTAAGGGTTTAAAATTTATCGTGGAAACGTTCCGTAAAAGAAAGTGTGAAAACAATTTTAAAAGTATAAAATTTATTGTCGGACGTAGGGGTGGGTAAATATACCGAAATTTCGGTATACCGAGCTTATCATATCGAAAAATATCGAAATTTTCGGTACGGTATGATATCGTACCGAAAATTTCGGTACGGTAACGGTATGGAAAATGATCATACCGCGGTATTTCGGTATACCGAAATTTTTTCGGTATTCGATATGAAACGGTCGATATACCGAATTACCGAAACCTTAATAAAATAATAATTTTATATTATTTTTAAATTAAAATAACTTTAATTATTAAAACATAAATAAAATAAACCTTAAATAATTAATTTCGGTATAAAATAATGCTTCAATATTTTCGGTATGAATTGGTATACCGGTATTTCGATATGAAATGATGGTTCAATATTTTCGATATGAATCGATATACCGATATACCGTACCGAAAATTCGGTATACCGAAATTACGGTATGGTATCGATATGAATTTTTACATACCGAGAATTTCGGTATACCGAAATTTCGGTACGAAAACGGTATGGTTTTTTTCAATATCGAAATTTTCGATATGATAATGGTATGGTTCAGTATGATTGGTATACCGTACCGAACCACCTCTAGTCGGACGTACCGAAAAAGAAAGTGTGAAAATCATTTTAAGGATGTAGAATTTATCTTGTATAAATGAATATTTTAATGACCATAAGGATCAAATTAAAATAAATACAATTAACTTGCATTGAAAATTGAAAAGATCTAAAACGTCATTTAATTTATAAATAAAATATAAAAAGTCAAAACGTAAGAATATTATACTATAAAATAGGAAAACAAACCTCTTTTAAAAAGTAATTAAATGCGTTTACACTCGTTGTTGTTTTTTTTTTTTTTTTGGCTAATGATAGAGGTTAATTAATTTGTATATGACTAATAAAATAAGGTGTTGAATGAATAAGTGAAATGTGAATGGAGACGAAAAGTGTTGTTTTCAGGGTAAAAGAGCATCAGTCCAAGTCCAATAGTCTGTATACTCTTCTAGAAAGAAAGTTGCAAGTTGCAACCACCCTACACTCTCCTCGAAACTTCATTCATGTGATCCAAAACACAAAATATTTATCAATGGAGTAATATTTTTCTAGTCATAAAGAGAGATTTGCCATTTTTTTATGAATATCTATTTGAGTATTTCTTTGTGATGGGGTGGTAAACTTCTCTATTTCAAGAATAGTGACTTGATATCAATCAATCAAAAATTTCCTTTTTTTTTTTTTTTACCATTCACTCACATTTTTAAAAATCAATAAATTTTATATTTCAAATCTATTTGTAACCTACAATATATTGAATGAACCGTCTTTTTTAATTACTCATCGTTATGTTCTTTGATCCTCAATAAGTGATATATTAAAAAGCTACAAACAAATTAATAGTTCTAAATTAGATCCTACATTATTGACAGAGTTTTATATGAATCAGTTTCACATTCTACTACTGAAATATATTATCGTAATATTAATATGGAGTATCTCTTAAATTCATAAAATATATTAGTTTCGCATTAATTCAGTTTTATGGTAAAAACGTATTCCCGCGAAGTCTATTCTTAATTATTAAGGTACATCAATTGAATATGAAATCAAAGTTACTTGATAATTGATATGAGACTATATACAATAGGATTGTGACATGTTGAATTTAAAAATAGCAAAAAAACATTTATAAAAAATAATTGAAATTATAAATTACTCCTATTATTTTATA
Source organism: Galeopsis tetrahit (assembly GCA_963675135.1). NCBI lineage: Eukaryota > Viridiplantae > Streptophyta > Magnoliopsida > Lamiales > Lamiaceae > Galeopsis > Galeopsis tetrahit. The sequence continues at coordinate 18,858,570 of OY776123.1, forward strand.
TTATGTTATTTGCAAATATAGTTTTAAACTCGATTTATCGATGTAAGATGTTTGCTTATACATATGGATAGTTTCCCAATATTTTTGGGAGAGATGAGATGGATTTATGATTTATCGGGTTTAATTCTTCCGTGTAAATTAAGTATAGTTTATTCCTAATGTTAATGGGGGGTTTGCATTTTAATTATGCTTATTACCTTTATTTACTGGGATTAAGCTAATATTTTCAAAGGTTATATCACTGTTGTGTTGTGCATATAAAATATTGATATTTAAAAAATGTATCATATATTTTTTTTATTTTTTTTCAATATATCACATGCATAACAGTAACACTAAAAAAAGTTCACACAAATTTAAATTCAAATATCTGAAAAGTCGGGTAAATTTTGTTGGCATGTTGGGTCCATTGGAACGAGCTAAATAGGTCAAATTCATTTCGAGTCATCAAATTGAATATCAAACCTTACCTTAACGTTGTATTGGTCGAGTGGGCCCATATTAGGGCCATTTTGCAAGCTTAACTGTTCGAATTTATAGTTAACTAGTGAAATTTTGGATAGAATTCTAGGAGACTATGTTCATAAATTTTTTAAAGGTGAAATAATTATGAATACAAGGGGTAGTCGAAATCCGTCACAAAGTGACCGAAAGAAAATGAGTTGGCATGAAGATGAAGGATAATTATACATTGAAGATGGAAAACAATCTAAAGAAAAACTCTCAATCATGATGAGAATTGCTAAAGATATTAGCTAGGATAATGAACTCTCAACCATTTTCAAGAGCATAATTTGATGTAGTTGATGATCTCATCCGTAGTAAAATCTATCTCGTTGAACACACACTCGTATCTGGTCTTCCATAATTTTTAGACCACACATGACCATATCAGACCAAAAATCTTCCTCGTACTAGAGTTCTTACCAAAACTGACAAATTCCATAGTAACATCGTGGAGTAAAGAGTAATTCAGGTAATAACACTGTTCAGACTAAAAGGGAGGCTGGACAAGATAAAAAATGGTGCACCGATTCGGAAGCAGCACCACAAGGAAGACAACCACCAGAGTTGGTGTCGATAGAGATTATCCACCGTTGGCCCATTGCTAATCTTTATCTTGAAACTTTTCAGGAGTGAACAAAAACTTCGAACGAAATAGTCTTTCACCACAATTTCAGTCATAGAAACTCTGATTGCTCCACCAATAGCTCAGACATGAGCAAAATAAAATACATCGATTTTGTCCTAAAGAATCCACCACTCAACCTTTCCAAGTAATAGAATCAAAAGTAGATATGTTTAACTTTACCATGTAAATACAATATGACAAGTACATAAAATTAAGGAGTTAATTAAAGATAAAATATCTACCCCATCTAGAAACTCAATCCTATCTATTCAAATTAAACATCCCACAAACCCAAACTCTTTTTATTAGCTAAAGCAAACAACCTACTATACTTATATTTAAAAGTGATCGAAGTCACACCATTAACTAACCAAGTATCATGTCAAAACCTAACAGGGCGATTAGCTATATATTACTACTTGTATGTATGCAACTAATGCAAGCCTGCTTTACTTAACTCTTTCTTTCTGGTGGGATTCCAAATGCAATGGAACACGTGGTTTAATTTGGATTGAAAATTAAAGATATCCACCATCAAAATTAATTAAAGGGTTAGGCTTCCCTAATTCCGTTTTAATCATATTTTATATGCATGCTTCATATAGTTTTATTAACATCTTGACATCTTATAATTCTAAAGTTATTCAATAATATTTTTATAAATCATGATTTCAAAAAATTAAATGATATATAAATTTCATTCAAGTAGAAAAAAATAAGAATATAAAATAGTATGAAAAATAATAGTAATGTATATAAATAAGTCAAACATCTCCATATAGAGTTTAGATTGATGATATTTGTACAATGATTTAATGAAATTGTTGATTTTAAAATATTATTCTCTTATTAGTTCAACTTATTAATTTATATATTGACGTTATTCCTTTTAAGAACATTTTAAAAAATCCAATATTAACTCACTTCACAAAGTTATAAAATATTTTGAATAGTCTATAATCTATATTAAGTTCACATGTACAGGTAAAAAAAATTAAATAATAGACTAAATTATGATACATGGATGAGTCCATCAGTTGGCAACTATATGCCTTAGTCATGTTGGGGAAGCATATACTATTGATTTGTTTGTAAGATCTTGAAGCTAAATATTTTCTTCAACAGTCCCATTTGATCCCCCAATCTCTGACTGACTTGGTATATTGCAAGCAAGAGATTCTCTAGTCTCAATTTCTTGTTTGGCATGTCACTTAAAACATGTCCGGAAACACCCAGAAATGGTCACTATTATACTGCATTTGGGAGCTTAAAAGGTTATCATCCTCCATGGAATTGAGCTGAAAATCAAGATAATTATCAACCTCATTCCAGTTAGCTTCACTCTGAACCTCCTCCTCCTTATCAGGAGACGATACGTGCTCGAAGCTACTCGACTCAGTTTGCATCGTCTTAGGCACCGAGTAGTCGAGCGAGTTATAATTACCATTCATCCCATTAAATAGAAGTGGCTTCTGTTCTTGGCTATCCCACAACTGCTCCTCATCTACTACATTGATATGCTTTTCAAGAGTTCCTTTCTTGTTGTATAATCGACACAACACCCAATCATCAAGCTGCAAAATCAACACAATTAAACTATACACATTAGCTTCTTCATCCAATCACCATAACTAGTACAATCAAGAATCAAACAAACATACCCTTAAATTGTTATGCTTTCCAGCAGATCGATCGACATTGGCGAGACGATATTCGTGCATAATCCAATTGGTTTTGACTCCTTTGGGAGCTTTTCCGGCATAAAACACGAGAGCTTTCTTGATTCCCAGAGTCTTAGGCTTCCCAACGGGCTTATCGGCTCCGGTGGCCTTCCAGTATCCGGTTCCGGCCATCCGGTTGGGCCGTGAACCGTTGGGATACTTGCGGTCCCTTGGAGAGAAGAAATACCACTCTTTTTCACCGTACAGTGCCATAGCTGCCATCAATCAAACACACAACATTAGTAACCCTAATCCCAATTTTATCTAGGGCTGAAAATGAAAATCAAATCAAACTATTCAATCGATATTATTCGATAGCTCTTTCCAGCTCGGTTCCACATTAAACACACATGTTTGAGCTAAAAATGAAGTTCAAAGCTCGATAACAACTTGAATTAGAGCCCTAATTTTATCAAAAGACAGAACAGGCACAAATAGAAAAGGAAAAGTCATAAATATCGATTCAATTAATAATTTCAAAAAGGAAAAATTCAAACGGGATCTAATTGAGAATAATTTTCCAAACTAGAAGTATATAAAACTCGAATCATAGAAAAAATAGACGACATCTTAGAATTGAGAATTCATTCGGGGGAAATAATCCAAAAGAGAAGAGTGAATTAATTACTGACCAGGAAGTTGCCATGGATCAAATTTGTAGAGATCAATTTCAGCAATAATGGGGACAGAAATTTGGTGGTTGGCACACTTGCGGCAGAGGTAATGCACGACCAATTCGTCGTCGGTGGGATGGAACCTGAATCCCGCCGGCAAATTCAATTCATCAGCACCACTCTTCATTCACAAATCTTCTCTTCTTCTACACACTTTTCTGGTGATTTTATTTCAGAATAGTTTGAATGTATGTATTACTGCTACCAAATGAAGGGGGTGATTGGGTTGGGGTATATATAGGGAGAGAAGGTTTGTATTTGTATTGTATGAGGGTTATTGATGTGGCAAAATTGTAACACACGTGTGCCGTTTGAGTTGAAACGTGCTTTTTAGTCCCCTCTCTCCTCCTACGCGTGTGCGATGTGTTTGTGCGTATACATTGGTGTCGTTTTTATTTTTTTCTACAAAAATGATTTTTAGTATAGCTTTCATTTAATCAATTATTCCAATGTTGATTTTATTCAAAGTTGAACTTGAATGGGAATGCTACTAATTTTATTTTTATTTGCTTTTTTAAATTTATATTTATGGGTTGGTAATTATAAAACTAACAAACAAATTTAAACCTAAATATATTTGAGAAAAACGAAAAATATTATTAATACGAAATAATTTTTTTGACAAGATTAAAACTGGATACATATATACTCACCGACGACCCAGGATTTTCAAGTCGAGGGCCAAATATTAACAATAAAAAAAAATTCAAAAATGAAATTTTAACAAGATGCATGTATACTCTTGAACTTTAAATATAAAGAGTTTATTTCATATCAAAAATTTTAAGTGGAGACAATTTTGAGAAACCCTAAAATCTGAAAAACCCTAAATTCAATAAGAAGACAAAAGAATAGAATAAAAATAATTGTGGTGGACCAACCAAAATAATAAAGAAAGATAAAAAAAGTTAAATTAATAATAAACAAATTTTACCTTTAATATCTAAAATTAATGGGACATATTTTTCTTGATCTCTGTTTTGAAAGCTCTGCTGCGTGCGTTGAATGAAAAGGAGTAGACACTCTGTTTTTTAATTGAATTACTTATTTAATTACTTTGCACGATGATTTGAAATTGCAAATATTAGTAGCCGACTATGCAACTACTTTCCAAGTACTGGCCGCCATATATAATTAATTCATACTACCCTATATAATTATATATGTGAAATTACAAAAATATCCTCAAAAAATTTACAAAATTGGTGGGGGGGGGCACGGGCCCTGGGATTACCTGCGTCCGTCTCTGTATATACTAATATCGTACTAACATTCATACACCCATATTATTACTCTTATTTAGTGCCAAATTTTATATTGATTGATTAGTGTTTGATATCAATTTTATATGGTGAACAAATTTATCTAAAAACTTGGTAAGTGTAATAATTGGGACATGGAACTATGGAAGTATATTTGTTAGTGCCAAATTGACTAATGATATCCAATTAAATATTAATTTGTGAATATTTAATTAATATCTACTTTCTAAATTTTAAATAGATAATTTTATTAAGTACTTTATGTGGGAGAAAATTAATTGTATATATAAAATGAAACTTCACTTTAATATTTAAGTTATATTTCACTTTGTTTTAAAATATATATATGGTGGAAACTTATCTCATTCATGGAACTGTCTTATACAACTTCTTGCCAATTTTATTTCTATATTTGGAATCAATAGTTTAGAATCCTAGAATTGGAAACAATTGTTGTTAATTTCTATTTATTGTGCCCTCTAATTATCCTGAAGTGAATTGAAAGTAGAGTTGTAAATTAAATAAGCTGAGGTGAGTTGAACTTAAAATTGTTTTAAATATTATCGTTCTTTAAAAATATTTGAGCCAGTTTGATAATTAAATTAGTTGTACATAAGCAAGCTTTAATTAAGACGAACACGAGTCGAATTTAAGTAATTTAACATTTTTACACTTATTTTATCTATTTTACATGCATATCGAGCTTGAACTTGAGATAAATTTTAAATTATTACTAAATTCAAGTGTATTTTGAAACTTGTTTAAGTATATAAATAAATCAAGTTCAAATGAGTTTTCACCAATTGAAGTTAAGGAGTACTCCATCAAATAATTTTCAACCCTAATGGAAACCAAAGTTTAAAATATTGGTATCGATGAAAATATCGAGACTAAAAATTTGTAAAAATATCGATAAATTTTAAAAATTAAAAAGATTAATAACAAATCTCTAATACATAAAATTAACAAAATAATTTAAATACATTTTATATCCGTGATAAATTTATATAAAATATAGTAATATACAATGTTATTTTATAAAATATTTTTTTTGAAATTTATCAATATTCTCTTGCTATTTTATCAATATTAAACTCAATATTTTCAAATTTTTTTACAAATATAATAAAAATATCAATTTTTCTCAATATCAATGACTACGAAAAAAAATGAATATATTAAAAATATAATGAAAATATTTTCTAATATTATCATCCATGCATGATGGAAACTAACGAGTCTATGTTCCATGCAGTCTAGTTTGATGGTCGCGGTGTGCTGACCGCCGTCAAAGAATTGTCGGACATTTGTGGGTAATGCGTCATTGCTTTTGTCACTCCCCTCTCCTCTCTGCAAATTATTACAAGGCAATGTTTTTTTCCCTTTAAAACCAGTCAAACGTTGACTCATTATGCAGTATGAAAATAGTTACACCGCAAAATTAAAAATTCAGTTAGTCCAATTTTATAATTTTTATTTAGGTTGAATATAATTAAAAAAAAATTAATTAAATATATATATTTTTTAAAATTAAAATTGAAAATAATATTAATTCTTTTACTAAAAGTTACAGTATTAATGAGATATTATTAATTATTTTATTATAAACATAAAGTATGAATTGTGTACTAATTGCATCGTATACACACAAGTGCGCGCTACTTTTACATAAAACTTTTTCTTAATATATTATTTAATGATAGAAAGATATTTTTAATTTTAACTACATTGTCCGACAAAACCAATTCTTAAATTTAACCACACTGTCTCTGTTCTTAATTATCTCTAAATTTTTAATAGCTAGCTCTGCAAGATCTTAAGAAAAAAATTATTTAAAAAATCCACCGAACTTGCAGTTCAAGTTTCACTGAAAAGGAGCATTTGACTCCTATAATTATATACTCTGTGTTTGACACTACTTTTCATTTTATTATAATTTCACGAGTGCCCAACTTTCCAAGCACTTAGTTTCAATTTAAATTAATTTAATTATCAAGCCTTAATTATATAATGTAAATAAATTGACGACCATGCAATACTTTTTTTAACAAATTGTATTTAGATTGAATTGGACTCTAATTTTAATTATGAAATGAGAAATGTTGAAACTAATTAGTATAGTTTACTTTAACAATCGATGATCGATTGTGAGCTGATATGTAATAATTTAATTATTTTTAATCATCAATTAATTTTAAACAATAATGCACCATTTAAAGAGTACAAAATTTAAAAGGTGCATTAGAGTTTAAAATATAATTTGTCAATTAATTTGAAAATGAGTTAAGTTATGTGTGTAGTAATTACATGAATAATATTATAATTCATTAATTTTGTAGATTGCATATATACCCAATTATATATTATGATGTTATATATTAATTAATAACATGGACATTCTTTCGACTCCAATTCCGACCAAGCTTCACGGCGGTGGGCATAGGTTGGAAGTTGGAACTTTAACATATATATAAGTTATATTCTAAATTAAACTTGCATGTACATCGCACTCTAAATTGAGAGTCAAACAAGAAATTATACCCACACATTGACCATTAAATTAAACTACATCAAGAGACTAGTCCATTCAACATATAGACCATTCATAACAATTTAGTTTATCACAAAAGACAAAATTTAAAAGCGACTGATCATTCATATATTTTCTCCGTCCCTTCGAAAGTTACACATTTTATCATTTTAAGTATTTCATCGAAAGTTGTCCATTTCATTTTTTTTTTTGGCAACTACCATTTTATTTTTAACTCTCTCAACATATTTTTTCCTGTACTTCTTTATAACTTTCATTCTTCATATATTAAAAAGTAACTGTCTGATCAAGTGCGAGAATTGAGACTTTTAATATTCCCGTATACAAAATAAATTAACAACTTTCAAAGGGTTGGAAGAAGTATGAGATTGAATCTCATATAAGCTATAAATTTATAAACCCGCAATCCAATTATGTTTCTTAGGTAATCGGTACTCCCTCTATCCCCGGGAATTTGCATATATATATCTTTGGGGTTGCACATTTTTTAAGAAAATGTAAAAATAAAAATGGTGTAATGAATAGAGCTTTGTAGAGTAATTTTATAAACTTCTATAAATAAAGTAAAGTAAAAGGTAAATTGAGGGTAGAAAAGTAATAATATATGAGTATATATGTGTATATTTTGAGGGAGAATGCTATGAATTAGATGTTTAATTTTTTGGATTGTGTAAATTTATGTGGAACGTCCCAATATAACAAGTGTGCAAATTTATATGAAGTGCTTCTTTTGAGTTTTTGAGTAGGAGATGAATTTATTTTATGAAAAATGAATGTATAAGAGTAAACGATATTGTATTATTAAGAATGATTGATTGAATTATGATTTAAATTTATTAAAGTGTAGAGTGAGCGAATTGATTGTAAATTTATAAATGTTGTAGTAGTTATTTTTGAAAACAAAATTTAAATAGTGAAGTAAAACTAATATAAAATCTTAAAATAAAAAATCAGTTTTCAATTGAAGGGAATTATTATGGCAATAAGATGACGTGCTCCATGACCTAAACGTAACGGCGCGCGAAGCTCTTATGTTGCTTCCTCCCAAATACATATGACAAACCCACTTTTATGTTTTATCCGCTTTAAATTCAATTTTTTTCCCTTTTACGTGCACATAAAATGACTCCAATTTCAATACTCTATTTAAAAAGATATATTTTCTATTCATCATGGTCCACCACTATCTTTTTTTTTTTTTAAGAAAAAAAAAAGGATTCAATGTTCTTATTAATGTTTCAATCTCGTACTCTGTATTACATTACATTCAACATGAGTACTTTTAAAAATTGATGAAAATAGATACTTTGTTGAAGTATAAATGTTGCAGATAATGTTACAGCATGGAATGCAGCAACACACACATACCTTACTAATGTAGGCTCTAGAAGAAGAGTAGTTTTCACTGACTAATAGTTGTTAGTTAGTTAGATGGAAGACTCTAGAATGTGAGTCTCCCTCTATATATATTGTACATACTACACATTGCAAATTGAGTTGAATATACACAAATTTAACATGGTATCATGAGGCCTACTCCATGATTTTGTTTTCGGTTTTACAAATCCTACTCTTCTTCTCAAACTTTCTGTTCTCTACTTCATCTTCATCGAGTTCCTCATACATTCTTCACATCTTCATACCCGTAACCGTCTTGTTCATAGCATAACTGCTGTGTTCTTCATTCATCTTCATATCTTCTTCACATCTTCATATCTTCTTCACATCTTCATACCTGTAACCGTCTTGTTCATAGCGTAACTGCTGTGTTCTTCAATCTCCTCAATCAAATCAGATTCGATCCTTTTCTTCCGCTACTCTCTGATCTATCCAGCCTATTTCACATGGCAAATCAATCTAATTCAGCTCCTTCTCTTCCTCGTTTCATCACTCTATCCATTCGATTGGACAATGACAATTATCCATTCTGGAGGAATCAGGTGTTAGCTTCTGTTCGTGCTCACTGCTTTGAGGATGTTCTCCTTTGCACGACAGTACCTGCTTCTCCAACTGAATCGACCTCTGAATCCATCTCTTGGCAGAGGAAAGATTAGTTCCTTCTGAGCTGGTTGTTGAGCTCAGTTTCTGATACAATGCTTGGACATGTAAGTCGATGTGAGCATTCTTTTCAGCTGTGGCTGGTGTTTGAGTCTTTATTTCAATCACAATCTGGTGCAAAAGCAATGATACTCAGGCTACAACTTCAAACTTTGACAAAGGGTGATCTGAGCATAGATGCATATATTTTGAAGATGAGGTCTATTGCAGATGGATTGCATCATGCTGGTCACATGATCACTGATACAGAGCTTGTGCTGTATATCCTTGGGGGATTGGGTGCTGATTTTGATGCTGTGGTGGTCAATCTCACAACTAGAGGCACTATACCTTCATTGCCAGAAGTGCAATCTATATTGCAAGCTTATGAAGTAAGGCTACTGTCTCACAGCTCTCACTCGGTTCAGATTGTTGGAGGTAATATATCCACTCCTTCTGCTCATCTTGTTTCTAGAGATCATGGTGCAAATGCTAAAAACACAAACAGAGGCAAGGTGTATCCTAAACCTAGAGTTGTCTGTCAATTGTGTGGAAGGAAATATCATGTAGCAGCTAAATGCTATAAACGATTTGATCAGTCCTTTACTGGCCTTGAAAACACTCAGCCTAGATCACAACTCTCTAACAATCGACCACCCCCTCCATATCAAGCTCATCTCACTCACACTACTCCTTATCCACTCTATCCTCAATTTTCCCCTGCACCTACTACATATCAGCCTGCTCCTGCACCTATTGCTCTCACAAACCACATGGACCTTGGTACCTCTTCCACTTCTTATCAGCCTCAGAACTCCTCCTGGTGTGTTGACAGTGGTGCAACTCACCATGTAACATCTCAGCTTGCTAATCTGCAAGTTAACACTCCTTACCAAGGTATGCATGCTCTTGTTGTTGGTAATGGTGCTTCCACTTCTATTGAGCATACTGGCACTATCTCCATACCTGTAAATGGTGGTTCATCTTTGATGTTGAAAAATGTCTTGCATGTGCCTGCTATTACTAGAAATCTTATGAGCATATCACAATTTCTTAAGGACAATGATGCTGTTATTGTTTTTTATGCTGACTGTTGCCTTGTAAAGGATCTCAAGTCCAACAAGACTCTATTGAGAGGGGTGCTTAAGGATGGATTATACACACTGGATTTTGGATGCTTGAAGCGTCATTCAAATTCAAGCTCACACTAGAATAAAGATAGTGTATATGTTGCTAATGTTACAGCATGGAATGCAGCAACACACACTACTGCTAATAAGTCTAGGACTGATGATGTTGTTAGTCAGAATAAGTCCACATGGAGATTGTGGCATTGTAGATTGGGACATCCTGGTAATACAGCTCTCACCACTGTTTTGAGAAGCTTGAATATTACTTGTAAGGAGTCTTGTATTGGTTTCTGTGATGAATGTAAACTGGGCAAATTACATATGAAGCATTTTTCTTCTGTGCAACATCACACCTCTCATGCATTTGAACTAATACATATGGATGTTTGGGGGCCTTCTTCTAGCATATCTGTTGAAGGTTATAGATATTATCTATCTTTGGTTGATGATTACACAAGATTTGTTTGGGTGTTTCCTCTTAAAGCAAAATCTGAGGTGGTTCATGTGTTCACACAGTTTATGAAAACAGTGGAAAGGATGTTTGGGGTATTGATCAAAGCCATTCAACATGACATGGGCACTGAATTTCTACCTGTAGCTACATTGGTTAAACCCTTGGGTGTTCAGGTCCGTTTGTCTTGTGCTTACACACATCCTCAGAATGGATTGGTGGAGAGAAAACATCAGCATATCACTGAGCTTGGCTTAGCAATGCTTGCTAGGTCCAGACTTTCCATGGCATTTTGGTGGCATGCCTTTTCTACTGCAGCTCATATAATCAACATGCTCCCTTCTCCAGTTATTCAAAACAAGGCACCTTTTACATTACTTCATGGGAGATCACCTGATTATCATTCACTAAGGGTGTTTGGTTGTGCATGTTTTCCATTTCTCAGACCATACAACTCATCCAAGCTGCAATTCAGAAGTTCAAAGTGCATTTTTCTGGGGTATAGTTCTTCTCACAAGGGATACAAGTGCTTGCATGAGACTGGCAAAATTTTCATTTCAGCATCTGTCCAGTTTAATGAAGAAGAATTCCCATGCTTCTCCTATTCCAGCAACTCACAACCTAAACACACATCTCCTACATTTTTCTCAGCTCAATTACCTGATGTCCTTTCACATACTCCAATCTCAGGTTCTGCTTCAATACCTTCTTCTCCCTCACACTTACATAGCTCATCATCTCACATATCCACTCCCTCTTTATCTAACTCTCCTCACATCACTCAATCCCAATCCAACACACTTCCTGCAAACTCCTTATCACCTCATATACAATCAACCTCCTCTTCCAGTTCATCCAGATATATGCTACCCCCTCCTCCCACTTCAGCTGTCAATGCTCCTCCCCCTACTTCAGCTATCACTGCTCCTCCCCCTACTCCAGCTATTCATCCTCCTTCTCACCATATGCAAACAAGATCCAAATCTGGGATTTACAAACCCAAGGCATTTACTGCCACACTGCCTATTTCTGAACCAACAAGAGTCACAGATGCTATTCAAGACCCTAAATGGAAAGCTGCTATGCAACTAGAATATGATGCCTTAATCCAGAATGGCACTTGGACTTTGGTTCCACCATCTTCTGATATTCATCCAATTACTACTAAATGGCTGTTCAGGGTCAAGTATCACAAAGATGGATCTGTAGAGAGGTTTAAAGCTAGATTGGTAGCAAGGGGTTTTCAACAACAAGCTGGTGTGGATTACTTCAGTACTTTTAGCCCTGTGATCAAGCCTGTAACTCTAAGAGTGGTGTTTACTCTTGCTGTCTCCAAAGGCTGGGCCATACAACAGGTTGATATCAACAATGCATTCCTCAAGGGTGAGCTTCATGAAACAGTATACATTGCACAACCTGAGGGCTTCATTGACTTACAGAAACCTCACTATGTGTGTAAGCTTCACAAAGCTTTATATGGTCTTAAGCAAGCTCCAAAAACTTGGTATGATACTCTCAAAGCATTCTTACAGCAGCAGGGCTTTACACACTCCTCATCTGATCACTGCTTGTTCCATAGATTTCTGCATGGAAAGATCACCTTGCTACTTGTGTATGTAGATGATATACTCATCACTGGTGATGATCCAACTCTTGTGCAATCACTCATTGATGATCTACACTCCCAGTTCTCCCTCAAACACCTGGGGGAAATCAATTATTTCTTGGGCATTGAAGCTCAGTCCACCTCTTCTCATATCAAGCTCACTCAATCAAAATATGCACATGACATCATCTCTAAGGCAAAACTTTCTGATTCCAAGCCTTGTCCATCTCCTATCTGTCCATCCTCTAAACTATCCCTCACAGATAGCCCTCTTTTTAAAAATCCAACACTATACAGAAGTATTGTTGGAGCACTTCAGTATCTAACCCTCACCAGACCTGATATATCCTTTAGTGTGAACAAGTTGTCTCAGTTTTTGCAAAACCCCACACAAAATCAATGGAAAGCCTGTAAGAGAGTTCTTAGATATCTTAAAGGCTCCCTTACTCATGGTATCTATTTTTTTCCAGTTTTAGATTACAGGTTGCAGGGGTTCGTGGATGCGGATTATGCTTCTAGCATTGATGATCGACGGAGTACTTCAGGATTCTGCATCACACTTGGCAAGAACTTGATCTCTTGGAGTTCTAAAAAACAATTTGTGGTTGCACGCAGCAGCACTGAGGCTGAATATCGAGCTCTAGCTCTTGCTACTACGGACATTATGTGGATTGCTAGCCTATGCAAAGAGCTACACATTCCCATCTCCACTCCTGGCTTGCTGTGGTGTGACAACCAAGGGGCTATCACTCTTGCATTCAGCCCAGCATTTCACTCTCGTACAAAGCATATCGAAGTTGATGTTCACTTTCTAAGGGAAAAGGTGCAGGCTGGTTTTCTTGACATTCGCTTCATTTCTTCTGATGATCAACCAGCTGATCTCCTAACAAAACCACTTGCCCCAGCTCGATTCTCTCATCTCTGCAGCTGGTTTGCCCTTTCTTAACAAGGGTGGTCCAAATTCTTCCGGGGCATGTTGAAGTATAATGTTGCAGATAATGTTACAGCATGGAATGCAGCAACACACACACACATACCTTACTAATGTAGGTTCTAGAAGAAGAGTAGTTTTCACTAACTAATAGTTGTTAGTTAGTTAGATGGAAGACTCTAGAATGTGAGTCTCCCTCTATATATATTGTACATACTACACATTGCAAATTGAGTTGAATATACACAAATTTAACATACTTTCTCCGTCCCTTTTAAAAAAAAAATATTTCTTTTTTTACATTAATTAACTAATAAAGTATTATATGTTTGATTAATTGTTAGGTAGATAAGAATATGAAAAATAGAAGATTGAAATAGTTAGACTATAGAAAAAGTAGAGAATATTAGTGAGCGTTGAAAAAAAAAATTACAAAGTGATGGTGGGATTTTTTTTAAATGAAAATTTAATGATTTAAAAGTCCTTCATATTTTCAGTTAAAAATGATGCTTATATTTCTATCATTATTTGTTTTCACTATATCATAATTTGGTAATTATAGACAAGATACGATTCTCAGTAATAATTTCGAGACATCAACTACTTTATAATATTATTCATGATGAACATCTAGAGTAAGTATGGAGATGATAATATTCAAATCTATCAAAACATATTTGTTGTTATGTACTCTTATATTTAATTAGGGTGAATTTGATGGAATACAAATTTTCGATAATTATTCTAATGAACATTGTATTTATGACGTACCATCAATTTCTGTTAAAATATATCGATACATATGACAATTTTTTTATAGGTGGCGCTCAAAGTGAAATTCTATGTAGCAATCGAACTAATGACTTTGTGTCACTTACATAGTTATATACTAATTCCAATTACTAAATCGCATATCATCCTAAACAAAACAAAACAAAAATATCAATTTAAGAATAAAAGTACATCATTTTTTTAGTTATGAAACATAATTGAAAAAACTTGATTTATATGTTTATAATTAAAATTGCCAAACTAAGCATTCTTTGTTTGATCACCTGCGTCTCCTCTCTTCTGTGATCTTTTTAGTTTGACTTTATTTTCTTCTCAATTATTTAAACAATTTTTTTACTCAATCAATAATATGTTCGTCGTATACCTATTTATTTATTAAAATCGGGCATTTTTATCTTGTATTTAGAGTTTAAAGTAAATTTAATGGTGGGCATTTGGACCGCTTAGGAGATCCCTGCAGTCATTAATTAGAATGATCAACATATACTATTCGGCTTCTTATGTACATAGATTATGTTGATGAGTTTTTGATATGTAAGTTTTATTTATTTGAATTATTTTGGAAATATATTTTAAATTTACGTAAGTTTTATTTATTTTTATTACTATTTTTTAAGATTTTTTTTACATACTCCCTCCGTCCCATAATTTTATGCACACTTTGACCGACACAGAGATTAAGAAAATGGAATAAAATGATGTGTAAGTTAAATAAAAGAGGGGTATTATTGGTAATTCATTGATTAAAGTGAAAGAGATTTGATTAAAGGTAAAATAAAAGAAGGGTATTATTGTTTCCTTTTTTGGAGTGTGCAAAAAATGTTGGGACGTCCGTTAAGGAAAGTGTGCATAAAATCATGGAACGGAGGGAGTATTATTTAAATTTTACTGTATTATAAATAATATATGTGAAAAAATTGGTAGACTAACCCTCTAAATTCACAAATTATTTTGAATTTGATTGAGTTGAGTAGTTATCAGCCTATTCTCACCGCGGGCAAGACCGTTAAAATCCACAAAATGACGGGTTGAGAACTTGGGATGGAATGTGGACCGCCCCGCCCCACCCCTTCAGCCCTAACAACTCACATCAACACAAAATTATTACTCCGTATAAAGTAGTCTCATTATAGTAAAATTTAAAAGGTTGATATATAATTTCATAAAATTTACAAATCATATGATATTGAACATGCTCCTGACACATCTGTAAATGTACAAATCACACGTTCTGAGTTCGATTCCTGATCTACGAGTGAGGGGAAGTATTAGAAATTAATATATCAAAATTAATTTACTCCCTACTAATTCAGATTATAGATGAAACTAAATTATTTGAAGAAAGTATTAATTTTAATTAAAACTAACTAAAATGTGCTTGATCTGGACAGTATTTCACAATTTTAAGAGAGGGAGAAGATAAGAATGAAATTAGAGGTCGTCGGAGGTGGCGCTGAGCCTGCAACAAATCTCTCAGGCAATGGCTTTCTGTGGGATTATTTGTATTCCCTCTCATCCCCAATTCCTCTTTTTTCAAAATCTCATCTCTCCATCTCCAGTAACCTCATATAAACCCACATCTATTTTTTCATTCTCCACCACCCCTTCTTCTTCTTCTAGTGTTAAATGGAGCCAAACATTGCCAATTGCTTTACCCAGAAGAACGATTAGCCTTTCATTTCTTGGATTTTTGTTTTTGCCTGAAGCTCTGGCCTCCGAAGAATTGGAGCTTCATAGATACACTGATTCAAAACAAGGCTTCACTCTCCTCGTACCCTCTTCCTGGATTAAGGTTTCTTTTTCCTTCTTTCATTTAGACTATTCGAAATGGATGTTTAATTGCATTGGGCAGGCAGAGTGATGTATTTGTTTTTCGATCAGGTTGATAAGGCAGGAGCAACTGCTTTGTTTGAGGATGTAAGCCAAAAAGCGAACAATGTAGGGGTAGTGGTGAGTCCAACTCGGATTTCTAGTCTTGGTGAATTTGGGACTCCTCAGTTTGTGGCCGATAAGCTTATCCAGGCTGAAAGGCGCAAGGTTTGTTCATTCAGTTTGTGTTTTTGTTGGTTAAATGTTTGTTCACTTGTGTTTTAATGACAATAATTTTAAGGGCCTATGACACTATGCTTTAAAATTGATAAAATGTAGGACAATCAAGCCCGAATTACACTAAATCGGGCTGAAATGTCACATGAGTTGCACCATTGTCCTACATTTTCAGATTTAAAAAAAATACTGTGTGCTACATTTACAGACTTATGGGCATGTAAATGTAGGACAATTGTGCAACACAGACATGGTTTGAGCCCGATTTGGGCTAATTCGGGCTCTATTGTCCTATATTTACAGATTTTAGTGTCCTACATTTACACAATCCCCTAAGTTGCGGGCCTAAAAAAACATTTTCCCCTCATCTCGGAAGTCAAGATGGGGCAAATGTGTGGGGTGTATGGTTTATGCTTTGTTGCGGGGTGTGTTATACATGCTATTTGTAAAGAAAAATACAATTGTTAACAAGAGAGGGATGTAAAGTAGATTATGGTTACATTGTTTAATCACGGAAAATGTTGGGACAAAAATTGATTGTTGGCCGAGGAATATTTGAATGATTGAAGAGAAATGGTTATAGGAGAGGGGATTGTTAATCCGAATAGGGTACTGATTAACTTCTTTTAAGTCTCGGTATTGCGTACCAAGTATGATGAATGTTAATTGATCATCTTTTATTCTCATTAACATCCACAATTACTCCATGCTCATTCCCATTGCCATTACTACTGAAGAATTTGGAACCAAATCAATTGATTTTCAGAGTATAAACCATTGTTCATTGCACCTCTTTCCCATCTCATATGTTCAAGGTTCATTATGGATCTTTTGATTCAATACTCTCGGTTCCCCGATTTAACTAGACTTTCTTAATCCGTCTTTTGCTACATAATTTATAATTCTATCGTTGGTAGAAAATACGAGTAACTAATTTAGATGGAAATTCAACTGTTTAGGAAAGTACGAAGGAGGCTGAGGTAATTTCCGTCTCAGAGAGATCAGGTCATGGTGGCCTTCAAGTGTATGAGTTTGAATACAAGGTTGATAGCACCAGGGGAGGGCTGAAGAGAGTTTTTTCTGCTGCATTTGTGACGTCTAAGATGCTCTATATTTTGAATATCAATCACTCTGATGGCTTAGAGAACCCTCTGGATATGGAGAGAAGAATGATTCTAGAAAAAGTTCTGCATTCGTTTGATGCCATTTCTTCGACCTAAAGGGCCGGGGACAATTTTTCATCATCGTTTTCGAGCTCAGAAACAGATGTAAGCTTCGCTTTTCTCACCTTTTAAAAAAAAAAAAAAATAGTGCTGCTGCTGAGTTTATTTTGCTTGCATAATTATTTAGGGTTACTATCATTTTGACACCTGTATTATACCCTTTAATCAAACTGTTACCTGCACATATTTTTTTTCCGATTGCGTTCTCTATTATTTGGGATTGACCAATTGCCACATGTACTTTGTTTTAGTGACACCTGTATTATACTCCTTTAATCAAACTGTTACCTGCACATATTTTCTTTCCGGTTGCGTTCTCTATTATTTGGGAATGACCAATTGCCACATGTACTTTGTTTTAGTGGGTTTTTTCTGCCAAAAGTCGAACACGTGACTTGCACGCCTGTTTCTCAGGGGAACCTATTTCGCTTGGATTGAACCCCCTATGGGTGAAAGAGCTCAACAAATTATCCCATGGCTTATAAGACGAATTAACAAGTCATGTGTTCGACTTTTGGCCAGATGTACCCCTGAGAAACAGGCGTGTAAGTCACGTGTTCGACATTTGGCTGGAAAAAACCACTAAAACAAAGTATAGGTTACAACTGGTCAATCCCGAATAGTAGATGATACAATCAGATAAAACAAATGTAGAGGTACCAGTTTAATAAACGAGATATAGTACAAGTAGCAAAAATTGAAATTAACTCTATTATTTATCACTCTCTGGGCTAGAAGTTAGAAGCAGAACCATATGAAATAATGTGGAATACGAAATAAGTGATCATAGTGTTGACTGTAGTTAGAAAATTAAGCAAAATTTTCATTTTGATAGTATGAAACAACTTAGAGTGTTTGAGCTTGGCTTGTTTACTTTTGAGCCGAGCTCAAACTTATTTATCGAATACTCCTATATTGTATGTTCATGAGCCTTTTTGAGCTTAATCGAGCCCAAGTGAGCTTAATAGTCTCAATTATAATTTTGACAATTCATCAAATCATTTAAAAAATAAAAATAATATATTTCTAAAAATTATATATATATATATATATATATATGTTTATATATCTACTAAATTCCATAATTTCATCTAATTAAATAAGTTCAATTACATAATTTTATATTTACTAAAATATTAAGAGTGATAATTGTATATTAAAGTCAAATTATTAATTGTAATTTATACGAGTTAGCTTCTAAGCTTACTAACGAATATGTTCGCGAGCTAATAAACCGAATATCATTGAGCTTAACTTGAGTTTGTTTGTGTATGAGGACGAGCCTTATTACACGAGGTTAAACAAATACAGAGTACTTTTTAAGCCAAAACCTGAATAGTTCAAGAACGGTTTGGTTTGATTGCATCCCTATATTTCTACATCCTTTGAGATGCTAGTTCTTATTGATATATTTTGCTCGTATTTTTGGGGTTATTTTTCTTGAAAGATTGCTATATGATCCAATTCTTATTGATATATAGACAGGTAACTTTGAGTTGCCATAAGTGTCATTTGAAGGTGTTTCCGTTGCCAAATCAAACAATGGGCATAATTTTGGGTACTGCTATTGTAAAAGTTTCCAGTCCACGGCAGTTTAGCTGCAAAATTATCGTCTGCATATACACAATTTCACGCGCGTGAGACGTCATTTATGAACCAGGAATTGTTTTATTTTAGCAAGTCTTGGCATTGTTGAGATGCATTAATTTCACTATTATATGGAACTTACAAGGTTTTCTTGTTTCAGGTGGCAAAGGAAGCGATCTTGATCTTGGAATGCATGTTACAGAAAGTTGCAATTTGTACGCACCTACTCTCGTTCATCCATTCTTTCATTCGGTTTTAATATCGAGCATTTGCATGTATTTAACCTCAAGGGTACCACGCATTTGCTGATTCAAATTTGTTGCAACATACTGTACTTTTTTTTCCCTGTCAATGAGGTATTCAGTTCAAATATTTCACTTTATTTTCATTAGTCGTGCTCTTCATTGCTTAGAAGGGCTTGTTTTCAATTCTCATTTCAATAGAGAGAATCACTTTTTTTTAGTTGGTGTGTGTGACCCAACTTTTCATATAAGAAAGTGATTCTCACTATTGAAAATGAGTTTGAAAACACTATCTAAAGCTGAGAGAGAAGTGTTTTATGTTATTTTTACTTTGTTTTTAATAAGAAATGTAACACTTTTAATCAGAGCACCACCACCACCTAAGTCTGAAGTTCTGGATTTCGGGTCATGGGATACATCAAAACTAGTGTGAGATCGTTTCACACAATGTGTTTCGTTTGATAGTAAAAAAAAACTATCACTCTGGAAGAAAAAACATATCACTTTTATTTTCTTTATTAAATTTTTTAAGTACAATTTAAAATGTCATTCTTTATTTTATAATATATGAAATTGTATTTTTACTTCATTGCGAGTAATATCACAAATGATATGTGTTGGAAAATAGATATAGTTTTAATCATTAGGACAAAATATGTTTTTTTTTTTTTGACAATATACAAGGAGTGTACATAATTAATGATAACAAATCTCCTTAATATACTGAGGAATATGATTTTCAACCCAATCGTAAGGTGTTGAAAAATTCCAAGCTTCCTGTGCCATCATATGGGCTGCAAAATTGTTGTCTCGCGGAATAACATCACAGTCCCAGACCACCAATTGTTGGAGATATTTCCTTATATCTTCAACCAGATCATTTTCCATTCCGTCAAACCTCAATGAAGCATTCAAGGCACCAATTGAGTCAGCAGAATCCATTCGAAGGCTTGATATTTGGAGATTATGTTTAATGCAGCCTTCCAATCCTTTCTTTGCTGCAATAAGTTCTGCTGCAACAACCGAACCTGGATTTTTAATACGTTCACCTCCAGCCAAAACCACAGTCCCCTTGGTGTCATAAACTACAAATCTAGCAGCAAAAAAATTCTTTTCAGTGTCAAAAGCTGCATCAGAAAAGAGAGTACCTTGGCTCTGATAGGAGATTCCTGCTTTTCTTCCTCTACAAACATCAGATTCCAATTCCATTGCTAACCAACTCAAATTTTGGAAATCCTTCCAATAATCAATTGCCAATTGAACATTAAAACGAGCACATACTGGTCCTGATTGCAGATTAACAACATCAGAATGTAACCAACTACATCTTTCTCTCCAAATTGCCCAAGCAATAATAAGAAACAAAGAGAAGAACTTCTGATCAAACCGTTCCTTAATATTGCACAATAGCTGAAAGATAGTACCTTTGGTTAATCTTTTTATCTGCTCCCATAACCCTTGATCCTTCCATACACGCTTAGCAGGCACACAATTAATAAGAACATGTAAAGTATCAGCCCAAAAAGCACCACAACACTTACATGACGATGCCATAGGAATATGATGTTTCACCAAATTTCCTTCTGTTGCTAACGAGCCATTCAAAATCTTCCACCCAAAGATACGAACCTTTGGCGGAATTTTCAGCTTCCACAAGTACTTCCAAAGCAGCTTAGCATAATCCCTCCCCGATGTGCTTGGCGTAGAAATATACCACGGTTGTAAAGATAATTTGGAGATGAACTTATAACCCGAAGCTACTGAATAATTGCCCGAAGCATCTGCTGGCCAGTACTGTTGATCGTTTTGGCAAATCCCAAACAAGGGAATATTGAGAATAGCACTTACTTCATTTGGCCAGAACGCCTGACGAACAAGATCCTCATTCCATTCAGAAGTTGGCAAGATGAAACGACTGACTGAAGAAGCACTAGCTATTCTTGATTTAATCAAACCATCCTCCACGCCCCCAACCCATCTATCTTTGAAGATGTGTACCCCTCTACCATTGCCAATACGCCAACGAATTCCTTTCTCCAATAACTCCTTACCCCACATCATAGATCTCCATACAAATGATGGATTAGGACCCACCTCAGCATTCAAAATATCCGAGTTTCTAAAGTACTTTGCCTTAAAAAGAGAACTCACAAAGGAATCTAGACGCATCAAAATTCTCCAAACCTGCTTAGCCAAGAGAGCTTTATTGAATAATACCATATTTCGAAAGCCCAATCCTCCATCCTCACGTGATTTGCATAAGTCATCCCACTTTTTCCAATGGAGCTTGTTGTGATTCTCATTTGAACCCCACCAAAAATTAGCAATCTTCCTTTCCATGTCTCTGCAAGTCGAAATTGAAATTCTGAAACATGACATTGCGTAACAAGGTGTAGCTTGCAGAACAGACTTAATGAGAACCTCCTTTCCTCCTTCCGAAAACTTCTTATGGCTCCATGAATTGATTTTTTGTCTCACCCTATCCACCAAATATCCAAATTGATGTCGTTTTGACCTGATCGAAAAGGTAGGCAAACCTAAATAAATATCATGACCATTTGTTGAGCGAACACCCAAAACCTGCTTCAGAATATTCTGATTCACCACTTTAGTAAGAGGACTAAAGGTGATAGCCGACTTATCAAAATTAATCAATTGACCCGACGCTTCTTCATAATTACGAAGGCATCCTTTCAGAACCTCAGCCTCTCGTTGTGTAGCCTTCATGAAAATCAAACTATCATCTGCAAAAAATAAGTGAGAAACACAAGGAGCACTTCTAGCAATTTTGATGCCAGCAAACAACTTTCGATCCATAGCACTTCGAATTAAAGAGGATAACGCTTGGGCACAAATAACAAACAGAAATGGTGAAAGTGGATCACCTTGCCGCGATCCCCTAGAAGGTGTAAAGGAATCAGACGTCGACCCATTAACACAAACATTATAGGATACCGATGAGATGCACCTGAAAATAAGCTCCCTCCATTTATCAGAGAAACCAAACTTCTTCAAAACTTGTAGTAAGAAAGGCCATTTCACCCGATCGTATGCCTTGCTCATATCCAGTTTCAATGCAGCATACCCTTCCTGACTCTTAGATGACCGAACCCAATGTAAACATTCAAAGGCAATTAAGATGTTGTCCGAGATAAGCCGACCAGAAACAAAGGCACTCCGAGAGAAATCAATAATATCTTGCATAACCACCTTCAATCTATTCGTAATAACTCGTGAAAGAATCCGATAGCTCACATTACAGAGACTTATGGGTCTGTATTGTAACACGTTAACCGGATTTTTAACCTTCGGAATGAGAACAATCGTGGTATGGTTCCATGAATTTAAAGGTTTTCCATTATTTAAAAGCAGCAAAATTTGCTCACCAACCTCATCCCCAATCGTACTCCAATTAACTTGATAGAACGAAGCCGGGAAACCATCTGGCCCGGCTGCCTTCCACGGATTAAGGTCCTTAATAGCTTTATTCACCTCCTCTCTCGAAAATGGAACATCAAGCAGCCTCATATGATCACTAGTTAATTGCATATTCATCTCTTTTGTTGCTGCATGAATTGCTACATTACTAGGGTTACATGTTGTAAAAATATTTTCAAAATACGCAACAATTACCCTCTTAATTCCATGTTCATGAAACATCCATTCCCCATCAGCATTTTGAAGTTTAGTGATCCGATTCGTACTCCGCCTCTGATTAGCCCGGCTATGAAAGAATTTGGTATTCCGATCTCCTTCTTTAATCCATGAAACCCTAGATCGCTGTTTCCAATACCATTCCTCTTGTGAATACAAATTCTCCAGATCTTTCTCCAATCTGTTAACCTGCATCATGTCCGGAAGTTTAGAGTCATCATCCACCTCCTTCTGAAGCTGAGCCTGAGTTTTCCCAATACGAGCTTTCAATGTACCACCCCCTTTCAAGGCCCATTTCTTAAGTGATTCCCCACAGAACTTTAAGGATTCGGATAAATCTGATTTCTTTTCCTTGACAGCCCATATCTTACCAATCACCTTCTTAAAACCCGATTCTTTGATCCAATGATTTTCAAAGCGAAAACCAATTCGTGAATGACCTAAAGAGGAGCCAATGTTCCAGTTGCATGAAAGTAAAAGAGGTCGGTGGTCTGATCCCATAAAATCAAGCACTTTTACTTCATAATTAGGAAACAGATTAATCCATTCATTAGTAGCAACATATCTATCCAATTTTTCCTGAATAAAATTCAGTCCAGACCTCTTATTCATCCATGTAAACTTTGATCCATTAACCTTCAAATTAAGCAATCCATTATAATCAAGTGCATCTTGGAATTGCATTAATCTGGACAAAGGTTTCTTAACTCCCCCTCTCTTTTCTGAATGAAACAAGGTTTCATTAAAATCCCCACCAACAAGCCATGCTTTAGTTGAAAATTGAGAATAATTACCCAATCTTTTAAGCAATTCCCATGAGAACTTTCGGTTTTCCAGTTTAGGATTCCCTTGAAACCCCGTGAATCTCCATTGATAATCTTGGGATGAAGTCAAACAGTCTATATGTGCAGAAGAATAAGAGACAATATCTAACACAACATCCTTCCAAAACAACAACAAACCACCACAAAATCCTTTTGCATTAACTGAGAAACAACAACTAAACCCAAGTTTATACTTCAAAAGGTCGGCTCTAGCCGATGAACAACGAGTTTCTGAAATAAACAACAAAGTAGGACGAAATTTAAACACTAGTCTACTAAGATTATTGAATGCTCGAGTACCACGGACCCCTCGAGCATTCCAACAAAGCACGATCATTCCCCCTGGCGGGGCTGATCAACCTCAGCCTCCGCCAAATCACGAGTCACCAACGGAGCCCCATACGTCTCAAACATACTCCGAGCCCTCTTACAATTCCCTTCCACCTCCTT
The DNA here is from genome assembly GCA_963675135.1 of Galeopsis tetrahit. Classification (NCBI taxonomy): domain Eukaryota; kingdom Viridiplantae; phylum Streptophyta; class Magnoliopsida; order Lamiales; family Lamiaceae; genus Galeopsis; species Galeopsis tetrahit. The sequence continues at coordinate 18,882,883 of OY776123.1, forward strand.
CACTGCCTCGCCCTCCGACCAGCCCTTACCGTCACCCCAAAACTCCATGACCACCCCCGCTGCATCTGCCCAAGGCCTCTTCTTGTACGGAATAACATAGCTATTAGCAGAATCTGCCTGACCCGAAACCTCCTTTTCTTTGACCACCCTATCAGCTTCAGGTACTGCATGCTCTGGAAGAGCCACCGTTTCATATACCGGAACAAAAGGTTTTTCCCCATCATAAAGGATCTCAACATAAGAAGCATAATAAGAAGTACTGAGATCTCGTCCCACAAAATGGACCACACGATAATCACTCCCATTGTCCACACCATGCAAAGGCTCCTTCATAAAACAATGTTGAAAACCCATTGGAACAGAAAAAGAAATAGGTTCTAGATACTTACCTGTTCTTGGATCAAATCGCCCCTTATTTTCAGGCAAACGGCTGCAATGGCCCTCCTCCATTCCACCCTTTTCAGGCATAAGGTCATCAAAGCTCCTCACTATCTGTCTTCTCTGAGGACCTATTTCCAGCCGAGTCTCCACTTCCTCATTCTCCACCATCACCGCCTTACCCTTCATCACCCTTCTTGCCTCCTCCTCCATTTGAGTATGCACATTAGCAGGCTCCCCACCCCCGATCCGAAGGAGTTGGAAGAATTGGTCAAGCTCTTCCATAGTGGGACTCTTCTTCTTGTCTGCTTGAAGCCATAAAGGAAAAAACCGGTGATCCTTACAACACTCATCAGATTTGCCACATGCAAGTGGACACTCCTTCTCCGAATGATCCAACATCCCACAAATCATACAAAAACCCGACAAACGCTCATATCGGAAGACTGCAGTGACCGGTTCCTCCTCCACTGTGATGTAAAAAAACCTACAAAGAGGTTTAGTGACATCCAAAAGCACTGGAATGCGCATGCATTCCCCCCAAACAACATCGCCTTCCTTAACATCAACCTCAATCACTTCTCCAACAATACTACCAATTTTAAGGCCTAAAATCTTGCTCATAGCAAACAGCTGGAGCCCATGAACCTGGATCCAAATAGGTACAGAGTTAAGTTTGAGTTGAGCCAACCTTTCTCCACCATGCATCCTCTCCAACACGACCAAAGATCTACGCACATTCCAAGGCTGCTGGGTCAAGACCTCCTTCATTTTAGCCGCATCCATAAAAGTGATAAGGAATAGACCTTCCCCAGCACTAACAATCCTCAAAGGGGTCCGCATCCTCCAAGCTCTGCCCAAAATCTCAGTTAGTTCAGCAATACTAATGGGCCTTCGCGCCACAAATCGCAAAGCCACTGTATTCTGCGGAATGGCCAGTTCATTCCGTTGCGCCACCAAATGCGTGGCCTCGCGTTGCGAAATGCGGAAGTTCTCCATCATTTGATTAATAGATTCTGCCATAGTAGACAAAGAAGAGCAATCGAAGCAGAAGAGGAGAGAATAGAACAAGAGTGAATGAGAAAGAAAGCCTTCGACCCAATATATAAAAGAGGAAAACCCAACAGCCGGTGGTAAAAAATAAACCACGCACAAAAAACCATCAACACCTGCTAAACCATCATTGAGAAAAATGGAAAACCCCCCGAAATTTGTTCGGCCAATCATATTGGTTGCGTTCAAAAATTGTCTCCAAGAAATGATGGAATCAGGCTTCTCCCCCAGTGTATGCGCGAGTAGACTGCACAATCTGAGCACAACAAAATCTCCTCCTAAATCTAATGATTAAGGAATTTGTAATGGCCAATACAAACGAAACCCAACAGTAGACGAAAAGGGTTCTCACAATCCAAGAAAAACCAAACGAAAATCAAGAAAAAGTGGGCAGAATTCGAAGCGGTGGAAAAAAAGTTTTACAAAAACTTTCGGAGATCAAGAAATCCCTTTCAGAGGAGAGAGAAATCTTGCGGGTCTAGGAACGTTTAGGACAAAATATGTTATGATAGGAATTAAACTAAAATTGTATATATCAGTTATTTAGTATAGGACTTAGACTTGACAAATAAATGAGTGGGAACTCAATTGATTAGCTAAGTTAATCAGTCGAGACTGGACAAGCACGCGTATGCTCGCTCAAGATGAAAATCAATATAGTTGACAGAAGACCCGAAGACTATAAGATTCGAAGACCAAAAGACTTAAAGAGTCGAAAGAGAAAATCATCTAGCGTCAAGCGGCTGTGAAAAAAATTGAGACTCATATGATAGTCAAGTGTCTTTTCACCTGTTCTGCAAATAACAGTTGAGCTTGACAACTGCTTAAGATGGATAAGTTTGAAAATACTTGTGTTCAATCCAAAGAAGACAAATTGAATATTCAGTTTAGATGTCAATGATAGTAGAAGACAAAAGTAAGTTCAAAGCATAAAGTTAACAAGACAAGAGCAAACTCCAAATGTCATATTTATATCCGTTGGAACACATTTGATGTGAATCAATGAGAAGATGACAATTAACACTGATTTGATATAAAATTGAACTGATCAAAGCAACGATGCAAAAATACATGAGATTGTCAAACGTTTTACCTATTGTAAATTGATCAAATTTGAGGTACAAGTACAACTCTCAATGAAGACGGTCGAGACAAATGGAGTATTGACAAATAGTATAACTTTTTTTTTTCGTACTTCCATTTTTTTTTTTTTTTTACTTTTGTCAATTTTACCTTGTTTTACTAATTTTCTGTCCCCATACTTTTCATGTTCTTATGTTTTGTCTTCCATTGAATGAATTCTAGATTATATATTCTACTATAATAAAGGAGAATCCTGCCACACCTTGATCAGATGCGTCTATCAGTAGTAGAATAGAAAGGCCAGAAGGAAAACACTACTTTGATAATACGATAAGAATTCTTATCAGAAACATTGTCCGAGGAGAGCAACCCTCAATTCAGTATTCTTGGCATTTTCTTCCCTTTTTTTTTGTGTATTATTTTCATTACATGAGCTCCCCGGACTAAAAATCATGCGTTCATCAATTTATCCCTTTGTCCTTTTTTTCGCCATTCACTCTTTAATAGGGATTAATAATATATGAATAATATATTTAATTTTGCCCATATCTTTTGTATTTATATCTTTGATATGATTGTTGTATTTACCTTAATTATCTCATTGTAAATACTCTTATAAATAGTGAATCATTCCTATCACCTCATTAACGATGATGATATACCTATTCTCACATGGTATCATTCTGACTCATCGAAATCCTAATTTTCTCTGTAAAGCCTCACACTAAATTTCTTCCCTCCTCATGGCGGCGGCGGCTACCCCTCCCCCCACCATCCCCCTCAATGTTTTGGTTCATCTCTTGACAATCAAGTTGTCATCCTCCAACTATATGCTCTGGCGAAATCAGGTATTCCCGGTCCTGTCAAGCCATGATCTCATCTCTCACGTTCATGGCACGACACCCGCTCCGGCGAAGTCGATCACCACATCTGGTGAATCGGCTCCAAATCCAGTGATGCGGCGTGAAAGCGTATAAAATATGAAATATACGAAGAACACAAAAGAACACACTATCCGTTGATTCTACGAATACCCGAAAAAGTGGTAAAACTCAGATACGTTGATTCACATAGAATTCCGTAAAAGAGATCCTGAGATAAACTCTCGTTTTTTTATTAATCAAATCAACTCCCCTTACAATGTAGAACACCAAAGCTATAAATAAGCAAACTTCAAAACCCTAGTCCTACGGCCCAACACTGTCGTGGGCTTATACAAAAAATAAAGACAATAATTGAAAGTAATTGCTAAATTAGAGAAGGTAGCCATAAATACTCCAATCACGCCTTAATTGTTGCCAATTGGTCTCCATCAATCTCCATCATTCTCACCCGGTTGAAAACGATTCGACCTCGAATCGCTACTAGCTTCATTCTCCTTGTGAAGGTACGAAGATAAGCTGGAACATCTTTGTACTTTTTCGACCACAAAATAGAATCAACTTGACATTCCATCGTCAGAGCAGTGTGATTGTTATCACCATTAATAAATAACACAAAATAAATATTTTCAACCTCCATCGTTGAATCAAAGATATTGAGATAAACATCGTCAATTATAAAAATACTTTCATTCTCTTCGTAAAAAATTGGAGGGTCGTTGTAGCCATTATCAACCAAAATATCGAAAATTGACAGTCCATCACAACCACATTCTTCATCCAAATATTCATCGATATCATTGACTCAATGATGGAGGTCGAGCGAATTTATTATGATGAAGAATGTGGTTGTGATGAACTGCCAATTTTCGATAATTTTATCGATATTTTGGTTGATAATGTTGACGATGGCTATAGTGGCCCTTCAATTTTTGATGAGGAGAATTAGAGAATTTTTATAATTTACGATATTCATCTCAATATCATTGACTCAATAATGGAGGTTGAGCAAATTTATTTTGTTTGTTTTACGGATAATGATGGAAATCGCACTATTTTACTATTGGAATATCTTGTTATTATTTTGTGGTCAAAAGAGTACAAAGATGTTCCAGCTCGTCTTCGTACCTTTACAATGAGGATGAATCTAGCAGCGATTCGAGGACGAATCGTTTTCAACCGGGTGAGAATGATGGAGATACGGCCCCAGAATCTTCAAACCAAAGGAATGATTGGAAATTGAGAGGTTGATTGAATTAGTATTTTAATTATAATTGTTACTCCCTCCGTCCCGGAGGAACTTGCACCCTTTGACCGGCACACATTTTAAGAAATGTGTAAGAAAAGGTGTAATGATTGATATTTTGAGGGGTAGTTTTGTAAACTTTTATGAATAAAGTAAAGTAAAAAGTAGATTGAGTGTGAAAAAGTAATGGCATATGGGTAAATATGAGTATATTTCAAGGGTGAGGGTTGTGAAGATATTTCCTTTTATGGAGTGTGCAAATTGGTATGGGACATCCATATATGGAAAGTGTGCAAATTCCTATGGGACGGAGGGAGTATTTCCTATTTCAGTACTATAAGCCCACGATAGTGTTGGGCCTTAGATTAGGGTTTATTGAGATTTTCCCTACTATTAATAGGGAATGTTTTTCATTGTAAAAGGGAGGTGATTTGATTAATAAAAAAAAAAAGAGTTTATCTCAAGATCTCTTTTACGGTATTCTGTGTGAATCAACGTATCTGAGTTTTGCCACTTTTCCGGGTATTCGTAGAATCAACGAATTAGTGTGTGTTTTTCGTATTTTCATCTTTTATACGCTTCCGCAGCCTACATCACCCAGCCTACACCGCTTGGTTTGAGAAGGATCAGAAGATCCTTAGTCTTCTTCTTTCCTCCCTCTCTGAAGACACCATGGCTAAGGTCATCGGTTGTGACACCTCGCGCTCCATCTGGGTCGCACTCGAGGCGACCTACAGTCACACCTCAGTCTCCCGCATCACTCATCTGCGGAATCAACTCCTCTCCCTTTGTCGAGGATCCACCTTCGTCGACGAATTCAGCAAGAAGTTTCGTGCTCTCTACGATCAACTCGCCTCCATCGGTAAGCTTGTTGATGATGACGACAAGTGTCATTGGTTTCTTACCGGTCTCGGCCCCCAGTTCACTGGTTTCTCTGACACCCGCATGGCTATGTCGCCCATGCCTGCCTTTCGGGATCTGATCCATCAGGCCTTAAACTATGAGCAATTTACTCGCTCGATGGACTCCTCGTCCTCGCCCGTTCCAGCATTCTCTGCCTCTGCTCACTCGGGCAAGCCTGCTCGCCCTGGCACCAAATCCCGTAACTTCTCTCTTCGAAATTCTGGTCGCCAGGCGCCCTCTGGATCCTCGGTTAGTGGCTCGTCCCCTGCTCGCCGCCCTCCCACTTGCCAGATCTGTCGCCAACAGGGTCATTATGCAAATCGATGCCCTGACCGTTATGCTCACCCTGCCCATTCTGCGGCCAACCTTGCTAATGCCCTTGACTCTTAGTGTCATGTCTCGCATCCTCCTGCTTCGGATTGGTTCCTCGATAGTGGTGCCTCTACACACATGACTCCTCGCTCGACTGACCTGGAGAATCCTCACCCGTATTCTGGTAACGACAATGTTATTGTTGCTAATGGCTCTACTATTCCGATCACTTATGTTGGGTCGTGTTCGGTTAATAAGGATGTTCGTTTGTTAGATGTGCTCGTCGTCCCACATCTCACGAAGAAATTGTTATCCATTAGTAAGCTTACTTCAGACTTTCCTATTGATGTTTTGTTTACTAATGACTCATTTGTCATTCAGAATCGGGCGACCAAGCAACCCTTGGCGAGGGGTCGGCATAGTCGAGGACTCTATGCTCTGGAGCAGGGCACTCCAGCCTTGGTCGCTGCTTTGCGGAGTTCGTCGTTGAAGGCTTCTTTTGAGTGTTAGCACTGTAGATTAGGCCATGTTCCTATTTCTGTCGTTAAATTGTTGAATAAATTGGGCTTATTGTCCCTTACGTCTATTTTGCCCAATCCGGGCATACCTATTCTCACACTCTTTATATTTTATTTAAGGGAGTAAATATTGTGAGCATAATAGTTGTCCAACTGATAAACTTTAGTACTGTAAGGGCATGTTTGCTTCATATGCTAGGATAAGATGGGTTTAGATGTGGTGGGATATGTAAATCTTGGCTTCATAAACCCAAGGGGAGGCTAGGTTGTCTAAACCCATGACCCATGGAATCTAGTTTATAAAAACCGGGTCAAATTATAAACACGGGTTATAGTGTTTAAAATTATGAGAAATCAAATATGATAAAAGATGGATTTACATATCAAACTCATCACTAAACCCTCTCTAAACCCAGGAAGCAAACATGCAATAAGTTGGTTATGAGCTTGAGTTGAATAACTCACACTCACAAGTCACAACTCTTGCCAACTGACTTCATCGATCAGTTGTTTACTCAACTATCATGAAAAGAATTTTTGTAAAAAGTCTATTTATCCATCCACTTTAAACTTTTTTACTCTCACCCACTCATTTTGGGATCTACAATTATTATACACACTAGCTCTATTATTAGACAATTCTACCCTCACCCTATAGAAAAAAGACTTTCCTTCCCCTCTCATTCTTTCTCCAATTCAAAATTAACAAAGTATACTTCAAACTTCAAAGTTTGTTATGATTTGTAGTATTATTAGTGTAAATAAACCACAGTGGCATTTACTTCTGAATTTAAAAATTAATTAAATTTTGAGTTTTAAAATTCTACACCAATTTTAATTTTCAATTTAAAAATTAATTTTTAAAAATCACCCCTAATAAACCTACACTAATACATATTTGACCTTGGAGAGCTTTTAAAAGAGTTTTCCAAGTGGGAGCTGTCCAAGCTATTATCTAATCATTATAATATCACTTAACAATTGCAATAATATAATAATACAATCTTGTTCAATCTTACCTATTGATTTTACATAAAATTAAATTCTCCATTCAAAAACTTAAACACACATATTACTATGTATCAGGATATCAAAACGCCGGAGAGAGGATGTCCCCCTCTAAACAGTCTTTTTTTGTGGTGAATTAATTAACCAAAATAAACCATAACTAATTACATGTAATTAAATTACAAAAATACATAGCTAAATAATTTAAAAAAACATAACAATTAATTCTCAACTAACAATTATAATGCATTTAACCTAATTAAATAATATAAACATTTAATCTAATTAAATAATATTAAAATTTTAATTATCTAAAAGAATAAATTAAAACATTAATTAAAAATAATAAGATAAATGTTATGAATAATCTTTATAGGGTGTGAATGTCCATTTATTCTCTCATAATATCCATCATGTGTCCTTTGAAATACATTGTTGGTTCATGTACCTACATTAATATTACACCTTTCATTTCATCTTCTTCTCTTGTATTGTTCCCTATAAATAGAGGTGCTAATGTTTGTAATGCACACTTGAAGTGGAATAAAGTAATTCTATATTATCTCTACATCTTGTTCACTTATTTAGTATATGGAGTTATATTTTTAAGTTGTTTCACAACACGTTATCAAGTTGTTTCACAACACGTTATCAGCACGAAGCTCGTAAAACATTCCTACTGACGAAATTCAGATAGTGATAAATTTTAGGTATTGTACGGAGGTATGTATTGAAATGTTTAGAATCTATTATATTACAATGTTTATTTGCCACCTCTTATTTCATTACTATTTTGATGATTATGTTATTTTACAATTAATCAATCTCTTGTCTATTTGATAGTTTCCAACAAGTCGAACTTGACAAAACTTAAATTTGTGGCTCTTAATATTACTGAAAAAAATTGTAATGAATTCTTGATGTTGAAATTCATTTAGATGACATGGGTCTTGGGGATTCTATAAAAGTGGCAAATCAAGCATATAATAAAAAATACGGATACGGCCAAAGGCCAAAAACCATGATTTTCCTTTGCCACTATCTTAATGAAGGATTGAAAGTTGAATACCTCACGGTGAAATATCCTCTTTAATTGTGGATAAATCTTAAAGAAATATATGATTATAAATTCGTGAGTGAGTACAATACAACTATGTTCAGAATCACTTCTCAATTAAAATTATGTGGAGAAAATATTAGTGACCATGGTATGCTTGAAAAGACATTCTCCACATTTCGTGATTCTAATGTGATATTGCAACAACAATATCGTGAGAAGGGTTTTACTAAATATTGTGAACTGATTTCATGTCTCTTGGTGGCTGGGCAAAATAATTTTGACCGAAACGGATTTCAAAATAATTATAATACTCGTCCGAATTTTAAAGGTCCTAAAAAGGAAAAACAAATTTCTGAACATTAAAGGAAAAGAGAAAAGGGTTGAAACAAATTGTGTGAATAGTGAATTCGATAACAAGATGTTTGACATAACATAATTTGATGTTGCTGATTACCTTGCCCACTTGAAGGTAGTAATTATAGTTTATAATATTCAATCATAATTTCCTTCGATAATCTATTATGTAATGTTTATTTTCTTATGTTATGCAATGTCTTAGTATTTTTTATCCTTTATAATATGAATGACTATTACATTTTCATATACCTTAAAAATAAAATAAAATAATTAGATTGTAAATTTCTTACTTTTGTATTTTTTTTTTAATGGAAAATGGTACGGCAACATCAACATTCAAGGAAGAATGTGGAGATCTATGTCTCGTGGATAGTGCTACAATGCACACTATATTCAACAATAAGAAATTATTCTCACATTTAAAATGGAGAGAAGCAAATGTTTAAAGGTTTTGGAAGAGCCACTATTCTATTATCCGAAGGGACAAAATTCATTATCAATGGTGCCTTATATTCTCTGGAAAGTCTCAAAGAAACTTATTGAGTTTTAAAAATATTCGTTTGAATGGATATCATCTTGAGACTACAAATGAAGACAATATTGAGTATCTTAATATTACTACAATTGTTACGGGAAAGAAATGTATGTTGGAGAAATTACCCGCTTTGTCCTCGGATTTATATTACACGAGCATAAGAACAATTGAAATTTATGTTATAGTAAACCAAAAGGTTACTATCGAATTTAATGTTTGGCACGACCGGTTGGACCATCTCGGTTTCATAATGATGCGAAAAAATTATAGAAAATTCATGTGGGCGTCCATTGAAAAATAAAAAAAATGCTACACCCTAATATATTTTCATGTGCTGCTTGTTCACCTGGGAAATTAATTCTAAAATCACCACCCGCTAAAGTTGAGCATGAAAATCTTATGTTTTTGGAACGAATTCAAGGGGATATATGCGAACCTATACATCCTCTAAGTGGACTATTTATATATGGTTTTGATTGATGCATCGACTAAGTGGTCACGTGTATACTTATTGCTATCTCGCAATTTGATTTTTGCAAAGTTATTGGGACAAATAATACGATTGCGAGCACAGTTTCCGGACAATGCAATTAAGACAATCTGTCTTGATAATACTGGTGAATTATTAATGAAATCTAAACTCTCTATTTCAGCTTGGGGTCATGATATATTTCATGCGGCAACACTTGTGCGCATCAAGCCAACAAGTTATCATAACATTTCCCCCGTACAAATGGTTCAAGGTTAGGAACCAAATATATCTCATTTAAAAACTTTTGGATGTGTTGTATATGTACCGATTGCTCTACCACAACGCACAAAGATGAGTGCCCAAAGAAGAATGGGGTATATGTTGGGTATGAATCTCTGTCTATGTATTATTAAATACTTAGGACCATTGACCGGAGATCTATTCACGACAAAGTTTGCTAATTATCATTTTGATGAAGACAATTTTCCCAACATTAAGGGGGAAAGCAAGCAGCATGCAAGGAATATTTTTTGAAATGAATTATCATTGAATTGCATGAATCCTCGTACAAAGTAGCGTGAACTTGAAGTTGAAAAAATAATTCATTTGCAAAAGATTGCGAATCAACTGTCAAACGCATTTACTGGCCTTAAAAGAGTTACAAAATATCATATTCCAGTTGCTAATGCTCCTAAGAATTGATGTCCCTAAAAGACCATCTTTCATTGAAAATGAGTCATGGCGGTTTCTAACCGCCGAACCGCCGGTTTAAAACCGGCGGTTTGGCTAACCGGCGGTTTCGGTTTTGAAACCGCACCGTAACCTTATTTTCCCGGTTCGGTTACGGTTCTTCAAATGTCAAACCGGCGGTTGGGCCGGTTAACCGGCGGTTTCCCGATTAACCGGCGATTTTCAATTTTTTTTATTTTTTTTTATTTTTATATACAAATATTTAAATTAAATACTGAAATTAGATAAATATAATTAAATAAATTAAATACTTAACATTTCACTTAACTACTTAAGTCTTAAACTTAATACATAGTAAACTTAAAGAACAAAGTTACAACTTACAACTTTACAAATTACAACTTACAAGTTACAAGTTACAATTCAAAAGACAAGATAAAAATAAACTAAATTCTTCAAATAAATGAAATAGACAAATAGTGAAATACTAATAATACTAAACTTAGTAAACTAGAAGTCTAGAGACTAGAATCGAGGGGGAAATCCCAATACCTCCGGATGAACTCTTTCAATGTGTGACTTGAAAGTTCCGTATCCTCCACCGCGCCTAAATTTATATATTTTTTGACAATAGTTACAACAAACTTCACGTGTATTGTCTATTGGATTTATATCACTCACACGAAAGTGATTTTCCAAACTAGGGTGAAAGTTTCGTTGAATTCGAGGTTGCGGTTGATTGACTTCTTCTTCATCACGTTGACGTACATTAGTAACTTCGGATGAACGGGATGATCCTTCGTTTGCCATTTGAAAAAAATGAGATAGACTTAAGAGTTGAGAGAATAAGAGAGAAATAGAGAATTGAAGTGTGAAAAATGAGAAAAGAAAATAGGGTATTTATAGGTGAAAAATGGGCCAATTTTCGAAATTTAAAAAAAAAAAAAAAAAAAAAAATTCCGGCCAAACCGGCGGTTAAACCGCCGGTCCGGTTAACCGCCGGTTTTAAATTCAAAAATCTGACCGTTGGCGATTCAACGGTCCAGATCTGTTGACCGTTTGAATCTCAACGGTCCAGATTAAAAGCGTATTTAAATTTAAAAAAAAAACAAAAAAATCTAACGGTAATATCCGGCGGTTAACCGCCGGTTCGGTTAAACCGCCGGTTCGGCCCGGTTTCCCCAATTTGAATTTTGTAGCCGTTGGAGATCAACGGTCCAGATCATTTGACCGTTGAATCTCAACGGCTACGATTGATCTGCCATCCGGTTAACCGCCGGTCCGGTTGTAACCGGCGGTTTGGCCGGAAATTTTTTTTTTTTTTTTTTTTTTTTTTTAAATTCCGAAAATTCCACATTTTTCACCTATAAATACCCCATTTTCTCTTCTCATTTTTCACACTTCAACTATCAATCTCAACTCTCTTATCTCAATTCTCTATTTCTCTCTTATTCTCTCAAATCTCTCTAATTCTCTCAAGTCTCAAATCTCTCTAATTCTCTCAAACTCTCTTAGTAATATGTCTTCTTCAAGATCATCAAAGTCTTCAAAGGGAAAGGCTATCGTATCTTCTTCACAACAACCTCGACGAACACGTGTTCCATTGTTCAATGACGTCGATGAAGAAGATCAAAATATGCGTAGAATTCTTGGTAACGATATCATCGACCAAATGAACGAAATTGCCACGGATGATGATGATGATGAAGAGATTGAAGTTGAAGGTGGTCCAACTCAAGAAAGTGCAACCGAAATTCCACAACCACCACCTTCGGCGCCTTCAACCGAAATTCCACCACCGCCTTCACAAGCTCGATCTTTTAAATCCGAAATTTTTGCACGTCACTTTCAAAAAGTTCCAACCGGTGAGGTCGATAGATTTATAATTCATTGTAATTATTGTCCAAAGGAGTATAAATTTAAAAAAGGAGGAGGATATGGTACCTTCAAGCTCCACATGGAAAACCACCATCCGGATAGAATGGGAATTACAACGAGCCAAACGCAACTACGAGGATTTACCGGGTCCTCCGGAGGCGGAGTTCAAGGTGAGGTAAGTAATCCAACTTCTCTTTTTAAATATGATCAAACATATTTTAGAAAAATGTTAGCTAAAATGATAAGTGTTCAACATCTTCCTGTTAGGGTTATACTGGCAAGTATGCTTTTAGTGCTACTTATGTATACAAACTGATTTTTGCACTTATTAATGAGAATAAATTTTTGTCACTGGTTGCTTTAAATATAATGAATGGTAATTATTTATTGCATAAACGTTCAGATGTACTTTACATTGTAGACAATGTGGTGTGTAGAAGATCACAGAAGATCACATTGTCAGTTCCTTGTATATAAGTACAATTGATTCACAACTTAGATGGAATTGAACAATCCATTGGTAGAAGTTGAGGTGTAAGGCTCAGATTGGTTTGTCTTGACCAAGAGATTACACTAGTGCATTTTGATGTGCTGAATAGGACCTACAGAGAGGTAATTCTTCTAGACTGGCTTAAGGAATGAAGAATTAGACCTCAGTGGTTGTTGATTTCTTAATCTCTGTCACTTAAATGGAATTGTCTGTAGTTAAGAAGTATTGCTTTGATTTATTATGGGTAAAGAATCAATGTGATTCAATACTTTATATTTTGGGCAATATTATTAATTATAGGACAGATTGCCAAAATTAATACAGAGAATCGTGTCTTGGAGTGTCAAGTTGATTATGTCCCCTTGGTGGGCTCAGAAGGTTTATCATATCAAATCTGATCAGTGGAATTTATTTCCGGTATGATAATAATGTTGAGCTGTCCTTACTCTAAGGAATAAAAGATATTAATTAATTAAAGCATTCAGTAGCTTAAATTAATTGATGGACATTGAATCTTAAACACGGGAAATAATAACCGGGAGCCATATTTCGTAATATGGGTTAGGATGGATAGTGCAATATTAATTCTATAGTGGAATGAATTAATATTAATGAGCTGGAAAAATATTGTGGCTCAATATTGATTTCTGGGCCCATTGGGAGGTCCAATCCTAATTCTCCTAAAGGCCCCTCAAGTAGCCCAATAAAAGTCCATTAACTAAGGTAATTAAAAAGATAAGAATTAATCTTGTTGCAAGAAAGAGAGGAAAGTAGCGCTTATTTTGGGGAGAGAATATTATGGAGAAAGATATGGAAATAATATAATATCTCTTGGAGAATAAAATATTTCTAGATCTCCAATATTTTCTAATAAATAAATTTGCTATTCTCTCTTATAAATAGAGTAAAAACCGCCACTCTTAGTTTTTAAGAGTTGAGAAAAAAAAAATCGGTCTTCTCCATAAAATACGGAAAAGAGAGATCTGTAATTTTCGAAATTACAGTGTGTGCAACAAGAGAAAATTAATTCTTCCTTGAGAGTTATTAGTTCGTGAGATCTCCCACCGGATCAACGGGCTAGGACTTAGGGAATACTCGAGAAGGTAATTGGGTTGAAGTTGTTATTCTTCTCAACGGTATCTCTCCGATTCAAAGGTAAACACGTAATCCCTTAGTTCCGCATGTTTAGGGATTTAATTATTTACCGTACATTCATTACATGAATTAGTTGATTTAATTTGTTTAAATTATAAAATTAGATTTATGATAATTCATATTTAAATTACGTCTCAAATAGATCCTGGTAATTTTAAAGGATTCCCGGGAGTCTCGAAAGATCCCTAGGCATCTCAAAAGATTCTCAGGAGTCTCAAAAGGACGTCTCAAATAGATCCTGGTAATTTTAAAGGGAGTCTCAAAGGATCCCTAGCGTGACGGTCCATAACCCACAAGTGTCAATAATTCCCCACAAAGGAGATGGGGAATGTGGTCCCATAATATTCCCACAAAGGAGTTGGGGACCATAAGAATTGGGGACCACATTGTTGGGGGACTATTATTGGGTATTGGGATTATTCCCAACAGATGGTATCAGAGCCAAGGTTTTGGGCTCTGTAATTTAAATTAGAATTTAAATCTATTTACATTAAATTGATATTTGGATGGTAGAATTGTTAGATCTTTTTTGCAGGTATCCAATTATCATGGTTTTAATGTATGTTTTAATTTATGTTGTTTGAATGTGGTTTTTAATCTGATTCGGTCAGATTTGTTTTTCCCGTGAGAAAATCCACGGGTAGATTAGATTATTTAATTTGTAATAAACTAGTCTAGATGTTAGATTTATTTTTTGTAAATAAATTGTAACGGGTCAAAGACGAAGACCGTTAGACGGATTAAAGAATCGGAGGCACCCGGACGACCAAGCCACACGAGTCGCTTGTAGGCGTGGCGTGATTTTTTTTTTTTGCGGTCGTGGGTGTACGAATTCTCGTTCCTTCAAAACGAGAAAATTAAACCATGATAATTGGACGTGTTTGCCTAATTTGTGTTTAATTTTTGTTTTGTTATTATGCTATGATTATTTGTTAATTCTGCATGAGAATTCGTGAAAAACCTCTAGTTTAAAAAATTACTAAGTATGTTTTTTTTATTAATTAAATTTATTTAAGATAATAAATTGATTAAATGGCCTCCATAATTTATTTATTTGTGAAGTCTTTTGGCTACGCATTGGCAAGCGCCTCTCTCCCTATCGGATAGGTCAAAAGATAAGTTCACATGAATAAATTCCTTTAAGGATGATTGTGGATTATTACTAGTGGCGGTATGACCCTCCCATCGAGTGGCTTATTCAAAACGAAATAATAGTCCTGTATTTAATTATGGTTATTACTTAGGTATAAAATTGATATATTAACTCCCCATCGGAGTCCCTGTCAATTTTATATGGCCAGGTTGAAGCCAACTATTAATTTTGAATTAAAGGTTTGTAACTGCTTTGTTTGTAACCTGCTTAAATGTATTTGAGTAAACGATCACACTCATCGTGACTTACTTAAATTGGTTTTAAGATGTTGGCTGATGCATGTTTATATCGGTTTTTTGAGGTTTTTGATATAGTACATGTGATCAAATTATGTGATAATTTTTGTGTTAATAGGATATTAATACAAATTGTATATTTTATTCTCAGTTCAGCATGTCGTCTCCTTTTAACCCACTGTTTAGTATACTTAAAGAAAATAAATTGGAAGGAGAGAATTATGTGGATTGGAAAAGACATTTATTTATAGTCTTGACTGCACAACAGCATAAGTGGGTACTTGATGAACCTAAACCCCCTGCCCCTACGGATGAGACGAACCAAGAAGATAAGGAATATCATAAGGAGTGGATGAGATCCGATGAAATGGCTAGGTGTACCATCTTGGCTTCAATGTCAGATGTGTTGCAACACCAACACCAGAACATGGAATCCGCTTCAGCTATTATGATGAACCTTAATGAACGTTTTGCTCATCAGAATCGTACGGCTAGACAAATGACCATGCGAGATATGTTATCACAGAAAATGGTCGAGGGAACGCCCGTGAGGGATCACGTTCTTAAGATGATGGGTTTTCTTAACAAACTTGAGATTCTTGGTGCTGAATTCGATGCGGAAACGCAGATCGATTTCGTACTCCATTCTCTACCGAAAAGTTTTGAGCAGTTCCAACTGAACTATACGATGAATAATCAAGAGTATACGTTGGCTCAGCTCTTGCAAGCTTTGGTTTCGGCTGAGATGTTAATGGGACCAAGGAACGAGCATACGGCTATGTTGGCAAACGGTCCATCTTCTAATTCTGCACCGAAAGGTGGAAAGAAGAAGAAGGCAAATGGCCAGAAACAAGCTAAAAACAAGGAAAAGATGCCAATTGAGGGAGGTGTCAAGAAAAAGACCACTAAGGGAAAGTGCTTTAGTTGCGGTCTGAAAGGACATTGGAAGTCTGCCTGTACCAAGCCTAAGAAGGCTGGTAAGCAAGGTAATTCTCACGCACTAGTAATTGAAACTTGTTTAGCGGTGTATTCTTCCCATTCGTGGGTGGTGGATACGGGAGCCACTGATCATATTTGTTTCGATTTTCAGGGGTTCAAGCTAACCCGACAACTTAGTGGGAGTGAGATCATCATCACCATGGGCAATGCTACGAAAGTGGCGGCTGTTGCAGTGGGAGATGTGCAACTATCTTTTAGTGATAGAATTTTAGTTTTAAAAGACGTTCTTTATGTTCCGAGTTTTAGAAAGAATTTGATTTCAGTTTCTAAACTAATTTTGGATGGATATTCAGTTTCTTTTAATAAGAATGTCGTTATTTGTCGTGATGACGAGATTATCTGTTCGGGAGCATTGGTGAATAATCTTTATACTATTAATTGTGCACATTCCACACAAAATGAATCGCATAACACATCGACTATTTCTAAGAAAAGAAAGCATTCTTCAGACATGAACGAAACACTTCTGTGGCATCTTAGACTTGGTCATATTAATCTAAGAAGGATTCAAAGGTTGGTGAACGACGGCTTGTTGGAATCACTCCAGGTTGAGCCGTTTCCAACATGTGAATCATGTTTAGAGGGTAAAATGACCAAAAGAGCCTTTGGGGCAAAGGGGAATAGAGCTAGTGAAGTGTTAGAACTCGTTCATACTGATGTATGTGGACCAATGTCAATTCAAGCAAAGGGAGGTTTTGAGTATTTCGTTACTTTTATCGATGATTACTCAAGATATGGATACATCTATCTAATGCGGCATAAGTCTGAGACCTTTGATAAATTCAAAGAGTTTAAGGCTGAAGCGGAAAAGCATAGGGAAAAGAGTATCAAGTTTCTACGATCAGATCGTGGAGGCGAATACCTCAGCAATGAATTTTTGGGCTACTTATCAGGCGAAGGGATTGTATCCCAATTAACTGCACCCGGAACCCCTCAACAAAATGGGGTTGCAGAGCGAAGAAATCGAACTCTTTTAGAGATGGTCAGATCTATGATGGGTTATTCAGATTTACCTAAGTCGTTTTGGGGTCATGCCTTGGAAACAGCGACTTACATTCTGAATTTGGTACCTTCCAAATCAGTTCCTAAAACCCCTACAGAATTGTGGAGCGGGCGAAAGCCTAGTCTAAGACACATAAGAATTTGGGGGTGTCCTGCATACGTGTTGGACAAGGAAGCTGGAAAGTTAGATCCTCGTTCAGAATTAAGGCTGTTTGTAGGATATCCTAGAGGAACGAAAGGGGGTTTATTCTATAGTCCAAAGGATCAGCGAATTGTGATAAGCACACATTCTAGATTTATGGAAGAAAACTATATGAGTAATAGAAAGCCCAAGAGTGAGATTACCTTAAATGAACTAAGAGGGCCAACTCCTATACCAAGTGTACAAGTAGATGTACCAAGCGATACACAAACACAACCGGAACCTCGTCGTAGTGGGAGGGTTGTGAGACAACCTGAGCGATTCATGTTCGTGGGAGAGTCTTCGGACTTGGTCCCCGGAGAGGATGAATCTGACCCCTGGACGTACGATGAGGCAATCCAAGACAAGGATGCAGATTCTTGGCAAACTGCAATGGAAGCAGAAATGGGGTCTATGGATCATAACAAAGTGTGGGAGCTTGTGGAACCACCCAAAGGTGTAAAACCTATTGGATGCAAGTGGGTCTACAAGAGAAAAAGAGGATCAGATGGGAAGGTTGAAACCTTCAAAGCTAGACTAGTGGCAAAAGGATATACTCAGAAAGAGGGAATCGATTATGAGGAGACCTTTTCGCCTGTAGCTATGCTTAAGTCTATCCGTATTCTCTTGTCGATTGCAGCTCACCTAGACTTTGAGATCTGGCAAATGGATGTCAAGACAGCTTTCCTAAATGGAAGTCTTGAACAAGAAATCTACATGCGCCAACCCGAAGGCTTCATTGAAAAAGGCCAAGAGAATCTTGTATGCAAGCTTAAAAGGTCAATATATGGACTTAAGCAAGCATCGCGAGCTTGGAATCAGTGTTTTGATCAGGTGATACAATCCTATGGATTTGATCAAAATGAGTTTGAGAGTTGTGTCTATAAGAAGTGTATCGGAACTGCCTTGGTATTCTTAGTATTATACGTAGACGACATTCTGCTTATTGGAAACAATAAAAAGGTGTTGACAGACGTGAGGGTATGGTTGTCAAAACAGTTTGATATGAAGGATTTAGGAGAAGCTGGTCACATCCTTGGGATTAAGATTACTCGAGATCGCCAGAAAAGGATGATATGCTTATCCCAAACCTCATACATAGACACTATTTTGAAACGATTCAGCATGCAAAATTCCAAGAAAGGATTTGTTCCTTTCAGACATGGAATTCATCTATCTAAAGAGATGTGTCCTAAGACACAAAAGGAGATGGATGAGATGAGAAACATTCCATATGCATCGGCAGTTGGAAGCCTCATGTATGCAATGCTGTGCACGAGACCGGATATTTGTTTTGCTGTAGGCATGGTAGCAAGATATCAAAGTAACCCAGGGAAAGAACATTGGACTGCAGTTAAAAACATTCTCAAGTATCTAAAAAGAACTCGAGATAGAATGTTGGTTTATCAGTCAGACGGTCTATTCCCTGTGGGTTATACGGACTCAGATTTCCAATCAGACATGGATTCTAGAAAATCTACCTCGGGTAGTGTGTTTTGTTTGGGGGGTGGAGCCATGACATGGAGAAGTGTGAAGCAGAAATGCATCGCTGATTCTACCATGGAAGCCGAATATGTAGCTGCTTGTGAAGCAGCGAAAGAAGCGGTTTGGCTTAAGAACTTCTTAGTGGACTTGGATGTGATTCCGAATTTGCCCAGCACTATCACTATTTATTGCGATAATGCTGGAGCAGTTGCAAATTCAAGGGAACCAAGAGCTCACAAGGCAAGCAAACACATTGAAAGGAAATACCATCTTATACGAGAAATCGTTAAGAGAGGAGATATAGTGGTGGCAAAGATCGCATCGGAAGACAACCTAGCTGATCCCTTCACAAAGGGTCTGCCTCAGAGTACATTCGAGAGACATGTGGAAGGAATGGGGGTCAAGTGCGTTGCCAAGCTGCTTTGAGTATAAGTGGGAGAATTTATTAGGACATGTAGAACATGGACGTGTTGTAGTATACTTAAAAGCAGACTTTGAGTATAAGTGGGAGATTGTTAGGGTTATACTGGCAAGTATGCTTTTAGTGCTACTTATGTATACAAACTGATTTTTGCACTTATTAATGAGAATAAATTTTTGTCACTGGTTGCTTTAAATATAATGAATGGTAATTATTTATTGCATAAACGTTCAGATGTACTTTACATTGTAGACAATGTGGTGTGTAGAAGATCACAGAAGATCACATTGTCAGTTCCTTGTATATAAGTACAATTGATTCACAACTTAGATGGAATTGAACAATCCATTGGTAGAAGTTGAGGTGTAAGGCTCAGATTGGTTTGTCTTGACCAAGAGATTACACTAGTGCATTTTGATGTGCTGAATAGGACCTACAGAGAGGTAATTCTTCTAGACTGGCTTAAGGAATGAAGAATTAGACCTCAGTGGTTGTTGATTTCTTAATCTCTGTCACTTAAATGGAATTGTCTGTAGTTAAGAAGTATTGCTTTGATTTATTATGGGTAAAGAATCAATGTGATTCAATACTTTATATTTTGGGCAATATTATTAATTATAGGACAGATTGCCAAAATTAATACAGAGAATCGTGTCTTGGAGTGTCAAGTTGATTATGTCCCCTTGGTGGGCTCAGAAGGTTTATCATATCAAATCTGATCAGTGGAATTTATTTCCGGTATGATAATAATGTTGAGCTGTCCTTACTCTAAGGAATAAAAGATATTAATTAATTAAAGCATTCAGTAGCTTAAATTAATTGATGGACATTGAATCTTAAACACGGGAAATAATAACCGGGAGCCATATTTCGTAATATGGGTTAGGATGGATAGTGCAATATTAATTCTATAGTGGAATGAATTAATATTAATGAGCTGGAAAAATATTGTGGCTCAATATTGATTTCTGGGCCCATTGGGAGGTCCAATCCTAATTCTCCTAAAGGCCCCTCAAGTAGCCCAATAAAAGTCCATTAACTAAGGTAATTAAAAAGATAAGAATTAATCTTGTTGCAAGAAAGAGAGGAAAGTAGCGCTTATTTTGGGGAGAGAATATTATGGAGAAAGATATGGAAATAATATAATATCTCTTGGAGAATAAAATATTTCTAGATCTCCAATATTTTCTAATAAATAAATTTGCTATTCTCTCTTATAAATAGAGTAAAAACCGCCACTCTTAGTTTTTAAGAGTTGAGAAAAAAAAAATCGGTCTTCTCCATAAAATACGGAAAAGAGAGATCTGTAATTTTCGAAATTACAGTGTGTGCAACAAGAGAAAATTAATTCTTCCTTGAGAGTTATTAGTTCGTGAGATCTCCCACCGGATCAACGGGCTAGGACTTAGGGAATACTCGAGAAGGTAATTGGGTTGAAGTTGTTATTCTTCTCAACGGTATCTCTCCGATTCAAAGGTAAACACGTAATCCCTTAGTTCCGCATGTTTAGGGATTTAATTATTTACCGTACATTCATTACATGAATTAGTTGATTTAATTTGTTTAAATTATAAAATTAGATTTATGATAATTCATATTTAAATTACGTCTCAAATAGATCCTGGTAATTTTAAAGGATTCCCGGGAGTCTCGAAAGATCCCTAGGCATCTCAAAAGATTCTCGGGAGTCTCAAAAGGACGTCTCAAATAGATCCTGGTAATTTTAAAGGGAGTCTCAAAGGATCCCTAGCGTGACGGTCCATAACCCACAAGTGTCAATAATTCCCCACAAAGGAGATGGGGAATGTGGTCCCATAATATTCCCACAAAGGAGTTGGGGACCATAAGAATTGGGGACCACATTGTTGGGGGACTATTATTGGGTATTGGGATTATTCCCAACACTTCCTTATAGTTTTGTTGAAAATTTTGCTTTTAATGATTTGGTACAACTTTCACTACAACCAAGCATGAAAAAAATTTCTCGTTCTACCGTTACTCGTGATATTGCTAATATTGTTGGTGAATATAAACTTGCCTTGATCAATATTTTTCGTTCACTTAAGAGTAAAGTTTCTATTTGTTCCGATATTTGGAGTGATAATTTTCAAAAACATTCATATATGGGAGTTACTTGTCATTGGATTGATGATTCCTGGACATTAAACAAAAGATTAATTGCTTATAGGGATTTTGATTGTGTGCACTCGGCCGATGCTATTAAAAAGAAAATTGTTAAAATTTTAAAATCTTATGGTTTAATAAACAAAATTTTTTCAATTGGTTTTGATAATGCTAGTGCTAATAATGCTAGTATCGAACAACTTCGTAATGCATGTCAACCGTATGTTGGTGGAAATTTTTTTCATATTAGATGCATGTGTCATATTTTAAATTTATGTGTTCAAGATGGTTTAAATGCTTTGAGAATGCATATTGCTCCTATTAAAGATGCTATTACTTATTTGACGAGGCGTAGTAGTATGATGAAAAAATGGAAAATTTTTTGTAGAAGTAGGAATGTGCATCCGAAAAAATTTTCTCTTGATGTGTCAACACGGTGGAATTCCACTTATAAATTGTTAAAAGATTCGGTTGATTATAAAGATACTTTATGTGATTTTTTTGAAGAAGAAAAATGTGGATTTGGTTTACTTCCTGAAGATTGGAATCATTGCATAAAAATTATTAAGGTTTTGGAAACTTTTAATAATGCTACTTTTGCTATGTCTAAAGTTTACGAAGCTACTTCTCATATGGCACTTGAAAATTGTCTAAAAATTGTCAACGTTTTAGCACGTTACAAAAACGATTCACAATTACATGAAGCTATTGCTCCTATGTTGGAAAAATGGAAAAAATATTTTTCTATAATCCCCCCTATATTCTTAGTTGCTAAAGTTTTTGATCCTAGATATAAGTTAGAGGGTCTTAAAGATATGTTAACTTTGTATTATAAAAAATTATATCCTATTTCCGAATATCCTAATGAACAACCGAACATCGATCATTTCATATTCGAAGTTCAACAACTTATATTATCATTAATTAAGGAGTATATGGATACACATGGTTTATCCTCTTCTAGTTCTAGTGCTAGTTTTGACGAACAAAATGATTTGGATGAAAATATGGATGATGTTGATAGCTTTCTTTTTCAACGTAATTGTAAAAGATCAAAATTTACATATACTCAAGAATATGAAAGCTATGAAAGGAATACATCAATGGAAAATATGGAAGGAGACTTTGACATATTAAAATGTTGGTCGACGGTGACTCAAGTATTTCCGGCAATGTCAATGCTTGCAAGAGAAATTTTTGCGGCTCCCGCCTCAACCGTTGCCGTTGAGCAAGCTTTTAGTGTAGGAGGTTATACTTTGGATGCAACGAGGTCCAATATGACCGTTGAAAACGTAGAGAACCAATGCTTACTTGATGATTGGATAAGAGCCGAAAAAAGAGCTCAATCGTTAGAAGATGAAAATGAAGAAGACGAGGAATGGACCTCTACGGGCGAAAGTGAAGAATGAACTCAATGAAGTGAAGAATGAAGAATCGAGTTGAGGTAAGTTGAGGTAAGAGAACTACGTGGACTTTGATTCCAATTTCCGTTGAATTTGGATACGTAGGCAACTTAATTTAAAATTTTTGAACTTAGAATTTCTAAGTTTAATATTTAAAATTAAGCTCAAGTCCAATTTCTTTTAACCCCTCCCCTCCCCAATTTTTTTGTAATTTATTTTTGTATTTATAAGTTGTAATTTGTAAATGTAATTCTAAAGTTTTTGAGTTTATATAAGTTGTAAATTATAATTTATTTATTTTTTGAAGTTTTTATCACTCACATAAATCACATTATATAATTTAAATTTATTCTCTTAATATTTATTATTTAATACTTTATAGTTTATAACTTAATAATATTAATAATTAGTTAGTTAAAGACTTAAAGTCTTAAAGACTTAAAGTTAAAATCACAATTTACAATATATAATTTATAAAAACAATTAACAAAGGTAACAAAGGTTAAGTTAAAAGTTAAAACGAGTATAATTTAAGTTGTAAAAATAATTTTAACTTAAAACGATCGAAAAAAGAGTCGAAAATGATCGAAAAAAGTAAAAAACGAGGCGAAAACGAGCAAAAAAAAAAAAAAAAAAAACCACCGAACCGGGAAACCGCCGGTTTGAAAACCGTAACCGTAACCGGCGGTTCGCGGTTCGGTTACGGTTGCCGAAAACCGAAAACCGTAACCGCCGGTTTCTAACCGAAACCGGCGGTTTTCAACCGCTGGACATGTCTACATGGCACGCCTGAAGCGTGGTAGACCTTCCGGTTCCAAAAATTCTCAAAAAAGAAAAGGAGTAAATATTGAAGATGGTCATAATGTGAACATTCCTGTTGAAAAATCTGACATACTACTTAATGTCCCAGAAAATGATATTTCAGGCGCCCGAAAATGATGAAATATCAACCAATTATGTCAAAACATGGGAAAGATGGAACCGAAATGAAATCGACGTCGATGATATTTTTGTATATAATGTAGCGCTCAAT
Organism: Galeopsis tetrahit; assembly: GCA_963675135.1. Lineage (NCBI taxonomy): Eukaryota > Viridiplantae > Streptophyta > Magnoliopsida > Lamiales > Lamiaceae > Galeopsis > Galeopsis tetrahit. Next base: position 18,906,939 of record OY776123.1, read on the forward strand.
ATAATGGAAGATGATGATGATCCTGGACCTACATTTATTAATAAATGTAGAAAACGAGATGATTGGTCATTGTGGAAAGACGCAATAAATGAAAAATTGCAATCTCTTATTAAACGAAAAGTTTCGGACCTGTTGTCCGTACACCTAATGGTATAAAAGTCGTGGGGCATAAATGAGTATTAGTGCGAAAAGGAAATGAGAAAAATGAAATCGTGAGGTATAAAGCCCGATTTTTCGCACAAGGTTTCACCCAAAGGCCAGGTGTTGATTATGAGGAGACTTATTCTCCTACGGTGGATGCAATAACTTTTCGTTATTTAATAAGTTTGGCAGTGCAAGAAAAACTTGAAATGCGTCTAACATATATTATTACAACCTATTTGTATGGCTCATTAGCGAAATATATTTATATGACAATCCCTGAGGGATTAAAGGTACCTACAATGAAAAACGAAAAATTCTCAAAACATGTATATAGTTAAGTTGAGAAAATTATTATATGAATTAAAGCAATTTGGTTGCATATTGTACAATTGTTTGAATGCATTCTTGATTAATGAAGGGTAAAACAATGATCATATATGTCATTATGTTTTTATTAAAATATCTGAATGTGAATATGTGATAATTTTTGTATATGTTAATGATTTGAATATCATTAAGACTCCTACAAAGTTATCAAAGGCCGTGGCTTTCCTAAAAAATGAAATTTGAAATAAAAGACCTTGGTAAAACGAAATTTTATTTGAGTTTTCAAATTGAACACTTTAATAATGAGATTTATGTTTATCAATCCACTTATGTTATGAAAGTGTTGAAATGATTTTACATGGATAAAACGCAACCTTTAAGAACACATATGGTTGTGTGGTCATTGAATGTAGCGAAATATCAATTTCGACCTGGGGAAGAAAATTAAGAATTGTTTGGTCAAGAAGTACATACCATATTCAAGTGCAATATATGCACTAATGTATCTTAGAAACATTAGGCATAATGATATACTCCGACTCGTAGACATTGAAATGACGTTAAACATGGTTTTCGATACCTTGGAGGGATAATGGATATGGATTTATATTTTTCAATCTCATCAGAACCTTGTTTAGTTGGTTATGCAAATACAAATTACTTATCAGACTCACACAAAGTCTGATCCTAAACAGGTTATTTGTTCACATATAGCAATTCATGAGGCAAGTCATGAATGTGTTTGGTTCACACAACATATTTGTGGACATTGTGGATTAAATTCAGTGAAAGATAATTCAACTGTGATATATGAACACAATGTTGCATGTGTTGTTGTCCAACTAACAAGGGGATTTATCAAAGGTGACAGGACAAAGCAAATTGGTCCTAAATTCTTCTTTACTCACGATCTTCAGCAAGAGGCAACAAATTTGTTTAAGTGATAATTTGACAGATTTATTTACCAAGTCTTTACCCACTTCAATGTTTGAGAAATTGAGATATAAAATTGAAGTGCAACGTATTAAGGATATGAAGTGATGTAATCATCAGGGGGAGTTAGTGCGTGTTTCTTCTCATTGGATTTTAATGAGACATAATCTTGTCTAATGGACATTCAAGGGGGAGTGTTATGAATAATCTTTATATGGTGTGAATGTCCATTTATTCTCTCATAATATCCACCATGTGTCCTTTGAAATACATTGTCGGTTCATGTACCTACATTAATATTACACCTTTAATTTCATCTTCTTCTCTTGTATTGTTCCCTATAAATAGAGGTGCTAATGTTTGTAATGCACACTTGAAGTGGAATAAAGTAATTATATATTATCTCTACATCTTGTTCACGTATTTAGTATATGGAGTTATATTTTTAAGTTGTTTCACAACAATAAATTATCAAATTTCGAAATTGACGAATGTGGAGAAATAAGCGTTGATTACCTCCTCGACTGTGCACGAGTGTTTTCCGGAGATCTATCTACAAAAGAGAAGAGAGGTAGTGAGTAGGTGGAGGGGAAATGGCAGTCAGATGCCATTTATGGTATCAAAATTAACTACGGATTTGCGATGACTTGCAAATTTCATCGCTAATTTAACCACCAATCATGTAAAGGACATTATTTTGTTGGGATTTGTGACAAATTTTTTTGTTGCAAATTTAAAATTAATATTTGTGAGGGAAGTTTATTTCTAATCGAACGATATAATTTAATATCCCGACAAATGAGGGGTCGTGGGAGCCGCATTGATTTCTGACGGAAATTTGTTACAAATATTGTTTTTAGGGTCACGCTCTGCGGGTGTACCGTGCCTACATCACAAAAATGAAATATGGGCCAAGGGTGTGTCATAGACCCAAATAATAAAAAAACAAATTAAAAAAAACTAACAAACAAATAGAGCGTGAAGATGGGAAGTCGTCCCATCGCCGCCTATTTCTGGCCCCATCAATACAAATATATACGATTTGTGTTTTAATCCTTAATTTTCATTAGTTACTTTTTCTTACTCTAATTTTTATGAAATTATTTTATTGGTGTTAGGGAAATATCATTGAAATATGCATAAAGGGAAGATTGTGATAATTTCATTAGGAAAAATAATCACAGCAAAGAAGAAGGTGATTTTTTTCACAATATGACAGTGTTTAATTGGAGTTATTAGAGTTGTTATATTTTTTGTATTATTAGACATGTGGTATTACTGGATATAAGCTCTGGTATTACGAATATTTTTTGTGGTATTATTGAATTTAGTTTCATTTATAGGTGGGAAGATATATGAAATTCAAGATGTTTCTCTTCAAGATGAAGAACTATATGATTGTAATGAACAATGTAGTGAGAAGAGAATGTTGTGATATGAAGGATAAGAGTAGTCTCCACAAAAACAAAAAAAAGAAGACAAATACATCAAAATCATCACAAATGAACGAGTTTGGTTCTAAAACACCGAATCCCCAGTTAATTTAGGATGACAATTTTGCGTATTGCATGTGGTATTATTGGACATTGTTATTTTATAGCAAAAACATGAAACATCATATGAGATACGGAGTATCTGGTATTACTAGTTACTACACGTGGTATTACTGAATACACTTTGTGGTATTACTGGACATCAATATTGTATTACTTGTTTATTTATTCACACGGTAATTTTGATTTTACTGGATATTGATTTTTTAGCGGAAACATTAAATAATGTAATTTAAAATTTTAAACATCATATGAGACATCTTGTATTACTAGTTATTACATGTGGTATTACTGGATATTGATTTTGTAACGGAAACATTAAACACGTAAATTTAAAGTTTTAAACATCATATTAGACATCTTGTATTATTGGTTATTACATGTGATATTACTGAATACACTGTGTGGTATTAGTGAATACACTATGTGGTATTACTGGATATTGACATTTGTATTACTTGTTTCTTTATTAACACAAATATTAAATACGGTAATTAACACCATAATTTGACATTAAAAACTACATTAGGCACATGATATTACTTGATATTGATTTTGGTAGCATTAATCCCTAAACAAAAACAATGTAAAAAAAAAAACATCAATTATTTACAATCGAATAACATGATCAAAGTTTCATTTTTCTTCTTCCCAAATCATCACCCATCTTCTACAAATTCTCAGCTGCATGTCTGCATCTTTCTTCTTCTTCTTCTTCTTCTTCTTCTTCTTTTTAGCTTTCAAAGCATTTTATTTCTTCTCTGCAGCAATTCTTTGAACTATAATTATAATTAGAAGCAAGCATCACAACAATAGTTTAAATACTTCAATTGTAATAACATAATAACAATAATGAATAAATAGTCTTCAAAACAGAGCCGAGGAGCAGTAGAAAGATTCTACCCTCAAATCTGCTAATCTAGGACAACTTTTTTTATTTTCAATTTAATTCATTTCACTGTACGCTTGTATCCAGGAATGAGTGTGGTACACCTAGTACCATGTATCTCAACATCACAATTTTTAGTAATAAAACCATCATTTTCCCGATAAAAAAAATAAACTACAAAGTAATCATACTATAAGATAAAATCAAATATAACAAACACATCCTAATCAATACTTATAAATCTGTAGGAGATCAACTATTTGGGCAAAATGCAGATATTTGGAGGAACTTTATTTACCTTTAAACCGTGTGAAATCGAAAATCGAAGCCCTAGAAATCGTCGCCGCCGGAGAAACTGAAATCGCAGACGCCGCTATCCGTCCAAATCGCTGTGAAATCGCAGCACTAAAATCGTAAAATGCAAGAGGAAAGGAAAGTGAAATCGGAGCAATGAAATCGCCAAGATCGCCTCAGCGCCGTCTACCGTCGTCGTAGAAGAGAAGTCGAAAATCACAAGAGTGGGGTGAGAGAAACGAAAGAGTTGCAAATGACCTAATTAAAAGCGGGTAAAGATAATGTAGTTTTCTCAAATGGATAGAGGGTATGTGAGGTTTTGTGGCAGGGGGCACGGTACCCGCGGGTGCATACAAGAATTTGGCCTATTTTTAAATTTGCGTTGAAAATTTCCATCTTAAACCCCAACAATACAGTTTCGTTGAACCCCAATTGAAAATTCGTTGCAAATTGCGACTAATTAATTTCCTCCCCTCTTAAAATTTGTTAACCATTTGATCAAATTCGTTGCAGTTTGCAACAAAATGTTGGCTGTCGCAAATTTTTCGTCCTTAAACTCCGCATTTTTTGTAGTGGTTATCACAAAGTCTAGCTCACTTTCTCACCATAACTTTCCATCTTTTCAACGACACATGCATTCCGAGTCATGAAGTTATATCTAGCGCTAGGTTTGATCAAATTTAAGAATAATTTAAAATTATTCAAACACTTAGACTTAGTCACTTAGGTGACAAAATAAATGTATTAGGGTTTGGTAAAATAAAATTTATAATGTATATATACTGTGTCTGTGGTTATAATTAAGATGCTTGCTAAGGTAATGACAATTATTTATACTTCTAGCTACTATATGGTAATTAAACTTGAAATTAAAGCATAGTCCACACCTGAACTGAACAATGATTAATTGCATACATGTGAACACTAATATAAAACTCAAAGGTGATAATTATTAATTTCAAGCATATAGTAGCATATTTTATTTTTTCGACGTATTAATCTCGGCCGGGTAACTACCCAAAGCCTGTCTCTTAGTGCTGAATTGACGGATGTTCATATGCCACGCGTTCCTAATTTATTTGCACCAATTATTATACTACTAAACATGCCTTATAGAACTTAAAAAAAAATATCGATAAACTAAACATGCCTTATGTCATGCAAAAATGTTTGATTTGATTATTGGAATTGACTTTTGTCAATTAATGTGTGTTTACATTGATCTGAATTTAATTATTATTAATGAAAACATAAAATAGCTTGATTTATTTACTATAAATAGATCGCACCCTCATGCAAGATTTGTACAAAAGTCAAGCAAGTCTTTTTGAGATAAGTGAGTAAGGTACAAAGCTAATATAATCATGATGAACACAATGTCGCTAGGTCAAAGTTCATTTTTCACTCCAGTATCAATCAGAAAATTTTCCCAAAAAATTACAAAAGTTCCAATGTTTGGTATTAGTGAAAAGAGCAACTTAAAATCAAGAAGTGGAAGATTGGGTTTTAGCCACAATGGCTATACCCACTTCAATTCTCCCAGCCACCCTCTCGAATTGGAACTACCACTTGGTGACAATGATGGCGGCATAGGGATCGATAATTTTTTTGATGGAAAGAATATTTTCATCACTGGTGCCACTGGTCTTCTTGGAAAAGGTACATACACACATAAACATATTGTTCTTATTAGTATTATTTATTTATTTTTGCAAATTAAAAATAATTATTAATGGATTGGAGTACCAGAAATACTAAAAAAAAATGGTGATAGAGTGGACAAGACTAGTGTACACGGGGATTCCCACGACAATCACCCTTTACTACGTACAACACATTTTATGATTATTAAACGAGTTTGATAATGAATATATAGTTGCAAGACAACTTATCTCCCAAAGAAGACAAAACCAAGCTTACGTTTTGATTCTAATTATATATTCTTGTTATTTATTTATATATAGTAAGAATTAATTAGTTACTTCATTTGTTACTATTAACATTTGTTTAATTAATTTTCTTAAAAGATATATTTCTCTCTTATGCAGCACTGATTGAAAAGCTATTGAGATCGACGTCTGTGGGCAAAATCTATATACTAATGAAGGCAAGTGATAAGGAAGCTGCACTTGATAGGCTCACAAAAGAAGTAAGTTTTTCTAAATCATTTAAATTTCTCATATTCTTTAATTAACACTTAATTAATTTCATACTCAATCTCTCGGTTGATTCAATTCAGATTATAGGCTCGGATTTGTTTGAAACTTTACGTGAAAAACATGGGAGCTCATACAAAGAATTTGTGCAAACAAAGTTGATACCAGTTGTTGGAAATATTTGTGCCCCAAATATTGGAATGGATGCACATTCTGCACACACTATCATGGAGGAAGTGGATGTGATAGTAGAATCTGCTGCTAGCACAACATTAAATGACAGGTTACTTAAGAAATTATATCTTGATCATTCGTAAAATTAAAATTTATGACTCCTTCACTGCTAATACTTATATAATTACTCGTGTAGGTACGACTTTCTACTTGACATAAACGTAAATGCACCTCAACGTCTGATGAGATTTGCTAAAAGATGCAAGAATCTCAAGTTGTTCGTGCATATTTCAACGGGTATGTACTTGAAATTAAACTAGCTAGCGGTTTCAGAATTTTGAATTTAGGGTACAGTAGATAATTAATATTTAAAATCACATACAATTAACCCGATGCAATTTTTTTTACATAATTAACATTCAAATTAATTGTGTTGATGAATGCAGCATATGTTAATGGAAGAAAAGAAGGGATAATCTATGAAAAGCCGTTGATAATGGGTGATCACAACGGGCGAAAATTAGATGATGCATCATTGTTTCCTCTAGATTTAACTGATGAGATGAGCCTGTCTATGAAACACTGCTTAGCCTCATCAACAAATCTGGATGCAAATAAGGATCTGAAAAAGCTAGGCCTACAAAGGTTATTATATATATATATATACACGAGTAACACTCTTGTACTACACCAGTATTAAAAGAAAATATATATAAACTCGTGCAGAGCTGCATACTACGGATGGTACAATGCGTATCACATGAGCAAGGCAATGGGCGAGATGGTCCTGAATGAGATCAGAGAAGACGTCCCCGTGCTTATTCTGAGGCCAGCAGTTATCGAGAGTTGCTACAAAGACCCTATCCCTGGATGGATACAAGGAAATAGGTTTAATTAATTTGAATTCATATATATATATAATGATCTTTCTATTACAATCTATTCATTTGATAATTTGTGGATGCTAGAATGTACGATCCTGTGATGATATCTTACGGAAAAGGACAGCTTCCTGCTTATTTAGCTGATCCCGACTTGCATACAGACATTGTAAGCATATGCACAAGTTTTTCGATCTCTTTAAAATCTGGCACGTTGCACTTTTAGTCCCATTTTGGGCCTTTCCCTGTCTCTTAATTCCTTTTCCTTTTACAATTTATAATATGATCGATCAGGTTCCAGTTGACATGGTGGCGAATACAACGATTGCAGCTATTGCAAAGCATGGAATTGCGAGCATGCCAGGATTGAATGTGTACCACGTGGCAACTGACTTTGTGAATCCTTTGCGATTTGGTGACATGTTCGATTACATCTACGAGCACTTTAGAGCCGACCCTTTAACAACTAATTCGGAAAATATGAAAAAGATGAAGTTGTTCAATGAGTATAGCGACTTCTCTAAGTACACAAGGGATGAAATATACGAGCGTAGTGGGATGAGAAATGGAACTAAATACAAAGCTGCGGTTGCTTATGCTGAGCGCCTATGCAAGATGTATGAGTTCATTGGATTCTTCAAAGCCAGGTATATATATAATATATTAATTAATTAATTTCAGCATCATAATTTATAAAAAAAATATTTGCATGATAATTCTTTTGTGTTATAGGTTCCATACTGGGAACACGCGCAAGTTACTAGAAGAAATGTCGGAAGAGGAGAAAGATGTGTTCGAAATAGATGCAACAAAAATAGACTGGCGAAAATATTTTGTGGATATTCACATCCCAGGTTTAAGAAAACATGTGGTTAATGGTGCAAAAGCAGTGTCTGTTTGAAGCTGCATAATTTCAAGGATATGAATAAAAGAAAGCATCACTGTTGTTACTAAATTATGTATGGCTGTTACTCAGCTCATTCAATTGTGTGTGTAAAAAAGGCCATCTTGTAAAAAAGGATTTCTAGCCATTTGGTTGTATCACATATTTTAATCAATTATATATTTTGATATTAGAAAAGTTCAACTTGTATTTTCTGCCAGTTTGTTTGTCATCCAAACTCTTGCTAATTATTTTAATATATAATCTGATATCAACTTTTTAAGGAGCTAGTACAGTTAACTTCAATCAAAGTTCTAATATATAGTACTTTGTGTTCGATCAAAAAAAAAAAATCTTACAAATTAATACTACCTCCGTCTAACTATATCTTTCCTCTTTCTTTTGATGTTTTAATTAAAAAATATAGTAAAAGTGATAAAATAATTTATTAAGCGCAATAAATATTCTCAAGTTGACCCAATTAGTGTATTATAAATTGGTCTGCATAAGAATTAATTAATTAATTATTATACCTTATAAAGATTCTCCAGATGCTTTATAAGTAGATGACAAATCCTAAACTACATGACATCTCTAATTCCCTCACCAAAATGCATGTTATAGTATGTCTGCCTGGTTTCATGCCTGCATGCATTTTTTAAATAATCTTGTTAAAGTACTAATGTTTTCTTTTTATTAAATGTGGCTTCTGAATGACATGTCCTATCCTGATCCGCTCTTAACGGGGTAATTATTTGGTCTTTTTGTCGACTTCGGTTTGATTTTAAAAAAAAAAAATATTGAAAAACTTTGAACCTATTTATATGCCCCACCACGTCTAACACAAATATGAAACTGAGCCCTTGTTGTGTGTAGGACATGCCTAACACAAAATTTATGCTAATTTTTTTTAACAACAAAAATGATAATATATTAATAAGTATCATGGCTACTCAATAGAATTACAAAATTCATGTTAATAAACACCGGATGATAAAGGCCGGTGTAGAAGCCACACCTTTAGTAACTTGACAGGTGCGCGAGAGACATCCCAATACACAAAAGTTGAACCAATTCAATAGTACACCCGCCACTCTACTAGAAAGGTTGACCAAGAGACATGTCGGACAGATAAATTAATTTGAAAAGCCGACTGCTTAAGTAATGACTTAAATTTTTTTTTTTTTTTCAAAGTACTTTGACAACAAAAAATAAATTAAAATATAAATAAGGAAAAAAAATACTTTCTTTAAAAAAAAATATATATATATATTGGAATAGTCAACTCTTGGTAGTTGGATTAAAAAAGCATCTTCGAATATTCATAAAAAAAAAAAAGAGGGAATAATGTACACTAAAAAAAAGGAGATAAACTCCTAGCTCTGACCATCCCAATTTCTTAATGATAAATTCTTGAGCCAAACGCATGAGACGATTGGTAAGAATTACGTCTCATCTAAAAGCCTGTAGAGAGGTGGAGAATTAATTCTTGTATATTAATTTCTAACACTCTCCCTCACTCGTGGGCCGGATTAACACCTCTTACACATTTGAGTGTGTAGAGAGGTGGAGAATTAATTCTTGTATATTAATTTCTAACACTCCCCCTCACTCGTGGGCCGGATTAACACCTCTTACACATTTGAGTGAGCCGGATTAACATCTCTTACCCATTTTGGGGAGGAGGCCCATCGAGTGGACATTGAAATTAATTCTTGTATATTAATTCCTAACACTCCCGGTCCCTCACTCGTGGGCCGGATTAACACCTCTTACCCATTCGAGTGAGCCGGATTAACACCTCTTACCCATTTTGGGGAGGAGGTCCATCGAGTGGACAATTTAAATGGGTGGAGTGCTTTCAACAGGAATCGAACCCAGGTCGTTTTGCCCGGTTTGATCTGATACCATGAAAAAATTCCGTCTCATCTAAAAGTCCGAACTTGTAGAGAGGTGGGAAATTAATTCTTGTATATTAATTGCTAACACGATTGATGCAATTCATATAAATTAATTGTAATTTTTTTTATATCAAATTTGTTGCAAAATCAACTAGTGCCGTTTGGAAAAACTTCCTCAATAGGATCAAGATTACTTATACTTATGGGGATGGTGTCATGGTGGAGGATAAATCATGAAATCAATAAAAAACGCACCAAATCATATATCAATTTATATATATATATATATATATATATATATATATATCCTCATTTTGTAGTTTTATTTAATTTTACTCATAGCTTAAATATATCATAAATGTAAGTGTATTCAACAATTTTGTGGGTGTAAATAAACGCACCAAATTAAAGCATATATAAAATCTTGATAGAAGGCACATGAGTCGACCCTCTTATATGATTGTTCCACGTGAAATGTTTTATTTTTTTTAAAGTCAAAGACACTTTCAATTTATTCGCAAGAGAAGGTTATCCATAAAAATTAAAGGTTCAACCAGGAACAGACTCACGAGTTTTGAGTGAGGGGGTCAATCAAGATACATCAATATTCATCAGATATGTTAAAATGCATAAATATGTCCTTATTTTATTAAAAATTAAAACGTTCACTTATAATTGAGACTACATTTTATTTATTTATTGTAATTTCCTTCTCAATATACACTAATAAACGATTAGTAAGAAATTCATCTTTCCTCTAATTGCTTATCTGGATTAGGTTCATAGTAGAAAACAATTGTTACGAGCTTAGTTGATATTATGACAATGGTATATAATGAATGATTTGTCGTGAGATTGCTCAAATTTGTGAATGAATTATACTTTGAATATCAAGTTATACTTGCAAGAATAGTGATAAAGTGGTTTAATTGTCGAAATGTTGATACATGATCATTCTTGCTTGATTTCTAGGTAAATGGGGAGTTTTGAATTAAATCATGAAAAAATCAGCCGTTGGATCGAGTTAATGAGTGGACCACATGAAAGACGTCGAAGAGAGGGTCTTAATGAAACAAGAATCAAGCCGATCGGACTTCCGGATCAAAAGTTATGCCCAAAGCAAAAGCAAGGACAGAGTGTCACTCGACCGAGTCGAGGCCAAAACTGCAATTCTCAATTTTTTTGAACACTCGGCCGAGTGCACAGACTCGACCGAGTCGGGGCCAAAACCTGAAACTTCGCATTTTTACTGAGCACTCGGCCGAGTCAACTGTTGATCAAAGTTGTGCCACACTTTTTACTTAATCCACTCGGCCGAGTGGCATGACTCGGCCGAGTCACGACGTTTTCTTTGCCTTCTTCCACATTTGACCTAGGGACACGTGCCAAACACTTTTGGAGGAGTATATAAAGCCCCATTTTCGTTTTTCAAAAGGAGGCAACCATTGGAAGAGTTCTCAAGCTCCCCAAATCCAAATTTCACCATCATTAGCTCATTTTGCTTAGTTTTAGCCATAGAACTTAGTGGATTTCATTAGATAGTTTATATTTGAGGTTATAATTTCATTTCAAGCAAGAATTTGAAGATTTTGAAGGTTTATTTCATATTTGCAAGATAAGTGGTGATATCTTAATTTAATTTGAGTATTTTGTTACTCCCTCCGTCCCGTGATTACTTGCACACTTTCCTTATTTGGACGTCCCAAAATTACTTGCACACTCTTAATATGGAAATATCCCACAAAATTAATACCCTCCCAACATCATTTTATTTTTAAAATTGCCACCACCTTTTTACATACATTTTACTTTACACCTCATCATATCTACTTTACACCTCACCAAATCACCTAAAATACCCCTCATTTATCTTACATCACCAACCACTAAATTCACTTTTCTTAAACAACGTGCCGGTCAAACCGTGCAAGTAATCCCGGGACGGAGGGAGTATTATTAAGCATGGGTATGTTTGTTTTCTCACTTTTCTTCCTTATTTCCATTAAATTAGTCATGAGCTAAGCATATTGGTGTTTGGGTGTTGTAGAATTGTGATGAAATTAATGTATTTAACTTGATTTTGATTGTGGAATTCATTGGAAGGTATATTGGTTATGTTTATGAGTTTTGATTGATCATTTGCTAGAATTCAATTAGTATGTTATATTAGAAGCTCAATTAATGCAACGAGAGTTGGTTAATCGGGGTAGATAGTATAATTGAGGGTTGGGAGTCGAGTGAATTGAGTAAATATTGGTTTATCGCAACGAGAGTTGGGTAAATTTCATTAGAACCCCATTTATCTACATTAATTGCTTGAATGAACATTTGAGTGATTAGTGAGAAGGCCATAGGAGCTTGGTTGTTAGTATTCAAGTGGAAAAGCATGATTAGGGATTAGTTTAGTATAATTTAGGTAAAGTCGAACCCCCTAGTTGTGTGATTACCCGGGTAAGAAATCTTCTATCCATCCTCTCGATCCTAGGAGCTTTACGCGATATATGCCTTAGTGATTGCTTCTACCAAATTCCATCCAATGAATTACACATAGAAGTCGACTATTAACATCGATTCCACACAAGGACGAACACCCGAACACTACCTCTCATCACTTGATTTCTATCATTATCTCTTTAGTTATTGCTTATCATTAGTTGTTATTTGTGAGTTTCATTTACATTTCCTTGCATAAAACATGACTCTTCACTATATTCAAAGAACAATACATAGCACTAAGGCTACTTTAACATACTAGTCTCGTGGAACAATATTTAACCGGGCACACTACTTTTATTACATACGACCCTCTTATACTTGAGGGGAGCGTGTTTGTAAAACCATGTGTCAATGAAACAATATATTTGTACACAAAAAAAACTATCATGTCAAACTGAGAAACGATATAGGTGAATTACAGTAAAATTATGCATAAATCTCTCATAACTTATAAATTATAATTATATGAAATTAAAAAAAAATGATAGTAACCTAAAACCTAAGATAATAAAATATTTAGATTTGGGCCGAAAGCCGTGATTAAAAAGTGTTGGACAACCCAATAAAGTAATTGTAGAGATTATTGACTCTCTGATACAAATTTTGCCCCTTCAGTGGTAGAAGGTACAAGCATTAATTTTTTCCACTTATCACTACAAAATCCAAGGCAAAATGTCTCTACTACCCTTCATTTTCAAATAAGTTATAGCTTTACTTTTCATCCACATTTTTCATTCTCGCTTGCAAATATGTCTAGTCAGAGTGTCCCTTCTTGGCACTTCTTCTCAGCTTCACCCCCATTTTCAAATTAAAATATAGATGGATTCTTCTCATATCATCTCATGTGTCTGTCGTCGTCTTCGTTTTATTTTTTATATTTTGTTTGATCGGGATCCCATTTTTGGAGTAGTCGAGGGTTTCAGTAATTTCCATGATCAATATGCCGTTTTCTGTGGTTGCTACAATTAATTTCCAAGGTAGGTTCAAGCTTCTCTCCTTGTCTGAAAGCGCTTATTTCTTCGATTTCCAGCGTCAGATTTCTAGTACGTGGCCTGAATTGGAGACTTCAGATTTTTCTTGTAGCTTTTCTGTTGGGAATGTTGTTGATTGCCTTTTGGGGTGTGAGGATGATTTGAAAATTTTGGTTTCTTTGTGTAAGCATACATCTCAAATGGTTGTTGTTGATGTCATTAAAATTACCACATGCCCATCCATCCCTAGTAGGATTGATGCTCATATTGAAACCCAAAATAGCCCCCCTTCCCCCTCCCCTGTTTTTAATTCTTGTGGGCCTTCTGAAATTTCAGGTAATGAAAATTCATTGATTCTTTTGAGGGTATAGCTGGTAGGTCTAGTTGTAAGACAAAAAAGAATTGTGGTAAAAAAAGGAAAGTAAGGAATGTTATAAATGAAGTTGAGTTTTCTGGCATTCCCATTTTTTATGTATGTCCAATAGAGAAGAAAAAGTCTAATATATTTGATGCTTGGGCTTTCATTGAGAAAGATGGAATTGGGGTCGAATTTAGTGGTGGAGCTACTGAGTTTAGGCAAGAACTTATAAAGTATATGCTTAAATTGGAATATCAGTTTAAATACGTTCGAAATGACAGTAGCTACATTCATGCAGTGTGTAAGGATGATAGAGGCCCTATAATCTGTGATTGGTACATCAAAGCCAAAAAGAGGACTACAAATGATCACTTTGTTGTATATATCTAACTTGTTTCATAGATGCCCAGGAAGTTTAACCACTCAGAAAAAAACTAGGTTGGGTACTAGCATTCTTTCTTCATTAGTGATAGAGAAGGTGAAATCAAACCCCACAATTAGTGGAAATGTCTGTCATGGAGTTGTTGAATCATGGTTATGGATTTGATATTCCTTATTGGAAAGCTTGGCGTAGTATTCAGTCAGCTCGCAGTGATGTTTTTGGTGGATATTACGAGAGTTACGACCAACTTAGATGGTACTGTGAAGCTACAAGAAGGACAAACTCTGGTAGCCTTGCTGAAATCAAGAAAGATAATGAAACTAATCGTTTTGAACGGTTATTTGTTTCTTTCAAAGCTTCTATGGATGGTTTTCACCACTGTCGCCCATTGTTATTTATTGACGGTACGTTATTGAAGGGTAGAGCGAAGGGCACAATGCTTACAACTACTGCCAAGAATGGAGATAATGGTATTTATTTGAATTTTTTGTTTGTGTTTGTTTAACTTTCTCCACTGTTCATGTTTTGATTCCTGATTCATGTATTATCTAACACTAAAATACAGAGAAAAAAATTATTTACGTCCCGTAACTTTTACCTTTTTTGAAAAACGTCCCAAAATAGTTAAAATTTTAATTTACGTCCCATAACTTTTTCAATTGCTTAATTTAGGTCCAATTTTTCCTAAAAATCCCCAAATTTATGTAAATGGGACGTAAATTGAGCAATTAAAGAAGTTATGGGACGTAAATTAAATTTTTAATTAAAATGGGACGTTATGCGAAAAAGATAAAAATATTCAACAAATGTATACAATTCACTATAAAATTAATGTAGTTTATGTTATACAATCAAATAAAAAAATAATTCATAAATTAATTAATTATTATAAAAATCAATTAACTTACCTAATTCATTATTAGAAAAATTATTAACTTACCAAAAAAAATTATAATTACAATATAAGTATTATAAAATAAATTATGAATATTAATTAAAATACTAAATAATATTTTATAACATATAAAAATAAATTTAGAAATAATTTTTCATAATATCAAAAAAGATATAATATGAAAAAAAAACCAAAATTTATTTCTAAGTCAATTAATTACTAGAAAAATCAATTAACTTACCTGATTAATTGTTTAAAAACTCAATTTTTAACCTAATTAAAAAATAATTTAAAAAATCAATTAACATACTCAAATAAATATAAATTTTATCTTTAAAATAATAAAAATTCCAAATAATTTTTTTATTATAATTGTCAAAAACTCTTATTAAAACTTAACAATTATTTTAATATTTTAAATAAATAAAAAAAATCACAAATATTTAAAATCCCCAAATAAATCAAAAAATACTCAAATATATCCAAAAAATTTCATCTCTTACCCACGGTAATCGAAAGATGATGATGAACGTTATATTTTTTAACAATTTGTTAATTTTATTGTTTTTCATTTTTATTATATAATTTTTAATTTGATATTAGTTTGTACAAAATTATGTGGATCCACTTTGTGTAATACTTATATAAATTTTTATATTTATTTGATTACTTTAAAATAAATAAATATTTTTATATTACTTATATTGTAATTATAATTTTTTTCGCCAGTTAATAATTTTTCTAATAATGAATTAGATAAGTTAATTGATTTTTATAATAATTAATTAATTTATGAATGAATTATTTTTTTATATTAAAATAAATTAATTTATGAATAAATGAATTATTTTTTTATTTGATTGTATAACATAAACTACATTAATTTTATTGTGAATTGTACACATTTGTTGAATATTTTTTATCTTTTTCGCATAACGTCCCATTTTAAATAAAAATTTAATTTACGTCCCATAACTTCTTTAATTGCTCAATTTACGTCCCATTTACATAAATTTGGGGATTTTCAGGGAAAATTGGACGTAAATTAAGCAATTGAAAAAGTTATGGGACGTAAATTAAAATTTTAACTATTTTGGGACGTTTTTTAAAAAAGGTAAAAGTTACGGGACGTGTACGACGTATATTGTAGCGTGATAAGTACAAGGTCGATCCCACAGGGAAGTGTAGCGTAAACGTATTTTGTTGATTGAATTCTAAATAGACGTGATCGATAAGTTTGAATGATGTAATTACCCCTAATTATCTACCAAATTGTCACAAGTAAACAATTAAAAGAGTAATAAGAGAATCGATAAAATGTGCTCATGTAAATCACAAAAACGAAGAAAATACGAGTAAAGTTCAAATAAGAGAAAATAGGTTCCAAGGCAAATGCAATACTAATGAATCCATCTATGATTAACAATCTACTCAAGTGGTGTTGTGTTTTTTCTATAAGACTGATCACAAAATAATGAGTTAAAAGTCTTTACAATCCAATTAACCCAAGAGAAATACAATTCAATCTAGTATCTCTACCTATATTGCATCATAAAACTCAATTAAGACCCTAAGATCATCACACATCCTCCTAATCATTGATCATCTCTCAATTTCACAATAAAATTAGGTCAAATGCTTGCAATCAATCAATTAAAAAAGATTTCACAATCCAATTTCAATTATAACTAAGATTAACACATCACTATTGTACACTAATGACATGTTTTGCAATTAAAACCAAGCATTCAAATAGAATTAAGCCACACAAACACCAATTAAGCAAAATATTAATTCATAAACTTCATCAAAAGTATTTACAAGGCCCTAGAACGAAAAGTGTTCTAGCCAACAATCAACATGATCAAACTATAACAAACTAATGAAATAAGCAAATAAAAAGAGAGAGAATTAGAAATCTTAGTCTAATGGATGATGGGTGATGAAATTCCAAAGCTATTGATGCCTTCCTTGCTTGATTTGGTGGAGAATTGAAGAAATGGATGATGATTACCTCCAAGTGTGTGTTTGTATGTGTAAGAATTCTTGTGGAATTGGGGTTTTTATAGTGTTGGGGTAGGGTTTGGGGGGTGAGAATTGCAATTGGGTCCTTGAAAATATGAGGAAATACACAAAAAAATGCCGAAACATGGGCAGCTCGGCCGTGCACGGAGCTCAGCCGTGCTCGGCAAGTTCGTGGTATGGGATAGCTCGGTCGTGCTCGGCAAATTTTTGGCACCGAGATAGTTCGGCCGTGCTCGATGAATTCTTCAAATTTTCTGTTCGAGCACGCCTAGCTCAAGCTGGTAGATCGGTCGTGCTCGATGGATTTTGGTACTGGGGTGGCTCGGTCGTGCCCCTCTTGATCTCAAAACTCACGGTATCGAGCACACCTTGCTCGATCCGTGAGCTCGGTCGTTCCTCTCCTCCACCCTCTCTTGTTTTATGCATATCTTTTGCTCCGGATGTCCGATCGACTCGATTCTTTTTGCTATTCCGCTCCATTTTTGGAGACGAACCCAATGGTGTGATTCTTTATTTGATCCATTGAAATGTGGTAGGTGTTTTTCTCCAAAAATCCTTCGTTTTTCCTACAAAATCGACAAAACAACACCTTTCTCTTATTTTGACCAAAACCATCATATTCAACCCATAAATCAATGAAATCACAATAAAAATGAGCTTCACATGTGCATCTAAATTGTGTAAATTCCACCCGAATCAATTCCTGTTAATTTCCTCTTTCAGATCTGTTCCCCGTTGCTTATGGAATCGTATCTTCAGAAAACAAAGAGAACTGGAAATGGTTTTTGATCAAATTTCGTGATTTCATATCCCACGACAAGCAGATCATGTTCATTTCCGATAGGTACCTCGGCCTAATGACTGCATTCGACGAAGTCTTTCACACCCCGTGCACTTTTTCTACTTATTCCACTTGTTTCAGAACCCGAAGACTAAGTTTTCTAGTGGGTGGACTACCACAAATAGAGAAGAACTTAGTGACATATTCAAGGAGTGTGCATACGCCCCTACCCGCAATGTTTTTCATGAAAATGTTGTTGCTTTCATTGAGCTTGGGGCAAGGTAGCTGAAGAATGGATTGATGAAATGCCCTACGATAAGTGGACAGTTTCATACTCGCCCAATTACCGACGATATGGAGAGATGACCTCAAATGCAGGCGAGTCCTTCAATTCCTGGATTAGTGAAGCAAGGTCAATGCCCATCACTTTCATGATTGACTCTATTAGGAAGGGCATATGTCGATGGTTTGTTGAACGGTGGGAAGCTAACAGCTTGTGGACAGGTTCCCTTTGTGCTTCTGAAGAAGCTTTGTGGCCCCATCTTTCAGATGTTTGCAAGTCATGGAATGTAGCTCAGTGTCCAAACGGGCTGTTTGAAGTATCGTCTAGGGTTTCAGTGTGTGTAGATCTTGCAGCCAGGCAGTGTTCTTGTTTCCAATGGCAAATTCGGGGGTTCCCTTGTGCTCACGTCGTGGCTGTTATTCAGAAATTATGTACTGGTGCGTTCAACTATATCGATGAGTGTTATCTAACATCCAATTACCGCGAGTGCTACAAAGCTGAACTGAGGCTAGAGCCTGAAACAGAGAGGTTTCGATTCATTGATTCGAACGATGAAGGCTAAATCCTCCCCCCGATTTTAAACAATCCCCAGGGCGCCCAAAAAAGATAAGAGTTCGATCATTCTCTGAGTTTCGAAGGACAAAACTAACCGTCTGTGCCCGTTGCGAAAAGTTTGGAACACGATACGTTTACATGCTCCCAAAGGTAATCCATATATCAAAAGCTCCTCTTCAAAACTTCTTTCGTGTGATTTTGCTTAAGGGTTTTTTATTTATGTATTTTCTTATTTAAGGGGTTTGAATAGCTTTGAATATCTTTTTGTTCAGTTGGATTTCATACATCCCCTCTTTTTTGCGTAGATTGTTATTTTTGATGTCATATGTATGAAGCCTTCATGCCTTTTGAAAGTGCAAATTAATCTTAGTCTTCCCATATTTTTTGGTTGAGCATATAATATCTTTCATAATCTGATCTTTGTTGAAGTCCTCAAGAATTAAAACTACTTTGTTGCTTTGAAAAATTTTGCTGTCAAAACAGATTACAATATTTTTTCCTCTGAGGGGCCTTGGTGATCTTAAATTTAATCAGATTCATAGATAACTAATATTAATATTTAAACATCATCTTCATCACTTCCATCTCCAAAGTACATTCACCAAACCACTTGCAAGCACAACCAAAGCAACTGTTATTGCATTTGCAATTAACATATTTTGCATAGTGATGGGATTAGATATTGTAGCTGGCCGGTGCTCAATTTCTTGATGTTCCCTATTCGGCACCTCCATCGACTCCATTCTTGTAGTTCCAATTGTTATGGGCATACATCAATGAGAGAAATGATGCTCTTAACACGAGTAGTATAAACGACCAGGATTCTTAGGAGTTTCGGACACAAGAATTATTGTGGGAAGCCTGCAATATCGGCAACACGTCACATACCTAAGATAACAATCTGATGCATTGAAACTGCTAGCTGAAGACATTTTCGAGGTTTCTATTGCTACTATATATGACTTTGTTTGTTGTAGATACTATATCATTGAAATGTGTTTCCCTCTTTGAAATCCCCTCTATTTTATAGAGTGCTAATTCTGGGAATGACATGACCTCAAACAGTCGATTTTATCTCTGCATTTTAGAAGTTCCAAACGGTCATATTTTTCATTAAACTCTAATTTGGTTTGGATTTGTGTGATTGTTCAATATTATTAATTTATGTTTCAAACAGATCTATTTGGGCAAGCCTTTTTGGCCCATTAATTCTAATTTATATTCAACTTTATAAAATAAGCCAATTTGTCAATATAATTAAGTTTTGGCCCCATATTGTTTGTGGCCCATCTAGTATCGAATTGTTGGGCTTTTATTTTTAAGTAGCCCAACTATCTTTATATTTTAGGAACCCAAGCAAAAGTATTGCTGACGTAATCTTATTAAATTATAATTATTGATTTTTGCGTATGTATAAATTGCCAAAAAAAAATTCGCAAAATATTAATAAATCGAAAAAGTCACTTGTTTCCCAATTCAGTGGGAAAATAACCTAATTTGGAGGAACATTGATCAATTATCTCATTTTCCTCTTTTTTTTTTATTCATGCAAATTCATTTGCTAGATTCTTGAATATTATCTAATACTCCCTCCGTCTCTGAATTTTTTTCATACTTTCCTTTTTTGTTTGTCCCCCAAAAGTTTGCATACCCCAAAATAGAAATAATCATCACAATTCATACCCTCACAATATACACATATTTACCCTTCATGTCATTACTTTTGGAACACACCATACACTCAACCCACCTACTTTATTTACTTTATTTATTAAAGTTTACAAAATTACCCCTCAACACTCTCATCATTACACTTTTTTCTTAAACTATGTGCCCAAGATTCTCCGCAAACTTTTCGGGGATGGAGGGAGTATTCAATAATCATAGAACAAATAAGATTTTATTGAACATAATATCTCCTTGAATATTAGATAATCCAGCGCATAAAATAGTCCAAATAAAATTTTGCTCCAAATTTGCGTTTCTGGCCCAGTCCATCAAAGTAAGTATAGTCCAAATAGAAAAGAAACTGGCCCATCTAAGTAATTAGATTATTCAAATAAAAAAAACAGTTATTCCAAATAGAAAAGAATCGTTGTTTGAGTTCCTTGTTTTTCTTTTATTTGAACCTTTTCAAACCAATCGACGCTTTGGAGGGGTAATATATTGCCTGATTTCCCACGAAATCATTATTACAACTTTCAATCTCCTCTCTCATCTAATCAATTTCCCAGAAAAACACTCAATTCTCCATTTTTCTGAAAAAAATAAAATGGAAGCTCATCAACTCCCTGAGGAAATGAATGTAGAAATATTCTCTCGCCTTCCAACTAAAGCAGTGAGCCCTCTTTGGAAATCCATATTATCCACCAATGAGTTCGCAGAGCTTCATCTCCAACAAAAACTTCATTATCCTCAACGACGACATTAACAACATATTTCTCTTATACGAAATCGTTCAAAGATGCCCCTGATCTACCGTAGGAAGATTGATGAGAATGAAATGGAGATTTCTCACATTGCCTCATGCAACAGCTAGCGTGGTATGTGTATGCCACCACAGGAGATAGCAGGCCAATCCCCGGCCCGCTTCAAAAATCCTTTTTGAAAATGATTGCACACATGCATGACCTTTCTTTGGTTTGTCATTCGATGCTAGCACCAAAGATCACAAACTAGTTAGAGTACGTCATCATGTTCAACGGGCTTGATTTCAAAACAGAAGTGAAAGTATTCTCCTTTCGGAGTAATACTTGGCCCATTTGATTTCCCCTACCAGAAACCTGGTATTTTTTGTCGAAGAAAACTTAACTGGCTATTAGGTCACAACTATTCCCCTCTTCCATAGTCACCTTAAATCCATTTGATGAAACTTATGGTATAATTAATACCCATGCAAACAAACTTGCCTCATGATGGAATGCATATCAACATTGATGCCTTAGACAATGGTTTGCAGAGATGAAATGATGTTTTTCATGCTCAGGGGATACGAGGAGAATGGGTCTTGGACTAATTTTAGAATATCTCTTCAGCCTATTTTCCTTATGAAACCAGATGATAGAAAGATTTATTTCAGACAGGATCCAAGGGGCACTTATGGTTACAATGACTTGATCAATCATCGATTTTATGAAGCTAATGAGCATATTGTGGAAAATGGATATCGTCTTCTGCTTGCAGGGCCGGAGTCAATTTTAAGTCCTAGTTTATTGCTTTAGAAAGATTGATCAGTTCTTATTTAGTATGTTATTTTGTTTTTTTTTTAGTATAAGTTTATGAATATTGTAGTAAGAATGGGAGAGGTGGTTTCTAGTACAAAAGGGGGCCTTTAAGAACCTAATGATACATGCAATTGAAATTATTGGTAGGACATACAAATTGGAAGGGGCAAAGACTATGTTGCCCTTAATTCTCTATTCCGCATTTGTTGTCTTGGAAGGGGCAAAATAAATTTCAAAAGTCAATATATCCAGTCCAATCAACCTGCAATTCCAGCTATGACACCACCCGTCCCACTCCAACCTTTCAACTTCGGCGCAGTCCCCACTATCGTTTCCCACCTTTCCCAAGTTTATCATTCCTCCAAATTTACAGTCGGCGATTCGAAAAAAAAGAAGGCAGTCAGCTTGGTTTCTTGATTTCCCAAGTCGAAACAATTTTTCGACTGTACGTGAAGCACAAATTTAATTATAATTTAGTTGGAAGGATATTATTTAGCTTTGGATTCTCTTCTTCTATGAATTTCGAACTTGAAGTGATGTTATTTAATTTTTTTGTCAAATACTCTTAAAATATGGAGTTGCCTGGTTTTAAGAGATGGTTATATAGGTGAAATTATTGTGAACTTCAAAGTTTTGAAGACGCAATATTTCTAGGGTTTTTTTAATTTGTTGGGGATTTGGATTCCAACTAGTCCTCCCGCAGGGGTTTAGAAATTTGGTTTATAAAGATAAGATTTAGTTCTATAGTTTCTTATATATATATATATATATATATATATTTTTTTTTTATTGGTTGATTCTCTATGTGGATAATTTCGGGTTTTTAGAATCCCGAAGGCTAATTGAATGTCTTTTTAGATTTAGAATATGAATTTGAATGTTATATTGGTTGAATACATCACCAGAAATTTGATCTAGTAGATTTTTTGTTCAAGGAGTAAGCCTATAGGTTCCGAGACTTTTTGCTTTGGTAAAGACTGTAATTTTTTACTTAGAGATAGGAATTAATTTGTTTTCATTACATAAATGGAATCCGAGTTCTGAAACTATTGCCCTTAATATTTATGTGCCCAAATTTAATGAAGAGGAAATCCACTAAATTAAAGGATATGGCTCGATTGAAAGGCAAGGCAGTGAAACCTAATAAGAATCGGGGAAAGGGTTAGTAATTTATTAATGATCATTAATGAATCTGATTACACCTAAGAGATTTTAAATTCTAACCTAAAATATTAACCAATTGCAGAAAAATTTGGTGATATGAGTCCTACTCAGAACACCGATTCAGGTAATATTTCATAAAATCAAATGTTTTTTAATCAAATAAAGCAAAACCAAACTTTTTTTGAATTGAATGTTGGTTAATTTTTTTTTTTTTTGGAATTTCATTTGAATTATTTTGTCATCTCCCTTAGAGTCTGATGGACAGTTCGTGTTTAAGAAAAGAAGAACTAAGAAGGAGGCCGACCATTCAGAAGACGTTCAAAACGAAGATCAAGGATCATCTTCAAGAGATTCTGATGGGTCTGAGATGTCAGTTAAAAGGCGAAAGTAGCGGATTCAGAGTACTTTGGTATACATAACTTGAACAATGTTTATTAAAATTTAATATCCAAAAAAATTGTTTGCTTGACATTTGCTTAATGTTTTATGACTTTGTAGATGAACCAAAAGTTCTGATGTACGAGACTTGGTATAGGAGCAATCTTCGCACTTGTGTGAATGAGATATCTAGCCTAACTTATGAGGATGCCCATCTAATAGAGCTGAAAAAAACCCCTACCTGGTCCATGTTTAAAACTATAACTCAAAGTGAACCAAGTAGGTTGTTGAAAAGATGTGTTAAATTTTTCTGGTGGCAGTGGAAAGGTATGGCGACAGACAAACAATTGGGAGGGGATGATGGTACTGCCCATAGGGGTGAGCAGAAGTCGGAAGAAACCGAAAATACAAGTTTGGTTCGGTTATTCAGTTTTCGGTTCGGTTCGATTTTTTTTATGGAAAAAAACCTGAAAAACTGAAAATTAAATATATATATATATTTTATATTTATATTATATATATATATATATTATGTCTTAAAAAGTAAAAACCTAAAAACTTAATATATTATATACATAATCTAATTGACAACCTCATTCCAGAAAAGGCAGAAAAAAAAAACCCTAGTCTGTCTCTCTCCTCCTCACTCTTCGCAGTCCGCCCCAAAAACCCCCTCCCCAAATCCAGCAACCCTCCCCATCCTCACTCTCTGGCCTTCGCCCCCACTTCAGTCGGCCAGAGCACGGCGCACAGCGGCTACTCACACCAGCGACACTAGCCCCCACTCCGTAGTCTGTATACACCTAGAGCCTAGAGGCAAATTTCTACTGCTTAGCCTTAGTCTAATTTTATGTATTTAATTTTATGAAATCTAATTTAATGCTTGGGAATATATCATATATAATTGCTATATTTTTTTAATCTAGTAATTTTCTATTTATGGTAGAATTATATGTTCTGTTTATGGTAGGATTATATGTTTTGTAAGTTCTGTTTTTGTATATAATTTTAGTAAAGTTGTTATTGTTTATGGTAGAATTACATGTTTATGTTTAGGTTGTTTATGGTGTGAGATATGGTATGTTGTTACTTGTTAATTTGTTTAATGATTGTTGTAGATGTCAACCACACCTGAAGAATCTGGAGGCATGGGAAGCAATCTCTCACCGTCGTCGATGCCACAGCCACTTACCCAGGGGACTCAAACTACTCAACCTTCAAATGCTACACTACCACCAAGGCCAGTAAAAAGAAAGCCTACGAAGTCAAGATCCATAGTGTGGGATCACTTTGAGAAGATCCCAAATGAAGACGGTGTCAGTGAATCAGCTAAGTATCTCTACTGTGAAAAACACTTTTTCTCTAACGCAAAAAAGAAATGGGACTTCATCACTTATTAACCATATGAATAATTTCTCAAAAAACCCTCATAATCAAGAAACACGTCAAACCTTGTTAAATTTGCAAAGAACTGTTAATGAGGGGGTTGCAAAGAACACGTCATACATGGAATTTTGATCAAGCTGAAATTAGGGAAGCACTTGTAGAAATGATTGTTGAAGATGAGTTGCCATTCAAATTTGTGGAGGGTGGGGGGTTTAATAAATACATGGTTAGATGTTGTCCTAGGTTTCAAATTCCTTCTAGATGGACGGTGTCAAGAGACTGTTTTGATTTGTATGAGAATGAAAGGTCAAAGTTAAAGTCTTTCATGAAAATACATTGTGAAAAAATTTGCATTACTACTGATACTTGGACTTCGTTGCAAAGAATTAATTACATGTGTGTTACTGGTCATTTCATTGATGAAAATTGGGACTTGCATAAGAAAATTTTGAATTTTGTGCCTGTGTCTAGTCATAGAGGGGATTACATTGGTAAGGCATTAGAAACTTGTCTTATAGATTGGGGGTTGAAAAGGGTGTTCAGTGTAACCGTAGATAATGCGAGTTCAAATGATACGGCTGTAGCATTCTTGTCAAAGAGGTTGTTGAATTGGGGAAATTTTTATATCTAGTTGCAAGTACCTTCATATGCGATGTATTGCACATGTGATCAATATAATTGTTAATGATGGCTTGAAAGACATTAATCCTTCAGTGAAGCGTGTGAGAAATGTTATTAAATACATTCGAAATTCACCTGCAAGATTGAAAAAGTTTAAAGACTGTGCAGAGTGGGAAGGGATAGAAAGCAAGAGTTCTTTGTGATGTGATGTGTCAACTAGGTGGAACTCAACCTATTTAATGCTTAGAACTGCTGAAAAGTTTCAAAGTGCATTTGAGGTATGATGAACAAGATACAGGTTTTAAGGCTGATTTGCGTAAGGATGGGGTTGATGGGGTTCCAACTTTAGAAGATTGGTGTGTTGTTCGTAGGTAGTTGATTTACTGAAGCATTTTTACGAGTTTACTTTGCGCATTTCTGGATCTTTATATGTCACTTCTTGCTCATTTTTTTAGTGAAATTAGTGATTTATGTGCTATCTTGAATGAGTGGTGTGGAAGTACAAATCTTGAGATTATGAAAATGGGGTTGGCCATGAAGAAAAAAATTGATAAATATTGGGGGGATCCAGAAAGAATGAATAAAATCATTTTCTTTGTTGTTGTGTTTGATCCACATGATAAGTTTGAGTACATGCAATACACTTTGTGTGGGATGTATGGGGAGGAAAGAGGTAACAATATTTTTCATTGTGTGAAGAGTGAATTGTATAAGGTGTTTGATGAATATATGAAGCTTTATCATCCGGATGGTGATGTAAGTGATTGTGGTGGTGGTAGCAACTCTAGTTCAAGTGAAGTGACCGATTGTGGAAAGATTGGTAAAAGGCCAGCATCGATTTTTAAATCAAGGCTTAAGAGGCAAAGAATTGAGAGTGGTGTGTCCGGAAACAAGAAAAATGAACTAGATACTTACTTGAGTGAAGCTGTCATAGAGGATGAAGAAAAATTTGATGTGTTGAGGTGGTGGAGGTCAAACTCTTCAAGATTCCCAACTCTTTCACGAATGGCCCGTGATATCTTGGCTGTTCCAATTTCAACGGTTGCATCAGAGTCGGCATTTAGTACCGGTGGTAGGGTACTAGATGTATTTAGGAGTTCTTTAACTCCTAAAATTGTTGAAGCTTTGATATGTGGACAAGATTGGATACGAGGTTCACGACAACCCATATGTGTTGAAGAAGAATTGGAGGAGCTGAAAAATTTCGAGAAAGGTAACGAATTCATTATGAATTTAATTTTTCATATTTTTCATATTTATTCACATGGTTTTTGTATTTTACTTCTAGATTTGCCAAATGTTGGACTTGGAGGATTATCGTGCACCAACAATTAGAAGAATCGGAGGATTATTTGAATTGTGATTCGTCTTTCTTTTTGTTGAACTTATGGACTGTTATGACTTTTTTATGGACTGTTATGACTTTTTTATGAACTGTATGAACTTTTAGTTTTAATATTATGGACTGTATGAATGTTTTTATGGACTGTAATGGATTTATGGATATGGATTATGGACTTCTAATTTATGATTATGTAATTTTTTTTGTTGAATTTATGGTTGTTATGAATTTTTTTATGTACTGTATGTCTGTATGAACTTTTGGTTTTAATTATTGTGGACTGTATGAATTTTTTTATGGACCAGGACTGTAATGGATTTATGGAGTATGAAGTTATTTATTGTAAAAAGCCAAAAAAAAAAAGCAAAAAAACAGGTCCAATAATAATTCGGTTTTTCGGTTAATAACCGTAACCGAACCGAAAAGTTCGGTTCGGTTATTTTTCAGTTTTATACAATTTCGGTTCGGTTTCGATTACCGAAATTGACCAGATCGGTTTTTTCAGTTTTGGAAATTCGGTTCGGTTCGGAAACCGAACCGACCGTTGCTCACCCCTAACTGCCCATTCTATTTCGCCTATTAAGAATGACTACAAATATAATGATGCAATTGTGGAGTTTGTTGTTGCTTACGGGCAAAGAGGCCAAAGAGAGGAATTGTTGTTGTCCGAGCTAGAAGATTGTAAAAAGAAGGTTCAAGAGAAGGACAACGAGATTTCTCTTTTGACTACTAAGCTAGAGGGAATGGAAGGATTGGAAGGAATGTTTAAAAAGATGCTCGAGGAAAGTGTTTTGGGAGTGGAAGAAAGATTTGCGATGAAACTGAAGGAGAAAGAAGAATTACTTTTCAAATTGGAGTATAAGCTGAAAAGTAACCTTAATATGGTCTGTGAACATGCTTCAATAATTAAAGGGAAGGATGATTTGATAAATAAACTTGAAGGAGATTGTACTAGTTTGAGAGCAAGGATAAAATAGTTGACAGCCCCGACGATGACGCAAAATCTGCCAAGACCCCAATAATATGGCCCACATTGATGCTATTGAGAAGTTGCAAGTTGTATCAAACGAAAAGAAGGTTCTTATGAAGCAAAATGCATCCATGATTAACACCATCGACATTTACGAGGCGATTGATGGTCACCCAGAAGTGAGTGAATTACAGGGAAGTAGCGGATCTAAAGATTCAGTTGTTGGAAAATATACGTCGCCCAGCTCACTGGCAAAGAGGGTAAGAGCCAGAAGTGTGATTGGAGATAGAAAGGCTATTGTAGTCTCCCCTCAACCAAACACCAGAGAACTTATAATTCTGAACGAGGGAAAGAAAGACAAAGTTCAGACTGTGAGGGCATCGAAGTTAGATGAATTAAGAATTGATGAAAGGTATGAGGCAGTTAGCTTAACGAATTCTAGGATCAAGAATGTGCTTTTTGACTATATTAAAAATGGAGTAATGTACGATGCCCTCATTAACCAAATGATTTAATTCATCTAACTTCGCTGCCCTTACAGTATGAACTTTGTCTTTCTTTCCCTCACAGCCTGTAACCCCAATCGACTCTCTTCCCACAACAAATTTCCCAACATGCTTGTCAAATGATAAAACCATCTCCTTGATGTTATCTTCAAATTTAACACATCTTTTCAACAGCCTACTTGGTTCACTTTGAGTTATATATAGCTTTAAACATTAACCAGGCAGGGGTTTTTTCCAGCTCTATTAGATGGGCATCCTCATAAGTTAGGCTAGATATCTCATTCACACAAGTGCGAAGATTGCTCGTATACCAAGTCTCGTACATCAGAACTTTTGGTTCATCTACAAAGTCAGAAAACATTAAGCAAATGTTAAACAAACAATTTTTCCGGATATTAAATTTTAACAAACATTGTTCAAGTTATGTATACCAAAGTACTCTGAATCCTGCTTCTTTTGCCTTTTATCTGACATCTCAGACCCATCAGAATCTCTTGAAGATGATCCTTGATCTTTGTTTTGAACGTCTTTTCGAATGTTTGGCCTCCTTCTTAGTTCTTCTTTTCTTAAACACGAACTGCCCATCAGACTCTAAGGGAGATGACAAAATAATTCAAATGAAAATCCAAAAAAAAAAAAAAAATTAACCAACATTCAATTCAACAAAAGTTTGGTTTTGCTTTATTTGATTAAAAAAACATTTGATCTTATGAAATATTACCTGAATCGGTGGTGTTCTGAGTAGGACTCATATCACCAAATCTTTCTGCAAGTGGTTAATATTTTAGGTTAGAATTTAAAATCCCTTAGGTGTAATTAGATTCATTAATGATCATTAATAAATTACTAACCTTTTCCCCGATTCTTATCAGGTTTCATTGCCTTTCAATCGAGACATATCCTTTAATTTAGTGGATTTCCTCTTCATTAAACCTGAGTACATAAATATTAAGGGCAATAGTTTCAGAACTCGGATTCCATTTATGTAATGAAAACAAAATAAATTCCTATCTTTGAGTAAAAAATTCCAGTCCTTACCAAAGCAAAAAGTCTCGGAACCTATAGGCTTCCTCCTTGAACAAAAAATCTACTGGATCAAATTTCTGGTGATGTATTCAACCGATATAACATGCAAATTCATATTCTAAATCTAAAAAGTCATTCGATTAGCCTTCGGGATTCTAAAAACCCGAAATTATCCACATAAAGAATCAACCAAATATATATATATATATATATATATAACTATATAACTAAATCTTATCTTTATAAACCAAATTTCTAAACCCCTGCGGGAGAACTAGTTGGAATCCAAATCCCCAACAAATTAAAAAAACCCTAGAAATATTGCGTCTTCAAAACTTTGAAGTTCACAATAATTTCACCTATATAACCATCTCTTAAAACCAGGCAACTCCATATTTTAAGAGTATTTGACAAAAAAATTAAATAACAACACTTCAAGTTCGAAATTCATAGAAGAAGAGAATCCAAAGCTAAATAATATCCTTCCAACTAAATTATAATTAAATTTGTGCTTCACTTACAGTCGAAAAATGGTTTTGACTTGGGAAATCAAGAAACCAAGCTGACTGCCTTCTTTTTTTTCGAATCGCCGACTGTAAATTTGGAGGAATGAGAAACTTGGGAAAGGTGGGAAACGATAGTGGGGACTGCGCCGAAGTTGAAAGGTTGGAGTGGGACGGGTGGTGTCATAGCTGGGAATTGCAGGTTGATTGGACTGGATATATTGACTTTTGAAAAAAAAATTGCCCCTTCCAAGACAACAAATGCGAAATAGAGAATTAAGGACAAAATGGTCTTTGCCCCTTCCAATTTGTATGTCCTACCAATAATTTCAATTGCATGTATCATTAGGTTCTTAAAGGCCCTCTTTTGTACTAGACACCACCTCTCCATAAAATCTAAGTCTAACCTACTTAACTAAATAGACTTTTTAAAAAACCTTAATTCGTCTTGTATTATAAATAGATCAGGTCTGACAAGACCCTTAATAGGCTAAACTGTAGGCCTTGTTGTATGGTCCCACTTATTTCCACCCCTACTTCCCACCCATGATTTTGGCATAATGACAAAATTGAAACTTGGGACTTATTAATAGTCGAACAGCAGCATACAAAGTCTTGAATGTAAATTAATTATTACTCCCTTTGTCCCATAGGAATTTGCACACTTCTCATATATGGATGTCCCATACCAATTTACACACTCCATAAAAGGAAATATTGTCATAACTCTCACCCTCAAAATATACACATATTTACCCATATGTCATTACTTTTTCACTCTCAACCTACCTTTTACTTTACTTTGTTCATTAAAATTTACAAAACTACCCCTCAAAACATCACTCATTACACTTTTTCTTACACATTTATTAAAATGTGTGTCATCCCAGAGGTGCAAATTCCTCGGGGACGGAGGGAGTATCTTAGTTTAATTATATACACGACTTACATTCACTGGCATCAATAAAAAATATAATGAATTTGGAGGAAGCGAGTATTATATATCTAATGGAGCATGTCAAGTTAATCAAAAGTGTTGATGATAGGATCGTTTACTTGGTAGAACGTTGCTTAGTCAAAACATGCATATAGTCAAAGCTGCAACGTATATATATTAAATGGAAAGAAACCATGCAACGCTATATATCTCTCTCAAGCTCTTTATTAATTAGTTTCACTTGATATTACACCCAACTCAAACCCTGTAGCAGTACTTATGAATTATTCAAAACTGCTCTGTACAAATTGCCTTGGTTTTCATTTATTTATCTCCTTAATTGTGGTTTATTAAATTAGTCTTTAATTAATGGCTTAATTTGTTGATTTGATTTTGAAGTACTTGAAAATATCAAAAATGGCCATGGATTCAGCAGAGAAGCGCCTCAACGAGCTTGGATACAAGCAAGAGCTAAGAAGACAAATGGTACTCTAAACTAAATTAATCTCTCCATCTTTTTTAGTATTTTGTTTAATTTGTTTTTATTATGAGAAATTAGTTGTAATTGATTAATTCATGCAGACCCTATTCAAAACACTAGCTATATCATTTTCAACCATGACACTTTTCACCGGGATCACGCCTCTATACGGCTCAAGTCTACGGTACGCTGGCCCCGCACCCGTTGTTTGGGGTTGGATTGTCGTCTCCTTCTTCACCTGGTTTGTTGGCCTCGCCATGGCTGAAATTTGCTCATCCTTCCCGGTATATATCATATATGCATATCTTTTCCATAGATTAATTATATGTATATCCATGTCTGAGGGTATCGTGGTAATTACAAGGTGTCCTTAATCACTTGATGAAGTAAGAGCTATGATGTGGAGCATTCTAACCTATAAATTGGATCATTCTACACCTTTCACTTTCTATGATTGGTGTGCAAATTTTAAACTAGTTTGTATGAGATGATGAGGAGCACATGCACTCTACAATTCTTATTTTGTAACTCTCATTGTACCCCCGTTTTTTAGTACTTCTAGTACTCTTGTAATAATTTTTTTTTTTTTTTAACAAAAAAAGGTGTCCTTAAGCTAATTAGGGCTCATTTTTCCATAACTAAATTTGATCTAAAAATAGTTATAACTTTTATATATATATATAGCTTGTAAGCATCCAAACAATAATCTATACACTCTTCTTCAACCAAATTTACTCTCATGAGTTATTTGTTCGTCCACTAAATTTGTTCTCGTACCTTTTATGGAAATATCACTTTATTTTCACCCTCCAACTATTAATTAACATATAATTGATTATAAACAATCACTTTATTCATAATGTTTTTATTTACAATACTTTTACTTTATCTATTTTTCTTAAAATTTGTGTCCAGTTCAATTAGAATAAAATTGGTGGACTGTAGTATATATGATCTCATAATCTGATTCATGATTAAAGCTCTGTCTTGAGAGCAGAGTGGAATAAATTCATTTTTGTATGTACAGACAACAGGATCACTATATTTTTGGGCTGCACATCTATCCGGCCCGAAATGGGGCCCGTTTGCGTCGTGGGGCTGTGCTTGGCTTGAGACCATTGGGCTGATAGCTGGTATAGGGACACAGGTATGTATATAGGCATACGGCCACATACAATTTTAAGACAAAGACTGTCTCACAGTGAGATCGTTTACAAATTAACACTCGTTTCTTCGATTGTGTACGTAGGCGTATGTAGGATCTCAGACTTTGCAGAGCATCATTCTCCTGTGCACGGGTACCAATAAAAACGGCGGATATTTCGCTCCTCGATGGTTGTTCTTGTGCATGTACATAGATATGGGCAGCACTCAACACCCTTGCACTTGAAGTTATTGCATTCATTGATATCATCTCCATCTGGTGGCAGGTGAGGTGACCTTATAAACTGTACAGATGTAAACACACACTCATCTAATAATTGTAAAGAAGGAAATACAAAACAAAAGGTATTTCATATATGGAGTGTTACAATGTTTACAATGCTAAAATGCATAAGAAATACAAAAGATCTAATCTATATTTATAGACTAAGTAGTTACTAACTAACCACTTAGTTACAAAAGTAACAACTCTATTTTATATCATTTACAAAATAGAATTCGATTCTATTTTTTTTTTTTTGGAATATTTGTGGAATTCTCACCACGGATTGGATGAATTCGATTGTTGGTAGTGCTGATTTGGTTCCATTTTGTCGATGCCTTGTTGGCTGCTTGAAAGCAGCAATCCAGATGGTAACACAGAATCCTTGCAAGTGCTGTCGTATGAATACAACCAACAAAAGCAATGTGAAAGGAAGGACCTGCTCAATCCACCGAACAGCCTGTTGTATATCATATCTCTGGTAAGAGGAGGAAGAATCCCTATTATTGTTGCCAACTCCCTCAGCTGCATCTGTATCACCACCTGCACTTGTTGAATTTGTAGCCCCATCTCCTCCCTCTCTTCAGCCAGTTGCTCTCTTAGAGTGGTAACATAATGAACAAGCTTTGCTTTATTGTGGTTGGTTGTGTCTTCTAGCGCCATGGTACGATTTGAGAATGCACTTTGCTCAGAATTACGACTATTATCAAAATGAGGTTGATTGACATCCACTCTCATTTTGAGGGGGGTGTAAAGGATATAAAATAGAGTTGTTACTTTTGTAACTAAGTGGTTAGTTAGTAACTACTTAGTCTATAAATATAAATTAGGTCTTTTGTATTTTTTAATGCATTTTAGCATTGTAAACATTGTAACACTCTGAAATACCTTTTGTTTTGTATTTTCTTCTTTACAATTATTATATGAGTGTGTGTTTACATCTCTACATGGTATCGGAGCTATGTATTGATTAATTTATGATCGATTAAACAAGTTTGTCGATCTAGATATGTTCCGCAATTCGATATGCATGGATTTCCGAATTTCTTGAGTTTTTGTACTCATTTCTGCCAAATCTCTTATGGATTTGGATTTTTTTTTCTCTTTTCGAGATTATTCTTTACGAGTTTTATGCTCGTGAATTTTTGGATTCGATTTTATCTTGATTCGAATTCTTCTTTGAGTTTCTTGAGTTTAATACTCATTTCTTTCCGAGTTATATCCTCGTGAGTTTTATATTCGATTTCATATTGATTCGAAATCGATTTTTCGTGTTTATCACGATTCCATTTTTTTTTTGGAATATTTTCTTCCGCCGATTTCTACTGATCGCGATTCTATCCGATTTCTGCTGACGTTTACTTTGTCTCGGCGTCTGGATTTTTGCGTTTCCATTTTTTAGTCGGTGTTCGATTTCACTTTGTTGGCGACAATTGTGTTTGCCGCCTCTGGTACGATTTGTGTGACGTCGGCGATTGGTCTTTGAGCGCATCATTTTGCTGGTGTGAGGATCATATTGAACGCCGACGATTCGGTATGGCACCTCTTCGATTGTGGAATTGTTCGGAGGTTTGGTAATTGTTCGGCGGTTTCTCGGTGGAATTTGTTTGTCGGCGGTTGTTTGCGATTCAGTTTTGCTGATTGTTGTTCGTAATCCGGTGGGTGATTGCGATTCAGGTTTGCTTTTTTGGCTATGTTCGCCGGAATTGTTAGACGTTTTTTATCACGATTTCTTCTGGTCGATTTCTTGTGTCGATTGATCGCGAATTGTTCGTCGATTGATTTTGTGGTCGGCGGTGGTTATTGTTATTTTCACGACAGGATTGAGGCTCTGTTTTGTCAATTTTTTGGGCTCTGTTTCGGTCATCTTTTGTTGGTTACTGCTGTTTGTTGGTGGTATCAAATGTCTTTGCTGGTGTATTTTGCCGTGGAGTTTCAGTCCGGCGATTTTTGCCGGCTGATTGTTCAGCGATTGATTTCCTCAGGCCAATGTTGATTTATGCGAGTTGTTTGATTCGCTGTCAATAGTTTGGCTGAATTGGTTTGTTGCATTTGTGTTGAACTTGCGATTTGGTTACCCTCTACCTCACCTTTCCCAGAGCATAATCAAGAACTATAGTACTGAAACAAGCAGACAGTATATTGGGCTAGCCAATGTCGGAGGACTTCGAAATCGGTGCTCCAATATACGGGGGAGCTTGAGAATTTGTATGATAAAATGCTGGCTAAGATTGAGGGGTTATCGAGATTGGTGGAAGAGACGAATGCTAAAGTTCTGGAACAGGAGACTCATAATATGAAGTAGGCTCAAAGTTGTTCAACAATGGTGTTAATTCTTGGTGCCCCTAACCACTCCAGTTGCTTGACATATCCTTGTCTTGGGGAGGCAAATGGGGTTCGTATTTTCTTCTCATGCTAATTTCATCACTCACATTGTCAAAATGAGGTTGATTGCCACTCTCATTTTGAGGGGGTGTGTAAATGATATAAAATAGACTAACTAACCACTTAGTTACAAAAGTAACAACTCTTTTTATATCATTTACATAAACTAATTCGATTAAATTGCAAAATTGACAATTTTAGTTTCATACAGGTGATTGGAGGACTAGTGATTGTGGTCATGCTTCCTCTTGTGTCCCTGACTCGACAACCTGCTTCGTACGTGTTCACTACATTTGAAACGGCACCAGAAGCTACGGGGGTGTCGAGCAAAGCATATGCTGCAATTCTATCTGTCGTTGTGAGTCAGTATTCTCTCTATGGATACGATGCAGCTGCACATCTCACTGAAGAAACTAAAGGTGCAGATAAAAATGGTCCTATTGCAATCCTCTCTAGCATAGGGATCATTTCAGTGTTTGGATGGGCATATATATTGGCTCTTACTTTTAGCATCCAGGTAACATTAATTCTCTCCTGAAATTTGAAGGTTTAATTCATCTTATGAAAAACAGTTTTATCGTACAACTGTTTCGCAGCTACTACTTATACAGTTATACTGTTTAAAAACTGAATAACAAAACTTTGTTATTTTTTATACTTGGCCGATGATTTCAACTCTTTATTTATAGGATCCTGCATATCTATATGACACTTCAAATGAGACTGCGGGGGCATTTGTGCCTGCTCAAATACTCTACGATGCATTTCATGGGCGATACAACAATTCTGCAGGGGCTATTGTTTTTCTCTTCATCATATGGGGTTCATTCTTCTTCGGTGGGCTTTCAATAACCACCAGTGCTGCCAGAGTCGTAAATTGTCTTTTAAACCAAGACAAAAACTTATATGAACTTGATTCATGAGAATTCTCTTTTTCGAGTATCACTGTTATACATATAAAGTATCATTGATATGCATATGAAGTGTCATTGTTTTAAAAAAATGTCTAATTTTTTAAACCCTGACATTTTATATGCATAACAGTGATACATAAAGAAAAAAAATTTACATGAACTCAAGTTCATATAAATTTTTGCTAGTGAGAATCAAGTAAACCCATGATGGATGCAGGTTTATGCTCTATCAAGAGACAAAGGAATTCCATTCTCATCAGTGTGGAGAAAACTTCACCCAAAGCACAAAGTACCTTCAAATGCAGTGTGGCTCTGTGCAGCAATCTGCATTCTTCTAGGACTACCAATCTTGAAGGTGAATGTAGTCTTCACCGCCATAACTTCCATTTGCACAATCGGCTGGGTAGGCGGTTACGCAGTTCCCATCTTCGCAAGATTCGCCATGGCTGAGAAGAACTTCCAACCCGGACCATTCTACTTAGGCAGAGCAAGGCGACCAATTTGCTTAGTCGCCTTCCTCTGGATTTCCTACACTTGCTCAGTCTTCCTTTTGCCAACTTATTACCCCATCACTTGGGATAATTTCAACTATGCACCCTTGGCCTTGGGTGTTGTCTTGGGTTTGATTATGCTGTGGTGGGTTTTGGATGCTAGAAAATGGTTCAAAGGTCCTGTTAGAAACATTGATACACCCAATGGGAAGGTCTGATACCTCAAAATATAGATATATAATATCAAATAATTACAATTCGCACTACAAATAGTTGATTTTATTAGTCAACAGAAGTAAAAGTGTACTTTCAGTACCAAGCTTGATAGTGAATGAAAGAGGGGGGACGAAAACTAGAAAAAAGTAAACTTGGGATAAAAATAATATTTATTATCCCTATATATATTACATTGAATTTCCTTATTTATATATCTGTGTTACTCAAATGACAATGTCAAATGGCTTAATCATGCATCTATAGCATGGAGTACTAACTTTAAAAGGGAAATACAAGCAATAAGCAGGGCAACACAGAGTATTGTGTAACAGAAGATCTCGACTATGAAAATTCTTGAACCATTCTATCCTGAGAAACCGAAAGACGAGGAGGCAGTAGAACTTGCATCCGAGATTTTAGCTCGTTCCATTGGTCTCTAAACAAGTTGTAACTCGAATTTTTCGCCAACACATCTACGGACACCTCCTTCCTTTCGATCATTCTCAATGCATATTGTTCGAATTTTTCAATCTTGCTCGACAAAAATGCCTGTTTTCCCGAGTCCATCTCACCCGTTATAAGGTGCACACAATCTATAGCTTCTTCCACCCTAGCCCAAAAACAAGAATCTTGTGTCAAACTTGCAAACCTACTTCTCGGGTTTCCCTCTTCGTCTCCAACTTTTCGATCCCTCCACCACTTATCGAAAATCTTGAATCTCCTCTCCCTCCCATGCTCAACATAATGGCCTTTCTTCTTATGCATACCCGTTTTATAATACTCCGCAATTTCCAGAGGCTCGACCAAGAGTTGGTAAGAGTGGGACGAGTTCACATACTTAGCCAACTCGTGAAAATCGTGTGTCAGTTGATTTGTTTCGAGCATGTTAATCACTTTATCCCAAAAATTGCCAAGCTTGATGCGGTTTAAGCTAACCTTATGCCCTCTAACTGAAGTGCTTCGCAGCTTAAACGAGTCGTAGTAGCCCAACTGATCATCTGATAAGTCACAAAAGTCTTTGTACCACTCTATCTGAACTCTAAGAGCAGCCACTTTGTACAAAGAAACAGCCATCTTTGCATTTTTAATGGTCTGCCTACATCCTGATTGCCTCGCCATCGCAAGGCAGTTTTTCGCAGTCCCGTAAATTGCCTCCTGTCAAAACAAATCAAAACTACTAGTTAGTAAAATCCTCTGCATATATAGTAGAAGTGTTCTTCTAGATGCTACACTTATTATCTTATAGGGGTACTAAATTGTTAATTTCTAGAACCATAGATATTTAAGTTGTTTAGAGGGAGTTGCACAGTAAAGCACTTTGTTGTCAAATAACAGTGTTTTTAAGCCGATTTGAAAAAGTAAAATTTTAATTTCAATTTAATCTCACAACTACATATTTGTGCGATTTTGATTCCAAAGTCCTCAGAATTTGAAGAACACCATCGTTTTGGGCACATTTATTTGGACTTTTTTTTTTTTTTCTTCAGAAAATACAGAAGTTATTAGACCATTTTACACACAAAATGTGCCCAACACGATGAAGTACTTCAAATTTTGGCGACTTTGGACTAAAATCTAACAAATTTAGGAGTTATG
Organism: Galeopsis tetrahit; assembly: GCA_963675135.1. Taxonomy (NCBI): domain Eukaryota; kingdom Viridiplantae; phylum Streptophyta; class Magnoliopsida; order Lamiales; family Lamiaceae; genus Galeopsis; species Galeopsis tetrahit. Next base: position 18,945,386 of record OY776123.1, read on the forward strand.
AGATTAAATTGAAAAAAATTAAACTGTTTATATAACTTGATTTTGATGTGTCTACATTAGTAAGTCTAAGTGTTTGTAAAGTGACAGAATCACTTATTTTTAAAGTTGTATTAACTTTTGAAAAGTGATTCTAAAGTATGAATAAAGTTTACAAACACCCCTTCCTTAAATGACTTGTATGCAAAGTTACCTGAAAATTGATCCCGGACGATCGCAACGCCAACGCAATCCCGGCTTCGTAGCTCGACTCCGAGGCACAACCGTTGGTCAAGCTTCTGCGTTGCAAGTATTGCCAGGAAACTCGCGAGACGTAGCTCTCGTACTTGAGATGATCCGCTATATACGAGTCGACGGATCCCTTGGCAAGCATCAAGTAAAGCAACTTAACAATGGCCACTCTGTTATCCAAGCAAATTGCACCTTCATCCGTGCAAAACATATAGCTCCCAAATGGCCAAAACAAGCTACAACTATTTTCTCCATCAGCTTCAACCAAGTCTCTGGAGCGCCTCTCGGCGCATGGCAAAACTGTGTCGAAAACACGAGCAACGCTCGTGTACGACAGCTGAAAGGGGAGCTGCGAAGAGGCCATGCATGATTGCCAGAATGTGAATAGTATGGAGAGCTCTTGCATGATTGGAGTGGCGGGAGCGAAGAGCATTCGTGGAACGATGTCGTATTGGCCTACGACGTGGCAGAAGTTACCGGCCCACCTTTGTTGCAAGATTGCTTTGGAAAAAGCTTCGTTTCCGAGCATGGTGGAACCGTAGGTGATGCAGAGGACCTTGATGGACAGTGAGGTGGCTTTAACGGTGGAAAGGAGCCAGAGGGCTGAAAGAGAAGCTAGGGCTCCTCCTAGGGAATGTCCGGTTAAAACTATTGATTTGCATTCGTTCATTATTTCAAGCATCTGCATTCGTGCATGTATATATATATTGTTAATAAGTATGATCGAAATTCAATAATTAAGGTTATAATTAATATACAAGAATTAATTCCCACCCTCTCTACAAGATGACACGGAATTCTTTCAGATTTCATAGAAATCAAATGCAAGTCCGGAACAACGAGGGAGGGTACGTTTATTTCAAAATTCTTGTTCCGTGTCTTTTCGTATTTTAATTGCATAAACTTTGTTTGCACATCTCAAAAAAGAAACATCTTCATAAGCTCCACATTCACATTTTTTTTTTTTTGTGTGTGTCACAAATTTAGTGTAAACAGAAGGAGGGAGGAGTATTAATTTTCATTTTTTTGTTTTAAATTTTGTAACTTCTCAATATATATATATGGTGTTGGCTTTTGGGTGGGGAATGATGTCAATCAATATAAATTCAGCACTTGTGTTGTGGACTTCTAGAATTGTGTAGATTCGTGATCACACTCACTCCTATGGTGTGAAAAGGACTAAACTTGTAAAGATTTGACATCAAGGGTGACTTTCTCTCTCCCTTTCTTGGACATATATACGGAGTATATATAATAGGATTAGGTAGGCCATCTGCTTATACAATAATGCATAAAACAAGACAAATATGGCTGCATTTCTGGTCAAAAGAAAATTTAAAAACACAATCAACTATGAGACGCGTAAATCAACCATATATATATGGATGTGATATATATTATCGGAAAGCTACGTTGCGTTGCTCTTAATCATCCTAACGAGGTAGGTAAGTAAGGGTTAAAAAGTAATTTTGTTTTATTTATTTATTTCTTAATCATCCGTACAATAGTTAAAAAAAACTTTATTATCACAACAGCGACTTCTGAAAAAATAATTCATCTAGACCATAAGGTTTGTATACCTTTTTTTAGTTTGTCAAAGCAAAAGTCCCTATAATTTTCACAATTCATACATAAATTTATCATTCATGTTATTACTTTAGGACTAATTATATATTCAATTCAATCACTTTCATTACTTTAAATATAAAAATTTATAAAATAAAAAATTTATTTTAGACATTTTTATCTTAAATTATGTGCAACAAGATTCCTGTCACATTTTACAAACAATTTAGCTCAAATTTAGGAGAGGGAATGTCATGTCGATGTGATAGACCCATGGGCCCGGCTGCTAGCTGGTGGACACATACAGTACATGAATACATTCATTGAACATGTGTTTTGTTTTACATAATGTGAACACTTAGATTGTCTCTCTCACAATTCTCTAAATTAAAATATATACTTCTCCTTATTCATAATGTCTCTTTCTCAATACACATATTTTAATGAATACTCTTAATTAGTTTATGTATAAAGTAAATACATTGATGAGACTAACTCGAACCCAGGATCTTTTTTCCCTTCCCCATGACTCGAACCCAGAATCTAAGGCCTAGGTAGTGGTGCTCTAACCACTTGAGCTATCCCACTTTGTCGTGTATGATTTTGTTTGTGTTAACATATTTTGATTTGGTATATTTATATAGAAAATAATTTTTTAATGTCCATAAATACAATGAACATAAAAAGCATAATAATTTGAAAGATTGAAGGATTCTTTCAAATTAGGTTCTTCATTTGAGGTACAATATGGAAGTTTGTAAGGGTGTATAAATTGAGTATTTTATTACTTCATAAATTAATAAAATATTAATTAATATATATATAAATTAATAATTATTAATTTATAGATAAATTAATAATTCTTTTAATTAATAAATTTTGATAGTTCTAAAATTATTAATTTATAGAGTTTCTACTGTAGTAATTTAAATAATATTAATTACAATTAAAGTTGAGAGTTGAAATAATGAAATTCAACGGTAAAGTTTATATATGACTCATTGGCTCCAAGATAAACCTTTTAATGGAGTACAATTCTAATAATATTCTTCGTGACAATAACACTTAGTATTTGTATAAATAAATTGCAGGCTAATGTTATATATCATGGGGATAAAGAGTAAAGAATAGATTATTAAATTTGTTAGTGAAGTAAAAAAAAGTAAAAGTTTGTTGAGAAAAAAATAAGATTGAACGTAATTTATTTTCGGGGAGGAGGGAGTATCATATTTTCACCCGATTAGAGGATTTTTTTTTTTTGTGTGTGTAATAACCCTAAATCCCAAATCGGCTAAAGTAAAATGGAATTATGTGGACATGTGTATAATCAATCCAAGAAATCAAATTAAAAATGAAGCAATTATATAAGTAAAAAATAAAAGGCTATATTATATTTACCTTGTTTTGAAAATTGTTGGTGTGATAGAATAAAAGAAAGGCCTGAAGAAGGCCCCCATGGACCATGATTGGTTCTTCATCTTTATTTTCACCAATATCACAAAATCCATGGAATATTCCGTCACTTTGCAGTTTCAAATCGACCAACGTCCGGCAGCTCTCCGCCGAGCAATCAACCATTTGCACACCGGAAAATGCGACGTAGGCCACTTGCCCCACCCGATTGACGGCAAAGCTCTGGTGCGCGGCGGTGTTGGCACGGTGGCACATCCGCCATGAGTCGTCGAGGAGGGGCGTGGAGGCAAGAAAAGTTGCTAACATCTCGCTGGACTCAAACCTGCCATATAAATTTTTATGTATAAATGAATAATATTTCAAAAGTAGTCAAATTTAAGAGTGGAATTTTGTATACTTACTGAGAAGTTTCTGCTGGTTCCATTTGATTTTCTTTTCTTTTGGGTTTGCTCCTTAGTGAGGTGGTTGTATTAGTATAAGTTTTTCTTTTTTTTTTTGTTAAATATCTTCTTCAGCAGAGCAGCCCACTTCTCACGCCTTTGTCTAATGGTGGGGACATTCTTTTAATTTCATCACACGTAACGGAAAATAAATCAATTCATTAAAAATAAAATACGTATTGCTCGAATTTAATTATTTGAGGATGAATAAGGTTAACGAGTCTATCGCTACCTCATTAATTGAAGTGTGTATATTCCTAAAATAATACTTTTACTACTTAAATGCTTGAAAGGACGTTATATATTGTGGAGTAGATTATAAGCCTAAGGGCATGTTTGGTTTATTAGATTAGACCGGATAAATGTTTAGTTTACTTTAATTTAATCAGTGATTATAATTGGTTTGAGATTGTTTTCCTTGATAATCATGCACTTGAGTGTTTATTAGTCTCAAAGAGAAGTTGGAATAATTAGTCACCCAGACTTATCCCTAAGAAACTTTAAAATTTAATCCATCAATACAAACATAAATCTCAATTAAAAAAATAATGCAATCATATTTAATTCTATCATACTTTATTTATCCCAATCTGTAAAGCAAACGAGCCCTAACTGTTATCACTCAACTAATAGTACTCCCTCCGTCCCAATTTTATTATGCTCATACCTCTTCTGGAAACAATACTATTCATACTACTTTATCTCTACCCTCCTACCATCACTTATTTACCTACTTTGTCATTCACTTTATTTATAAACAATCATTTATTTACAAATGGACCCCACAACACCCTATCATACCCTCAATTTATCTACTTTATGAATAAACTAATCAATATTAATTAAAACTCGTGCCCAGAGAAGTGGGCATAATAAAATTGAATGGAGGGAGTATTTGGAAATGGGTTTACAAAGAAAAAACTTATATATGGAATATTTAATGGAGTATATAAAAGGGATTATATTTTTTTTAGTCCATTTAGTTACCTTGTTTTTAATTTAGTAAATCAAATTACCAATTTTTGAATTTAGTCCATTAAGTTTCAATTTATTTTAATTTTGGTCCAGTTACCTGCTACAACAGGTTTAATAGGTCATTTTTTAACACACACACCCCATAAAATGTTATACACACCCTAAATGTTAAACACACCACACTAATATTTAAAATCATTTGTTATTACTATACACACCCCGGTTCTTTACTATTTAATAAATTGCCAAAAATAATTAAATTAAAAAAATAAGAATTCAAATTAATATGAAAAATATAAATAAAAATCTAAAAATCTATAAAAAAAAATAGTCTAAATCTTCAAAAATTAAACAAAACTTAAAAAAAGTTAATTAATTTAATTACTCTTCTTGAATTTGGTGAGGTGGAGGATATTGGTAGGGAGGGTAAGGGTGTTGAGGTTGTTGGTATTGATGTGGTGGAGGTGGTGGATAGTAGGCTTGTTGTGGAGGTGGGTAAAAGATAAGGATAGTATCCTTGATATGGAGGATGGTTTTGAGGTGGATATTGTGGATTGAGATTTTGGAGATTTGGTGGAGGGTTTTAAGGTGGATTACCTTCTTACGTATTCTCTCTTTGAAACTCCTCATCCCCTAGTGGTGGAGGATTCATGTTCTCTTCATTGTTTTCCATCTCAAAATGCTCCTCTTCAACTCTTTGTCGGTTTCTACTTCGATTCCTTCTTCTTGCGTGAGCTTCGATCTCAAGATCCAATGATTCTAAGTTTCCTCCACGTGATCTTGTGATCATACACCTACAAAAGAAAAGTATCAAACCCCACAAAGAGAAACGAAAAACAAAATAACGAAAAAGAAAATGCTATTATCAATAACACTTAACAAACTCTAAGTTTCACTAACAACACTCGCTTAGGTCCCCAGCAGCGGCGCCATTGACTTGTTCCGTATTTTAAACCTTTTTAGAATATAACAATACGATCCCCACAAGCGTATGAGTTCGATTGTAGTACTCAAGTACGACCAAGTAGTTTTTTCGTTCCAAGGATCTAGTTGAGTGAAAGTGAATACATAGAGTTAAGAGTTTGCATGCTATTGTAGTAACGACACTTGTTTGTTTGGATTTTCAGAATTTAAAACAAAAGTGTTAAACTAGATATACTAAAATAATAAGACAAGAGAAATAACAAGTTATCTAACTTTTGAGATAAAGTGCAAGAGAAGGGTATTGTCTCGGGTGTTTCCGTTTTGTGGGTAATTCAATGAGTTAACAAATCAATTGCATGAATGAACCTATAGTTTTGGATTAAGTTAAAGGCTATCACTCTTATGTGTAGACCCCCTCGAAAGGCATAGGTGAACACGTGCATTGATTATCAATTATAGGATCTAATCAAATACCATAAACTCCTAAGATAGTGTCCCATAAGCACTTTCAACACGGTTACTAATGCTTATGAGACGCCTTCTCGCCAATCTCCTAGACGACATCTATTCGATTAGTGTCTAGTGTTGTCGATCTAAGCAATCAACCCTCTCTCGGTTAAGCCAATTATTATTTAAATTTGAATCAACTAATTCAATCTCACACCCACACTCTTAATCATGCAACTCAACCCTCGTTGTAATTAACACAAGCAACAATGCTAGCTAATAGGGTGAATTAATCAATTGAATCATGGAAATCACAACACTATAAATATAAACACCAAAACATAAGCTAATTATGCAATTAATTCATAATTACACTAAACACCCATCAAAACATCCACACCCAAGGCAATGAGAACTTAGATCATGGTTCTAGAAGATAATCTCATGGCTACAACAAGAATAAGCACCAAGCTCATAGCAAAATAGCAATAGGTTTGAAAATTTTAGAAATTACAAAATTGAAATGAAAATAAAAGTAATATCACCTTTGGTTATAGAGATCAATAATTTGATATATATACAATTGAGTGTTTTTTTACATGTTGGATAGTAAATTTATTTTATGTAAGCATCTATCTTAAATTTAATTAATCAATTTTAGGCTAATCTTAACCTTCCAAATTAGTTAAACTAGTAATCATATACTCCCTTCGTCCCGCTATAAACTTCCCCTTTCTTTTGGGTGTTTTAATTAAGAAATATGATAAAATAATAGATAAAATATAAATGATGTGATGGTGAGAGAGAAAATAATAGATGTGTATTAGATGAAGTATAATAAAATAATAGATAAAGTAGAAGTGATGTGATTGGGAGAGAGAAAATAATATGCCAAAAATGAAATGGAAAACTTATAGTGGGACATCCATAAAAGAAAAGTGGGAAACTTATAGTGAAACGGAGGGAGTATCATTCTCAAGTTTGGAAGATAATCACAATTTTACCTGACAAGTTAAGTGCACGGGCTTATTTTTTAAAAATCGGGAAGAAAAAAAACACTATTCACTCCAAACTCCACTATTCACCCTCTGAACATATATGTTTATTTTTTAATTTTAAAATTCTGGATGGAGATTTTAAATTCTAATATTTGTTGTAAAATTTAAGTGTTGCTATGATTTAATTTTATATTATATAATTTATAGGTATTTATATAAAATTTATAAGCATGTATTGTAAGTATTTATAGTGTAACTTTTGTAAAATTAATAGGAATTTAAAATTAGAATTCTAAAATTTTAAAGAAGAACGGTGTTAAATTTCAAATTTAAATTTTAAGCTCCAAAAACAAACATAAAATTTTATTTATAATCTATTTTAAAATCAGGTCGTGTACCTTGTAAAGATTAAGTTATTTGTATGTACAAATGCATTCACTAGGTGGAATCTTATTTTGTTGCAAATAAAGATACAAATACAAAATAATTACAAATACAAAAAATCCATTTTAACATACACGAAAACTATAAGAACGAGAGTAAATAAAATATAAGTAAAAGAAACTCAATTATTTAAAAGTATGTAATTTCATGGATGATGATGTTGGTTCTTGTTCCACTTTGAGGAGTTTTGTAAATGAATAATTAACAATTTAACCCTTTATTAAGTCAACTTTAGGTCAAATATCTTTGAAATATTATTCACTAGGAAAAATTCCGCACGCGGAATTTAAAATATCTATATTAAGTTTTGTAATTTAGGGAGTGTATTCAATTGAGTTGATGGATTTTTTTGGACTTTTAAAATTTGGGGGTATTCAATCCGAATTTTTAAAAGTCTTTCAAAATTTTGAGGTATTCAATAGGATTTTAAAAAGTCTTTAGAAATCTTTAGGTATTCAACAATCTATGGATTTTAATACTCTATGGATTTCGTTGAATTCTCTTTCAAAAATATAAATAAATTTCACTATTCAAAATCTCTTCTAAAAAGTAGAGATTTCAACGGATTCTCTTAGAAGACTTGAAAGAGAAGAAAAAAAAACTTTTGTTAACTATGTTCTTCGATAAACATCACAGATTCTTCACCATCATTATTATCGTGAAAAAGATTACATCTCTGTATTTTAAAATTATGTTCTTTCTTTAAAAATTATAGTATATCGGACACTGTTATCTAATCGACGTCAATTCCCCATTCCCCATTACGTGGTGTTCGATATATCTAAAAGATTTTGGTGGTCAAAGTCGTCACCCCAAAAATGCAATTATTCAATCGAAATTTTTGGTATTTTCAAATTTGTGGTATTTTCAAATTGCAATCGATTCACAAGTTCCCATTAGTATTGACTCGTGCTGGATTACATAACTTTTTTCGGAAAGAATGTCGCTCTGATGAATTTTCAGTCGAATATAAAGAAGATCAAGATTCACCACATGATGGAAAAATGAGGCCGAGATATAACCGTGATGGAAATGAAGATAATAATGATGAATAATAATTTTTTTTAAAACTAATTTTAGGGGCGTAGTTTATGGAAATCCATGTAAATCAATAAAAAAAATGTGTATTTCAGAATCCTGTCTAATCTATAAAAATCCATATAAATCAATAAAAAAAGTCAGTCAAACTCGGCATAGAGTCTATGAATTTTCTAAATCCACAGACTTTTTAAAGTCCAAAAAAATCCAACAGAATCTCAATTGAATACGTCCCCCTTAAACTAGAAATTTTATCAATAAATAGAGGATTACTAAATACACAAATATTTCGTTCGTGAAATATGGATAATTAAGGTAAATTTGGAACATAAATTTGTGTGTTAAATCAGAATCAACGCGAGTCAAACTTGATTAAAATATATTTTTTTCCCTTTTAAATATTTTTTTACTGTGTGGCCAAAACTATGTTGGGAACTTCTACATATAGTCAGAGTGTCGTATGATATCGTATTACTATCGTAGTCAATTAAATCTGAACCATTAAAAATTAAATTTAAAGGCTTAAATTTGATGACCTCTTACCTTTTGTATTTTGTGTTGAAAATATTCATCGTATGTATCGTATTGTGTCGTATTTATAATTAATTTAATTAATTAAAATATACTCCATAATTTAAAATTTACATTTTTATCCTTAATTTAATAAAAAAAATATTATATTTATTAATTTAATTAAAATATATAATGGTAAAACTACCTATTTACCCTTATATTATTATTAAAATTAACAACAAAAAAATAAATTAAATTAAACCAAAAAAAAGTCATATGAACCTAAACCTAGAACACGAATACGTTGGTTTTCTTCCTCCCTACGAACACGCACTCCACTAACGCCGCCAAGCCGTTGCCCTATTTGTGGCTCGAGCACGTGAACAAGAAAATAGTTTTTTTTTTTGCACGGTTTACTGAATATCGACTGTGCAACCAGACACGGCTGTTGGACCGTGAAAGTGAGCACTTACAACACATTTTTTGGATTGCACGGTTTACTGAGTATTGACCGAGCAACCGTGCACGGCTGTTGGACCGTGCAAGTGAGTACTTCCAGTACATGTTTCTATTCACACGGGTGACTGAGTATCGACCGTGCAACCGTGCACGGCTGTTAGACCATGAAAGTGAGCACTTACAACACATTGTTTGGATTACACGGTTTACTGAGTATCGACTGTGCAACCGTGCACGGCTGTTGGACCGTGCAAGTGAGTACTTCCCGTACATTTATTATTTAATTATTTTTTGATTGGTTTATTTAATTTTTATAATAATAATATTTGTATAAAATGGTAGAATATTAATTTTGCTTATATAAAAAGGGTAGAATAGTAATTTTGCTTAATATATATATATATTTTTTTTTTTTAAAAAAAATAATTTTAATAAAAGAAGGGTAATATAGTAGATAACAAAATACAATTGAAAAATGATTTAATTAATTTAAACATGTATAACAGGTAGTAGGTTCATACGACGCCACGTGGTGCGATTCGACGCGCTGACTACATAGTAACTTTGTACAATTTGACTACACTAAGAAAAACCCAACTATGTTACTACATTATCAAACTATTGTCACTACAAATTCAAAAGTGTACTATTACAAGTTCAAAAACATTTTGAACACTTAATTTTTTTGACAAATTTTTCAGATTATTTTTTGACATGTAGTAGTACACGTTTGGTCTTGTAGTGATAATATTTTGGACTTGTAGTAACAATATATTGGTCATGTAGTAAATCACCTGCTCGTGACCCACATTTTTTTTCGACGATCCGAATCCAGGCTAATGACCCGTAAATTTTTAAAAATTATTTTAGTTAGACATATTTAATGTATGAAATATTTCACATGAGTGTCATTACAGGTATGAATAAATTAAAATTCCACATATTAGGAAACATTACAAAATTAAATGATTTTTTTATTGATATTGTCTTATTTAAAAAATTTATTTACATTTGAGAATTTATTTCTCAAACTTCTGCTCTTTTTAATTCTTTATGGTGTTTTTAGAAGAACAATTTTTTTATGGTGCGAGTCATCGATTACGAAATCCATTTTCCGATCTAATTTTCTTGTTGTAATCATGAATCCGTTGCCACTAAGAGTAAACTAATGACTTAATATCATCAACACATTGTTCTTAAATAACAACTCATATCTAACAGACCTAATGGGAAGGGGACCCTAATGACGTAATATATACTTTGATCTGATAAAAAGTTTGATTAATTAATTTAAAATAAGACAGTTAATAGTTAAATAAGTATTTCCATATACGAGTTGTTCTCTTGTAATAAAAGTTACAAGACTAGTGTGTTTCAAACAACAATTTCCCCAAAATAAAATTACGGGGATTTTCATATCTTTTACCATTTGTTTTTTTTTTTTAATTTTGTAATAGCTAGCTTCGTCTTTTGGGTATTTTAATACACTTTGACCGTTCCTAAAAAAAATTACGGGAATGAATGACCTTATGGTATGGACACTAGTTGCATCATGTTCAATTGATATAATTAATATTAGTATTCATTAAAAATAACTAACATTGTTCAATAAAATCATATTGATCATCAATTAAAATCAATACATATTATTAACTAAAAACAACTTGGTACTCTTCAGTCTTCAGTGAAATTATTAATAAATTTAGTGGAAGTAACTCATATTATTCATTGTTAAAAATATTAATTGCATGAGATGTAATCAGTAGTATAAACAAATCTCAAAGAGTTGACTAAGTGGTATAAACCTGAGACTTTAATTGGGGTCAGTTCATACAGAGTGTAAAACTCTGACTTTAAACAAAATTCTCGCAAGTGAACGGTGAAATTGGTCCCCCAAATTAGTCGATTCTTGAACTAAGACTTAAAAAAAACTTTTAATGAACAGAATTTGGGTTCCGATAAATGCAAATGTTATGACAAAGGTGCTATTCATGATGTTTAGGGTGATTTAACAATCCGCGAAATTTAATTACTTTGTTGAATATATATAGTATGAAGGTGGCCCAAAAGATGCAGTAAGTAGTGATTGACTTTGACCCTCCCCTACCACTGTTGACTCTTGTGTAATGACATCCTCTTCTTGCTTCAACTACTAACGCTTTTCTATTTCAAAGTGCAATATCATCGTCCCCATTTCTTTTTTGGGCAAGTCTTCTATAAATATTGTTATGGATACTGATGTGACATAATGGTGTAGGTCCAGAAAGGAAGAGCTACTGACCAAAATCAAAATAAAAGCTGATCACTTCCTTTTGGGATCAGGATCAGAAAAGTCTCTACCCATGATATGGGTCATGATCTGATCAGATCCCTCCAAGATCTGATCTGATATTAATACCCTCATCCCGGACATGACCAGATCTGACGGACATGGACGGGAGAGTAAGGTCCTCACTCGGTTTTCCTCACGTAACCAAAGCCAGGACGACGAATCGTCTTGGTTGACAAGGAGGAGCAAGCAATCTTGATGTGTCAGAATATCTCTGAGAACTTCTGCAAATGTGTGCGCACTACCCGAGAATTCAGTTATGTGTCAGGGTCGTACCGTGACGTGGCACTATTTGTAACAAACCCTAGAGGCGAGTTTACCTCTTTACCCTTCAAGAACAAGGTATAAAAGCAGCCCCTTTCATTTTAAACAAGGCTAAGTCACTTTTTCTACTATTCACTCATATTCAAAACACTCTTATTTGCTTCATCTTCTTCATCGAGCTCGACTGACTTGAGCGTCGGAGGTCCGTCGCCGGACACTCCTCCGGCCCAGTTTTGCGTGCAGGTCCTTAGACTCACCAAGGCGCGCATTGCTATCAACTATCCAAGAACTTACTAAAGATCCATTTAGGTATTTCTTGTTTTAAATCTCTTTTTGACTGTGTTCCTTATCATTCATCCCTATGAATTCGATAAGGTCACATCAGATACCAACTGTCATTATTTAATAAAAAAATATATTTTTTATATATAAATACTTAATAAGTACAACATTAATAGTTAATTTTTTTTTATTATTAAAATGCACACTTCTTTGAACACCAGTTTTAATGAATATTGATTAATTTATTAATAAAGTAGATAAATTGAGGATATGATGGGTTGTTGTGGGGTCCATTTGTAAATAAAGTGATTGTTTATAAATAAAGTGAATAACAAAGTGGGTAAATAAGTGAGGTTAGAAGGATAGAGATAAAGTATTATGAATAGTATTGTTTTCAAAAATAAAATAAAAAAATGGGCACTCAAAAAGAAAAGTGGGAATAATAAAATTGGAAAGGAAGCTGTCCACTAAAATTGTGCTCACTTTTTTTAAATTATATTTTAATTATAAAGAATATATTTAGAATAATAAGTAAATAATATATTTGGTAGATATTCAATCTTGTTAGTAAAGTAGAAAAAATATTGTGAATTATTTAAATAGAATAAGTATATTTTTTGTGAACCCAAAAAAACAAATTAGCAGAGGGAGTATTATTCTAAATCTATAATAAGAAATTCTTAAAATCAAGCATTTTCATTTATCCCTACCTCAACATCCTGATGTCATTAATTCATCAATTTGTCTTGCATTATTAGCACATAGCCATTATATCTTGTGAAAAATAAAATTTTCAAAACCGTGATGAATTTGCCACAATATATAGCAAATTACGTTTGGTTAACTTTAAATTAGGTTCCACGACTTTTATGTCTCTTGCCTTTGTGCAAATTATATATACCACAATCTATTATATTAGATTAAGTTATCATTTGTTAGGACGATCTATTAATTTATTGGTCTTATTAAATCATATTTAACTATCAAGTACTGTTACAGAATGTCATAAAATATTCCCTTATAAATCATTTTCAACTTTATAAATATTAAAAAATAAAAATAGATTTTATTTTTGGATAAAATGAGATTTAGAAATATGATTTTTTTTAAAGATAAAAAATAATTGGTGGACAGACCTTTTTGGTTTGTGTGGTGTGATGTTAACTCCAAGTCGGACCATATGGACTAGTTAGGCCCAATAGTTCCAAGTCAATTTCATATTGCATAGTTATCACTAAGTTCTCGTTTGGAATATAGGGAGATATTTATGATTAGATTCAAATATATAAATAATTCTGATTAAAATTATAAATAATGTAATAGATATATATGTGTGAATATATTATGAATCGTGTATATATGGTAGGCGTAGAGTTTGTTCCTGATTGATAGCCTAGAATAGAGGATTCTGAGTTGTATATATCTTTGACTTTGTTTAATGAGAAAGGGGACAGATTACATTCTTACATGGTATCACGAGATCTAGGGTTTTAATCTTGCAATCCTCTTCCGCTGCGCCCTAGCGTCTGTATCTGTTCTTCTTTTCTTCGATTTTTTCTTCATCGTTTTTCTAGTTCCAGATGTCGATTAAATCTTCTTTCCATCCCGCTCTTGCGGTTTCCAATATCAAGAACCATATTTCTGTTGTTCTTGAGATGGAGAATGTTCAATACTCTACCTGGGCGGAGTTGTTCAAGATCCATACGCGATCATATCGTGTATTTCATCATATTCTTCCCGATGAAAAACCTCTTGTGAAGGAGCCCTCCACCGATGAGGAGAAGGAGATGTGGATTACTCTTGATGCCACTGTTCTTCAGTGGATTTATGCGACGATCTCGACTGATCTTCTCCATACTATCCTTGAACCGGACTCTACTGCGGCTGAGGCGTGGTCCCGTTTACGGGATATTTTTCAGGACAACAAACATTCTAGGGCTGTTACCCTTGAACAGGAGTTCTCGCAGACCACTATGGAGGGTTTTCCGACTGCTTCGGCGTATTGTCAACGCCTCAAGTTATTATCCGATCAACTCAAGAATGTAGGTGCGCCTGTCTCGAATGATCGTCTGGTGTTGCAGCTTGTGGCGGGACTCACAGAGGCATACACTAGCGTGGGTACTTTGCTTCGCCAAAGTGATCCGTTGCCTAAATTCTACCAGGCCCGGTCTATGTTGGTTCTCGAGGAAGCTGGCCTTGCGAAGAAGGCGGCGTCTGGTTCTGCCCTTCTTCACTCTGCTCCGTCTTCTCCGGTATATGCTGGGGATGTCACCCCTCGTGCTCCATCTGGGGGCAAGAAACCGCAAAAGAAGAAGGGTAACAAGAATGGCAGAGGCTCGGGTCCGTCTGGCCCTGGTGGACCGTCTGGTCCTACCCAGTTTGCACAACAGCAATGGCCGCCGTCGCAGTGGACTGGTGGATCCCCTTCTTGGCCGTGGCAGTGGCAATGGCCGTCGTCTCCCTGCCCATACCCCACTGTTCCATGGGCTCGTCCACCATCGGCCCCGCGTCCCCCTATGCCCCAACCGGGAATTCTTGGCTCCAGGCCTCAAGCATTTTCGGCTCAGACAGCTCCATCGCCTACTGATATTGAGGCGGCTATGTACACACTTGGCTTGAATCCTCCGGATGCTAATTGGTACATGGACACAGGGGCCACCTCTCATATGACATCTTCACAAGGTACACTCACGTCTTATTTCAATACGAGCAAAAAGAATGGTATAATTGTGGGTAATGGTCAGTCTATTCCTATTGTTGGTATTGGGCATACACGCTTACCCTCGTCTAACCCTTCCCTATCCTTAAAACATGTCCTTCATGCCCCTGATATTGTTAAAAACTTAGTATCAGTTAGGAAATTTACTACAGATAATTCTGTTTCTGTGGAATTTGATCATTTTGGGTTTTCTGTTAAGGATTTTCAGACGGGGAGGCCTCTAATGAGATGTGAGAGTCGGGGTTCGCTCTATCCTGTCAACACCTCCCTGGACAATAAACATTCTGCTTTTGCTGCACTCTCGTCTTCCTTGTGGCATGATAGGTTGGGTCACCCTGGAGTGTCTGTCGTGTCTTCTCTAAAGAATAATAAATTTATTGATTTTCATAGACCACGTTCTTCTTCCGTGTGTCGATCTTGTACTCTGGGCAAACATGTTAAATTGCCTTTTGTGGATTCTACTTCACATACTGTTTTACCATTTGAGATTGTTCATAGTGATCTATGGACGTCTCCAGTTTTGAATACTATGGGCCATAGATATTATGTTTTATTCTTGGATGATTTTTCTAATTTCTTATGGACTTATCCTTTATCTCATAAATCACAAGTGTTTTCTGCATTTTTGAACTTTCGATCTCTTGTTCGTACTCAATTTGAGAGAGAAATCAAATCTTTTTAGTGTGATAATGGGAGGGAATTTGATAATCGTTCTTTTTGGGATTTTAGTTCGGCTAATGGCATGGCTTTTCGTTTCTCTTGTCCTCATACGTCGTCCCAAAATGGCAAAGCCGAGAGACAAATCCGTACGATCAATAATATGATTCGTACTTTGCTTACCCATGCATCGTTGCCATTATCATTTTGGCATCATGCTCTTCAAATGGCCACTTATCTGCTAAATATCTTACCAAAGAAACACCTATCATATCATACTCCCCTTCATCTTCTGTATCACAAGATTCCGTCTTATACTCACCTCAGGGTATTTGGGTGCTTGTGTTATCCTCTATTTCCTTCAACTTCAATCCATAAACTCCAACCTCGGTCTACCCCGTGTGTTTTCTTGGGATATCCGTCTAATCATAAGGGTTACAAGTGCTTTGATATGCAGGCAAACAAGATCATTATTTGTCGTCATGTTGTGTTTGATGAATCCCGTTTTCCTTTTTCGTAAATTACGAATTCTGAGCCAAGTCCTGACCTTGTCGATGATTCTCCATCACCCTATGTATCCTTGCATCGTGATCCACCTACCCAGGTTTCGGCCCCTCCTTTGGTTCAGGTTCGTAATCCACCTCCGAGCCCTCCTCTTCCCTCACGGCGCCCGGTTACCCGTAGCCAACGTGGGGTGTTTAAACCCAAACACCAATTCAATCTTACTTCCTCTGTTCAAAAATCCCCATTACCAAAAAATCATGTGTCGGCCCTCAATGATCCTAACTGGAAATTGGCTATGGTTGAGGAATTTAATGCTCTTATTACAAATAAGACGTGGATGTTGGTACCCCGTCCTGTTGGTGTTAATATTATTCGTTGCATGTGGATTTTTACTCATAAAGAACGTGCTAATGGGTCTTTTGAGAGGCATAAAGCTCGTCTTGTAGGTGATGGAAAAACTCAACGGGTGGGGATTGATTGTGGCGAGACTTTCAGTCCAGTGGTGAAACCCACAACTTAGAACAGTACGGATGGTTGTGGGTTTCACCACTGGACTGAAAGTCTCGCCACAATCAATCCCCACCTGTTGAGTTTTTCCATCACCTACAAGACGAGCTTTATGCCTCTCAAAAGACCCATTAGCACGTTCTTTATGAGTAAAAATCCACATGCAACGAATAATATTAACACCAACAGGACGGGGTACCAACATCCACGTCTTATTTGCAATAGGAGCATTAAATTCTAAGACTTCAACCGGGCTTTTTCTATCTCAGCGCAAGTATGCTAATGAGATTATTGAGCGTGCTGGTTTATCATCGTGCAAGCCTTCGTTCACGCCGGTTGACACGAAGCCCAAACTCAGTTCGTTCGATAGCCCTTTGTTTGATGATCCGACATTGTACAGGAGCCTTGCAGGTGCACTCCAATATCTCACATTCACCCGCCCGGATATCTCTTATGCCGTTCAGCAAGTGTGCCTATTTATGCATGCCCCAAGGGAGGTTCATATGTCTGCTTTGAAGAGAATTGTGAGATATGTTAAAGGCACATTAGATCATGGTCTTCAACTATATTCCTCTCCACAGATTTCCCTTCTTGCTTACACCGACGCGGACTGGGGAGGCTGCCCTGATACGCGACGCTCGACTTCAGGATATTGTGTGTTCTTAGGTGATAATTTGATTTCTTGGTCTGCTAAGCGTCAAAATACTTTATCTCGATCTAGCGCTGAAGCTGAATATCGCGAAGTTGCCAATGTTGTTTCGGAGTCATGCTGGCTACGAAATTTATTGCTTGAACTCCACTGCCCTCTTCCGAAGGCGACACTCATTTATTGTGATAATGTGAGTACGATTTATTTATCCGGGAATCCAGTACAACATCAACGGACTAAGCATATTGAGATGGACATTCATTTTGTTCGAGAAAAGGTGGCTCGGGGCCAGGTTCGGGTACTACATGTTCCATCCCGATTTCAGATCGCGGATATTTTTACGAAAGGGCTTCCACAAGTTTTATTTGAAGAGTTTCGATCCAATCTCAGCGTTTGTCGTCCTCCCGCTTCAATTGAGGGGGTGTAATAGATATATATATATATATGTGAATATATTATGAATCGTGTATAGTTTGTTCCTGATTGATAGCCTAGAATAGAGGATTCTGAGTTGTATATATCTTTGACTTTGTTTAATGAGAAAGGGGACAGATTACATTCTTACATAATGTATCTTTTAATCATTTGGTATACATTAATTAAATGTTTTTTTACATATTTTTAAAAAAGTTATTTTAAATTGGATTATTCACTTATCTTAAACTAATCTACTCTATCAATCGAGTGTTATGTATTTCACCTAAAGAGTAAACAAAATTTATGTTGTTACGAGTAAATTACGAAAACCCTAGAGATATGTCCAAATTACAAAGAACACATTATTATTTTAAGGGTTAATTGCAAAATAAATCACGACCTTTAGTGTTTTTATCAATTACAACATATCCTTTTTTTTCTTTGCAATTCGATACACCACCTTTTTAAGTTTTACAATTTAATACACCGATAGATTTTCCGGCCAATTTTAGTATGATGTGGCGCCGGAAATACAAAATTCGCCACATTGTCACCACATAGACGACCAACTAATTAATGCCAACTAGATGTTATTTAATCTATTTCAGGGATTGTCATTTTGCAAATGTGCAAAAATATTTTGTTAAAAATTTTCATGAATTGTAGCTTCCTCTTGCATACGGTGAATTCCTTTTTTCTATTGATGAGTATCATGAAGAATCACGAGACATTTGAGTTGAATTTGTTCATGTTAATAGATATATATGTTTTAATTGTTCAAACTCTGAGATATTTGAATGTGTTTATTTATTGTAGGTAAATAAATGCAATTTTTTTTGTGTATCTTTCACCAATTGATAATAACTACTTCTAAATAAAATAATATACTTCCAGTAAATAATAATATATTATTGAATTAAATTAATATTTTTTTCTAATCCAAAATTTGAGCGAGAGCGAGAAAAAAAAATGAGTTATGAATTTTTTTAATAATTGTGTGCTTAATTATTATTTAATTTTTTTAAAATATATATATATATATTAGTTGGCAGTCTACGTGGCGAATTTTTAATTTTCGGCGCCACATCATACTAAAATTGATCAGAAAATTTACCGGTGTATTAAATTGTAAAACTTAAAAAAGTGGTGTATCGAATTGCAAAAAAAAAAAGATATGTTGTAATTGATAAAAACACTAAGGTCGTGATTTATTTTGCAATTAACCCTTATTTTAAACAACTATTCCCTCGTCCCATTTCACATTCATCAATGGTCAATAATACTAGCAGTCGTTTTATTTATATGGGCTTTAATGTACATAATGTCCAATTGTGTAAAGTAATTTAATTATATGTTGAGGCCTTAAACCCATCTCATTAGGTTAGTAAGTAATTCAAATCAATCATGATTTGTAAACACGTCTCTAATAATTAAAAATTTACTTCTTAAATTAGATTCCTTCTTTTTTTTACGGGTAGATTCATTATTTTTTAATTTAGTAATAAGGTAACTTTTTATTTAAACTACATTTTTTAAATTAATTAAAATTACACTGCACGTTATTATTTTATTATTCATAATATTTTATTATTCTATTCAAAATATTTTTATATTAAGTTGCACACCTGTGTACCATTACATACATATAATTGGATCCATTTAGAATATGGATCCTACTGAAGTATTAATATAATAAATGCGGAATTAATTTTAGTTATTGTTTATAGCTTGTTGGTCAATACAATTTATTCCTGGCGTGGGTTCGATTCCTAGGCACCATTCGTTTAATACTCATGAAATTGGACGGAGGGAGTATTATTTTTTTAGGGTCCCTTTTATATCTTTTTAATGGACCATTTTTTGTTCTTTTATAATTTAAATAATAATTTTAAAATTTTAAAACTTAATAAAATTCTAGAAAAATAATATTAATTGATTTAATTAATTATTTTTCCTTTTCTTTGTCCCTTGTGCCCATTTTTATTTTCTTTTTGCATTGACCACATTTTTTATAACCCAAGTATTAAATTTTTTTTTCACTAAATAATTTTTATTTTCTTTTATCATGGCCACTTAATCTTATAACCAAGTATTAATTTTATTTTACTTTAAATAATAATAAAATTTTAAAATATAATATTAATTATTTTTTAAAAAATTAAGTATTACAATAATAATTTATTAATTTAAAATTTCTCATCTTACATGAACAAATATTTTCATTTAATGGTGTAAAATCACCACATATACCTTAATAAGTTGTTTTACCTCAATCAAATACTTTTTTCATCTTGATCTCTTAATTTTGTTTCATTTTACTTCATTTAATTTTTATTTTTTTCATTTAAGCCTCATTTTTTTTAATCATTTAAACTTATTTTAGTTTACTTTGAATATTAGCTTTTGTTTTAAATGTGTTATATTATTAGTTGATAAGTGTTATGTATAGTATTACTTAGGAGAATGTATAATACTGTATTAGTTTATATGTAATATAGTATTAATTTATATACATATATAAGCTCTAATATCTTCCAATTTCAAAATAAGATATATGATATGCAATAAGATTTAAGCTCGAAAAATGTATAATATTGATTCACATACAATAGAGTAATAATTCGCATACAATATAATATTAATTTATATTTTCTTTTCCAATCATACCTCTACTACTAAATCATTAAAATAAATAAAAAATTACAATTAGAAACAAATGGATAAAATTATACACAAGGCAATAATTTGTTTGTTGGTAAACTAATACTATCTTATATATTAACTAATATTATATATTATATGAATTAATACTATATTGTATATAAACTAAAACACTATTATATGTAAACTAAAATTATATTATATATGAACGAATATTATATTGTATATGAAATAATACTATACTACTTAATTAGTATAATACCAAAAGAATAAATAATAATTTTTAATATATTTGAACAAATTAGACAAAGTAAAACTATACAGTATATGAACTAATACTATACAATATACAAACTAATACTATACTATATTTAAATTAATATTATACTAGCAACTTGATAGATGTATGATAAACTCAAAGTTGTTCACTCCTGTAATCATATGAAGAGCTTGATTTGATAAAACAAAGTCAATAATATTAAATAAATTATCATAAAAATACAAAAAAGAACATCAATGTGTATTTAATCATAAGAAACATGTGTAAAAGTATTTACATAACAGAAACTTCACCGAACATATTTCTCACATACTAATTTAATTTTTTTTTCCAAAGTTTTATTCGAAATTTTGATCATTTAAAAAAAATCTAAAATTTTTATTTTTAAGATTCATATTTTTTTCTAGTAGTAATATTTTTCAATATTCATAGTTTTTACTGATAGTTTTTTTTAAAAATTTAAAAATAATATAATATGTTGGTAACTCAGCCGTGATTCATTGTTGGATGTACAATTATAATTTTAATGAGTTATAATTTAATTTAATTGATAAAAGGGTAATTTTTTACATGTAATTTATTTAAAATTTTAGGGGTGAACTCATAAGAAAAGAAGGGGCAAATAAATGTGCCTTATTTGAAAACTCAGCCCATAGCCCATTGATATTATCCAATCCATTTGAAAAATTGGATTAAGTTACATATATGTAACTAGTACTTGCTTTGGGGTGAACTCACAAGTATTTGTTTTATAACTTAATTAGTTTTATTTTAATTTAATTAATAAAAAAGTAATATAACTTTTTACATGTATTTTTTGTTGGGATATGGTTTATATTAATAAAAGAAAATTTTATTTTAATTAGATACCAAAACCCTAAGTAAAACTCCAAGTATGATGATTTGCCAAGACTAGATTTTCAGGTTAGAAAAAGCTCATATATGTTAGGGAGCTTTAATTTTTCTTAGATAGACTATTATTTGAATCTATGACAAATGACCTGAAAGTACAAAGCACATGAAGACAAGTAGCATTGAAGACAAGAAGCTGAAGTGTTATGAAAAAGTGACAAGGACTCATGAAGACAAGTATGCTGAATGACAAAAGTCAAGTATGATGAATCTGGATATTCATATACTTAGTACTTGGCACACTTATGGTCAAAGACGATGAATGACGAGGCATTTTACCCAATACGAGGCCATTAGCAGAAAGGACTGAAATATTCCAAAACAGCCAAAGAATTAGTGCCACCTGTCACTGCGCATAACAAATTCTGAGAATGAAATGCAAAATGCAGAATGGACGTGAATGAATGTACTATTTATATGCAGGCCCCTGAACAATTTAAAAGTTCAAGATTACGGGACACACAACAAGATACACAAGCAGTACACATTTTAGCATTCGAAAGTATAAAAAAAAAAAAACACTCGAGAGATCAAAGCTATTAAGCATATTCGTTTGAGAGTGTTACCTTTAGTCCCCACTAGGCAAGCTTATTGTTTTACTATCCGAAGTCTAGAAAGTGATTTCCTAGTCTTTACATTTGTTCTTAAATTGTAAAGGATATCACATTTAGTTGGTACAAGAACAAAACCCTACTTTCACCTTGAGAGATAGTTTGAGAGTATTGTTGAGTTTGTAGAAGTGTTAAGAGTATTGCAACGAGAGAAGGTTGTAAGAAATCAAGAGAAAAGAAGAAGAAGAAGAAGAAGAAGAAGTAGAGTGCACCTTGGCACTGTAAAAGCAAGTTAATTCCAAGTGATCAAGGAATTATCCTATTAAATTAGGAGAGTGGACGTAGGAGCAGTTTAGCCTCCGAACCACTATACATCTTGTGTTCTTATTTACTTCATTTATCTTCTTGCTTAAGCTTTTGTGTTGTTATAATTTCTTATTGCTATTTGATAACTTAGTACTTAAGTGCATATTATTTAAGGAGTATAATAGGGCCTATCATTTATTCCGCATACAAGTTACTTACTGTTAAGTTCTATTAGAATATTCTATTTAGTATCTTCATAGGACTTGACATACTGTACAACTTATTTTGACTCTGATTATTTGTGTTGATTCAATTGCAAAAGTTTTTGAAAAACACATACACGTGTATTCCCCTCCCCTCCCATACACGTATCACACTCCTTTTTAGGATCAACAGTTTTATATTTAAGAAATTGGGGATGAACTTATAAAAAAAAGAGAGGGGGTGAAAGTCCACAAGTAATCCATTTAAAAATTGGATCCAATTACATTTTTAAATTTGGAGTGAACTCATAAAAAAAAAGTAGATAATAGTTAATGAGTAACCCATTTAGAAATTTGATCTAATTACATGTATGTAACTGGTACATATAAGTAATTGTCTATATATTTTCTATTTTATCTCTTTTAATATTAATAAACAATTTTCACATTAAACTTTGTTCATACAGTAAATAATGAATTTAAAATGAAACGAAGGGAGCAACAATTTATAGAAGTTTCATGATTTTATTATATCCAAATGTTTTGGGGATTAGCTTTGAAAAAAAATCGCATTTATAATCCATAAAAGATAATATTTCATGAGACCATTTATTTGATGAAAGATGGATAACACATTTTATAGTGTGACGAAAGATGTATGATAAAATGTTTTTTTTTGTAGTGAATAAAATACAAATGTCATGTGCACATTTTGTGCACGATCCGTACGTGCACATTTCGTGCAAATTTTGTGCATGATATGTATATACATGTTTCATGCACGATTCATATGTACACATTTCATACTTATATTAAGCGGTTTTTTACCCTTAAGTGCTTTTTGCACCTCCCTTTTTAACATTCTAGTGATAACTTTTTTCAAAGTTACTATTAGGTGCAAAATGAGTGGTAAAATACTTTTTATACCCTCTATAAAAAAAAAAGTAATCTTCCTCCCTCACCCATCCCCATTATGCAAAAACTTATTATACTCTCAAAATGGTAGAAGGAGTGTCTCAGTTTTCTTGTTCGCCCTAGACCTATAAAATCTCAGAACCGACTCTGCGTGGTTCCATTTGGACAATGGACGTTGTTGGAGTACTTCTTGCATTCCCACAGCGACAGCCCTCGGCCGTCTAGGGTTCCACCTTGTATGGAAACTCCAACGACCCAATCTAACTTCAGCCAATATTTAGAAATCTCAATAATAATGTAGTCATTGGGAGCTATGATAGTGTCATTAATCAAAATTGAAATTGCCTTGTTATTGCACGATTTTCCAGTAAAAACTGCATTTCGCAGCAAATACGAACCCGGTGTCACATAAATCGTGGCTATTTTTTTGGTGGTGCAGGCGGCCTTCCATGCACTCAAAAAAGGCTTTGTGCACTCAGACGTTCCATCCGATTTTGCTTCAAAATCGAGCACATTATAAATGATCATTGGATTTCCGGCTAAAAAAAAAAAAGAATGTGAAAAGGGAGAAGATTATGATTTTACAACAATCCATTTTGTTTTTAGTTAGTGTGTAAATGGTTTGAAAAATATGTTATGATTTAAAATGTGTATTTAATTCATACATTACAAATATTGTAGATACATGTTGTTATAAGCAACTGCAAGAGCCATACTTAGTAACATAGTGATTTAACAACACTTTTTTTTAATATTATTGTATAGACACTTGCATTCTACCACTCAAACAACATCATTATCGATGCATTATCCTCCCTAAATAGCCAAATAGTTCATATTGAAATATATGGATGTGAAAAAGCCACTCTAAATAACATGAATATTACTGCCGCCAAAAATAGCCCTAACACTAATGGAATTCACGTGCAACAGTTGTCCATTGACACTATTTTTGAACTCTAGCATTGGCACATGCGATGACTGTGTCTCGATAGGCCCCGGGACCTTCGACTTGTGGTCTAATCACTACAAAAAATGCATCAATTAGAGACCAAAATTTTGAGACCGACATAAATCAGTCTCTATTTGAGACTGATTTGAGACCGATTCGAAAAAAAATCGAGTTTTGAGACTGTTTTCAGTTCGGTCTTTAATATTATGTTTTCAGACCGCTTAGAGACCGATAATTCAGTCTTTAATTGGTATCAAAAATTCTGAATCCCAAAATTTTAATTGACTACCAATTTTGACCACTCGTTTAGAGACTGTTTTCAGTCCGATCTTTAATATTATGTTTTTCAGACCACTTAGCCACCGAATATCAGTCTCTAAATCGAAATTAAAATTCTGATTTTGAATTTTAATTGGAGACAAAAAATTCAGTCTTTAATTGGTATAAATGTTTTATACGTATGTGAATCGATCACTTACCGTCGGGATCAGGAGAGAATCCTTTAAGCTTGGACAAAGTATCCACATCCGAAAAAGAATCTTTTACTACGCTATCTAAATCCGTGGAATCTTTCACTACATCCTCTAAATCAACTAAAGCAGGCACTACGATCTCTAAATCAATTGAATCAGGCACTACGATCCCTAAATCAGTTGAATTGGGCACCACCGTCTTCACTTCCAACAAATCTTGCTCTATGACTTTGTTCGAGATAGAGGAATCTAATTTAGGAGAAGAGAAATATGTGTCCATCGTTGGGAGAGAAATATCATATTATCGATTAAAGAGATATGAATAATATTTAAAGATACAAAATTTTAAAATATTATCCCTAATATTGTATATATAGATAATTTTAAACAGTGGAGACCGATTTTTAGGTCCCAAATCAGGCGGTTGTGTTTAGAGACCGATTTTTGTGGTCTCAAATCGGTATCAAAATCAAGTTGTTTGTTTTTAGAGACCGATTTTAGCGGTCTCTAAACACTCCGGAACAAATTTTGTTTATTATTTATGTTTCTTTTGATGCAGAGTTTTTATATTTCCTCGCTTTGTCGACATTTAGTTGATTTATTGAATGAGTTATCAAAATATTTAATGAGGTTGTGATGAATGAAATTCTCATTTGATAACAAAAGTCTATATTCTAAAATTTTGTTATATATGGCAATGAGATTAATTTTTATTTTGTAGAGAAGAGATTAATTTTAATTTTGTGGAGAAGAGATTCTGAGAAAAAAATTAATGGCAATGGAAGATATGAGAAAAAATTAATGGCGTGTGTAATTTGATAGAAATAATATTAAATTAAATTGTAAAAAAGATTTTACAATTTTAAAAAAGATAAAATAAAATATTAATATGACATTAAATTCAAATTAAATATAAATAAAAAATAATTTATTGACGTGGGCATGCCAACTAGGCGGTGGACACTGTATCATTTCCGATCATATACAATAAAGAAATTAATTATATATGTATATAATTAATTTTAAAAGTTACACAAGACAATTATTTGTCAAAGTGGTAGGTGCCCATTACCGGCACCTATCCACCAGGGATCAATTCCCACAAAGGCCAAAATAAAATGGTCATTTAAACAAAGTGGGTGTGTGTGTGGGTTGCTGGGTCGGGTCAGAGTTGTATGTTGCGTTCGGGAAGGATGAATCGCTACCGAAAAGGAATCGGGTCAGGGGTGGGTGTGTCGGTTGCTGGGGGTGTGGGTTGCTGGGTCGGGTGCTGGGTCAGGTCAGGGGTGGGTAAATAAAGAGGGTGGGTGTGTCGGTTGCTGGGTCGGGTTTGTATTTTATTATTTAGAGACCGAATATTCGGTCCCTAATTATAGACTAGAGATCGATTTGTGTTTTAGGGCCCGAAAATAGGTCGGGCCGACTCACGTTTAGGGACCGTTTTAAGACCGAATTACTGGTCTGTCATGTAGAGACCGACCCAAATCAGTCCCTAATTTGAGACTGTGTCATAAATTCGGTCTCTCAATATTAGGTACCAATGAAATAAAGACCCCCTCTAACGTGTGTTGAGACTGCCTTTACAGTCTCAAAATCGGTCTCTAATCAATGCGTTTTTTGTAGTGAATGCTAGAGTTCAAAATAGTGACAGCAGATGACTGTTGCACGTGAATTTCGTCAGTGTTGGGCTATTTTCGACAACGGATATATTCATGTTATTCAGGGTGGCATTTTGGCATCCATAGATTTCAATGTGAATTTTTTGTCTTTTAAAAGGATAATGCAATGA
This sequence comes from Galeopsis tetrahit, assembly GCA_963675135.1. Lineage (NCBI taxonomy): Eukaryota > Viridiplantae > Streptophyta > Magnoliopsida > Lamiales > Lamiaceae > Galeopsis > Galeopsis tetrahit. Next base: position 18,972,201 of record OY776123.1, read on the forward strand.
CAGTTATATTCTTTGAATGGTAGAATGCAAGTGTCTACACAATAATATTAAAAATAAAAAAAATTGTTGTTATATATATATATATATATATATATATATGTATATATATGTATATATCACTATGTTTGTTGCAATTACAAAAATAAAATTTTATTCATTTTTTTTTGTTCGTTATAAATTTACCGTGGTTTCAGGGGTGACCCTGAGGTAGGGCTATAGGGGCGATCTGTCATACCTAAGTTTTTATAAATAAACATTTTAAATTTCTTAAACAATATAAATAGATTTTTATGATTTTAAAATGAAAATAATCACGGAGAATCATAAATTTAGGGCATTGACTAACAAATTTTTTTAAATGAAGATTCAATTGATAAACTCTATCAAAATTTTAGACACACCCAAATCTTAAACATGTCACTAAGTATTTTTTTTAAAAAAGTCATAGGTAACTGTCAAATTTTAATGAAAAACAAACATAATAAATAAATAATTCATAAGATTCTCGTGTCATGCATCCTTCAGCGTACCACGTCAACTCTCAATCTAAAAAGTGTGAAATAAGAAGGGAAGCAAACCACAACTTAGTGAAAACATATTTATCAAAATTAAATACCATAAGTAATTAAATCACCAAACACGTAAACATGCAATTTCTTTGTAATTTCACTTATTTTCTTCTCGTTTATAAAGGTCAAATGACCTACTTCTCAACTTATCTTTTATAAAAGTCAAATGATCTACTTCTCAATTTCTTGTTTATAAAGGTCAGATGACCTACTTCTCAACTTCTCGTTTATAAAGGTCAAATTGCCTACAGTATATTTCTCATACACATTTAACATGAATGTCAGTATAAAACCACCAATTGTATTTAATAATGACAAATAAAATAAAATAGATGTTCCCACCTTAAAGTTCATTGAAAAGATTTATAAAGGAATTGTAGCTTTAGTCTTCTTCGTGGTTAACTGTCAACGTGAATCTTGAAGAGCCCTAACTTAATCTGAGTATTGGTAAATGAAGAGATTAGGGCAAATCTAATCTATATATATAATGTATATTAGGATTGAGTTTGAGTTTGGACTTTGAATGAGATTAAGGAGGGTGTATTCAATTGAGATTCTGTTGGATTTTTTTGGACTTTTAAAATCTGGGGGTATTCAATCCGGATTTTTAAAAGTCTTTCAAAATTTTGAGGTATTCAATACGGATTTCAAAAAGTCTTTAGAAATCTTTAGGTATTCAACTGGATTTTGTTGGATTCTCCTTAAAAAATATAAATAAATTTCACTATTCAAAATCTCTTCTAAAAACTAGAGATTTCAGCGGATTCTCTCAGAAGGCCCTGAAAGAGAAGAAAAAAAAAACTTTGTTGTTCTTCTAACAAAATTTCAAAGTCTCCTTCCGAAAGCACATACAGACATAATTCGAACCACAAAATCCTACACAGCCCTATTCTTCAAACGAAATAATATCAAGAAACGTAACTATGTTCTTCAATAAGCATCACAGATTCTTCACCATCATTATTATCGTGAAAAAGATTAGTATTTTAAAATTATGTTCTCTCTTTAAAAATGATAGTATATCGGCACAGTTGACACCGTTAGGTTAGCAATAATATATTCTCGATCGCCTAATTTATAGCATTAATGCCAACTTTAAGATCTCAAGAACATTTATTCACGATCTATCGCCTAATTTATAGCATTAATGCCAACTTTAAGATCTCAAGAACATTTATTCACGATCTTAAAGTTAGTACATGGTGTTCGATATCATCTAAAAGATTTTGGTGGTGAAGGTCGTTACCCCCAGAAATGCAATTGAGTTATTCAATCTTCGCGAGAGATTTTTTTGGTATTTTCAAATCGTCATTCACAATTTTCAAAATCCACCTCTATTCCCATTTCAAACACAAGCAGAGTTAGTATTGGCTGGATTACATAACTTTCTTCGAAAAGAATGTCATGAATTTCCAATCGAATATGAAGAAGATCAAACATCTCGATGGAAGAGAAAATTTGGAATTACTTTCTCAAAGCCAATTACAACACAGAACTGAAGTCGAGGTATAACCGTGGAAATGAAGATGAGAATAATAATGATGAATAATAATTTTTTTTTTTTGAACTAATATATTTTTTGTATTTTTTCTAAATAATTTAGATAATTTTTTTTATATACAAGTGTGTTCGATATACGTTTGCATCCATAGTTTTAGGGCGTAGTTTATGGAAATTCATGTAAATTAATAAAAAAAAATGTGTATTTTAGAATCCTGTCAAATCTATAAAAATTCATATAAATCAATAAAAAAGTCAATCAAACTCTTCATAGAGTCTATGGATTTTCTAAATCCACTGACTTTTTAAAGTCCAAAAAAATCAATCAGAATCTCAATTGAATACACCTCCTAAGATTTGAATGGACTTTCAAAATATTTATTTCATTATACCAAAAATAATATATATACTAGTGCAGTACCCGCGTACTACGCGTGATTAAAAAAAATTCAAACACTTTATTTAAAAGAATTAATTTAAATTAATCATAGTAATTTTTTGATTTATATGTATAATAACAATAACTTATTATCAACATTAATTATAAATTATTTAAAAGAAAAATTAAAAATGTAATAAATAAAAAGATTAATATTTGGAGTAATTTGTGATATTATATATAAAAAATTTGCTCATTCATAATATCATGAATTATTGAAATGTAATAGATTAATTAAATTAATTCGAGGAAGGTACTTTTAAATAATATTTTATTAAAATTATCTTCAACTTTCTTTAATTTTTTATAAAGTTATTACCATACACATATTTTAGTTTTTTGTTTCTTTAGAAAATTTGCATAATAAATTTAGGGGCATAGAAATTGCAAATTTCAACAATTATACAAATTCAATAGGACAACTAATGTCTTTTCTTCTCATTGTTAATAACTTGATAATTAAAAATGTGAAAGCTACAAATAATAACAGTTAAACCAAGGGAAAAAAAATATGGTTCACCGAGAAATGTAGAAATTACAAATAATACTCTGTAACAATTAAATCAATAAAAAAAGAACATAGACCAGGTTTAAGAGAGACCATATCCTGCTGCAATTTTCACAATCAATTAAACTGAAAATTGAAACTGGAAAGAAAAATAAGATTTTGGAATATAATGTCATATATTGAATCACGAAAAAAAAAAATTAAACATAAATTGAGAGAATGTTAACCCACCAAACTCAACTATTTCTAAAACTCTCTATCCGGAAAGATTATTCCCTTAGCATCATCTCTGATTAGCATCATCATCTTTGAATAGGCCAGGCTGCATATAATGAAAAATAAAATAAAAAATATTGCATCAGATACTTTTTAAAAAATTAAATTTTAATGAAGATAACATCTCACGAATAATGTACTTACCAAAATCATAAAACTTGAAATAATGTACATACCAACATTATAAAACAGAAGCAAAACAGAAGGATCTCCCTTTCAAGGAAATACGAACCAAGAGATTTATTATAACACGCCGAAAAAAAAAACTTTTTTGATATGCTGAGGAACATCCCTATTTAAAATATGAAGGATCCATATGAAAAAATGGTCCATATAAAATATTTTAATTGGAAAATTTTCAAATTTGATCTTATACAAAAAGTCTATATTGAGGCCTGAAATCCTAATCAATACTAATAGGAATCAAAATACTCAAATTCGTACGTACTCAAAATTCTCAAATAATTTGTAAAAAATATTTTTTTTATCTTAAGATCAAGATTAGAAGCTAGACAAAGAGCAAAACATTAATAAATACGTCAGATTTACCACAATTTATATGGAAAAAAAACTGAGAGAAAATGTAAAAGAAAACTGATAGAGTGGAGAAAGAACTGAGAGAGAATGTAAAAGAAAACTGATAGAGAATTTTGAGATATATTGAAATATATATATATAGAAAATCATAAATTGAATAAAAAAAAATATAAATTGAAAGATAGAATGTTAACCAAACTCACCAATTTCTAAAACTCATAATGGAGAGAGGAACTGGGAGAGAATGTATAGAAAACGAAAAGTCTGAAAAAAATAACCCAGAAATAATGTACCAACATCATAAAACAGAAAGTCGCCAACGCAGAAAATTGCAAAACAGAAGAAGAAAAGCCTGGAAAAAAATCATAAATAATGTACTAACATCATAAAACAGAAAGTCGCCAACGCAAAAAATTGCAAAACATTAATATATAAAAAAAAATTCAACACAATTTATATGGAAGATTTGAGAGAGAAGAGAAAGAAAAACTGAGAGAGTGTAGAGAGAAAGAAGAAGCGAATACAAATGAGGAATATTAGGAATGATCTGTTTTTTATCCAAAACTAAAGCGGTTACAAAAAAATCAAATATAAAAATATCATAAAAAATACAAATTAATAGAAAAAAATGCAAAAAAAAGATTTATAAAAAATAAGATAGATGTTCCCACCTTAAAGTTCATTGAAAAGATTTATAAAGGAATTGTAGCTTTAGTCTTCTTCGTGGTTAACTGTCAACGTGAATCTTGAAGAGCCCTAACTTAATCTGAGTATTGGTAAATGAAGAGATTAGGGCAAATCTAATCTATATATATAATGTATATTAGGATTGAGTTTGAGTTTGGACTTTGAATGAGATTAAGATTTGAATGGACTTTCAAAATGTTTATTTCATTATACCAAAAATATAATATATATATATATATATATATATATATATATAACTTTAAAATAACTTAAATAAATAATTAAACATAAATATCGGGATATTACACGATTGCCTTGGACCCGAGATTTCAGGGACCTACTTATATATATAAAAATGATTTTGACGAAAGATGTGTGACACATTTTATAGTGTTACGAAAGACGTGTGATAAAATACTTTTTTTTCTTATAGTGAATAAAATACACATGTCATGTGCACATTTTGTGCATGATCCGCACGTGCACTTTTTGTGCACGATCCATACGTGCACATTTCGTGCAAATTTTGTGCATGATATGTATATGCATGTTTCATGCGCCGATGCGTGGTCCATATGTACATATTTCATACTTATTTTAAGAGTTTTTGTTTACCCTTAGGTGCTATTTACACCTCCTTTTTTTACATTTTAGTGCTAACTTTTTTCATAGTTAATATTAGATACAAAATGGATGACAAAATACCTTTTATACCCTCTGTAAAAAGTAATCTTCCTCCCTCACCCATCCCCATTAAGCAAAAGTCCATTTACTCTCAAAATGCTAGAAAAAGAGGCCCATTTTTTTTCTTCGCCCTATGCCTAAAATCCCAAGACCGACTGTATATCATTCTTCTTCTTTAACTTACCCCCAAAACCTTAATTTAGGATAGTTTAAGTATTTCAAACATAATTTTAATGTGTTTCTATGATTTAAAATTGCAATAGAATATGATTTTGAGACTATAAAATTAAATTTGTACGAATTGAACTTAAAAATCATGAAAACTAGGTCGGATATGAACTCACTGATGTGTTGGATTTTTAAATGGACAAACTAAAATTAAGATATAGAAAAATAGCTAAAAATAAATAAACATTATCCAAATACACCAAATATTAACTTATATATGCTTCAAAAAAAATAAGAGCACTTTCCTATCGAACAATTTATTTTCCAACCATTGTAACCTAAAACGAATCCTACCCATTTATCTTTTAAGTTCTTTCAAAATCTTCAGGTGGTTTTGAACTTTTTTAATTTTTTTTTAATTTTGAAACTGAGATACTTTGGGTGGTGTGGATAGTAAAAAAAATTCACCCCATTCGTCAAATAATAAATTTAGGTGGAGGGTGAACACAACAATAAAGGGGGCATTTAACCATCGTCAATAATTTATACAGGCGCATTATTTTTAGGGCCCCAGTCTGCCCCACACTTGATACGAAGTTACACACAGCATCCATGTCCTAGGCCCACTCTAGTAATTGTAGTTTTTGTCTCAGGCCAGGCCCACACTACTGACATCACATGAGGTCTTTAAAAAAAAAAGCCATAGATTTATATTCTTTATTTCTCTATTTTTACTCAATAAAGTGTGACTCAAAAACCGACTAATTCAGGAGATCAATCTCATTATCCACTAGCAGAGGTCCGATTTAAAGTCAGAACAAATTTTGTACAAAGTCAAACAAATTCTTTATTTCTCTATTAACTAGAAAATATACTCTCTTGTTCAAATAAATTTTTTCACTTTTCTTTTTTGTTTGTTCCACACTAGTTTTCACACAAAAAAAATAAAAATTAAAAGCTTTTAACAACTTTTTTCCTCAAAATTATCACGATGTAAAGATAGATTTGGAATAGTGGAGTATTAACTCAAACAAATGACAAAATATATTGATTTCCTCTCTTTAAAAGAAAACTCAGTTAAAAGTGATAACTTTTTAATGGACTCCATATTTTTATACGAATTAGAAAAGAAAAAAAAAATTCATTTACGAATATATACGTTTTTTAATTGGTTACCATTATTAGTATTCTTGCTTTATCTTTTTATTTTTAATATTGTACACAAAATAAAATGAAGTAGTTTTGCCTGATATGGAGCTCTAAACAAATAGAAATACTTTTATCACATTTTTTTAAAGAAATAACTTTATCAATTTTAATATCAATAAATAATTTATACGAATCAAGTACAAATAGTAAATATTGTTCAAATAAAAATGATGTATGGAAGCACTTTTCATTTAAACCTTAATACATTATTATTTTTTAATTAAAGAGTTATCACTTTTTATTTATATGTGTCACTTTTAATTAACAAGTAAACTATCACTTTTCACTTTTAATATATTGAATATACATATTACTTATAACAAGAAAACTATCATTTTTACTTAAATATATTAACACTTTTTATTTGTATATTCAATATAGTATTAACTTTTAGTTCTTGATTGATATACTTTTAAAAGAAAATAAAAATACATATTTTAACATATAAATAAAAACTGGTAGTTTTTTTAACTGAAATGTGCATGATACATTTTAAGTGATAAGTGAAAAGTTATCATTGTGAAAATTATGATATAAATAAAAAATGACGATTCTTATTGATAAGATATCATTTCTGTTTTGTATAATTTAAATTGATATGTAATTGTATTTGAAGCTTTGAATCCTCGACTTAGTCTTTTTCTAAAAAATGACTCAAATATTTCTACTTTTTTATTTGAGTTAATATATTTGTAGTTTACAGTGTGAAAAGAAGAGTATAAATCTATTGCTAATTCTGTGTTAAAAAAAGAAATCTATTGCTAATTTGAATTTCTCAGTTTTAATTATTCGCATGTGATGCATTTATTGTGTCAAGTATGGACCTGGGACAACATGTAGCCTATGACCATTCGAGCGAGTTGACAATGAAATTTCGGCCAACTGGCTACTTGTAGGGTTGGGAATGGTGGTTATTCAATAGCCGACAAGGTCCTACGATTCAATTTACTGAAGCTCGATTCAATTCGTTTAATAAATAAGTTAAAACTTTTTTTTTTAAGTCTATATACTTAAAGGGTGGCACTCAGGAACGGTGCCACGATGGGGCCAGGGGCCCCCACCAATTTTTTATTTTTATATATACTCCCTCCGTTCCGTAATTATTTATACATTTTTTTTATTGGGACGTCACAAGATTATTTATACACTCTAAATATGAAAAATACCAAATAAAATTAATATCCTCTTAACATCATTTTATTCTCAAAATTGTCACACATTTTTTGCATACATATTACTTTATAGATCACCAAATTTACTTTACACCTCACCAAATCACCCAAAACACTTTTACTTTATTCATCAATCACTAAATCCACTTTTCTTAAAAATTGTGCGGGTGCAAATAATAGAATATTGGAACACATTAATGTATTAATTAAAATACATTTACAACGAATAAATAAAATGTTTTTTAAATTTAATATTTTAGCAATTTTTAAATTGTTTCGCTTTATTTTGAATCGAACTATCAAAACTTCAAAACAAAATGAAAGTCAGTTTGTTCAATTTAATTTAATGAAATGTATTGACAATTTTATCATATAAAATTTCGATGAGTATAATAAATACATATTATTTTATCTTTAAAGTAATGTTAATCGGGCCCCCCTACTGATATTTCCTGGCTCCGTCACTGGTGGCACTACACATCCAAATTCTGAATATTCAGAATTTGATAAAAGATCAAAAATACCCCCAATTGATATTTAATTTAATGAAGGTGTTATGGTAAAATTGTATTTTTTTAATTTTTTTTAATCAATTTTGGCTATCTGAATAACCATGTTTTCGGATACTTAAATAGGTCAGGTTTATCTTGAAAAAAAATATGTTTTTTTTGTTCTATTTTTCCTTTGTAGTCGTTGAAGAGAATTGATAAACATTTTCATTTGAGTATTGCTTTATGGTCTATTTGATGGATTTATTATTGCTCTACTAGTTTATAATTATTGATAAATTGTTCTTATTTCTTAATTTTGAGATTTAAATAGTTAATTGTTATGATTTGATAATAATACTAGTGATGCAGAATTTTATTTAGTAAACATGACTAAAATGTATTCAAAAGGCGTTTGATTATTAGATCAATTTATTAAAAAGTTCAGGTTAAACCCCTTAAAAAATATATACTGATAGTTAAAAAAAACAGAATTTATTAAAAAGTTCAGGTTAAACCCCTTAAAAAATATAGTTAAAAAAACAGGCTTGGATCCAAAAATTAAATATTAAGCTCAATTTTTTTATGATAAGTTTGGCTTGATCTAACTCATTTTCACCCCTAGTTATTTGTATGAATTAACATGTAAAAAAAAACATGTAAAATGAGATTGTTCTTACGAAATGAGATTCGTGAGATATTAATATGTTTGATGATTTTAGCCTCTTGTAACTTTAGACGTTTCATTTGAATACTCCTGGTACTCGTTTTATAATATTTTCTCCGTTTCAAAAAAACATGTTTGATTATTCTAAGGAGTTTAATGAATTCTAGGTATCTAACAATTGCAAAATTGTTATGTACTTGAATGGGCATGCAGTTTGAAGTGAATTTTTTTGGAGTTCGGATTCAAATAACATACACGTTGAATTTTTTTGTAATGTCCAATAATTTAAACTTAGTTCTATCACTTTATATATTTGAGTGAACTTATTAATAAAATTATTGCTTTCTTGTACAATTTGTTCTCAGAGTAACAAAATTTGGAGTGACAATGTATGTATGTTTGTTCACATATCACATATTTTTTCAAAATCATATTTTGTCAAATCCTCCTACTAGTGAGTGTCTCTGGAGTTTGAACAGAAAATTGATTTTGTGTAGTGAAAATGAAGAATATCAACCAAGATAATCTATTTAGCATTACCAAATACTCCATAATAGAAGAAAATTCATTACAAAACATAAAACTAGTCATAAAAATCCCAACTTAAATCCATCCCTAATTACAGTAATTAGGATAGCAGCATTAATTTAAGGATTAACACCAAGCATTGCACAGATACAACAACATCATCTTCAGCAACTCAAATCCTCATTCTTTTTACGTCGTTTTCAGGGACGCTGGCGTCACTTCCGTTGCGACCAACCGTTGCCTCAGACAGTCCCTTAACCTGCATGCAAAGTAGAATCAGTGGCCTTCATTCTAGACAATTTTTTTTTTTTTTTTTACAATTAGCCAAGTGCAGAAGCAGTACGTACGTTTTCATTTGGGACGACAGCATATCTATGAGTAGGCGACACCCAGCTTTTGTCTGGTAATGAAAATCAGAAACCATGTCATTTGTAGTAATGACTAATGAGAAATCAAAGTAGTATTCAGTTCAACAAGGAAATTAATTAAACCTGATGGTATTTCAACTTTGGAGGCCTCTATGTGTTGTCCGCTTGATCCATCCGTGCTTAATACCTCTATAATCTTGGGAATATTTCTGCAAGTGGATTCAGTGAAATCAACTAATATTGTTCAGTGAAAACAACTATAAAATACACTTATTACGAACAAATGGAGTATTTCTAATGTTTCAATGTACGACAAGTTTGAATCAGAGTAAACATTTTATTCGAGGAGCCCAACTAATAAGAATAATAATACAGAATAATTGAAAAGATGTATAATACTGTATTACCTATCAACAGTGTCACCATGGCCAAGTTGACCGTTTGTACCTCGTCCCCATGAAAACACGTTTTGTCTATCCGTTACAGCCAGTGTATGCCTCCAACCACACGAGATGTTCACTACTTTCTACAACGCGAAAACCACATTAGAAATTTGTCAACCACTTTTGCAAGTAATCGGGAGAAACACGTACCTGATCAACTTCAAATTTGACTTGCACTGGTGAGCAATGATCCACATTGTCCCCAACACCAACTTGTCCAAACTTTAAATTTCAAATTTATAAATCAGTTTTATTTATCACGAAAAGCATAAGTATGATGTAATGAAAGCAGCAACTGTGTAATGAGTGAACCTTATTCCAGCCCCAGCCATAGAGTATTCCGTCGCTTGTCACTGCCATTGTATGTCTCCAACCACCCGAAATCTGCGTAGAAATGATCATTAAAAAAGAACATGCAACTCTTTTAAGTTGGTCTGAAAATAAGTATTACTTGGGAGATACGACTTTCACGCAAAGCTTCGAGCTTATGAGGAATAAGATGGTCTTCGAAATCCCCATGTCCTAGTTGGCCATACTTGCTCCATCCGTATGTATACAAACTGCCTGATTCAGAGATAGATATTGTATGTCGCCATCCACATGCTACGAGGACCATCTTTTCACCCTGCATCAACGGTTAAGAATTCAAAACCAAAAAATGAAAAAACTAAATAAATGTTGAGATTCAGTGGACTTATGAACAATGGGTAGTGTGAACACCCTTGTCTGTTTCTTGAGCTCAAGAAAAACCACATTCATCTGCTGATATTTACTTTTAAGAGTTGTTCTTATGTATCATGCAATTGGTTTGCAACTGTCATTTTATAGTGAAACGACCAATACTTTTGAACGAAACAAGTGATACTTTTTAAAAATACATACAAAAGCAAACTAGTTGCACGATAAAATTAGTTTACATAAGACTTTGCCTACTATTAAAAGATTCACAATTAATAGGTATTTCATTTACAAACATGAAAACAACATTAAGAAACTGAATCTTATATACATCAATCTTTGTTTCATTTATGATTGATTGCACTTTCATCAAGTTAAAACTCGACATTCAATGAAGCCAAAACTTAGGAACAGACCAACAAGAGCATTTGCTCCCCGTGGTACACTATTTAGACCATTAGATCCTTTTCATCGTTTTAATGCTCGTGCCTATTAGGCGTATTTTGCAATTTATTGATTCAATTAAGAATATGAATGTTGGAATAAGAGTGGATAGATACCTCAACAGTTGAAACTTTTCCGGGCACTAAGCGGTCATCTCTGTCGCCTAATCCCAAATTACCATATCGCCCCCAGCCCCAACCGTAAAGCTCACCATCTTCTGTTACAGCAGCTGTATGTTCAGCACCAGCAGCAACCATTTTCACCGATATCCCCTATCAAAAAAGTACAAATGGTTTATGCATATCGAAACTCATTTATCTCACAAACATTTGATACCTTGAAAGCTTCAATCTTTCGGGGTACAAGAGAATCCTCTGTGGTTCCGAGTCCAAGTTGACCGTTTTGATTCCGTCCCCAACTTCAATTGAAAACAAGGCAACATCGATCAGAGAGTAAACTAAAAAGGAGAAAGAAACAACAAGTGATGAGTGGACCAACCTTTGAACCTCGCCGTCCATAGTGACTGCCAAACAATGGCTATCGCCACACGCGATTTGCTTTATCCTCAGACCTTGTAAAGCTTTGATTGGTTGAGGAGAAAACAGATCACTAGAATTTCCATGGCCTAACCTCCCAAAATCACCCCTGCAAAGTCACATCATACTAGTTTAAAGCCGTGCATGCCTAGGGACGTATACATACAAGATTTATATCTAAATAGATTGCAATTTTGATACAAAAACAATGAAATAACTAATGACAAGTATTAGTACTACTTTTTCAATATACCAGAAATAGTTTTTCCCTTACTAGTTGATACTTTTCTGTATATGATTGATGAAAAAAGAATAGGCATGTAGATATATATACCATCCCCAGCTGTAGACTTGAATTTGTGATTCGGAATATGCAGTTGTATGATCAGCTCCACAAGTAACAGAAACTATTTCTTGGCCATCCAATCCACTCAGTTTAGTAGGCAAAAACCGATCCTCTGCATCTCCATGTCCTAATTGTCCATCTTCTCCCCTTCCCCATGAGCAAACAACATTACCAGCTGCATTATACATATGATCAAAATCATTCTCATTATTGCCACAATATTGCCACTATAACTGATTTTCAAGAATGTTGCACAAAAATTAAGAATATCATTAAATGTGGAACGTGTCATTTTTAGAAATAAATTTGTTTAGTCAATGCATAATACTGTAAAATAAAAAAACTTCATCTTTCCGAAATTTCTTGAAACTCACAGACCCACCCGAAATCAAGGAGCATTGACTATCACAGTATACTGTAATTGAAAAAAAAAAAATGGTGTTAAGAAAAGGCATTATCCTTAACAATAATAATAATATCTACTTTTATTTAATAGAGAAGGCGACGTGGATGAATGTAGTCCATGCAAATATACGACTTCCAACTCCCAACCAACATTTTATTTTTCAATCAACACCAGTGTGTAAGTAAATTTAGAAAATTAGTAGTAAGTGAAAGAATTAAAAAGGAGATGGAAATTAAAGAGATAGAAAGTTACATACAGAGAAGAGCAACAGAATGGCTGGCACCGGCAGATAAAATGAGGACTTTGGGAATAGGCCCAGAAACAACTCCACCTTCACTCCCACTGCTGCCTCCTTCCGCCATCTCTCAATCTTCTTCTTCTTCTTTGTGTTTCTACAATTACAAGATTTATTTTTTTTGAGGAGAGAGAAAGATATTGAGAGGGGGAGACAGGGGAGAGAAGAAGGGTATTTATAGTGATAGGGATGGAGGAGGGGCATGTGCTTCTGCTAATACATTAAATCTCATGAGAAGGGTATTTTCGAAAGAAAGATCCACCATGTCTCGTGCAATGTTGCAATGCCAAATACTTCTTCCTTCCCTCCATAAAAAATAAAAAATATGTTCATTTGATTGGACACAAATTTTAAGAAAAAATATACTCCATAATGTAAGAGGGTTGTGGTGTTGTTGTAAAATAAAAATAAAGTGATTGATTCCTTAAAATGAAATGAACATATTTTTAGTATACAGTCAAATAAAGAGAGTGATACTTTTTTTTTTTTTTTTTTTAACGGGAGGAGAGTGTTACTTTTGATAGACGGAGAAAGTACGATTTTATGTCTATTTATTACTACCTCTTCGTTTCAAATAAGTTTTTACACAAAAATTTAAAAACATGATAAAGTAAGGATTGAGGTTCTTTCATCTTTATTAAATTAATAAAGTAAATGTATTATATAATAAAAGATAAGTGAGAATTGTGAGTTAAAAGTTGTGAGAATTTTTTTTTTTTTTTTTTTTAGGAGGGGTTTACAAGATCATCAGATAGAATTATAAATCACGAATTAAGATCTTGATCTTCAAATCAATGCGGATATCGCCGTCCACTTCAATCGTGAGAAGAGAAAAGACGAGTTTCTCTTTGCCTTTAACAGATGTCCAGGTCTCTAATCTTTAAACTAGACATGTTCAAACCGTAACCGGGAAACCGGCCAACCGGCAAAACCGCCGGTTTTTAACCGCCGGTTACGGTATAAAAACCGAACCGTAACCGTAAAATGGCGGTTCGATTACGGTTTGACATTTTGACAAACCGCAAACCGCCGGTTTGGCCGGTTTTGACGGTTAACCGCCGGTTTGCCGGTTTTTAAAAAAAAAAAAAAAATTTAATACACAATTCTTCTATTTTTAATGTATAAATTTAATTTATATAATTTTTATTCAATTCTAGTAATGTATTTTCTAAAAAATGAGTTAAAATGAATAAAAAATGAACAAAAACGGAGTGAAAACGAGGGAAAACGGAGATAATATTTAAAAAATTAAAAAAAAAAAAAAAAAGCAAACCGGCAAACCGGCAGTTTTTAACCGTAACCGGCGGTTCGGTTACGGTTACGGTTACCGTTTTTCGAAAACCGTAACCGGCGGTTTCTAACTGTTGCGCATGTCTACTTTAAACGAGACAACCCCACACTAAGGTGTTTCATGTCAAGAATAGGAAACAAAAAAATAGGCAAAGTTCCACCAAGTACCCGATCCCAGAACTAGAGCCCAAGGACTCTCGATTCACTCTCAAGGAGCCCAGCAACCAAAAAAGAGACCCACAAAAAACTACACTAGATCTGCAAATCTGAGTTCCCAACCACAAAAAAAAATCCATAGAAGAACTACAACTCAGATCTACAAATCTATAACTCAAATTTATAAATCTACAACTCAAATCTTGCAGATCTATAAATCAGATCTAGTGAAAACTAAAATACCAAAAGAGCTCGGAGAGAAGCAAAAGGCTCTAAGACGAAAAGATAATAAAGACAGCAAAGGAATCAAAGACGATGACGGCAACGTGAACGACGGATCTATGACGGGGCGGCGGCGGAGACCGATGGAGAAAGGGAGGAGCAACTCTTTAGAGAGAGAAGCTCTCCATTCTCTCTAAACCGCGTCCACCCTCTCAATAGTTGTGAGGAACTTTTATTTTGAGTGTAAAAACTGATGTGTAAGATATAAAAAAAATGATTTGAAACTTATAAATAAAATTTACATTTTTTTCTTTGAGTGTATTCAATAATTTAATTTAATCAAGTTAAGTAATAAAACAACCATTTAAATATTATTAACTCAATACATAAGTCATGATAGAAAATCCAATCTAAAGCAGGTGTCACATTATCAACTTGATAGTTATTAAGATAGTTTTTTATGGATGGTTTACAAGATCATAATAAAATAAAATACAACTTTACCCTAAAATTTTAATCTTTAAATTAATGTGGACGGTATCGTTGTCCCCTCCAATCGTGAAAAGAAGAAAAATGAGTGTTTCATTGGTCTTAATAAACGTCTTGGTCTCCAACCTTTAATTGAGACAACCCAACATTAATGTGTTCTCATGTCAACAAGTGTTCTCATGTCAAGAATAGGAAACAAAATAAATAAACAAAGTTTCACCAAGTATCAGATCCAAGGACTCTCAAGTCGATCTCAACAAAGTCCCATCTCCAAGAGTACCACAATCACAACAGAGTCCCATAAAGGGAAAAAATCACACAAGGTGCAACGAAAACAACAGCAGCAGAAACTAAAAAACTATACTAGAAAAGCATAATAAAACTACCTAAAAAACAATAAAAATGATCAACGAAAAAAAAATACTCAAACGGTCACTGTGTCTCCGTTATGGATAATTTATATGTTGATCCCTAACAACAAACGAATAAAATATAAGAATGTAGTTCGGCTGTCTTTGAAAGAGGATCTGGAATGGGCTGCGACCTTGAAGTGTTGGAGTAGGCATCCGGTTGATTAGATAGACTGCTGTTTGGACAGCATATGACCAGTAAGGGTGGGGCAGTGATGCATGGTGGAGTAGAGATCGGGCAATTTCAAGAACGTGACGGTTGCGACGTTCGACCATGCCATTCTGTTGGGGAGTGTGCGGAGCAGTAGTAAGCCAATAGATTCCATGCTTAGATAAATAGGGGCGCAAAGCAGTGAATTCTCCACCATTGTCTGAGAATAGGTTTTTGATCACAAAACCAAACTGTTTTTCTACAAGGGTGTGATACTGGGTGAAAACCGAAGCAACCTGAGATTTAGAGCACAAGGGATATACCCAACAATAACGAGTAAACAAATCCACCAATAATAAAAAGTATTTTGAACCATCCAATGAGCATACGGGTGCCGGTCCCCAAACATCGGCATATATAAAATGTAATGGATGATGTGGTATAAATGATGTTGTGCGAAATGGTAATCTGTGAGACTTGCTCATAGTGCAGGAAATACAATCTGATCCCAACACGCGGGAATTATTAAAAGTAGGTAATTTAAAGTTTCTAATTATTAAAGCACTCGTCTCCTGAGAGGGATGTCCAAGGCGAGCATGCCATGAATCATGAGAGGTGCGAACACCAATGGAGGCAGCACTCGGACCTGGACCAGCAGCTGGAGGAAACAAGCGATAAGCACCATCCTGACAAGGGCCTTTAAGAAGACGATCTCCCGTGGCTAGGTCCTTAATGACAAAGAATCCGGGAAAAAATTCCATAGATACGTTATTTTTCTTAGTAAACTTGCTGACTGATAAAAGATTTTGGGATGCCGATGGGAGGCACAGTATATCAGATAAAATGAATGTGCGATTAGGGAATGAGAGTGTAGAAGTACCCGTGTGTGAGATCGGAAGGCTTGACCCATCAGCAATATGAACTTCATCAGTGCCGTCATATTCCGAGTGAATGGACAGATTGTTCAGATCAGATATCAGGCTGTGAGATGCTCCAGAATCCACCAACCAAGGATGACCGGGTGAAGGTGGGGCGGTGTGAGCAATACTTGCTGAGAAAGATGGTCGCCGGCAAGAGGGGGCAGTGTGCCCTGGGAATCCACACATTTGGCAGAGAATGGGATCAAAATCATTGGTTGGGTTGTTACCCGAAAGTGGTGTAGGACGAGTATTGTAATTGCTTCGTTGGTGAGACTGGCGGGGAGGACCATTGTGGTATCCTCGAGTGTAGTTGCTATGTGGATTGTTGCCGCGGTGGGAGGAGCCACGGAAATTCCCACGGTGGGAAGGGTTCCCACGATGTGGTCCTCGAGGTTGAGCACGGGCCGTGTTGGCAGTGGCGAGAAGCTGGGATTGAGCAGTTTCAGCATTCCTTAGGGATAGTTCGTGTTCGAACAGGAGATCATGCAATTCCTCAAAACGTAGGGACGTCTCACGCGTCCGGATAAGGCCAACAATAGTGGCATATTCTGGGCCAAGGCCGTTGATCGCAAAGAGTGTGAGATCATCATCGGAGACTGGTTCATCGATTAAGGAAAGTTCATCGGTCTTTGCTTTGATATAGTGTAAGTAGGCAGAAATGGTGCGATCCTTAATCTGGATTCGATATAACTCACTCTTGAGTTGATTGATACGCGAGCGAGATTTGCTCGCAAGGAGGCGGCTAAGGATAGCCCATGCCTCAGCCGACGTGGTCGCAGAGGAGACCAACGGAAGTACAGTCGCTGAAAGCGAGCCAAAGATTGCAGCGAGAAGAAGCTGATCTTGACGAGTCCAATGTGTGACCGCATCAACATTGGATCCATTCGATTGGAGAGTTGGGCAAGTAGATGATCCATCTATGAAACCAAGAAGGTTATGGCCTTTGAGTAAGGCAACGAGATGGGCTCTCCAAGAGGGGTAGTTGGATTGATCGAGTTTGATAGGGAGGTGATGATGAGCAGTGATGGGGACGATCGATGGTGTTGTTGAAGCCGTAATGGCTGGGGATACATCTCCGGTGGAATTGCTGGATGTGGACATTCTAGGGATGTCACAAAAAAAATTGCGAAGCGAGAGAGTGATTTAGATCGAAACCCCTCGTGATACCATATAAGAATGTAAATTGGTTGTGTTATTGATTTGTACAAATGTTTACAGTATATATAGGGGATGAAGTCCCTTTGATATAGCAATCCCTATAATGTAGCAATCCCTTTGATGTAGCAATCCCTATGACTACTCTATACAATAATGGAGTTGACTAGAAATTGGATGAAATCACTCCTGTGATTTATCCGTTATATAAAACTACATAAAATCAGAAAAGAAACTGAGTCGACTGGTCGGCGGTGACGGCGACGAGAGCTACCCGGATAAAACTCAGTAGATCTTCTGATCTACTAACTAAATCTTGCAAAAAAATTGAAAAAATGGTGAAAGCGTGAGAGAGCAGATCAGATGGCGGCGGCGGAATGATACTTGAACGACGACGACAATGGTAGAACGACGACGGGAACAGCAAATCGACGACTAAAATGGTGGATCGGCGGCGACAGACCGTGGAGATGGGTGGAGTAGGGGAGAAGCTTACAAACAAGATAGTTGTTCACAACATTCAAAATGTTGTTTAATAACTATTTATTTTTTAATAAATTTTAACCTTTTATTTTTTCAATTAGAAATTTTAAATGAAAAATATGTGTACAATTTTACCATATCCTGGACAAGTGGTGCTATCAATTTAACATAAAAAATTAAATAGAAATAACATGTTTATTGCTTAATAAAGT
This sequence comes from Galeopsis tetrahit, assembly GCA_963675135.1. Classification (NCBI taxonomy): domain Eukaryota; kingdom Viridiplantae; phylum Streptophyta; class Magnoliopsida; order Lamiales; family Lamiaceae; genus Galeopsis; species Galeopsis tetrahit. Next base: position 18,990,637 of record OY776123.1, read on the forward strand.
GGGTAGGAGTGTTCAAAAAAAATGGGATCGAAAAAAAGATTGAAATCGAATCAGAACCGTATCGATCGGTTAGTTTTCGGTCTAATCTCCGGTCCTTCAAATTTAGTATTCCGTTTTTTCGGTCCGGTCTAAAATTAAAAAAAATCGGTCCGGACCGGTTTGGACCGAATTTTTTTTTAATGTTTATTTTTTTATATATTTTTTGTAATGCACTCTCACTTATTTTTCAAAACCAAATAATTGGTAAGGATATGAGGTAAAATTGTTAAGATCTATTACATTTTTTCAAGGGTTAATTGCAAAAAAAATCACAACCTTTAGTAGATTTATCAATTACAACATAAATTTTTTTTTTTTTGCAATTCAATACACCAACTTTTTTAATTTTACAATTTAATGCACCGACAAATTTTTCGATCAATTTTAAAATGATGTGGCGCCAAAAATATTAAAATCGCTACATTAATGCTAAGTAAAACTGCCAAATAATTAATTATTACTATTTTTTAATGAAAAAAAACAATTTTAAAACTCTAAAAAATATAAAATTAAACAAGCACTTATTAATAATTATCCTAAACGCACACGCACACAAAAAACATAATTATATTCACTCAGAATTCGCAACCCCTACAATTACATGGAGTTATTATTTTTTTTTCTCATGAGTATTTTCTGTTCATAGTGTCATTTTAATGACTCTTTTATTAGGAAAAATTAAGTCAATAGAAAAAATAAAATTGTGTGATTAGTTAATAAAATTGGTTTCTCATGCTCTCTTCCCAAATTCCATGGAGAATAAGAGCACCGTGAATCTAAGCCATCATAAACAAACAAATCGATTGAAGGATTGACGAATTGTCGAATATGATTAAAATTTATGTGCAGCTTGTTTAATTTTTTTATTTTAAAATTGTTTTTTTCATTAAAAAATAGTACTATCAATTAGTTGGCCGTCTTACTTGGTGCCAATATGACGATTTTGATCATTCCGACGTCACATCATTTTAAAATTAATCGAAAATTTTGTAGGTGCATTAAATTGTAAAACTAAAAAAGTTGGTGTATCGAATTGCAAAGAAAAAAAGTATATGTTGTAATTGATAAATCTACTAAAGGTCGTGATTTTTTTTGCAATTAACCCTTTTTTCAAATATGTAATTTAACTAGCGTAGAATGATTTAAAATGAAGAACCAACATTTTAATTTTCATACACAAATTCATCAATTTTGTTCTTGCTTCCATAAACTTGAAAAAAATGCTTTAAAAAAAAAAAAAAAAAAAAACTGGTCCAAACCCGAACTAGACAGGAATTTACCGATCCAATCTCGACCGAATTAATTACGGTTCAATCTTCGATCCACACATTAGCATAGATTCCGATCTCGATCCGAATTTGAACCCGTGTACACCCCTAAACGTGAGCATGCATAATCAACTACCTATTTTTCATTTTTTTTTTTTTCTATGTCTTATATTGTTAGACTTCTTATTTTAGCTTAGTTGTTATTTAATTTGTTTTAGTTGTTTTGTTATTTTTGTTAATTTTATGCCTCGAGTCTTTCCTTCCTCTCTTTTTTTTTTTTTTTTTTTTTTTTTGTTTTTTTTGAGATTTTTCATGCCTATGCGATTCTCTTTCTCTATAAGACTTGATTTTTACCCGTTCTTAATAGTCATAGACTCATCGATCAAGTTTTTTGTGAATATTTTTCTTGACACAAAAATACTTTAGGGGCTGTTTATTTTGGGCTTTGGGTGGTTTTAAAAATCAGATTTTTGAAATCCTGGTTTTTGAAATCCCGATTAATAGTAATATGGGTGTTTCTTTTGGGTTTTGGAATAGTGAAGGATTTAACTTTATGTCAAATCAAGTTGTAAGATTGAATGAGTTTGTATTATTATATTATTGTTTGATGAGATTATAATGATTGATTAAGTGTGTAATGATTAAATGTATTATATTATTGTATTATTATATTATTATAGTATTATTATATTATTGTTGAGAAAAAATATAATGATTGAAGTAATATTATATAGATATAACTTTATGTCAAATCAATATGTTTGATAGGGGTGGGTTTGAGTGGATTTTGAAAATCGGTTTTTAAATCCCGAAGTAACACGGGTTTTGGATCTTGAAATCCAAAACCTGATTTTTAAAACCAAAAGTAAACATGCCCTTAGAGTATTCTTGTTCTGAGATTTTAAATCTGAAATTGAGATTTTAAAATTTAACCCATGTTCTATTTTGGAATTTAGAATTAGAATTTTAAAATTCTATCGTATAATTCTACACGATAATTGATTAGGTTTTTAGAATTGAGATTTTTGAAATCTAACTCATTACTTAAGAGTTTTACACATAAAATGTTATAAATAATTTTTCAAGGCGACCAACTAAGATCACCTAGGCCCCGTCTAAACAATTTAGACGCTAGACGGCACCAATTCATTCGACTACCGATTTTCAATTTCTACAATTAATACAATCGCTTAATAACCATCGGATATGTACTAGCATGTCAACAAATTATTTGTACAATTTTTTGTCTATGCCGTATAAACATAGTAATTCAAGTGTCTTGTCACGTCGATGTATGTTTAGATCTCTCCACATTAAGAATCTCGAACTAATGTTAGTAATATGGGGTTTAATGGTAAATTACATATAGACCTCTAGTTATTTATCAGTTTTCAGTAAAATAATTAATAGTATTATTTTAGTGAAATCAAGTAATTTTAACAAGTTAATTTCATTTCGTTAAACAGATAATACTTCCTCCGTGATTATTCAATTAATTAATATGCACATTTTTTTATTAGAATGTCATTATATTATTTTGACACTTACAATATTTAAATAATTCATAAAATGAATACATCTACAGCATCATTTTATTTTTAAAATTATTATTAATTTTAAGTTTATATATTTTTTTGGTATTATTAAATCACTCAAAACACTTTTTTATCTGATTACACATACTACTAAATTCAATCTTTTTTAAAAAGAGACTGTCAAAATATTCAGATTTATCACAAGAACATATATTTTAAAAATATATATACACTTGGTGTGCATATGTTATTTATTTATTCCCAGGAGTATTACATGTGTTTCTCAAGAACCACTAATGCACACAAAATAAATAAATAAAATAAGAATCGTGTTCACTTAATTTTTTTTTTAATAATAACATGCAAAGTAGTAATACTCAATCAGTCTTTACATGTGTTTGTTTCTTTAGTACAAATTTTAAAAAATATTATTTATTTATTAATAAAATAAATAAATAAATATGAGAATATAATAGATAAAGCTGAGATATATTTTCAAGAAAATGAAACATCAACAATTTATATAGACAACTCAAAAAGTAAAATATACACATTTTATGTAGACGAGATCGTATCTTTTTTTAGAAGTCTTGTGTAAAACCTTTTCAAGGTATTTTAAAAGAGATGAATGTTTATTTGTGCTAGTTTGTGAACGGTCTCGCTGTAAATTTGTTCCACGCAGGACTTTGCCTATCTTTTAGTGTACAAAGTATTACTCCCTCAATTCCCGTGATTACTTGGCACACTTTTCTTATTTGGATGTTCTAAAATTACTTGCACGTTCTCAATAAGAAAAATAGAAAATACCCTCCCCCCCCCCCACAAAATTAATACTTTCACAACATCATTTTATTTTCAAAATTGTCACTCTTTTTTTACCTACATTTTACTTTACAGCTCACTAAATCATCTAAAATACTCATTATTTATCCAACTCACCAACCACTAATTTTTTTTTTTTTTTAAACTCATGTCAATCAAATAGTGCAAGTCATATTAAAACGGGTGAAAGTCATATTGAAACGGGTGAAGTACATTTTAAAGAAGTTTAATCTTATATGTTTTTTTTTTAATTACTGAAATGTGATACTCTATATTTCTTATACTAACCGATATTTTATGTCCGAATCGATCAATTCAACCAACTTATTTGGGAACCAGGCAAGACATCGACTCGGTTCTTAGTATGTGACAGATTTCAATTGACCAACATGATCAGATAAAAACCAGGTAAAATCGATGAATCAATTATAACGAATTTTCATGGTTTTTCATGATTTTTATGCTTGGATATGCATTTTTGTAAAAGGATATGCACCCCCTTTATATTTTATGCATTTTTAATCATTTATTGAACTATGTGATGTATATATAAATAATTATACGAGTGGTCTATTTTTTTTTTTTTTTTGTTACAATAGTTCAGCTGATCGAACAAGTAATGTAAAACACAATTTTGATTTGGTCAACGCTATTGGGCAGGTAGGGCCTAACACTGATTTACATTCAATTTCTAATTAGAGTGATTGATGACTAAATAGTAAATACTCGCATTTAATCCCTGTGAGTATACTTTTTACAGTTTTGAATAGTTTTCAAGGGCATGTTTGTTTTGGGACTCACCTGTCCGGACGTGGGACGTACTTGTTCTACTTCGGGATTTCACATTCGAATTTCCCCATCCAACTACACTCATCCCTAAAAATACCTATACATCCTACTATTACATTCCATCCAACCACTCTTACACAATTTGATTTGACATAAAGTTACATTTCATCCTACTCAAAATCCCAAAACAAACACACACAATTACTATTCATCAGGATTTCTCCATCCAAGATTTCCCCCATCCTACATAATTCCAAAACAAACATACCCTAAATGATTTATTAGAAAATTCTACTGTTTTATAAATTTAAAATTAATTTTGAACAACCTTTTTAAATAGTACTCACTCCATTCATTAACCGTATGTTCATACCTTTGAACACAAATTTTAAGAAAAAAAAGATTAAGTAAATGTGTTGTGAGATAAAAATAAGGTGATTATTTTCATAGAAGTAAATGAGCATACCTTTTGGTGGACGAAATAAGAAAAAATTGTAACAGTTTTTTTATGTTGTACTGTATTAATTTTTAGATTTCAATATACTTATTTTAACTAAATTATAAATTTTTTTTTTTTTTTTTAAAGTAAAGGTGGGACTTTAATTCACTACTGAGTATAAGGGTTACTCAAAACCAGTTTACATTTTCGTTACACTTACTCTTTTAGTTTCTAACATATTTTATTAAGAATCAGAAATTCAGAATATATGAGTAAAAGTGTACCCTCAAAACAAACATGTAATGAATTATAACCAGGGGACTAAAGGTGAAAAGGAGTTATGCTTAATGGACAAAAGGAAAATGATAATATTTTACATTTCATATTTTAAAAAAAGGGGTTTTTTTTACGGTAAAATAATCCTCTTCAAAAAAAGACCAAATAATCCTAGGTTGCAATACAGAACTGTAATTTTGTAGGAACTGGATCATGAGAGAATCCTACTTAAATATATTTTCACCCGCATAAAATTCACAAATTCTTTCCCCCTTTTTCTTTTATACTACTTACTTGACCAAAAAAAAAAAAAAAAAAAAAAGGTATACCTACTCTGTCATTTACTTTCTAAGCTTTTCATTTGCTTCCTTTAGAGAAAAAAAAAATTTGTTTATTTTTTGCAGAAAAAACTAAAAAATATAATATTATATAATTTTATTTTTTTAATATTATAAGATAAAATTGAGGACAGTAAAGACTTTTAACTTTAAAAGTAATATATATATATATTTTTTTTAGTACATTATAACCCAGCGTGTGAATTGCAATTCACACAATAATAATTTATTATTCAAGGAGAAAATAGAAAATGAAGCAGTGAATTAATAATTATTTGTAGTAAAGTCATCATCCAACAACCATCTTGAAAATCTGCAGACATATCAACAAAATATTAATTTGTACAGTCTTTAATTAATCTATATATATAGGTAGGCCGTGCAATTAATCCAAACGTAGTGGAGTAATTGAGTTTCTTGTCACGTCCATGTTTCATGTATGGTACTAGTACAATTTTATGTTTAGATCTCTTCACATTAAGACAGGTATAAACTTTTCCATATGAATTTCCAAAACCTCGAGATTACACAAATTTTTTTTAAAAAAATCTAATAAGTAGTGTTTTGAAAAATAGTTTTATAATCTTATAATGAAGTAAAGAAAAATGTAGATGGAATGTAAAAAGTGATAACACATAAATAAATATATGTATATTTTGAGGAGGAAGGTTAGGAAGATATTTATTTTTTAGAGTGTTTCAAATTAATATGAGACATCTCAATTTTAATAAATGTGCAAATTTTCGATATTATTTTGAATATATAATGCGCTAATAATTAATAATATATAGTTCAATGTTAAATTCTTTTGGAATTCATATAGGTGTGACTATTAAGTGAGACGGATGTAATATTTATCATATTGAACCAACTTGTACAATTGAGATCAATTGTCCCTGAATATATAATCCAGTGACTCATGTGCCAAGATGTACTAGTAATATTGTTCGGTCAACATGAATAGTAACTTTTCAATTATTTTTGTCCTATATTCGTTTCGATGCCTTTTAATTTTGTTCGTAATTATTTATTTTATTAACTATTTTTTTTTTCATTTCTTTCTAATTTACTCTCATTTTAATTTTTTTTTAAAAGTTTTTGTATAAGGTCTAAGATCGACTAATTCGAGAGAACAATTTTATTGTCCATTTTTTTGGAGCCCATTTAAAGACAGAACTAAACTTTATATGAGCTGACCCCTTAAAAATTATATGTACCTTCGAGGTTTCGAATGTGAAACTTAAAAAGGAGCACACTTCTAAGTTTCATCCTAATTTTATATAATGCATGTTTCTTCTGTAGTTTTGTAGGTGGGGAGAATTTAACTTTATATAAAATCTGTATAAATAAATAAAAATGCATTATTATATTATTGTTGAGTAGAATTATAATAATTAGGTTAAATGATTGAAATTATTATATTACTATTATTTGTTAGAATTATAAAAAAATATTTTTATGTCAAATAAATATGTTTGGTAAGGACGGCTTTGGTTAGTTTTTAAAATTTGATTTTTAAATTGCAAAGTAAATTGATGTAGAAACGTAAAAGTGAAAACCTGAATTTTAAAATCTAAAGTAAACATTACGGCATGATTGGTATGATGGAATGAAAATATGATTGAATGGAATGAAGGTGGAAAAGGAATAAAATAAGAATGACAATTGTTATGATTGGTATGAACAAGGAATGAAAAATTGGTGTGATGTAAAATTACCTAAATTATTATTATTATTAATTTTTGTTATTATTATTAAATATTATAGTATTATATATATATATATATATATATATATTATTAATATATAAAAATATTATTGTTGAGGGTTTAAATTACTATTATCAAATAATAAGTATTTTTTAATTTAACTATATGTATTTTTAATATTTTTATAATTATTACTATATATTAATGTATATTTAATTATTATTTAATTTTTAAATTTATTATTTTTATTATTGATTTTTAAAATTTTATTATGAATAATAAATTATTGTTTATTTAATAGTTATAATATTAAATATTAATTTTTAAAATTATTATTATTGAAAGTGAAAAATAATATATGAAAATAAAAATAAATAATAGAAGTAATACTTTATATAATAATAATAGTAATAATAATAAAATTTATTCCTTACATCATGAATACATAATACCATGGGTATGGAAGGAATGATTATTCCTTAATTTTTGGTAATGACCATTCCAAATGGAATGATCATTCCTAATAAATAAATATACCAATCATGGTATTTGGAATGAATTAAGGAATGATTATTTCTTTCCTAATCCATTTCTACATACCAATCATACCATTAATATTTTTTAATTAAGTTATTTTATTATTCTTTCCTTAATTTCATAAAAAGGAGTGTAAAAATGCCTAAATTTCAAGTTCTTAGGGCATGATTGGTATGGGTAATAGGCTTAGAATGGAATGAGCATTCATGGACCTATTCCTAATCTCATGATTGGTATGTTTTTTTACACGGAATCGTGATTTCTCGTGGAATGGTGATTCCCAAAAATAAAGAATTATGATTCCTCTCCATCCCCTTATCTTTACCCATTCCATTCTACGTGAAATCAAATTATTTTTATTTTCTAAAAAAAAAATCATTAAAAAAATATTTTTACAAAATTATCCTTATCAACAATTAAAAAGATTTTCATTAACCCTCTTATCCAACCTTAATCCACGATTAAATACGATATTCATTAACCTTCTTTAACCTAATTCATCCAAGAGGGAAGGAGGCTGAACGCAGAAGAGAAGAACGGCTGAAAAAAAAACGCAGAAGAGAAGAACGCTGAGAAAAAAAAGCAGAAGAGAAGCTGAAAAAAAAAACGCAGAAGAGAAGAACGCTGAGAAAAAAAACGCAGAAGAGAAGAACGCTGAACGCCGCAGAAGAGAATAACTAGTCAAAGAATAGTAGTGTATTGTTGTTCTATATATATACAGAAGAACTCTATGTTCGTATATATATATATATATATATATATATATATATATATTAATATATATACTACTATGTTTCATTTTTGCTTTAATATATATATACTATGTTTCGTTTTTGCTTTTATATGTATACATATATATATATATATATATATATATATATATATATATATATATATATTTCATGATTACATCTTATAATAATGGGTAAAAATGTATATCATTTTTTTTAAATGTATGATTATTTATATTTAGTTTTATTATTAAAATAATAGCATATTAACCAATTTAATATGTTTCTATAAAATATGTATAAGGGTATTTTAGTCATTTAAGATAAACTTTTTATTATACCAATCATGAGAATGGAATCAATCAAGGAATGATTGTCAATACCAATCATGAGAATGGCCATTCAAACTTTCATTCCATTCTGACATTCATTCCATTCATGAGTTCATTCCATTCAGTCACATTTTCATTCAGTCATACCAATCATGCCCTTAATTTTTATTTTGTAAATTGCTAAAAAAAAATTAATCCAAAAATAAATTTTGTAGTATAAACTAATATTGATATCATGAACAAATTCCATCACCCATCAAATTCCATGAACAAATTCCAACTATAAGGTGACCAATATTGATATCATGAACAAATATTTGTTGGAATTTGTTATATGAACAAATTCCATCACCCATCAAATTCCATGAACTAATATTGATATCATGAACAAATTCCATCACCCATCAAATTCACTATAATTGACACGAGGAAACACGATTTATAATATTATATTAATTGACATTAGACATGTATTATAATTGACACGAGATACACATTATAATGTATACTGACGGGATATATATATTAATACCTGACAATTGACATGAGACATGTATTATAATAAGTTAACACTGTCACACTGATATGAGAAAGAACTTGTGTGGTGGATCATGCTCTTTTAATTTAAGAGTATATTTACATACGTGCCAATTTGGTTTGAATTTTTCCTCTTTTTTTTTTTTTTAACAAGATCAGACTCAAATACAAAGATATTTTTCAAAACTCCAGATCTTCAAATCAAGACAGAATAAACTGGTGTCGCTACCCGCTCCAATCGTGAGAAGTGGGGACGCGAGTGTACTCATTGCCCATGAGAAATGCACAGTCCACTATTTTAACAACAAGACAAACCCCACACTAAGGTAGTCTATATTGTTATGATAAATAGGGAAAATAAAAGTACAAAAGCCACCAAGCACCGGAACATTCGATTTCAGCACCGCAGGGACATAAACAAACTCCACGAGGGACAGTCTCCACAAAGGGACTCCACGAAGGGACAGCAAGCTCCACAAAGGGAGAGGAAAAAACGCAAAATGCGCCCAGAAAAGCAGAAAATAAAGAAACTACACTCAAGACAGAAACTAAACAATCTAATCTAAGAAAGCAGGAAATTAACGAAATGCAAAAATAAAACTAAAACACCCTAATCTAAGAAATCAGAAATAGCAAACAGAAAAATAAACGGGATCAATGGATCGCTCACCCGATTGGCCACCGTAGCGCCATCAGGGAGGGAAGACCCATTGATCCCACTAAAAACCGAAACAATAAACTCTAAAATCCGAATAAGTCTGAAAACAACGGTAGAAAAGGGAGTAAAGGAGCTCAACAGGCAGTGCGGCGGCGCTACAAGCAGTACGGTGGTGCGGCGATGCTACAAGCGGTGCGGTGGTGCGGCGGCGCTACAAGCGGTGCGGCTGTTTTCTTCTTCTTTTTTTTGGATATATAGAAGGTGGACAGCAGATTATTTGGCAGTGGTAGGCGGTGGAGGAAGCTTATTTTTAGGCGGTGGTAGGCGGTGGAGGAAGCTTATTTTTTAAGCAAGTGTTGAGAGAAGGGGGAGGATTGCTCATAGAGAGAGAAACAAAAGAGCTTTCATATCATGGTTTTTGAATTTTTCCTTTCTAATTAACAGATAGATTTTGATGAATTTCATTACATATATAAAGGTTAATGGCACGAACCTTCTAGTTTGAAAATTTTGTGTGAATTATTTTCATATATAGTTTTAAAATGGTACGAAATTCTTCAATGGTTACCAAATCAAGCAAATTATCGATCTGATTTCTTTAATTAGAGTTAATTTTAAATAAATACACCATATTTATTTTTCATCGTGTTATATTTAGATACATATTTTTTTTCTTCAGTCAACAATTGATGACGTGGCTTGTCGGAACTTGCCACGTCAGATTACAATTTTTTTTTTCCACATCAGATTACACTTTATAGATTTCTTCTGCATCTTCTCCTTCTCCGCTTCTTAGAGTTCTTCTTCTCAAACTCAATCAAATTCTTCTTCCCTTCTCAACCATTTTATATATTTTTTTTCAATACATGTTGCACCATCTCTCTAACTTCCCTAACTTCTTTGTCATCATTTATCTCTCTCAATACAAATAAATTATTTACTAAATCCCATATTCTCTACTTATTAACTAAATCAAAATAACCAACTCTATGTACACCTATTCATCTGCATATACAATGTTGAGGTCTAAGGGTTCCCCTTGATACATTAAATTGCCATTTACAGTATCAAACTTTCAACCATGTTGCCAACATATAGAAATAGGTTTAGTCTAGTATACACTCGAGTCCATGTTATGTACACCCTAGTCTAATATTTTATTATTATTATAAAAATAATTACATGACCTATAAAATAGCTCTTTTTATTTCTTCATTTTATTTCATTTTTACTTTATTTTTTTACCTTTTTTTTGTTTTTACTTACACATTCTCCATTTAAATTAAATTTTTAAGGAAAATTTTTATTCAATAAAAAGTGAAACACAAAATTACTAAAAAATGTAAGTCGATATAACAAAAAAGTGCAACTCCATATTTACTAAAAGTATAAGTTAGTATAACTAAAAGTGAAATACGATATTTCTGAAATGTGCAAGTCGGTATTACTGAAAAGAGCATCACAATATTAATGAAAAGTGTACGTCAATATAACTGAAAAGTGTAAGAGTCTATAACTAAAAAGTGAACAAATTTTTTTACTGAAAAGTGCAATACAATATTATTAAAAAGTGCAAGTCAGTATCACAATTTTTAATGAAAAATGTAAGTTATTAAATTGAAAAGTGCAACACAATATTACTAAAAAGTGTAACTCACTATAAATAAAAATATTATTATACAGTTTAATAATTGAAAAGTGCAACACCATTTTAACAAAAAGTGTAAGTCATGAAAATGTGCAAGTCAGTACAACTGAAAAGTGCAACTTGGACTAGGGTGCACAACATGCACTCGAGTCCATAGCAGACCAACCCATAGAAATATAGTCTTCCATCTAAAAAATAAAATAAAAAATATAAGGACAAAAATAATGTTTATGTATTTCAAGTGCTCATATGCAAAACACTCAAATACACAAAGTCAAAAGATTTCACTTACTTGGAGTTTTTGTAGAATTTAGAGTTTACAAACTTCACTTTACTTTCAAACGACCCAACTTTTTAAGATTCTTGACATTTTTTTTTTCCTTTTTTGTGATTTTTAGTGTTAGGTTCTATCCCTAATGATTTTGATTTTTAGGGATAGAATAGAAGAAATATTGAGTTTGAGAAGTGAAAAAGACGCAGAAGAAGAACTCTTTGAGAAGTTGAGAAAGACGCAGAAGAAGCTGCGAGTTTTATTTTTATTTTTAATTTTTTATAAAGTTTTATTTTTATTTTTATAAAGTGTAATCTGATGTGAAAAATAAAAAAAATAAAAAAGAATATGTGTAATCTGATGTGGCAAGCTCCGGCAAGCCACATCATTAATTGTTCACCGGAGAAAAAAAAAAGTGTATCGAATTGCAATACGACGAAAGATTGAAGTTTTTTACAATAATTGTAAAGATCGTGATTAAATTGATACTGAAATTAAATGTGGTATATTTATTTAGAATTAACTTTTTCTTTTATAAATGAGTTAACATACAATTTGTTTTTTCCTCAAATATTAATGTTTCGAGACTATACAGAGACTAAAAGGACACATTATGAAAACAAAATAGATAAAAATTATTCGCAAAAACTTTTGTGCAAATACTTTATGTGTACTTATGTGAAAATTACCCAATTTATGATTTAGGGTCGGCCCATATATTTCCCGGGTACCCGGCCCGGCCCGCATTTAACTTAAATTTTAATTTTTTTTAATTCTCGCGCTTTAATCTTATTATTCGTTTGAACTTCCATTTTTTTGTTTCTTTCTGAACACACTTCTCAACTCACTATCTCTTACTCTCTTTTCGTTTTTTTTTTACTCTCGATCAGTACTCTCGATTCTTCTTCATTTTCTGCACATTGTTCCTCGATTTGCCTCCTTGCTTCACCTTCTTCACGGTTTGTTTATCGGTCAACATGTTCTTTCTTTTTTGACTGCTTTGTTTATGGATTATCATTTTTGTGCTTTTATTTTAAAATTAAAAGTTTATTGTTTGATTTTTGTGTTTATGTATAGTAGTTTATGTTAGGTTTTTGTGATTTTTGTGATTTTCGTGTGATTTTGAATTGAAATTAGGGTTTTTTTTTCATGTTAGTTTTTATTTCTTTTTTCCTTCGTTTTTTGATAAACTGTTATGGTTTTACGTGATTTGTTATTTTTTTTTGCAGTTTATTTATGATTGTGGTTTTTTATTTCAGTTATTGGTGATTTCGGTTTTTATATTGCAGTTTTGGTGTTTTTTGAAGCGGTTTATTATAGTGTTATAAATATCTTTTATCGATTGTTATTAATCATATGTTTTGCATTGTTGTTTTAGATAAAATGAAAAAACGAGACAGTTCTTCGATTTTAGATTGCAGTGGGAAAAAGAAGAAATTAAGTCATGTTAAACGTTCTTTGAGGTAATTTTATGTTTGATCGTAGTGTTTAAAGTTTCATTGTTCTTTGTTTAGTATTTTGATGTTATTGTTTTTGGTACTCTGATGTGTATATGTTCGTACTCTGTTACTATTATTTTCATACTTTAATTCAATTTTTTTTATACTCTAATGCAATTATGTTTATACTCTGATTTTATTAATCTGGTACCCTAATCTTTTATTGTTTCTGTTTATTGTAGTGATAATTCCAATGAATCTGATGATGATATCGATTCTAATTTTAACACTGATAGTGATTCTTGTCATGCTGATCGGAGGTGATTATAATTTTGATGTTTTTGTATCTTTTTTAAGTAGATAGCTGTTTATATACTTGATTTTTATTTATAATGTTTTTTTCTTGTAGGAATTTTATTATGCATTGCAGACCAAGAGCTCTTTTTCATTTAGTTGGAAAGTTAAATGAAAAATAGTGTGAAGATATTAGGAGCATTGGTTTTGGGGGTCTCCTTTATCTTAGGATGTCCAAATGCCATAGTTATTTGATGATTCAGTGGTTAATTGAGAATTTTAATAGCAGTAGTCGAGTCTTGAATGTTGGTAATGGTTGCAGGTTTTTTGTTACAGGCATGATGTTTTCATGTTGCCTACAAGTGAAGAGAAATTTGTTTAAATCAGGTGATTTTAATTGGGTTTCAATTGAGGATATGTTATCTCTCAATGTTGACACTGAAGTTGTTCAACCAATTGTTACTGCTTTTTGTCTTAGAGTGAATTCTGAGACATCAGTTGGGAAGACTAGAGTTTGTTTTAATCTTGAACACAGTGTACGTTTATTTAATTCTTCTTTTGATAATGTATGTTACTGTTTAGTTATTTTTATCATACTTTTTTTTTATAAGTTTTATAATTATAAAATTCAGTAACGAGAAAATTTCATTTTACGTCCGGTAAGTTAGGGCGAATCCATTTTATATCCTTTAAATATTCACTTTATCAATTTACATTCTTTTTAGTCCAATTTACATCCTTTTGAGTCCAATTAACATCCTTTTACCGAAAAATTAAAAAATTCACTGGAATATGTATTTTTAATTGGGGATTCCGACGAGTATGTGACATGGCGCCACATGTGACGCCACATGTATAAAATTTGCCAACAATGCATAAACAAAGAAATTAAAAACTGTCAACAATGAATTAAAATAAAACTAAACAGAACCATTAAAAACTGTAGGACAAATCTGAATTAAAATTAAAAAGATTAAAATAATGAAGTGAACCAAGATTTAAGAAAATGAAGAATTAAAATCTGAATTAAAATTAAAAAGTATTAATGAACTGAACTGAAAAATAAAAAAATTGCCACTCCAAAATTGCCCTCAAATCTCCCCAAATCATGAACCCGCGAGACAGAATAGAACGCAAAACAAATCACAGAAATTACAGATAAAGATGAACAAGTTTTTAATTTTTGAAGTATCTGAAACCTTTGGCAGGCGCGAGTGCGTTTGGGATGGTGTGTTTCATTGGAATACAGAATTAACATGGAGGGTTGGTGATGACAGTAAATACATGGAAGATTTCTGTGATTTTGTTCTATGTTCTATATATTCTTTCTCGTGGGTTCATGATTTGGGGAGATTTGAGGGCAATTTTGAAGGGACAATTTTTTTTTCACGATTCAATTCTGTGTTTTTTTAATTCATATCATTATTTTAATCTTTTTAATTTTAATTCAGCGTTTCTTTTTTTTTTTTTGACGGGGAATATTAAATGTATTAAAAGTCTGGAAATCAGCCAGAACTGAATGACATGAGGAAATCAGGGGGAGAATCCCAAGTGTTAATCCCTACGGGGTTACATTTGGCAAAGTGTGCGAATTCATGAGCTAGAAGGTTAAGATGCCGGCCTATCCAACAAAGAGTGCATCCCGGGAGTAGTGATAAGAGGTTCTTGACATCATCCAGGATCAGTTGGGTTTGAGAGGAGCAGTCCACAGCTCCCAGAGCCCCTGCAATAACAGCTGCAGCGTCGCCGGCGACAGAAGCAGAGGAGATGCCACGAGAACGGGCAAGCTGAAGAGCCATGCGCAGGGCCATGAATTCAGAAGTCTCGGGGTCAGAAAGGCCATCGTATCTCGCGGAGTAACCCAGGACAAAGGTGCCGCTGTCGTCTTCAATATAAATGCCAATACCAATGCAATTACGATGGGATGAGGTGGCGCCGTCAAAGAAGATTTTCCATCCATTGTCTGGCGTGCGGAAGTTGAGGGAATGGAGTCTGGAGTGTGGGCGTTCAGGCCATGAATTGGCTGCTCGGTAATCTGCCAGAAGCCGGGAGGCCCCAAGGAAAGCATCCAAGGGGGCAAAAGCTAGATTTTCAAAGGCGGCCTTGTTGCGGTGATACCAAATCTGATAGGCGAGACATACAAAGATATCAATTAGGTGGGTTTCGCTGTGAAGGAGGATGTCCCGAAACCATAGGTTGGCAGCAGGTTGTTGGAAATGCAGGATAGATGGGAGGAGCCCAGCAAGCCTCCATACTTCGCGAGAGAAAGGACATGCAAAGAACAAGTGCGAAGCTGACCCCGACATCTCATGGCAAAGTTGGCAGAATTGAGGGATATCCACTCGACGCTTGAGAAGGTTCTCGGCAGTGGGGAGAGAGTCGGTGCAGCAGCGCCAAAAGAAGTGAAGGATGCGAGGTGGGATCTTGAGGTTCCAGAGCTTCTTCCAGGTGGCACAAAGGCCTAGGCTTGACGAACTCGAGGCAGAGGAATTGATGTTGGTCCAAGCATGGTAGGCAGAACTAACCGTAAATTTCCCATTACGAGAGTGGTGCCAAGTCCAGCGATCAGGTGAGGGTGATAGTGGAAGGGGCATGGCACAAATCAGTTGAGCATCCTCGTTGTCGAATATAGAGTAAATAAGATCAAGTTTCCAAGTGTGGGTATGTTCATCAATAAGATATGCCACATTGGTACTTGGATGCAAGGGAACCAGGGTCTCATGCGGCCTGAAGTTCGATGCTCGCGGAATCCATCTATCAGAAGTAATTTTTGTTGAAGATCCAGAATAGATCATTTTCCGGCAGCCCAATTCGAGAAGTTGGCGACCCTCCAGGATACTGCGCCACGACCAGGAAGGTCTATGACCAACTGTGGCTTCCAAGAAAGACGAGTGGGGATAGTATCGGGCTTTAAGGAGACGGGAGAGAAGTGATGAAGGTTGAGTGAGGAGCCTCCAGCCTTGCTTGGCCAATAAAGCTTTGTTGAAAGTCTCAAGATCACGAAAACCCAGGCCCCCATTTCGTTTGGAGGCTGTTAATTTTTTCCAAGCAACCCAAGAAATTTTACGGCGATTATCTTTCTTTCCCCACCAGAAAGCCGAAAGCAGAGATGTGATTTCGGCGAGAATACCATCAGGAACCTTGAAACAAGTCATGGCGTAGGATGGTATAGCTTGCAAGACCGATTTTATAAGGATTTCCTTACCGGCACGAGATAAATTTTTGCTCTCCCAACCATCGATTTTGCTGGCTATTCTGTCCTTATACACTGAGAAAATAGCCCGTTTGCTGCTTCCCATAGTAGACGGCAGGCCCAGGTATTTCCCATGAGATGATGAGTGGCTTATACCCAAGAGATTCGTTATAGTAGCAATACAATCTGGTGTTGCACTTGGGCTGAAGACAATTCCAGATTTATCATAATTAATTCGCTGCCCGGATACTCTTTCATATAAGGCTATCCCCTCCTTCAAGGCTTGTGCTTCAGCAGTAGTGGCATGGCAGAAAATGAGAGTGTCATCAGCGAAGAAGAGATGGGAGATATCGGGTGCCGTCCTTGCCACACGGATTCCGTGAATCTTCCCTGCAATTTGGAGGTCTTGCAAGATACCTGACAACACTTCAGAACAGATTATGAAGAGATAAGGGCTCATGGGGTCTCCTTGCCGTATGCCACGGCTTGGAGAGAGGTATCCAAAGTTCCTGCCATTTAACATATATGAAAACGAAACACTGGAGATGCAGCGCTCAATAAGATGGATAATATGGACAGGGAAATTCATCGTAAAAAGGACTCGATAGAGGAAGGACCATTCGACACGATCGAATGCCTTGCTCATATCAACTTTAATTGACATCAGGGGCTGACTACGGGGGGGGGGGCGAGATTTCATATAGTGGTGAGTTTCATAAGCCATGAGGACATTATCGGTGATTAAGCGACCCGAGACAAAAGCTGATTGCGATTCTGAGATTAGGGAGGGCAAGGCTAGTTTGATACGGTTCGCAAGGCATTTAGAGGCGAGTTTATACACAATGTTGCATAGGCTAATGGGGCGGAAATGGCTCATAGACTCGGGTTTCCTGACCTTGGGAATAAGAACGATGAAAGTATGGTTAATGGACTCATCAAAAGAATTGTTATTTAGGAAATTAAGCACATAACGAGTAACATCAAGACCTACAATATGCCAAAATTTTTGATAGAAAACAGGGCTCATACCGTCAGGTCCAGGGGATTTGAAGGGGTGCATGTCTTTGAGTGCTTTCCGAACCTCTTCACTAGTGAATTGCTGGCCGAGGAGCATATGCATGGAGTCATCCACCCTGCGACGGATTCTGCTAAGGGCAAGGTCCAGATCATGGGGAGCACTGGGGCTGGAAGTGAAGAGGGATGAAAAGTAGTCATGGATGATGGGTTCAAACTCTTTGGGATTATGATGAATAACACCATCGCTGTCTTTCAACGAGGAGATCTGGTTTATATCTCTGCGTCTACTAGCGTGGGTGTGGAAGAACCGTGAATTTCGGTCACCCTCTTTGTGCCAATGTTGTTTCGCACGTTGTTTCCATAACACACTCTCTTGTTCCTCTAAGAAGAAAAGCCTGGACCTGAGATCGTCGATATTTTGCTTAATAGCGGCAGAGATAGGGCCCGAGCAAAGATGCTTTAATTCAATTTTGATCTCCTTGATTTTCTTGGTAATGTTCTTGCCGCCTGAGTCGCCCCAGGTCATAAGACCAATAACACAGTTTTGAATTTTGGATTGAAGAGAGTCATAAGGGGCTGACCAATTATCATGGATGATCTTTTCACAGTCCTTGGATTTGATCCACATGGCTTCAAATCTAAATGGCTTTTGACCTCCAATGTTGCCTGTAGGTGGAGGGGATTCACCAAATTTGAGATGGAGAAGGTTGTGATCCGAGCGGAAGGTATGATGGTGGAGGATATTGGACCAAGGGAAGGCAGTCATGAAGGCTGAGTTGCAGGTGAAACGATCAAGGCGGGCTCTTTGGGTTCTGGGGGAGGGGAGAAGTTTATTCCATGTGAAACAACAGGGGCTAGCATGACCCATGTCGGTAAGATCACAAAACTGCAGGGCATCTTTGAAGGCATCAATTTGCCAAGAGGCTCTAGTAGAGACTCCCTGGAATTCGGAAGTAAGCAGTACTTCATTGAAGTCTCCGAAGCATAGCCACGGATTGGATGTGCCAGAGAACAATTGCCGAAAATTATCCCATCCTTGACGGCGGAGTGAGACGTTGGGCTCTCCATAATAACCAGTAATACGGAGGGAGGTATTTGAGAGGGTGACATCCAAGTCGATGAAATTGGTAGAGAAGCGGCGGAGAGAAACTGTGAGTGACTTCTTCCATAGGGCGGCGAGGCCCCCACTGCGGCCTTGTGATGGAACTGAGATGCCAAACATATTCACCTTATTTTTCAAACGATCAACAATGGTGGAATCACACTTGGTTTCGCAGAGGAAGACCAAGTCGGGCGACTTTGTGCGGATGAAATCGCACAATTCAAGAACTGTACCGGGGTTCCCAAGCCCCCTACAGTTCCAGCTTATGACATTCATTGGGATCGGCGGGGCTGAGTCGGGTCAGCCGCCGCCGTTGGGTCATATGGAAGAGTAGGAGAGGGTGGGGTAGAGGAGGGTTTCAGCTTTTTCACGGGAGGAGAAGTATTTGGTTCTGGGAGTTTTCTTTTAGTGGGTTGGGAATCAGTAGGGTGGGAGGCAGAGGTGCCGATAGTACGTTTGCGGATTTGAGCAAATTTCTTTGCAGTTTTTTTCGCAGGGGAGCATAACTTAAATTCTGGTTCAGTTCATTATTTTAATCTTTTTAATTTTAATTCAGATTTGTTCTACAGTTTTTAATGGTTCTGTTCTGTTTAGTTTTATTTTAATTCATTGTTGACAGTTTTAGTTTTCCTTTTTCATGCATTGTTGGCAATTTTTATACATGTGCCGTCACATGTGGCGCCATGTCACAATACTCGTCGGAAGCCCCAATTAAAAATACACATTCCGACGATTTTTTTAATTTTCCGGTAAAAGGATGTAAATTGGACTCAAAGGGATGTAAATTGGACTCAAAAGGATGTAAATTGGACTAAAAAGGATGTAAATTGATAAAATGAATATTTAAGGGATATAAAATGGATTCGCCCTAACTTATAAGACGTAAAATGAAATTTTCTCTTCAGTAACATATGTATGTGTTTATTGATATAGCCTTTGTTGAAAGCCATTATTCAAAAGTCAGGCCCTGTTGAAGATAATGTTAATGGTATTATACATTCATGGATACAGTTTCTTGGAGATAATGTTCATGTTGTCAACAATGTTAAAATGGTATATGTTTTATTTTTTTGTTGTTTACATTTTATTATTTTTGGATTATTTTTAATATGTTATATTTTTTAATGTTTTTGCAGATTTTTGTACCATTTTGTATTTTTGAGCACTTTGTTGCTGTGGCTTTCAACTTTGTTGATGGTAAGGTCTAGACACGCGCAAAACCGAACCGCCAAACCGGCCAACCGGCCAAACCGCCGGTTACGGTTTACAAACCGAACCGTAACCGAAAAATGGCGGTTCGGTTATGGTTCGGCATTTTGACAAACCGCAAACCGCCGGTTTTGGCGGTTAACCGCCGGTTTGGCGGTTAACCGGCGGTTTTTTATTAAAAAAAAAAAAAATATTTTTTTAATACACAATTCTTCTATTTTTAATGTATAAATTTAAGTTATATAATTTTTATTCAATTATAGTAATGTATTTTCTAAAAAATGAGTTAAAACGAATAAAAAACGAACGAAAACGGAGATAATATTACAAAAAAAAAAAAAAAAAACCCTAAACCGCCAAACCGCCAAACCGGCGGTTTTCAAACCGAACCGCCGGTTTGAAAACCATAACCGTAACCGGTGGTTCGCGGTTCGGTTACGGTTCGCCGAAACCCCAAACCGTAACCGCCGGTTTCTAACCGAAACCGGCGGTTATTCCTACCCCTTTTCAACCAACCAGCTACCACCGACTCAAAGTAGTGGCAGGAAGCAGCACACCAGGAAATTTGGAGGTTTGTTTACTAATTCTTAATCTCATGGTTTTACGTCAAAAAAGCCGGCCTTTAGCCACTCAAAAAGCTCTTGATTTCTTAGATGTTGTAACCGTTGCCCATGTCTAGTAAGGTCCATTATTTGGATAATCTGAATCATAGGAAGTCAATTGATTATCAAAAAGCTTGCAGGGTATTGGTATGTATTAAATTGCTATTTTTCATTATTTAAATATTATAATATATGTTTATTTTATGCAGTACTTGTTTAATATATTTGTCTTTGCTGATTGTAGAGGAGGGTGATGTCAATTTTCTTGAAACAAATTGGTCATGAAAAAGCAAGTGTTGTTAGTGCTTATCCAATTGAGAATGTTCCTTTTAAATGGGTAACAGAAGGTGGACCTGATGAACAAAACAAAGATTGTGGTGTATTTTTAATGCATCACATACGTCACTTTGATGGTGCTGTTTATGGTGTTCCAGATTTGTCACATGTAACTTTTTTTAAGTTAATTGATTTGTTTTTGTTACATTTTTACTATAGTTTTTTTACAATTTTTTTTCTTCAGGTTGATGTTAGAAACAAGATTCGAGGTCAAATTTGTACTGAAATTATTCTTAGTGAAGTTAATGAGTTGAAGAATGATGTTGTTAAATCAATTTACGACTTCTACTTAAAGAAGAAAGTTGGATGTGGAAGCAAAAAGGTTAAAGATAGGAAGAAGAAACTTCTTTTGTATTATAGTAAGGGAGGACCATCTAAATGAATCGAATGAATCCTACCTATAGTTCTAGACATATATTTTGTATGCATGTTTAGTATATTTTTGTTATGTTTTTGTGAAGACTTATGTTTATTATGTATGCAGTAAATGTGTTTTATGTATTTGCTGAAGAATAGTTTACATTATAATGTCAGTAATGAAATAGTATTACATTTTATTTTTAATAGTATTACAATTATTATTTATAGGTATATATGATTATTATAATAAATATGTTTATTTTTTCATAAAGTATTTAACAATGATTATATATCTATTAAACTCGTTAAAAATATTTGCACTTATAAAAATTGTATTTCAATATAATGTATAAAAATTATAAATTATAAAAAATTATATCTAAAAAATTATTAAAACATTACTTAATTATTTAAATTTTCATTAATTTTATTAACAAATACCTAATTTCAATTGGACTACATATAATATATGGTTTTTTTATGGAGTATATATATTTATGCTACGGAGTATTACTTTTTTATTAAACAATATTAGATTAGTCAAATGATTTTATATACTAAATTATTGTGATTTGACCCGATTTAATAATTAATTAATTAAAGTCAATTATTTTTTAATATTTATTATAATTGGAAAGCGTGCCAACTTTTATTCAATACCACTTTCATTTCGTGTCATTTCGTGCTACCGTCCACTACTACACATTTGGCTTTGGAGAGCTTTACTTGGAGAGCTCTTATTTCGAAAAGCTCTCCAAGATAACACTTGGAGAACTCTTTTTTCGAAAAACTCTCCAATTTAGCCATTGGAGAGCGGTTTTAATAAAAAAAAAAAAAAAACGCATAGAGAGCGGTTCAAAACCGCTGTCCAAGTGATGCTCTTGGACAGCGGTTAAGAACCGCTGTGCAAGTGGAACATATAGAGCAGTTTAGAACCGCTCTCCAAGTATTCACTTGGAAAGCGGTTCATAACCGCTCTCCAATCTCAATTTTTGGTCAAATCCCTAAATCCCCAAATTCAATTCATTCTATACGCGTTTTGTTCAATGTCGAAGCTCTCCCTCCCCCAAAATCAATTCAAATTTTGTCGAAGCTCTCCCTCCCCCAAAATAAATTAATTCAGTCCAAGCCCATGCGTTTTCTCCTCCATTAACGCCTCTGTAAAATCGAAGCTTGAATTGGTTTCTCCCTCCCCCAAACATTAACGCGTTTGAACAGTCCCGCCGTCGCCGTCGCTTCCTCCCTCGCGGCGTCGTCGTCGCTTCCTCCCTCACGGCGTCGCCGTCACCGGCGCCTCCCTCCCTCTCCTGCTGTTGCCGTCACCGTCACCGTTGCCGTCACCGTCACCGTTGCCGTCGCCGTCACCGTTGCTGTCGCCTTCACCTTCGCCCAACTCCCTCCGCCACTCCCACTGCTGTGCTGTAGATCGAGGTACGTATATATATATATATGTTGTATACACAGAGTATGTCTATGGTGTATATATACACAGAGTATGTCTATGGTGTATATATGTTGATTAATGTGTATATTATACCTATGTTTATGGTGTATATTAGGTGTATATTAGGAGATGTATGTTAATGGTGTATATTAGGAGATGTATTTGTGTATGTATATTAATGGTGTATGTATGGTGTATATATATTGGTGTTTGAAGCACTCAAGGTGTTTGATAATATGCTTGTGTGAGGAATATTTTATGCATTAGTTACACAGAATAATTAGTACACATGTAATATTTTTTTAGGAAAATTGCATTTTATTAATACAGTTGGAGTATATACATTTATTTCGAGCGACTCAGTTCAGTTCGATCTCAGCAACTGCCAGGTTCTGAAATGTTTATTCGTTTTTATACATTGTGATTGTATTTGGAGGTTACTCTGTTTTGGTTTAATTTGATACTGAGTTAGTCAAAGTTAAGCCTTTTGAAACGAGAGGCGTGTTGTATGTGTTTTAGGTATATTTAATTGGGGTACATTTATTGGTTATTTGAATAGCATTCTATGTTATCTGGACCTTTTGGAAGGATTTTTACTTGTTTTTATCTGTAGTTGAATTGATGCAAGATTAAGACTAAAGAAAATAGAAAAAAGGGCTAGAAGATTGATTTTTTCCTCATTTATGTTGTGTTTAATTAAGACCTGTGAATTACTACCTGTGAATTATGCTTATAAATTAGATCCCAAACTTCAGTCACTCTAACTGCTATTTCTGTTTGGAACCCTTTATTAATCCTACATATACAAATAATCCATCGACTCTACCCATGTGATATGCCTTCCTTATCATAAACAGGGAGGTTTAGAATCCTTCAGAAAGAGACTTGTTGCACACTCTTCTCAGATTTACATCCTTTGAACAGCAAGATATAATCTAAAAACTCTGCTTCAGATTTATGTCATTAATAAAGTGAGGCCATATGTTGTGGAAAATTATTGTCCCAGCTGATTTATTGTCTATTTGGCTATAAAGGAATAAAAAGATTTGAGAATTTAGTTGAGTCCTAAGGGGATGTTTGGGGAAGGATTAAATTCAGAGGGGCACTTTGGGTGTCAGGTCCTCGGAATTTCATGGGTCTTCATGTGTTGGATCTAGTAAGTAGTAAGAGATTGGAGTTTTGATATATAAGTGTTTGTAACTTTTTACTTCAATACAAGAAGCAACAGATAAACCTACTTCACTAGAATTCCATCCTTTCTCCTGCCTTACATAAGATTTATACAAGTTGTTTTAATTGTCAATTTTGACCTCTTATAAAATAATTTATAATACACCTAGTCACCTACGAACACAGAAAAAAAGCAATCAATTCCAACTTTGACTGGATTACACTCGATTTTATAGTTATAACATACACATAATTTCCACTTCAGTGCATTAAGTTGACGTGTCATTTCAAAACTCTAAGGACAGTAAGGAAAAACATAAGAGAAGCAAAGTGTTATTTTAATTGAAGGATAAACCACTGTACGGCAAAATGTGATTTTACTCCAGAAATAGAATTGTAAAACATAAAAACACACTCCCTCTTTCTCTAACATAAATTATGGAGTATTTTATTGTATTCTTAGTAATTAATTAGTATTAATTAGGTGACTAGGTTCTTTGCTCCATAACCATAAAGCAGCCACTAATATTAAAAGTTTGGTTGAATGAATCCCACTATTAAAAATTTGTATGCGTAATATGTTATTTGCACATTTGCAGTCAATTTTAATATTCTTAATATAATATAGGAACCATTGGGTGTTGATCGTCATTAATATGAAGACATTAAGTGTCTTTTTTATGGACCCAGCTGTTGATGGGATGGTTGCAAATCGTCGTGATCTCATGTCATACATGGAAGCGTAAGTTCATTTTTAATATTCTAATATAATGATTTGTTTTACTTTTAAAATTATGCATATTTAATCTATTTTTTTTATTATAATAATAACAGTGTGATGACGATGTATCGGAGTCGCCTTCACAATCAAACCTCAAGATCTAGTTTCAATAAAGTGAGCTGGATAGATGTTAAGGTAATTTAATTTAGTACGTTATCAAATTAATAGAAAATAATCATAATTGTAATGCACGCATGCTTATAAATTGCTAATCATAACAGGTTCCGAGGCAACGTGATGGAGACCATTGTGGACATTTTGTATGTTGTTATATTGAGGATATAATCAATTTTTCTGGATTGGAGATTAATCCTAACACTGTAAGTCAATTTATTGATTTATTTAAATTATTATTGATTGAATAAAAATTCACATACTATATATCTAACTATATTAATTGATCGTTGTTTGCAGTTTGTTTATGCCCGTCCGCTCAACTCTTACAAAGACAAAAGAATGGACAAATGGAAAAAAGATTGGATCGGGTACCTGTACAATCGATTTTTGTATAGGTTTAATTTAAGTAGCTAGTATAACTTTTGTTGCATTTAATATATTAACTTATACATTTGTGATGATATTTAATATTTTTTGGTGTTTATATTAATTGAACGTACGTTAGTGTACGTTTATTTTTTTAATTTTTTGGTATTTGACGTGTATATAAAATAGATTTTTAAAATATAAAATTTATTTATTGGTATATAAATAAATTTGGTTTTGTATAAAATTGATTTTTAAAATATAAAATAATTATTTAAAAAAAAAAAAAAAAGACTTAGACAGCGGTTCATAACCGCTGTCCAAGCCCATGCGTTTTAAAAAAAAATCACTTAGACAGCGGTTATGAACCGCTGTCCAAGTCAAAAAAAAAAGAAAAAAATTCACTTAGACAGCGGTTTTGAACCGCTGTCCAAGTGACTTTACTTGGACAGCGGTTCAAAACCGCTGTCTAAGTGCTCTCTTGCACAGCTCTTAAAAAGAGCTCTCCAAGTGCAATTTCACTTGTATAGCTCCCACTTGGAGAGCTCATTTAAAAGCTCTACAAGACCATTTTTTGAAGCTCTACAAAGCCAAATGTGTAGTAGTGCGTCATTTTTTGGGTTTCGCATTTTTCTCTCCGGGTTCTTCTTCTCTCCGACCGACGATCGACATTGTTCTAGGCTTTCGAAGTGAAATCATATTTTTCCGTAGTCGTCTCTATAGGTAAGGTTTTTATGTGTTTGTTTTTTTACACGATTTTTTTATACTTTGTATTTTTGTTTATTTTGCTATTTTGTTTTATTTTATTTGAAATAGTTGTGTGTTTTCAGTTTTGGCTTCATGTTTATGTTTCGTGTTTGTTGTGAAAGGTTATTCCAGTTTTGATCAATTGTTTTTTTCATGGTTTGTTATTTTGATTCACTGTTCTTTTTTTTTTAGGTTTTTAAAATGCCTTGGAAACAGTTTGCGTTGAAGAGGAAACGTGTGAGGAAAGAGATTCGAAGATCTACACGGTTGAAGAATATTAATACTAACAGTAGCAAAGAAATTCCAGAAAAAGTTAGAAATCTCTGATAATGAAGTTAATGGTGAAGAAGAGAGCATAGAGAAAACAGTATCAGTTGAAGAAGAGAGCATAGAGAAAACAATATCTGTTGAAGAAGAAGATGTGGAAAGTTCTGAAAGCACTGGTGATAGTTTAGAAGATGAACTTCCTGAACAAGAAGACATTAATTCTTCAAAGTTTAGGTATATTAATTTTAAAAAAAATTATATATATATTTTAGAATTTTTCTTGTTTGTATTATAAGAGTTTTTTTGCTTTTTGGACGTTTTACAGTTCATCTTCTGATGAAGTTGTGGAAGTTGATAGAGATGGTGAAAGGTATACAATTTATTATATTGATTTTTTAATTTTTTTTTTTGTTTTGTTGTTTTTATTGAAGTGTTATGAAAAATATGTATATAATTTTTGCAGGAGTTTTGTTTCTCACTGTAGACCAAAGTGCATCTTCAATTTAATTAAGATTTTCAATAAGAAACAAATTGATGATATAAAGAGTATAGGTTTTGGTGGTCTGCTTAAGTTGGAATTGTCTAGATGCTATAGTTTTAAAATGTTTAGGTGGCTTGTTAAGAACTTTAATCCTCATAGTCGGATGTTGTCCATTGATTCTGTTCGCAAGTTTCCTATTACTGCGGATGATGTTTTTGATGTACTTATGATCCCAAAGAATGAAGGCAGAGTGATTAAAGTTCATAAACAGAAGGAAGAGACAGATTTGTTGAAAAGTTTAAGAGAGAAATACGGTTTAACTCCATCAATGTCTGTGACAGTGGTGTATAATCTTTTGAAGGAGCAGTTTAAAGATGGAGGTGATGACTTTAAGAGGATATTTGTATTTTTTTGTTTGAATTCTCTCTTAACACCAGCTTCAAATAGGTTGATATGCACAAGTGTGCTGAAGTTTCTTGAGGTTATAGAGGAAATTCCAAAGTATGATTGGTGTACATATGTTTTGGAAAAGCTGTGTGATGGTGTTAGTAACTTTCAAAAGAATCTATTAGTCAATTATACTGGTTGTATACTGGTCCTGCAGATTATCTATCTTCATAGAGTGAAATGGAGGGGGTAGTATGGAACCTATTTCCATACCATTAATTCAGCATTGGACAGATAGGAAAATTGTGGATCGTTGCAATGAGGAATTGGAATCTGAAAATTTTGGTGATGGAGAATTAGTGGTTAACAAGTTCCCTTTAACTTTAAATGGAAAGGCCAGAGAATATGAATTTGTGAAGAATTTATACAGTGGCACTGGTTTTCAGGTATATACGATCATATTATAAATTTTATACTGTTATTCTTAATTTGTAATACTATTGATTTTTTATGTTAAATTCCTTTTTTTTTTGACATACTGATATTATTTTATTAGTGTTACTGTTATGTAATTTCTTATTTATTGTGTTTCTTGTTGTTTTTAGGATTTTCAAGATATGATTATATCTCTGAAAAGGAATGTTTGTGGGATGTCTGATCAGTATATTCAAAGAATACTTGAAATAAAGAATTCTGCTGTTAATAATCAATTTTCTTCTTCACCGGCTGAAATGACGGATTCACAGAAATTCTTTTCTGATGAGAAAGTTCTCAGAATAATTGAGGAACTTGAAAAAAAAATTTATGCTGCAAAGAAGCTGACTGATGATATTCCATCATTTGATGATGTGAATGAAGAAATTAATGATTTAAATGGAGAAGTCAATGAGGATTTGAATCCTGATGAAGTTGGTGGTAATGATGATGATGATGTTGCTGATGACGAAGATGGTGATGATGATTTTGTTAATTTTAATAAAGAAAAATGGACATCAGATTTTTGGCTTATAACAAAGGATATTTGCTTGTTGTCAGGTTTTTGTAAGACCAACAATAAACTGTTTTCTAGCATCTCACAATGCAACAAGGAGATTGTTGATTATATCTTCTACCTTGAGGATAACAAAAGGTTAATGCTGTTATTTATTTTTCATTTTTTTATATCATTATTATTATATTTTTAATTTATTTTCTCTTGTGCAGTGAGATGTTGTTTAAACACAAGAAATTTTACATGTTGACAAGGGATGATCTGTCAACAATGTGTATGAACACTGATATTCTGCAGCCAGTCATTTCATCATTTTGTTTGGTTGTTAACAATTCTGAATAATTTACAAGACTGTCTCGGTTAGTTTTTAATCTTGAAAACAGTGTAAGTTTTCTTTTTTATTTTTTATATATAAGTTAGTTTTCTTATTTTTTTTATAATTTTTATATTAATTTATGGTAATAATTATTTCTAGAGAGCTTTTGAAGCTATTGTGAGTAAAACTGGAATTCTTAAAAAAAAATCAATGGAAATTAAAGCTGGTTGGAGCAATTGGTTGAAGTTTAATGGGAAAGACATAAATTCTTTTGATCTGGTATGTACTTTAATTGATTACTCTTTTTTTTTTTTTTTTTTAATGTTGTATGTGCATATTTTTTATGTTTACTTTTATTTATTTTTGGTGCATTTTAATGTGATATCTTAATGTTTGTTAAGTCTTAATGTGATATCTTAATGTGACATAAAACAAATGTTTGTCCCCTTCTGCTGTTTTACACATTATACTGTACTATGTGTCAACTTTGTTGATATGAAAGTGCAGTATTTAGACAATCTTCCAAGTGAAGAAGGTGGTAATTACTTTCGATGTGCAAAAATTTTGGTAAGATTGTATTATGATTATTTGTATATTTTGTTTAATTAAAATATATTTTATTCATTTCTATTTTTTTTATTTGTGTAGCAAAAGGAATTTTCCATGTTTTTGAAGAATGTTAAACATCCCAAATGGAATGATGTTCTGAATTATCCTTTTGAGGATATTAAATTTTCATGGAAAGATTATGTTGTCAATAGGGATTGTGGAGTGTTTTTTATGCACCACATTAAGAATTTTGATGGGGAGGTGTATTCAGTACCTGATTTACGTCAGGTAATAATTTATTTATTTTTTAATTTTTTTAATGAATTGTTATTATTTTAAGTGTTTTTTATATATGTGTGTGTTTTTTTTTTTTTAAGGTTGGTGCAAGAACACTACTTAGGGCTCAGTACTGTGCTGACATAATTACATCTGATGTGAATAAACTTAAGATGAAGACACTTGGAAAGGTTTATTTGTTCAATAACAATAAACCAATGTTTATTCAGCAATCTGTTGAAAGGAGGAGGATGGCTGATGAAGATCGTAAGAAAGAGTCTGAGAAATTGGCTATCGAAAAGAAATAAGTAGTTAATAGGAGGAAAAAAATAACATTTGAAACCTGATATTTTTTTTTTTATTGATATCTTCTAAGGATGATGGTTTAGTGTGCTCGATTTGTCTGTTATCGTTTGTTTGTTATATTGCTGTGTCAGACTATATTTCTATGTGTGTATGAATTTTTTAGTATTCTGTTATGAAATATGCACTGATACTTTTTTAATCTTTGTTTGAATGTTATATTTTGTCAGTCTAAGTAATGGCATAGTAAAATTATTTGTTCATTTTATGATGCTTTTGGTACTTTTTAATTGTGTTTTTACTGTTTTTTTTTTATGTAATACTATCTTTCTATGCTTGTAGTACTGTCTTTTTTTATCATACTGTTATGTAATGTGTATGATACTATTCTAATATTTGATTTTGAATGTTGTATTTTTAAATATTTAACAAAATAGGGAACTATATGTTATGGTGTAGTAAAATTATATGTCCCTTTATTTTGTTTTGGTGCTTTTTAATTGTGTTTTTACTTTTTTTTTTTTTGTATATGATACTCTGTCCTTATATTTGTAATACTGTTTTTTTTAGTAGTAACAATTGTTAGGTCGTATAACATAATTTTTTTTTATCCATTTTGTGTTTGTTACTTAAAGACATAAAATACTTTCAAAGACATAAAATGCTTGCACTACTGTCTTTTTTTATCATACTGTTATGTAATTTGTATGATACTATTCTAATATTTGATTTTGAATGTTGTATTTTTAAATATTTAACAAAATAGGGAACTATATGTGATGGTGTAGTAAAATTATATGTCATTTTATACTATTTTGGTGTTTTTTAATTGTGTTTTTACTTTCTTTTTTTTTTATATGATACTCTGTCCCTATGTTTGTAATATTCTTTTCTTTAGTAGTAACAAATGGTAGGTCGTATAACATAAAATCTTTTTTGTCCATTTTTTGTTTGTTATTTAAAGACATAGAATACTTTCAAAGACATAAAATGTTGCTAAATATCATTAATCAATAAAAAAATGTAAAATATTGCTAAATATATAGAATAATTCAAAGACATAATATCCTGTTAAATATCATTAATCCATAAAATATGTGAAATATTGCCAAAGACATGGCATACTGCTAAACACATAAAATACTACTAAATTAAATGTTGATTTGGTGTTTTAGAACCGAACTCTCTTATTTGTGAATCTGGCTTCCTTTTCTTTTTCTTGGTTTTGCTTTTAGTTTTTCCATTCAATGCTCGTGCTATCCTTTTGCTTCTTCCTTTTGTCACAGAACGTTTAGGATCATGCACACTCATTGAACTTTCAACACTTTCATATGTTTCCTCATCATTGTCAATCTTTAATCTCTTTACAGCATCTGAGTCTCTTCTGTATTCATTCTCCAGTATTTCTCTTGCTTCATTTGTTCCTTCACAGTTCAATATTAGACTATAGTATTTCTTTGCCATATCATGTCTCCATAAAATCTGATTTTTTCCATTGTCCATTCTTGTGTTTAAAACACTAATTTTTTCCCAAATGTTGGACTTTGCTCCTTTTGTCCATCTATGTAGTATATATGATGGTGGTATAAACTGCTCAGAGTTTATATGCAAAATCCTTAAACAATGACAACATAATATGCCACATTCTTCAATTTTTTTGCATTTGCACTTAATCCCTTTCAGTAGGCAATCATACACCACTTCAAATATGTAATGGTGTTGTTTGACTTCATAAATCAGTGTAGTCCCTTCTGCTGCAACAAGCCTTGTTTCACCAGCCATACTCTTGAAAATTTCTCTTTCAAATTCTTTAAACATTGCTAGTGTATACACATCTGAAGCATGCTTTATTATACCTGTCATCGGCAGTTTTGTATCTGGCTTCACCCAAGAAGTCTGGAATTCATCACGCTGTTCATTACTCCTCCAATTGTTTATTGTTATCAAATAGAGCTCATAGAATTCTGTCAATGTAGTTGTCTTGTTTGCCCTAAAAGATATTGCATTGTTTGTGCTCTCACTTCTTTGCGAAGAAAGTACTCCAGCAGAAAAGAAGTCTTTATTTGAAGTTGTGCACCATTTGTATCTCAGTTCATACAACCTTGTGAACCATTCATGATCTTCAAATTTATATTTTGTCACCATTTCTTCCCAGCACTTATGAAAGTGTTCCTCATCAACACATCCAGAGAGACACTTGTTGAACAAGTATTTTAAATCTCCTTCAAATTTTGTTGCTCCAATATTTGTAACTGCATTTTGCTGCAGATGCCAAAGGCAAAGTCTATGCCTACTTTCTGAAAAAACCTGCATGTTAGTTTATAATGTATTTAGTATGACATATATAAATAAAAGTATGAAATTGTTAAATATAGTACATTACATTTATTTTTACATACCTTGTTTATTGCATTAGATATTGCAAGATCTTGGTCGGTGAATATAGTAACTTGACTTTTCCCTCCCATTGACTTCTTAAATACTTCAAAAACCCACTGAAATGATTCTATTTTCTCATCAGCTATAAATGCGCATGCAAACATTACATTTTTTCCATGGTTGTTTAAACCGACAAAAGGTGCACATATGAGATTGTATTTGTTAGTTCTGTATGTTGTGTCGAACATTATAACATCACCATACACATTGAAATCTTCACTCATCATGGAATCTCTCGAAAAAAATGCTGGACAATCTACTCTCATCATCCATCCTTACCTTGTAGTAGAAATTTGGTTCACTTTTCTCCTGTTCATGCAATCTATCAATCACTGTGTTTGCATCTCCACCTTCAATCTTGTACATCTTTAGTCTGTATACAAAGTTTAGATGGTCTTTCATTGTGTGTCCTATTTTTTCCACACCTCCAGCGTCATGTGCCAAATAACGGAATGCCTCTGCTGGTTTCATTCCAGATGCTAACATTCCCTCTATAGCAACTGCTTTACCATCTGTTATTACTCTCTCTGAACGATGGAAATGACCCCATTCTGGTCTTGTAAGCGGATGATTGTGCTCTAAGTTATGCCTCACAACTTCAAAAATGTTGTCTGAATTCAATTTCACTCTTAGCATAGCTTGGTAATTTGTTCTTGTGATTCCCTTGGTTCTTTGTTTAGTTGTTAAATCATCACTTATTGCTTTCTTCATTCTAGAACAGGAACACACAATTTTTTTTCCTATTTCTATTTTTCCACCATTTGAAAATGTACTTGTTGATTTACGCACACTGAAACCTACATTCCGAGCATGCTTACAATACAGATTGTACATTTCCTCTATTGTGTTTCCTTTCATTCCAACTAGTGAACCAGTAAGTTCATCACAATTGTTAGTGTCTTCTTCCTCATTAATTTGGGTTAATTGTAAATTAAATCACCACCTTTCACTGGAGGGTAAAATGCAAATTTGGTCCCAGGAGAATACTTGTTCACGAAAATGGTCCCATTTTGAACAAAAATGGTCCCACGAGATTTTTACCGTTAAAAACTAACGGAATATTATGCGTCCCGTTAACCCTTAAACAAATTCATCATTTCTTCATCACTCCAATCAATCCCCTTCCAGAAAAACCCTACAAAAATCGCCCCCTGAATAATAATCGTTTCCAAAACGCTAGAAACCATACACTCACTCAAATACCCCAAATTTAACAACACTTCATGTTCCCAAATTGCACTATTAGAAAGAGAAAGTGAAGAAAATGGTAAGAAATCGCAAAAAA
This sequence comes from Galeopsis tetrahit, assembly GCA_963675135.1. Taxonomy (NCBI): domain Eukaryota; kingdom Viridiplantae; phylum Streptophyta; class Magnoliopsida; order Lamiales; family Lamiaceae; genus Galeopsis; species Galeopsis tetrahit. Next base: position 19,024,037 of record OY776123.1, read on the forward strand.
TCTTGATGAAAATTCACAAATTAGAGATGAAAACGAGATTGAGATTTAAAATTGACAAGGGGCTATGATTCCTAACACTAAGACGAGTCTAGAGTGGGTAGCCTCTATGAATGTCGTTACTGTTTTCAAATTTCGTTGCTGAATTTTCACGAGGATTTGGAAGAATATAGGTAACAGCGGTGGCGGTGGTGGTGGCGAAGGTCTTTAGGTGTAATGGCGGGTGGCGGAAAGGTACTGACGAGAATGGGGTGAGAATGGCGGCGTTGGTGGCGACCGGAGTGGGGACAGAACGTTCGTCGGAAGAATGAAAACAGGGGAGGGGGAGATCGATATCTGGTGGGTTGTTTTTTTTTAATTAATTAGTACTTATTTATTATTTTTAGTTTTTAATTTGATTTTTTTTCTGAATATACATTTTAAATAATTTTAATTAATACTTTTGAATTATATTCAGATCTTATATATATCTTCAAATTATATTCAAACACATATTTTATATTAATGTTATTTTTTCCGTTTTAATATACATACATTTTTATTCAAAAATAATTTAGGGTAATTTCATAATTTACATTACATCATTATTTGATTTGAAAATAATTACTTTTAGTATTTCTTTTTTAAATTATATTTTAATTTTCTGATTTTTAAATTACATTAAATTGTATAAATAATTTTTTAATTTTCAGATTTTACATAAATTAATTTTCAGATTTTATGGGGTTAAAAATTAATATGAATTTTCATATTATATTTAAATATAGATTGTATTTTTCAAATTTCAAATTTTTGTATCTTCATATTCTTTTCAAATTTACTTTTGAAATTGTATTTTTGTATATATTTTAGTTTTAATATAATTTTTTTTTTTATAAAAAAAATTATTTAAATTTTAAAATTTACAATATTTGTTTTTTGGTATTTTTAAATTTTTATCATATTTTGGGGTTAAAATAAGATATTCAGATTATATAAATGATTTTTTTTTTGAAAAAAAAATCAGATTATATCACTTAACGGAAACCGTTAAATATTTGACGGTTGGGACCTTTTTTGCAAAAAATGGGACCAAAAAAGAATGTGGGACTAAAATTGTTTTTAAAAAATTCTCTTGGGACTAAATTTGCATTTTACCCTTTCACTGGATTGCAATTTAATCTAAATTTTTAAATAATTGTAAATAAAATCATCACCTTTCAATATTATTGCAATTTAGACTTCTAGACAATCTCATTTGTGCCCGAATTTGACGTTTCGAGATTAGATCGAAATAAAAAACAATGTTGTTTCATTAAGAAGATGTCACATCAGCCAACCACGTTAGATTTGAGCACAAATGAGACTATTAAGAAATCTAAATTGCAACAATATTTAAAGGTGGTGATTTTATTTACAATTATTCAAAAGTTTAGATTAAAATTTAAATTGCAATCCAGTGAAAAGTGGTGATTTAATTTGCAATTAACCCTATTAATTTCTATTATATATGTTGTTATCAGTGCTCCAGATTCAGAAGTACAATCAGTAATAGAAAGCATTCCTGTTCCTACAAAATTAATACTCCCTCCGTCCCGTGATTTCTTTCACGTGTGAAGAGGCACACAAAATAAGAAAAATGAATTTAGTGGGAGATTTTGAGGGGTAATTTTGTAAACTTTTATGTACAAAGTAAAGAAATGAGTTGACTTTTGGGTATGTGTGGAGAAAAAGTAATGACATTTGTGTAAAATTGAGAATATTGTGAGGGTGGAGTTTATAAAGGGTTTTCCATTTTAAGGGTGTGAAAGTTATTGTGGGACGTCCCGAAAAGGAAAGTGTGAAAGTAATTGCGGGACGGAGGGAGTAATTGTTATTTTATATAAGTTACTGATATGACATTTTTGTAGTATGACATTTTTGTAGTTTTTCTATAATACTGTTAATGTATGTTCTATAATACTGTCTAGTATTTTTTAGGATCCTGGTTTTATATTGTTATTGAATGACTATAATACCGTCTATGTTTTTTGATAGGTGTTATACTCTTTATTTCTTTTTGAATCTGGTGTTATGTTACTGTCATGTATTTTGCATTTTTTACTTGTCTACTTGTTATACTCTTTATGGTATTTGATGTGTCATTTTTTTTCTATGTTGTTATGTGCTAAGTTTTTGTAATACTCTGTTTTATACTGTTGATTGTATGAATTGTTTAATATGTATAAAAAAAAATTCAGGAATTTGGTTTGTTGAAACAAATAGCAAAAACTACCAAATTCTGTATTAAATTCTATTCTTTATGATTACGTAAATTGATATATCAAAAGTTTTTTTAGTGATTGTGATTATGATTATGAAATTATTATTATTTAATTTAGTCTAATTATTAGGTGATTTTGAGCAAGTATTTAGTGTTTGTTTTATATATGTAAAACTATCAAATTCTATACTACATATCATTCTTTTATTATACTTAGGTATTGATTATGACATTAAAACTATGATTATTAAATTAGTCTTAAAATTAGGTGTATGTATTAGAAAAATTATTGAAGCATGGTATAGAATTTAGTATTTTTATACTTAGATATTGTTTTCTGTTATACTCTACTCTATTATAATGTATATAGTATATAAATTATCAAAGCGTAGTATAGAATTTGTAGAATTACTAAATTCTATACCAGATGTAGAATTCTATTATACTCTACTCTATTATGATGTATATAGTAGAAAAATTATGTAAGCATAGTATAGAATTACCTGATTCTGGGTTTTGAATGTTGAATGCTTCTTCTTGATTTGCGTTCTCTTGATTTGATTCTTCAATTTCGTGCATGATTCTTGGTGATGTTGATCGCTTTTTTTTATTTCCGCTTGTTAAATTCCATCGATGATGAATGTCGTAAGAATTGGTGTCTGTTGTTGATCGCAGTATGGTGATCGCATTGTTTTGTTGCCCTAATTTTGCGGGCCTTGGAATTTGGGCCCCTTTTTTTCCGGGTTACCCGCGAGAATATTTACCCAATTTTTTTTTCCCCTTATTTGATGGATTTGCACAAAAGTACACGTAAGGTATTTTCACATAAGTCCATCCCAAAATTATTTATTTAAGATGAAAAAAATCACTTAATTTGATAAATATAGGAAATTTCGTGCACGAATGCGATATTTTATTTTAAAATTACGACAGTTTCGTCCCATTAAATCATACTATAAGTATGCGAACACCACAGTAACAACATTGATTCTCTAGGTTTATGGCAAAAAATATATAAATACCAGAAAGAGAAAATTAACTAAAAAGAAAAAATTTAATTAAGAGGAGAAAAAATATAAAGCCGTGAGTAATACTATAATATATTATATATGTAAACAACAAATGAATTAGGTGAAACATTGCATTGATGAAGTACAAACTCCATTTTTGCTGTCTTGCATGTCCATTAATGCTAAGCACAACATCTATTGTCCCAACCACTTGTCTTAAATATATGGACAACTACTTTCATATGTCTTCTTTATAACGGACTAGAGAGCATGTAATTAGGACTCGGATCGAGCCGGGTCGAGTTTTAAAGTATTGAGCTTGACTCGTTTATTTTTTTTGTCGAGCTCAATTTTATTTATCAAATATATTATTGTTTCACAAGATTTCTTAATTGAGTCTTAACTAACTTTATAATATTAACTATAAATTTAATTATTCATCAATTTATTACAAAACTAGAAGTATGTATGTTTCAAAAAATCATATACTATATGTATTAGATATTTGTCATAAATATTATTGTAAGTGTGAAATTGTATATTAAAGTCAAATTATTGATTTGTGCACGAAAACTAATAAAATGTGATAAAATGAGAGTATTGATGTCCTTTCAATTTTATTAAAATAGTAAAGTATTGAGTGAAAGAAGTAATGACATAGAGGGATAAATAAGTAAGAATTTTAAAGGTAAAAATTGTTAGAAACTTTTTTTATTTTATTGTGAAAATAATTTGGGACAGAAAAAGTATAATGTTTACGAGTTAGCTCAGCTTACTAAAGTTTGTTCGCGGAAAAACAAATCAAATATCAATAATATTGAGTTTATTTGTTTATGTTGATGAGTATTGGAGTACTAAACTAGGTCAATCAAAAAAATTTTAATAAAAAAAAATAGTAACTTATAAACTTCAAGCTAAATGAATTGTGTAGTTTGACGAGCTCGTCGGCCAAGAAAGTGTTTGCAAGGTTTTAGATCTGTTGTGCCTGAATAGGTGGTTCAGTGAAATTTTCAAATTCTTAAATAAGATTAATTTAATCTTATATAAATCATTAAATTTTATTTTTACAACCCTTATTTGAGTTATTTGTAAATCAAAATTGACAAGAATTTTTTTAAGGACTTAGATCATTTTTTTTTTTGAATTACATTAAATACCCATCCCTTTTTTCCCCTCCCCATGACTCGAACCCAGGATCTAAGGTCTAGGTAGTGATGCTCTAACCACTTGAGTTATCCCACTTTGTCGGACTTAGATCATATAGTGAGCGAAAATCACCATTTTTTTTTTTTTTTTGCAGTGTGTGTTTACTGTTTAAGGTTGATGGTTTTTTAATTTTAGAGACCAAAGGTTGATGAGTTCTTAATTTAGAACAGCTTGTCTTATCCCGAGGTAATTTCAGAAATGACATAGTCAAAGTACTGCTTTTTATATACTTATACGAAATATACAAAAATAGTTTTTTTTATTTAATTGATTAAAAAAAACAACACTAAACAATCACATTAAACAATTAGTACATTAAACAACCCTAAACAATTCAAAGAGAAATTTACGTGTAAACCTAAAAAAAAAAATCACTTGAATTCACTGTGATAAAACATCAAATACCAATAAAATCAAACAAAATAAATATGAAATATGTTTCTTCCTTCAATCCAACTTTCAATTATATTATGAGAAAAAATAAGAGAATTTAAGTGTAAAGAATGAAAAGAAGAATGAAAGAAGAACGAGATAATGTGGGATTTGAACATGGATCGAGTTAAAAGGCTATATTTGATAAATTCCATGTCTTTCTTATTCCTAAGGCCTCATTTGGATAGAGGAATTTAGTTGTATTGATTTTAAATTCACAATCCAAATTCACTCAATTTATTTGAATGAAAAAGTAAATGAATGAATTTTAAATATTTAAATTTATATCAATCTTGCATAAAAAAAAAAATTGTGTCAAATTAAAATTGAGAGAATTTTAAATCATCCCATATATTTTTAAATTCAAAACGCAACCTAAAATTTGTTTAAAATTATCAAATCTCAGGCCTCTTTGAAATGAACCATAGTATCTTGTGATATTACAATTACCCTCTCACAATATTTGTTCAAAATTATCAAATCAGCCATGAAGTTTTTAAATTACCAAAACAAACACCAAATACCCATGAGACTTCTAAATTCCCAAGCAAATACCATACTTAAGTAATTACTAAACGAAATTACTTCAAGTTAAAACATTCCATAGGATTAGAATAGCAAAATGAAATGGGAAAATCACTGTGCGTGCAAAATGAATAATTTGCTAGAAAATTACTTGGATATACAGTATGCTTACATGTTTCCTTTCATAAACAGGGGAAAAAGAAAAACTATTTAAATTTGGATTCTAAAAAGTTTGCAGTTCAATAAAGCCTAAAACATTGTTTATACAAGTTCCTAAATTCACCTCAGGTTCAAAGCAGTTGCCAGTCATCTTCCTGCGCAGAATTCTCGGTGCACAACTCATTTACTGGACCAAACTCTCCCGCCTCAGCAACACTACTGCCTCTTAATGTAGTACGATAACTGTCACGTTTTGGAGAATTACGGGTTGCATTAATTGTAAAAAGGGGAGCCCCTTTCGACTGATCGACCAAATCTGATGTGCGCAAACAGAAATCATCAAACTCACCTACCAAAAGGTGAAGAATCAGATCCCAATTTTACAGCAAATGAAAAATATGGAGTAACACTTCGGCGCACCAGTTGCACAATGCAATTTTGACTAAAAAAATTCAACCAAACTGTTTTTTATGTTTTTTCGCTAGGCATAGAATTTTTTTTCGAAATGTATTACATCGTGTGATGAAAAATATCAACTCATATGATGAAAAGTATTAGTTATATTTATGTATTTAGAAATTACTAATACTATTTGGCCTACAAACTACTCATATTTTTCTTCATATGAACTAATATTTTTCATAAAATATTTCTGTTTTTTTGTGAATGAGTCAAAATTGCACAACTGGTGGATAGCCAAATAATATGAGAGAGAGAGGCCGATTAAGAAAAATGAGCATGCATACCCTTGTCCCTGCAATAAAAACCAATTGCC